>CM050167.1:174761505-175961505 GCA_027410445.1 Discoglossus pictus
GGATCAAATCACATTTATTGGCTAAATAAATATACTTCAATTTATTTTTCCTGATATTTGAAGCTCAGTGGGAGAGTTTAGAAATGTTATCCGCCCAGTATGCTTTAGTTCTCTTTGACACAAAGTGGGCAGCATTTTTTATTTTAATTAATTTTTTTTTCAGAGTGAGACCTTTTTCCATTATTGTGAAGTGTAAATAGAATAATGGATTTGTTTTGTAAATTCAGAGTCTGATATATTTTTGGCTATCTGATAGAAGAGCCATTGGTTAATTTTTCTTCCTTTGTGAACATTATATTGGTTTATGTGTGTGTGTTTATATAATAATAATAATAATGTATTATTATTATTATTAAATATTTTTTTTAAATCTGAGCATTTTACAGCCAAAATATTGTTTTTTAGCTATAAAATAATCATCTTTTGCATTGCCTTTCTTCCGTTATTTTCAATTGTTATCTTGTTCTGTTTGTTGTCAAGTGTTAAATTACTAAATTTTGCTGTTTTTAATGCTGAATACCTGTCAAATTCTGAAATGTAAAGTTAGATTGATTGCTTTTTATTATGTGCACATTACAGCAATGTTGTGCTTTGCCATCACTGAAAACTAATGGTTAATATAAGCAGTTCGATACTGATAGTCTGGTTATGGGTGGCATGTATCAGCAAAATATATATGTAAATATTTGTTTTTATTTAAAATCCGCATTGCCATCTGGAAGCATATATATTCTTGTATTCGGCTGCATTTTTTGTTTTTAGTGAAGATTTTTTTTCCACACTCACATTTTATGTGTTTTCAAAATGTTATTTTCTGAAGTGCTTTTTGACAGTATAATAACTTTTTAATTACTTGCTAGTTTGTTTGTTTTCCTTCTTAGTAAATTTGTCACAGTCCAGTTCACAGAAATCTCCGGAATATCTGTGAAAACCTTAGAAATAAATCAGTTTTTCTGATTTTTTTTTAAAAAGACGACAGAGCTATTATTATTATTATTATTATTATTATTATTATTATTATTATTTTCTTCAGATGACATAAGAAAGACTAATAAAAAAGAGGATATTACTGAATGTAAATATTTTTACTCTATGATTGATTGCTGCTAAATACGTTAAAAAATATAGACAATGCTGATTTGATGGAGAACATGCCTTTTTCTTGGTTTATCTGAAAAATGGTTTATTTTCCTGTGATACTTTTTAAATAAGACCAGCTCTACAGGTTTACCTGGTATTCAGGTGCAGACACTTATCTGACTGTGGGTCTTTGTAGAGATATGTATGTAAGGCTCATGTCATTTGTTTCTGATGTGGCAAAGCAAAAATAAATGTTAATGTTTTGTTTGTTTTTTTGTTTGTTTTTTCACTGTATCGAAAACGTATGCAAGTGAATCTTAAAAGAGCAACTATGTCCACCTTACTCTTGCAGGTCTTTTGCATATTAATTATAGGACCTTCTGATAAAGAGTGACATCATATAACTCATGTAACCCTCAATTACCCATAATGAGTATATTGCTTGTCTCGTTTTTTTAATGTTCAGAAAATATTTTGAACTTAAAATCAAAACTTTATGCCCTCTTGAGACTATGGCTATAACAGAATAAATGTGTGTGTGTAAAGTATATATATATATATATATATATATATATATGTATATATATATATATATATATATATATATATATGTATATATATATATATATAAAGTGAGGTAGCCGTGAATGTCCAGTAAACCAGTTGAACAATCAGAGTATTGCCGAGAATAGTGATACCTTTTTTTTTTGACAAACGTATTCATAATAAAGCGATGAGCTTTCGAGAGATTATCAAGTCAAAAAGCGATACTTGCTAAAGAGAGGCATTATCTCTCGAAAGCTCGTCGCTATATTATGAATACGTTCGGACAATAAAAAAGGTATCACTATTCACTGCAATACTCTGACTGTTCAACTGGTTTACTGGACATTCACGGCTATCTCACTATTTATATATATATATATATATATATCACATATTATAATTGTCTAACTGCGAGACGTCGTCACGCTGCGTTGCGCAGTGCGTACGACTTTGCGATGAGCGCCGCAGGCGCTCATCGCCCGGCGAGCCTCGCGCAGCGAGGCGAGCCGTTAAACCGCTCTGTTGCGTAGTGCGTATGACTTTGCGTTGCGCAGTGCGTACGACTTTGCGATGAGCGCCGCAGGCGCTCATCGCCCGGCGAGCCTCGCGCAGCGAGGCGAGCCGTTAAACCGCTCTGTTGCGTAGTGCGTATGACTTTGCGATGAGCGCCGCAGGCGCTCATCGCCCGGCGAGCCTCGCACAGCGAGGCGAGCCGTTAAATCGTAGCACTTTGGCAATGAGCGCCGCAGGCGCTCATTGCAGGCGAGCCTCGCGTAGCGAGGCGAGCCGTTATATCGTAGCATCGTTACATCGTAGCACTTTGGCAATGAGCGCCGCAGGCGCTCATTGCAGGCGAGCCTCGCGTAGCGAGGCGAGCCGTTACATCGTAGCAATTAGAAAAAAAAATACGAGGTGAAAAAAATTACGAGATAAGCGGCGGAAGAAAAACACAAAAAAACCCCACTAAATACACACAAAAAAAATAAATAAAGGTCACTTACAGCATGGGGAACCAGGCAGGAGGTCTGGAAGTGAGTTGGAACTGCAATTTAGATCGATTTAGCCGAGTTAAAAAGATTGAAAATCGGCTAAGCGAGAAAAAAATGGCCGACAAAAAAAATGAAAACGAGGCTATACTACTACGAACTGCGTAAAACACCGCCACAGACGTATGTGTTAGAAAAACAACGAGTTAAATTTTATTGTTTGAAGTTACAATTTAAAATGTTAAATATGTGTTTTTGGAATGTTTACAAAAGTTGGGTAAATATATATGTTGTATAGTCAAATATGTATTGTTACTATAAAGTTTAAGTATTTAGTAAGAATTTAAAATGTATTATTTAAAGACAAAGTATTGATTCAGGGAGAAATCCGATCGCCAGTTAATGGGGTCAGGAAGGAATTAATTTTTTTCCCTCTTTGATACAATTGGACAAGTTTCAATAGGGGTTTTTTATTGTTTGCCTTCCTCTGGATTCAATGCTAATTTAGTTTAACAACAGTTTAACAAATATGTTACAAATGAGAAAAAGTATGTTATTGTTAAAACAATTTAATTACTCTAAGTTAATATAATCTGCAGTTACTCAGTGATAAATATGTATTGAAAAGTGTTAGTATTGGTAACAAAATGTTGCACAAATGTTTCATATACAAGTTGCATGTTACAAAGTTTAATGTTTGGGAAATATAAGTTGAAAGTTAAAAAAATAAAAAGTTAAAAATAATTATGTGTTTTTATTTTTAGAAAAAAAAAGGGACAAATGTAGCTGACTCATTTGGAGATGCAAACAAATTTCACAACATTTAAATTTTATTGACCGTCATTTTTTGACGGGCAAGTCGCTAGTATATATATATATATATATATATATATATATATAATTTCCTTACATGTGGTTCTGAAACTCTGTCCCTTGTCTCAATTATGTTTATTATGTTGTAATAGTATGGATGGGTTAACCCTTATTCTCTATGATTGGAACTCTTCAATTAAAATCAGATATGAAGTTGTTTTGGTTGAAGTCAATAGAGTTCCATATCACATTGACATATGAATACAGAAAACCGTGCCAAACACTAAGATGTATCTCTCTATGTGCACAGTGTATGGCTGTTATTTCAATACTATTTTAGGAGCTTATGTGTCAGATATTTATTGCTTCATCAGTGGAGACTGCTTATTGGTGTTCTCTCATTTACAGTTGTTGCCCATTATCATTTTGAAATGTTTAGTAATTATTCTGCTGATCTTGAAGAACATAGCTAGATACACAGATAGTAATTGTGCTGTAAATACTACAAACCTTACGGAGAACGACATTTTATATTCTATTTATTACTGGACTTATTGTTTTGTAAAAAAGTTACAAATTCATTTTGAAATTTGTTTTTTTTTTGTTTGTTTGTTGTTCAGAAACAAGACAAGAGATGTGTTTCCGTCTTGCACATTCACACAGTCAGACTAAAGCAGACCGAACACTTTTTGCTCTTGGTCTATTTCTGTACTGCTTAAATGTTTATTAATGTGATGTATAAAGCATGTTTTAATGTATGATGTAAATTATATAAAAATACAGTTTAATATTACATTGTGGAATTCACTACCAGAGCAGATTGTGACATTAGGATTTGATAGATAGCTTTAAAAAGGGTTTGGATGTATTTTTGGTTAATAATGGCATTTAGGGTTATTCTGGATAACTAGAGAAGCAGTATGGATCATGGGAGAAATCTGTTTGCTAGTACCTGAGGTCAGGAAGGATTTTTATTTGCTTTTCCTTATAAGACATTTGGCAATGTTTAATTATTTTTTTTCTGTTTGCCTCCCACTGGATCAATTAACAATTAATCCACATATTACACAAATCAAAGGGGATCTAGGTTTTTTTTTTTTTACCCTGTAAAATAATATACTCTTTTTTAGCATTTTAAATGGATCATTTTATTTGTTTATGCTAAATTCACATTTTATCAACAATTTGTGATTGCCATACACATTTTAAATTTCTTTATCAAAATTTAAGATGCCTACTGCAGAATATGTTGGCATTCACTAAATAAATAAGAGATATATCAATAAACATAATAATAGTGTCAAAAGGTCAAGAAATGTTGTAGCATTATATCACCAGATATGTATTTGAGATGCGCTTTATACTCAGGAGTGGTGCAACAGCCCCTGGTCAGGTGATGGAAGATTTCACACAAATTTTTCTGAAAGCAAAGTATATTTTATAACTTGATGCAGACCGCAACATCATGTAGATTGGAGCATTTCAGTGGCCTTTTATCTCTATCCAATGACTAATTAGTTATATATTTAAGCATTAGCTGCCTGCTATTGTTGTTGATTAAATTGTTCTGTATATTAGCAATGAATGTTTTTTTTTCTTCTTCTAACACTGATCTAAAAACAGTGTTCCACTGCCAAAGGTTTGCTAGAATTATTTTTTTTTTTATTGTGGCTGCAGGAAAACATTTAATTAGCTGCTCAGAAGGGAGCCACCTCACTGATTGTGCTGATATGCCATGACCTTATTGCATCTCTCAATTCTACTATGAGATAACGGACAAGGTTGTATTATTGTCTGATGTATGGAAAACCAAGAACTACAATTTAGGACTGTCCGTGATTTATGTGGTATAAATAACATGGGGAATAGAATGTATTAAAAAAAAAAAAAAAAATGTCTAGGAGACAAGTTATTGTTTTTTCTTGCATTATTGATGCAAAAAAATAAAAAGTGCTCCAAATGTATTCATTTGACAGGACCTGTTTTCCCAGTGTAGTGCCATTCAGGTAAAGCAGGAATACAGGCCATGACCCTTTTAAAAACAATAAGTTGCATAATGAAAATCTTCTCTCATGTCTCCTGTTCCTTGGAGTTGTGTCACTGTATGAGGTGGACAGGCAGCTTTTGTAACTAGTCTGTATAGTCATGTTTTCGTACTTCTAGTGTAACAAACCGCATCAAATGAGCATGTTGACCAATAAAATGCTTATGATGCTATGTGCATTAGAATATGCAATATGGAGATTTACAGCTTCCACCTCAGACAGTGAGATACTTAGCATATTGGAATCTCTTCCTCCTCCTATCTCCATAAAATAATAATGCACAACTTAAAAAATATTTGTTATAATATTGAAAACTCTATTAACCAATTTAATTAAAGGGCCAAGAATTGTTTTACAAATATAGTGTTAAAGAAAACACTTTTTTTTCTGTACATGTAAAATACATATGTTTTGTTTCTTGGTTGTTTTGCTAATAAAGAAAAACCTATTTATTTTGACTGCTAAGAATAGTTGGAAAACAGTACTTGATTACAGCGCTGAACATGTTGTTAAAGCAGTATATGTTGTATTATCTTGCTGTGAAATGTGTTGGTAACCCCTCCTGCTGAAGGTTATATCATCCTCCTTTTTGACATAATTCTATACAATCGGTTTTAATTTTGAAGCACCTTGCTATTGCAAACTAATAGCAGTAGTAGAACCTCTGTAATTAATCTGCATCCCGATTTACTAGACTAACACTAAAATATTCCTTTAGTTTTTATAATCCCTTTTCTCCCCCCCGTGCGTCTGTCTGCACCAACAGTCTTAATTGCATGCAGATGGCTAAAGGAGGGTGTTTGTTTTATGCAGATTTGTACTTGCTTCCCTGATGCAACAGTTAGGCAACAGTAAAGCTGACGTGGTCCAAAAGTCTGAAATCTATTTTAAAGAATTGTGTTTAGGGACATGAACACTGGATTGATTTGTAGTATTGATCAGTGAGGGAGGTATGCAATGATAGTGCACCCACTTTTTACTTTCAAACCTTTTATTTTCATTTACTGATAGCAAGATGCACCAGGGTGGCTCATGTGCAACAGAGAAGGCTCGGTGGGTGGCTGTGCCTTTTAACTTGTGTCACTGAGGAGCATTGTACATTATAATAACACTGGTTATAATCAATTCTCCTGTATGAGGAGAGTATATGGGCTCTGCTGGTAAACCAACCATCCTTGTGGCTTATATGCCTGCCAGGTGTTCTCTATGAAAACAGCCACCCCCTGCAGAGGGGAAAGGAAGGGATGGCTTTATTATCACAATTAAGAACAAAGGTGTCCAATACCTATTAAGCAGCTTTTGATGTTTTAGTAGATCATTAAAAAGAATATCCCTTTATTTATCCCCATGCATTGTGCTCCCAGCTGCAGTGTAAATGTATATTTTTGGAAGGACAGATCCTTTTAACTTGACACTGAGCAGCTGTCTGCCTCCAAACCACACACACTGCATCCTTTTCTATGGAGACAGGTTGGAGGAGTGGACTCTCCAATGCGTGTGTGTAAACGTGAGGGGCGCTGTCCTGAGTGGGAGTGACTGCATTGTCTGGTGTTTATTGGGACGTGGAGAAGGGATTTTCCTGGCTTTGAATTCAGTGGAAGGGAATGCTGTGTGTTAGGAACATTCCCACTGGTCCTTAGAAGGAAACGTAAAATCAATAACATCTCTTGCTCATTCACACTTGCCTCTAATTTTATGCAAAATACTCATGATTCACCTCTTATCAGTCCCATTCAGCACCCACATACACCCACTCCCCACACACTCCCACGCACAGAATGAGATGGAAGCACACATACATATTCAGTAAATGTGCAGTGCCACTTGATAAAGGAAAACCGCACTGATGCTGATTGTATTCTTTTATTACATACCAAATAGGCTTAGGAGAATGTGACTGTAATATAAGAAGCTGTGTGTGTATTTTGTAGCATCAACACCGTTCTATTTTTTACGGTGGCACTGCAGTCTAATGCTGTTTTAGTTGCCCCTCCGCAGTGAATGGGTTAATGCCAATGTGTGCACGGCTTCTGTTTTAAAGATGCGCATGGCTGGTGCATCTCACATCTAGTGTCTGCGATTTGCTGCAGTTTCTATTTTTAGCTCAGACGGTGACACGGGTTTATTGCAAAAAAAAAAAAAAAAAATAAGAAAAGAGAAAAAAATCACAGCATTTTACCGCAGAGCTTAGTGGAGCATTGCATGATCATAGCTGAGACGTTCCTAAACAGCCAGCCGCCAATCACATACCAGTTATCATTCAGAGGAGATAGTAATATTATGTACTCTAGCCTTGGGTTATCAAGAGATCAGAAATGTGCAGTACCATCAGGTATGTTACAGGTAGATTGTACTCTCTTCATAGTACACATATCAACACACACAAAAAAATATATGTGTGTGTATATATATATATATATATATATATATATATATATATATATATATATATATATATATATATATATATGTATGTATATATATAAATTACTTTGAAGTATTTTGTGTTCACTTTATCTCAACATAAAGTCATCATTTTAAAAATAAACTGGTACTACAGAAAATATTTGCACTGTGTTTCTTGTTCAATAATGTGATATTCTCATATACATTTCTGTTTCAGTAATACAGTCGGTCCTTGGGTTATGGACAAGATACTGTATGTTCCTGAGAACGTCTTCAGGTCGGACTTGTATATGATTTGGATCCCCGCATAATAATAATAATAATAATAATAATAATACAATAATGGCTCATATTTAGTTATAATGATACAGTGCAATACTGTAATAAGACCTCTGCAGTGTAATAATAAGTTACAGACATGATTGTGTTCTCTCTTATACATAAAGCCTTTGGAGCCTCTTAAGTAAGGGTCATCTGTAACCTGGGAACCTCCTGTACTTTACATCCTCTGAAAAAAACAGCAACATAATGACAATGGGATGTTGCAGTTTAACCATCATGCCAAAGGAAAGGGGTCGTTAGAACTAGATGTATGGTCCATATTGCATCAAATTGTCATTATAAAAATATGAGACTTAAGAGGCCCCAAGTTTTGACTAACTAATTACTAAACACAATGAATTATGCATTTTAAAAGTTCTCATTGGTAAAAAGGAGAAAGCATGTGATAAGTTTTAACAATTTTAGGAAGGGTGTAACCCCTACAGATGCTCACACACACGTACACCTGATACATTTACAAATACAGACTTTTAGATTTCACAAAAAAGAGTGGGTGAAGAAGGGACATGTTTTCCGTAAACTGCCACTCTCCACTACATATTACAAAAGTATCTTAGGTAAAGCTTATTAAATCATTTCTACAGTTTAGTAGATTTTACCTTCATGGTGGTTTTCTATGTCTTATGTAAACATCTTGTAAAAACTAGCTTTCCTGAGTTTGTCCAGACCCCATCAAATTCCATAAGTGACCTGGTATGGGTATAGATATCTACCCATATTTTCCACATCTTTACACTGAAAGAGAATGGGCCACGCAGGGGCTAAGGACCACAACTTACCCAGATGCCAAGCTGCTAGCGAATTTGAGCCTTATTTGCCTTTTTTCGTCAATTGAAAATCGGCTAAGCGAGAAAACGAATGGCGGACAAAAACGTAAAAAATCTACTCGGCCTCGTTTTCAGCCTGTTTCAAAGCCAGGCACGCAGTACTAAGGAAATACACGACGGCAAAGACTATAACACTTACACAAACACAAGGCACGCAGGACTTTGAAAATAAAACCAACGACAGTCAGCGCGCGCCACGCAAACATTCAGCAGACACACAGAGGACAAACACACAGGGAAGGGACAGGGGGAGATGGTGGAAAGAGACACATGGCATTCCCAAGCACAAAACTTGCAGGTTAATGAACCCTGCAATGAGCGGCCCATATAGTAGGCAGGAAGAAAGGCTCGCAATGAGCGCCGAAGGTTAATCATTACAAAGCAGGAAAGTTGAAGTACACGGGGAGATGCTCGCAATGAGCGCTCACAGGAACAAAAGCCTCACATTGTGTGGCAAACAGCATTGTCAGCCTTACAATTTTAATCCCGCCATTTTTGACTAGCAAGTCCTGGTAATTTTAAAATAAGCTTAGAATAATCATGTGTTGTTGTTGTTGTTGCTGTTGTTTCCCCCCCCCATAAAACTTTGATATTGGTAATAGTAGCAATTTAGAACAATTCTACAAGCTCAAGGCGGGGTGGGGGTGGGGTGGGGGGGTAGTTTGCTCCTCCATTTGCCCTGACTTAAGTTATACAAAGTGAAGGAATTTGTTGGCATTGGCATCTCCCTTTGGATCCTGAGGTGCAGTGTTGTAAATGTTGGTTTTCAGCAACACTCATATTTAATTCCCTTGAAAGCAAAGATACATCTTGTATTGGATTAGCCTCTTATTTTACCCATGCTAGTAAGTTAATGACATCTTGTAAGTCTGTAATAATTTCTATATTACTTACAAATTATTCCTTTTGCATTCCCTTTAATTGTGTAATGACCCAGGGCACTGTGTTGGAAACCAGACATAGTAAAATATGACACTACAAGGTGTCTTATGCTATTTCAGCTTCAAAATATTTGGCTCTGAGGTCACACTTTTGAAATTAACAGATGGCTCTGTCTTCTCTAAAATTGATCCAGTGCGCACTCTTGAAATTGACCTGTTGCCCCTCCTAACTTAAACAAAACAACAACAAAATGGATGTATTTTTAATAGTTTGAGTTCTAATCCGCTTTTACTTTGGGAAACTATGAATGTTCAATTTAATAATGAACACACAATGTATAGAAATACAGTGTAGTTACCAAATGACATTAGATATACAGTATAATTATCTAACTATGTTGTAGAATGACAGAGAATACTGGTTGAGCTTTTTCTATTTTACATACTGATGGTAATTCTTCTTGTTTTTTTGTTTTTTTTAATATTTTTATGCTGAAATTCCATTCAAAAATAAAATCCATGACATTTAAATCTAACATTTCACATTGTTCCTGAGGGGGAAAGAAAGGCATACATTTATCGATTTGAAAAGCTAAATTATGATTGTAACCTTAAATGGACATGGTCACCCCAGCAGGATGTTGGGTTCATCTTCTAGCTCTAGTACAGTGTATCTCTGAATCATTCCTGATATATTCAGCATTGATTGTGCTGCTCCTTGATTCTAGTTTTTTGTTTAGAGTGGATGGTAAGAGTGGTGAAGACGATCTAACTGCATAATAACCTTAAGGGATCATTTTTTGCTACCACTGAGAGAGGCGAGCAGACTATAATCTTAATTAGCACATCAAAGCAGCTCATTTGTTTAAGAAAATCAGAAAAAAAGTGCAGGTTAAATGCAGATTACCTCTGGAATGATTCATTTTGAATCAGTTCGCTACTACAATGTGCATCTAGTTTTCATGCTGATTTAAGAATAACTGAAAAACAAAATAAGTTGGTATTGGGGTGACAGTACCTTTTTAAAGGGAGTTTGGCTCCTCAAAACTACTGGACGATGTCAAATACCCTCTGACGCAACAAAGAAAAAGAAAAAAAGTTTCCATGTCCGTTTTAACTTGGGGTGTGTATTGCAAACACCCAAGATGTTATCCATATCTGAACTGTTTGTGTCTGTTCCCAGACCTCATGAACTCCAAGTGACCTCTCAAGATTCTTCCTTCTCCCAATGTAGATAGGTCAACCTAGATATTTATGTGAACTATTTTATTTTGCGTTCCTAACACTCCTTGCTTAGGGAGTGATTTTAATACTCTGTTTATTTTTTTCATGTGTTTAAATAAACCGTAAACGTTTTTAAATGAACAGAAATCGCTATATGTGTCTGAGTTAATATTTCAGTAGGGTAATGGTTGTATCATTCCTACCTAATTTTCATATGAGCCTGCTATATGGAAGTAGTGAACATATATATGTCTTTCAGTAATCCAATCCCACCTGTTTGTAATGTCCTACAGTCCACCACTGCCATATATTGCTAGGTGTTATAGAACCACTGTAATTTATTGACAATATGGCTAGATGTTGTAATTAGGTATTGATCTTTTAATAAATTCCAAATTCAATCTGTTTGTCTCCACCCACTATAAGGTCATTGGAGGGAGGCCGCTTTTTCTGGCAGACTAAATTTTCAGGTAAACGCAATGATCTCCATCTGCTGACGTGTTAACATGATCTCCCTTGGCTACCAGTTTTTGTTCTGGGGCACCTTACTGTTTTGTCGTCTTACCTACTCAGATTGTTCTAAGGCCTTTTAGATGTGATTCTCCCTAGATACCCTTATTAGGGTGTAGACCAAAGCTAAACTTTGAAAGTGATTTTTTAATGTTGTATATTACTACAATAAATCATGAAATAGGAATTGTATTGATCAATGCCCAATTCAAATATCATTGATTCTTTAAAGGGGCAATTTTGGTCATTTATAGGAGCGGGAAAATAAGTTATGGTTCACCTGCCACATTCAAAAACATTGTAGGCTTGGGGAAACTTGTTAATGGATATCATGAATGAAAACGGGGACATTTTGCAGATAAGTATTATCTGTTGAGGAAGAGGTTTAAGGTGCAGATTTTAACTCTGTCATTGCTTTACTTGTGTACCATGTGATCGGACAGTATTTTTGCTCAGCGTGAATGGCAGATAAGGGTTAAGTGGGTTTATAATTGACCAGGAATTTTTGTCAGCTGAGTCACTGCAGCAGGGAGCAGATGGGGGTTTGAGGGGGGCGGGGAGCTCTAAAAAACCCACAGGCTCCAACCCTTAGAAGCCCAGTGGGCAGTGCTTGTCATCCCAAAGGAATGTGTGTGAACATAACACTGAGAGGCAGAATTTTGCCCAAAACGGAGCTGCACACTTCAAGCAGGGGCTGATCCTGTGAGCAGATGGATTGCTCTGTACAGTGAAAGGTTCCCAGTCCTTCTAACCTTTCTCTTGGACACTTAGCAATAATCTGCTGCCCCCAAAAGCATGTTTTCAGTTTCAAGAACTGTATCGGCGACAACTTTATGAAACACAAATTTCCACAAGTAATTCACATGATTAACTTAACTTTGTGAAGTTTCCCTCCTCTGCTTTTTTTTTTAACCACAGTATTAGTTTGCTCTCCAGTATTTCCCTCTTCCACCCACTGTCTGCATTCATTCACATATGGTTTGCTATTGTGTACTAAACTACAAAGAGATCTCTCCAACCTGAACAGGAGACTGCTAAGGATAATGTAAGCGTTGGAGAGAGCTCTCACCTTAGTGAATCTAGATAATATTGGCTGTATCCTCCCCTGGGGTAAAGTAACCTGACATCCCCCTTTTAAATGCGAAATGAATAATCCGTACGGCATACATACATTGTAGCAGGTGAAGTCTTAATGGAAAATGCTTATGAATGATATATTTAAGAGGCAAATCTGCTTGTCATACCCAGCGGGCCACTGGACTGTTGCAGAACAATAAAACAGACTCATCTGGGATGTCAAGGATTAATATGGAATCCCCAGTATTACATTTTCTGATTGTATCCCTAGTATAGGGCCCATGGTTTGGGATCCCTATGTGTTATGGGTCTGACTGTCCTGTTATGTGCATGATGTTTCATGATTTGGTTACTGTACATATTGTTGTTTTGGGTGCAATGTTGATTATTACATGTATATGGCGGGATACCCTATTTGTCATCAAACTGCTGGTCTGTCGCTGGGGAAGCTAGTAAAGTATATGGATGTGTCCCCAGGGACAAGGGGAGCCAGAGAGCGAGATACCTGGCATAAGGGGCTCACTCAGCAGACTTATTATTATTATCATCTTTATTTGTAATGCCCCAACATATTCCATAGCGCTGAACAAGGGTTAAGTGTGAGGCAAAACAAAATTGACACGTTGCAAATATTGGAGAGCCCTGTCTTTTGAGTTTAGAATCTAGTGTACGTGGATCTTTCACTGAGGCATCCTTACAAGATTGAAAACTCGCAAATTTACAATCTAATTACTATATTCCTAGGAGTTCAAATTAATGGGACAGGGGCCCAAGGAAGGGCAAGAGAAGCAGGCCATGTAAACACATAGTGTCTCCAGCACTGTCCAAATTGAACTACCACTGGAAGATTAACAACCCAGGATAAGTTAACTTGCCTTGATAATTAGGTTACTGCACCACAGGGGTAGATTAGAGGCCTGACATCTTGATGGATGGGTGCCCCACTTGAATCAAGAGTGGATCCCTGCTGATGGGACATCCTCATGTGTACCAAAGGATGGGACTAGCTGTGACTGGTCAGAGAAATGTATACATATGTATGTTGAACAAATATAAAGGTGTTACTGTTTGAATTTGCATAACCTTATGTGTGAGTCTCATTCTGTGTAATAATCCTAAACTTTCATTGTGATTATTGCTATTGATCCAGCTCTGTGATATAGTTACACTTGGTAACTACTACTGCCTGGTATCCTGCCTTGCAGGTGGAGCCCCCAAGGTTATTATCCTTATACTGGCCCATCTCCTGCTAACAGGGGTGCAAAAGGACCTTCAATTCTGTTGGGTAGGTTTGGATTAGGTCCTTATCAAGCCCATTAAAGAAGCAGATAGTAACACAGCTATCTTTACACATTATTAAGAAACAGACACAATGCATAGCCAGCTCATTGTATTAGAGCAGAACCGCCATATTGTATGCAATTCCACAATGCTCTAGAAACATAGATGTGATGGCAGAGGAGGCCCAATAGGTCCACTTAACCTCTCGATATTCTAAACCTAAAAAAAGTGTTTGCTGGATTAGTACATTTCTGCACTCTATAGGCAAAAAGCAGCCTATATGTGTACAGCACATCTTATAAAACATTTTATTTGTATTAATATCTAAAAATCCCTCTTCCTGATCCCCACCCAATTGGCATGCATCGTCCGGGGAGCAATATTAACCCACTTTTTACCTGCTCCTGCTTGTTCAGACAATAGTAGAGCAGTGTTGTCAGCCTCCCAGTCACTGCTGGGATATGACTCGTCCCTGCTTACTGTATATGCTGTGTGTTGTTGCCATAGCAACTAACACAGATGAAAGATTTGACACATCGCACTAACTGGATTGGCCAAACAAATTGTGGAGGGGGTGTTAACCTTAATTTTAAGCTGTCAGAAATTACAATAGATTTTGCTAACTTCAAGATAAGTGTTTACATGTTTATTTTGGTATTTTTTCATGCAAAAAAAAGTTTTTCATATACTATTAATTCTCCTCTATCAGATGCATTCATAATCCAGGAAACTTACATATTCCTTTCATTTCTTCTGAATATTCCATCTTCCAGCTACTATGATAAACACTTGGGGCCTCATTCAATTGTGATTTGTCCAATTGAATAGGGCTCTATAAAAGCACATAGCATATTTTTTTACAGAAGTTTTTAGTTAGTGAATACTTTGCTTTTGGATAGAAGTTCACTAGGTAAAAACTTCTGTAAAAAATATATGCTATGTGCTTATGTGTTTACCTTGTTAACTGCAGGGGTGACAGTGTGTGGTTCAGTGTTTAACCCAACAATGGGTACATAATTCTACATTTTAATAACTGGAAATGGCCAGTTATTTACCTCCTAATAATGCTTTTCACCTCTTTGTCCTGGGAAGCATTGGGCTTGTTATTCCAGCCAGCTCTTTGGCCTGAGATGTCTCACTTTGGAGGTGTTTGCTGTTTTGCATGAGAAGGAATTCCAAGGCTGTCAACAATCTGCAGCATGTTTGGCTCCAGTTAAAATTACTTTCAAGCATGCAGAGAAAAACATTCTCCAACTGAAGCTTCAGAGCATCCGCTATGTGACAGTATTACTCTCGCCATTCAAACCTACTCCCTCACTTTGTAGGCACACTGTGGTACAATATATTATAATCCTAAAATTGGACTTAAAATGGAAATGCTTTCCCCACAATTTTGTAAAGGAGAGAGGTATTCTTATTCAGGTTCCCTCACCAACAAGAAAAATATAATATATTTGCATGTTGCAGATGTAAGCTAAAGGCATAAGATGGCTAAGGGCTGTCGGAAGTAGGCACTGTTGGTGTAATATCTTGAAAGTAGTGACAAAAGGAAATAGTCTTCAAACTATCTGTATATACCGAACCAGCATCTCATTTTGGAGGAAAGTATTTCATTAAAAGGCATAGGAGAAGTGGTGATTTAATACTGTTTGCAGTGGGAGTGTTGGGGAGATATAAATAAATATACTTTATCTCTAGGGGGTGGAAATTTCCTGGGTGGCCAGGGCTCTTAAAATTATGTCCTTCTGGGTGTTATTTTTTATTTTATTTTTTAAGTATAATGTAGCTCTATGAAGTAAGATTTTTTTTTTCTGTCCAGCACTGTTTTCTTTTATTTATTTAAAAAAAATGTTTTATATCATCTCTATCTCTCACCTACAATTTGTACTGCAAACTCCTAAATCTTGTTCCAAAGTATAATGCATCTATATGAAGGACATTCTACAAAAAAAGGCTGCCTGGCTACTAGAAACGCTTCCTGGCTCTAAATCTGACTTTTTTTGTTTCCAATATAAATGGCAAATATTCTCTGTGCTTTAATCAGTTGAATATTCCCATATCCAGCCATTCCTTACTCACACACACTACAAAATGTTATATTGCTCATTACACTGATATAGAGTTCTAACCCATTCTATATCTTCAGTTTCCTTCAGTATGTGTGCATTGTACATCCGTGATATCAGGTTATTCACAATGACATTTTGTTGTTTGAGAGTCCGCATCCATGCTTTTTTTTGTTGGGGGGGGGGGAGACAACTTTTTAAAGACACAAATCCCAATTCATACTCACTGGTTTATGGTTCATGACTGTTCCACATTCCATTCTAGAAATAAATGAATACATTTGTGAATTTGTTTCTTATCCCATATATCTTTTTATGAGTCACTGAGAGGATGTGGTTGGTGCTCAATATGTGCTTGTAAGCTCCAGCCCACAGTCTGACTAGTCTTTGGTACATTAAGAACAAAGATAAGGAGACAAAATTTAAGAAAGTCCCATTTGAACAATTAACGCTTTCATTGCATTTCTACTCTGTGCACTACCTACCAGGGTTCAGTAGAGGATAAAATACAGTTCATTGTCCCTTCAATCTTGTTATTGGGTGTGTGTTTAAAATGGACACTTTTTAAATAAAAAAAATCCAAAAATAGGAAGGTTTTTTTAATACATTTTTTTTTTAAATGTTTACATATTTTTAACTAACTGTTCGAAACCTTTTATACAGCCTCTGCATGGCTTTGGCGGTGGCCTTAAAAGACCAGACTGAATTAATGTGTAAGAAGTGGCAGCAGAATGTACAGTATACAGTATGTTCCATTTAGATGACCTCCTGATTACATCAAATCATATCCTGTCCTTCCTATTGCTGCTCAAGTAAACTAATGTCCACTAATTACATTTGTTCTGGGAATGCAGACTTTTTTTATTTTAATGCATCTCGGCAAGCAAGGTTAATATTATCAATTTAACAGCATGAATGAGGCATAGAATAAATACATTGAGCTAGAACACTCCTGGAAGGATAAGAGGACAGTCTGTGTGTGTTTTCTATCTCTAATTCATTCATAAAACATTTCTCTATATCCGGCAGCTTTATCTCTTGGAGGAAGTGGAAGGCACTTTCATAAAAGCAATCCTAGTGACAAAGTGAATGAAAATAAAGTCACTTTAGGTTGGAAAGAGTTAAACTTCCCTCAAATGTTCTTTGCAGCCGTGTGATTTTTAGTTGCAGATTGAGGAGTAATTAGAATTTCTTTATACTAGAAAAAATGAGTGTTTCCAGATATTAAATCCTCTACCTTTTTAATGCCTCACAGTATTTTCTATATAAAGCATTTCACCCCTTTCAGTTTCTCACCTCTGTTGGGAGTATTCAAATTATTTTAATCTACTATTTTGTAAGAAATTACTAATTTATGTGATGCTCTGTCTTTTGGAACATTACATCCTTTCCAGGCTTCAGTCTCTGAAATATAGTTCTCTCCAGGTTGTCTCTGACAGTATTTTCTTATGGGTAATGTATTCTTGGTTGTGCTTACCTGCCAATGAGGAGTAGTGCTTTGCACTGGTGTCTTCCTACACTATTCACACTTGTAGTGGAGCACTTTTTCTCTGATTTTCCAGTATTGTGATTATATTGTGACCACCCTCTCTACCTTCATGCTACCAATGTTATCTCTTACTATCAAACACTACCATCATACTGCCGTGTGTGTGTGTGTGTGTGTGTGTATATATATATATATATATATATATATATATATATATATATATATAGACTCTTCCCTCTCTGTTATTCCTCTATTAACTTCTAAACCATTTTCACTATCCATATTTTGTCTTTCACTCTTTTCCAGTGTGTACTTGGAACAAGTGCAATACAGTCAGAGTTTCTGTAAAGCATATCCGTGATTGAACAACAGTATATTTTTTTCAGTTAGGATATAGGACTGTGCTGAGTGATAGGCTGCCCAGGGCCACATTCATTCCTCACACTCTTTTCATGTGCCTCCCACCTGGGGTGGGAGAGGGTATCCCTCTTAAACAATACATAATATTTCTCTAAAACTAGCAAATATTTGTTGTTGTTCATCCCTTCAGTCAAGCCCAACTCCCAGTCACCATATGGATGCAGCACATTTGTCTTTCTGATTGGGAACTTCTTTCACTTGATATGAATAAGTACAATCACTAATATAGGCTCTAGAAGATGTTAAAACAGCACAGTTAATATCCAGAACAGAACTTATTTTTACTCTGTTTAGCATGTTAAATAGTACTGAATGAACATTTTATTAATCTACAGGGGGAAAGATTGGGCTCTAGATTTTGATTGAGCTCCAAGTAGCAATTCCTTCCCACTAACATTATCCACTGAACCTGCAAGGAGCTCTGTGTAAAGTTGTGTTTAACAAACACTGCAGTGGGAAGTAGTGCTATGTTTGTAGCCAAATATAAGATTATGCTGTTTTATTGGGAGTTTTAAAGAAAGCTTAAACCAGCAACAAAGACTTGAGTGCAATAAAGACTTCAAAGCAGCTAGGTGCTACTGGTAAACTAGTGTCTGGTTATTGTCATGGACATTGGACTCCTTCATACAGTGGTCAGGTCAAAACTGTAGGCTCTTTGTAATTGAAGCTTTTCTTTAATTGTTAAGGTAAATGGTTTTAAGTCAGTGAAATAGATCAATATCCTGGCTACAGTGCTTATCAATTGTTAAAGGCATATGTAAGTTTTATGGGTTATGAATGCATTTGATAGAGGAGAATCAGCAGTGTATGAAAACCTTTTTTGCATGAGAAAAAAAAAAAAACATTAACGAATGCACCCTGATTTCAAAATCTCTTGAGTTAGCAAACCGTTGCTTTTGTTTAACACCCCTGGATATCTCTGCTAAAATTAGCATAAAATTCATAATCTGGTTTGGGAAATTGCAGGCAGCTATACATTTTAATACAATATAACAATAAGTAATGGCAGTTTGTGCATTAAGGTGTAGTCCCTCTTGCAGAAGGAGGCAGGAAGAGTCAGTCACCTATCTTCACATCTCTCCATTGAGCTGCTACTGGCTTAAAGGTTAGTAAAGGGTTAAAACCTGTACTTGAATGCAGTGTTTCTATTGGTAGATAAACTGTGCCTATGTAAGCAGTTATTGGATATGGAAAACAAGATTTATTTTTAATAGAATGATTCCATGCAATGTGTGTTTCTGATATACAGTGCCTTGAAAAAGTATTCACCCCCTTGACTTTTTACCTATTTTGTTACATTACAATGTTTTGTTAATCTGAATTCTATGTGATGGATCAGAACACAATAGTCTACGTTGGTGACGTGAAATGAGAAAAATATATACATAAAACAGTTTTTTAGAAATAGAAAACAGAAAATTGGCATGTGCATATGTATTCACCCCCTTTGTTATGAAGCCCATAAAAAGCTCTGTGCAACCAATTACCTTCAGAAGTCACATAATTCGTGAAATGATGTACACCTGTGTGCAATCTAAGTGTCACATATACACACCTTTTTTGAAAGGCCCCAGAGGCTTCAACACCTAAGCAAGAGGCACCACTAACCAAACACTGCCATGAAGATCTAGGAACTCTCCAAACAGTAAGGGACAATGTTGTTGAGAAGTACAAGTCAGGGTTAGGTTATACAAAATATCCAAATCTTTGATGATCCCCATAAGCACCATCAAATCTTTCATAACCAAATGGAAAGAGCATGGCACAACAGCAAACCTGCCTAGAGACGGCCCCCCACCAAAACTCACAGACCGTGCAAGGAGGGCATTAATCAGAGAGGCAGCACATAGACCTAAGGTAACCCTGGAGTAGCTGTAGAGTTCCACAGCATAGACTGGAGTATCTGTACATAGGATGACAATAAGCCGTACGCTCAATAGAGTTGGGCTTTATGGCAGAGTGGCCACAAGAAAGCCATTACTTTCAGCAAAAAACAAAATGGCATGTTTTGAGTTTGCAAAAAGGCATGTGGGAGACTCCCAAAATGTATGGAGGAAGGTGCTCTGGTCTGATGAGACTAAAATTGAACTTTTCGGCCAACAAAGAAAACGCTATGTCTGGCGCAAACCCAACACATCACATCACCCAAAGAACACCATCCCCACTGTAAAACATGGTGGTGGCAGCATCATGTTGTGGGGATGTTTTTCAGCAGCCGGGACTTGGAAACTAGTCAGAGTTGAGGGAAAGATGGATGGTGCTAAATACAGGGATATTCTTGAGCAAAACCTGTACCACTGTGCGTGATTTGAGGCTAGGACGGAGGTTCACCTTCCAGCAGGACAATGACCCCAAACACATGGCTAAAGCAACACTTGAGTGGTTTAAGGGGAAACATGTAAATGTGTTGGAATGGCCTAGTCAAAGCCCAGACCTCAATCCAATAGAAAATCTGTGGTCAGACTTAAAGATTGCTGCTCACAAGCGCAAACCATCCAACTTGAAGGAGCTGGAGCAGTTTTGCAAGGAAGAATGGGCAAAAATCCCAGTGGTGAGATGTGGCAAGCTCATAGAGGCTTATCCAAAGCGACCTAGAGCTGTGATTGCCGCAAAAGGTGGCTCTACAAAATATTGACTTTAGGGGGGTGAATAGTTATGCACATTGAATTTTTCTGTTATTTTGTCCTATTTGCTGTTTGTTCCACAATAATAAAAAACATGTAAATTAAATGATGCAAATCTTCAAACAATCCATGTTGTGAGGCAACAAAACACGAAAAATGCCAAGGGGGGTGAATACTTTTGCAAGGCACTGTAAGCAGTATGCGTTAGATTAGAGAGAGGTAAAAACAGGGAAAGTTAGATATACCTTTAAAACAATGTGCCATCGTAGTTGAACCATACTGTAGTGATGTCAGTGATCAATAAAGTGACTGTGTAGAAACGCCTTAAATGCTTATATTCAGGAAAAAAAAAACATTCTATGAGCTTTACTTCTAAATGCACTACAGAGGTCTTTTAAGTTTCAAGTATGGTATAATCTAAAACTATAAGTAGTAACAAGTTCCTCTCAAACAAAATTTACTAAATTTGTATTTTCACATGGATCCTAACATTTTACTGTTGGTCTTCTAACTGTATATAATTAATTTTGTGCCTCCTCACTACCTGTCTGGCTACTAGGTTGCATGCAAATGTATTCAACCTATGTTGATAAAGTTGAAACCTCTGTGTTCCTTTATGTTAAGTAAAAAAAAAAAAAAAACAGAATTAAAAATGGCCTGCATTTGTTTATTTTGGTGGTCATGTCTTACATTGCTATAATGTAGAATGTGATATCCCATTCCTGGTTAATTGTACGCATTATGTTCTCTACTGGTTTGTTACTGTGCTGAATTCATAAATATACTGTCCCTGCACATTCTGCATATGTGGTGCACCTTCCCTCTCACAACTAGAGCTTGTGATTTAATGGATACAGACAGGCGCTGTTAAAATACGTGAGACATCCTCTGGTTATTTTTAATAGTATAACAAGTAGAGCGACTTTTCATGCGTTAATAAGCTATTTATCACGTGATACGCTGTGTGTGTTCCTGTTTTCCAACTCCTGTTAATGTCACAGTCTTTCATAATTCATCAGAGCCAAAATATCAGCATCTTTTATGTAAAACCGTCTCTGGGAAGTTTTGTTATTCGTCAAGACGTCACATTTCAGATTTCATTTCTCAGTTTAGGAATGATGTAGAAAAAGGCGAACAGTGAGGTTGGAAAAGGATCAAATGTGACAGATTCAGTGGAGTTTTCTGTAGGGAAGCAGCCTCGATGAGTGGCAGGTTTTGTACATTTAAAGAAGCAATTTATTTCCAAAGCTGTGTGAGAAGGAGTAGATGTGCCACCTTCAAAATGGAATTGACAGCAGTTGGGTCATTGTCACTTGGCCACACTCCTTATTTACTTTAAAAAGTTACAGGACTGTGTGTCTTCCAAAGCGATTTGCAGTTCCTTCATTAATTTGCTCTACTTGGTGACTTCTCTTTAGACACACTACTTCAGTGAAGAGGGGTTTCCTTGTGCCTTTAGCACTTTCTTCTATACACAAAATACAGGCTTTCTTGAGTAGACCCGTTGATCATAGTGAGTGAGGGAAAATCCTGGTTTTAAAGAATCACGGTGTTCTGTTTTTATTTATTTATTTTATTTATTTTATTTATTTATTATTTTTTTCTTTTCAAAAACTTGATAACGTTCAAATTTTGAAAGCAAAAAAAAATAGTAAACACAACCTTATAAATCTTTCACTTTTTTTGTGCAACCATTCTATTCTCCAGGGGTCCATTTCCTTCCTTGTGGTCTCTCTGCTGTCCTCTCAGGAGGTTGTGTTCTTGAAAACAGAGCTTTGCATTAGTCTTGTTGCATGCACTGGCAGTTGTAGCTACCACATTCCCATTTTGCAGATGGGAGCTTCTTCTGTATTAGAAGTCTGCTGCCATCACAGGAAGTTTGACAGCAGGAACCTAAATGGTATACTTCAAAATTCATGTAAAACAATTTACTTGTGCAGTTCTAGGTCTACAGTGGCCTTTATGTGATAAATTGTTGGTTGTGGGTGGTCATGGATACTGTGAGGAAAACTCACGCTTCCGAAGTCAAAATGGACTAAAGCTTGTGAAGATTCTCCCTGTTGTTTTACCGTTCAAGGGCTGGAAAACTTTTTCACCAGTCAGGATAATGTATTCACCAGTCCTTCCAGTGCTCTATATATAGAACCATTCCTCATAGTTTCATATATCAAAATAAAAACTCGCGAACAGGTTATATGCAAGCACATAAACTAAAAAGTATTGAAAACATTTTATTGATTGAGCACAGTTGACATATCACTGAAGCTTGGTTTTCCCAGCTCTTAAAATGTTACTTCTGATGCCTAAATGTGGTTTAAATATTCAAACAGAGAGAGACCCTTTGCTTTTATATGCAGAGCGGTACTTAACAGAACATTTTTTTGTTTTTTATTATTGGCTGAAGGCGATAAAAACATTTGAGGATGTTAGCCTTGCTGGAATGTATATTTTACTGTGATTCTCCTGTTTTCTTTTCTCTTCAGTTTTACACTTAAAATAAAGGTCATCTTGGGTTAGTCACAGCAGTTTTATTACTGTTTTCTACTAGACTTTGAAAACGCGAGGAGGAGCAGGACATTAATATAATTTTTTTTACATATGTTTAGTAGTGAAATGTACTCATTTCTGTCCCTTTAAGTGTATTTTTATTACTGATCTCTTTAACCTTTAATCATTGTGTTTACCAGGAAATCCTAGAAATTACAGGTTCTTCCCCTGAAAGCAAGAATAGGACAGGACGGTATAGTGATGTTTTTCATAGAAATATATTTAATCCCTTGAGTATTGAATACTCTTCAAACTATATGGAATGGATCTAAAATAATGTTGTTCCATTCCTTTACATTTATTGCAGTAATGGTTCACATATATTATCTTTTATTTCTACATCCAATTAAGGTATAATGCTTATTTTAAGAATTAAATGAGTTTTAAGAAAAAAATACTATTAAAAATCTCACGATCAGATGTATCTATTAAAGAGATATTGAAGGTTACTGGATTTAGCCTATGTATCTATTTACTTTTTTTTAGTAATTTGTTTTCCTCTAAATGTATATAAACTGTCCCTGTATGAGTCTGCCCTCTGCAGACATAGCATCTGATGGGCTGGATGTACAGTGTCTTTATAAGAACTTTAATAATAATAATAGAGTCCAAGCCTATCGGGAGTATGTCTCAGAAAACATGTTGTAGAGACGTGATCAGTGGTAGGCTAGGATACTACAGTGCATATCTTGCCATCCAGAATCAGTGTTTGTATACGCGGCAGGGAGCAGACCCATACAGGGACTACTTGCTTAATTTTTGGCAGTAAGCAGTATACTACATACCTAGCAAAATCCAGAAGCCTTCAGTATTCCTTTAATGCACACAGTTTTGTGTTTGTGAGCTGGAATACACATAGGAGTCTCACACCCAGGTGTGGTGTGTAATTACCCCTGTACATGTCACACACCCTGTGTGCTCTCTGTCCGCTCAGCCTACACACTACCAGCTTTTTAACAAATTGCTTTCCCTGTTGCATTTTTCATCATGAAATCTCACGTTCCTCGTGAAGTTCCCTTGAGAAATATTAGCATCATTTTTTTTCTTTTTTCTTTCTCTGCATAGCATTTTATATATATATATATATATATATATATATATATATATATATATATATATATATATATATATATATATATATATATATATATATATATATATATAGCCACAAATTTCCTGTGAGACAAGTTACAAGTTTGACACTAGAATTGTTGAAGCATATTTTTGTATTGTGTCATACGCGCTTTATTTTAATCCTTGTTTCGTCAAGAAGCTAAAGTATTAGGAAGTTTTTAAGAGAAAAAAAATGTGTGGTATGAAAAGAGGCAGTAGTTATTTGAGTGCAGTTCTTTTCCTTATTATAGACAACATTTTGAGAAAGCTGGTGCAAAGCATGTCTGAGAATTACACATTTACACACACTTCAGTAACTAGAATATACCATGAAAATCACTTTACTATAAAATTTATGGGTTAGGGCATTTTAGATTTTATAATCTTTTATATCGGTGTCTTTCCTTTTTCTTGAACTGTAGTACTCTTTTTAAAAGTCACTTGTTTGTCAGGTATGTACCAAACTAGCAGCTGTTTAAATCATGGGCATAAAACAGTTTTGGGGAAGATCTGAATTCTAGAGGCTCTGTTAATGAGTACAGGAATCCATTTATGTGTTTGTTACATTACTTCCTGTGGAAAGAGTTGTGGGGAAGGAGGGGACAAGAAGCCTTTGCTAAGATAATTGGATAAGATTGAAATTGACACCACAACCCTACCACCTAATTTTCCCATAAGCAGAGTCCTTTCTCCAGGAAATTTGCCCTGAGCTCTCCAGAAATAAACCCCCCTCTCATACACAAACGCATAACTTCTACCAAAGTGTCCTGGATCCCTCCCTTCTGGTTCATGCAGAGGCATCAACATGTATTTATTTATTATTTTCAAATTACAATCTAGAGGTATTCTTCTCTATGCTCTTAGTGATACTTTAACGGGGAAATACATCTTGTAAATAGACAAAATAAGTAAATGTGTGTGTGTGTGTGTGTGTGTAAACATTCAAAAGTGTGTATTTCTATGAATTCAGATCATCAAGGTGTGTGCATGCAACCACACCCAGTTTAATCAGGGTAGTGCATGTCTAACCTAAGAGAACTGGCAATGGAGGTTAGACAATCTATGTGTATCTGCCATTAACTATTGTTACTTTTAATTTTATATTTTATTTAACTTTCATCAAATGCATCTCAAAAGTAAACAACCATAGATCCGCAAATAAGTAAATAAAATACATTTAATGAATGTACCAATATGCCATTACTCTACAGATATTTTTTTCCCTTTTAAATAATTTGCTTTTTATGTCCGTAATGATTTTTTAATCAAAAATTCACTTTTAATCACTTTTTCTAAGTTTGTTTTTTTTAGTAATTTGCCTGGCCCATTCATGCTAATGTTCTCCTTGATGCATTAAGTATAAAATATTTACTATGTTTTTGCAGTCTTTATCTAATGACACTTCTGAGTAATCTAATAATGCCCACAGTTAATATGGATGTATTTTTATACTAGTTTTAGTCTTAATCATGTTAAGTACATTTGGCAATTACTAGACAAAGATGAATTGATGGAAAAGTCTACCTTTTCTTTAATTTTGAAATGCATTGTTATTCGGGCCCCTTGGCAATGGGTTATTAAAAGTGGGTGACAGATTGGTTTTCTCATTTGCCCGTTTAAGATGTTTGTACAAAGTAATATAATTAACATTATGTTGCTCATTTAGGTTTATAGTTATTCTTTATCTGTTCCATTGCATAAGACTGCAAGATGTATAATACTTGTTAACATTTTTATTTTAAATCCTGATACATTTCCAAATCTCTCTTATTTCCTCAAGTAATTTCAGTAAATAAATTAAAGTATTTGTTAGAGTGAACAACATATCCTCAGTATTTAGTGACAATTTCTAATCTCTACCTTTTTTTATAATTTACACCCTTAATGTCATTATTAGCTAGTACTTTAGCAGTGCAAATTTATAGAAGGCTTTTTTTCATATTAAGGTGGGTCCACCAAATATGGACCCTTGAATGTCAAAAAGTAGTACCCATTCATATTCCGACATTAAAATCTGACTGTTTTATTACCCGTCCAACCACAATGAGTGTCGGTCTGCTTGGTGTTCTTATCAGTATGTACAGAGGGTAATTGCACACAGAATAGCCCACCCGATCTGTCCTTTACCCAGTCTCAGCCCATCATTGATCCTTGACTTTCTCGTATACCCTGGCAGGGCTGTGGAGTCTGAGTTGGAGTCAAGGAGTTTGAGTCGGAGGAAATTTTGGGTACCTGGAGTCGGAGTCCGAGTCGGCAAAAAAAAAACACAGACCCCGACTCCTACTAAATTTAGATTGGAATTTAAAAAAGAAGCAAGTTTAAATATCCCAATTCACAAAAAGTTATAATTAATGACTTCTCTACTGTAAGAATAAAGACCCATGCATGCAGTGCCTCACCTAACCGCTAAACGAACACTTTAAGTGACTGTGAAAAAGCATGCTTTTCATGTGCTTCACTTTATGCTACGGAACGCACAATTCGGAGCACCAATACTTATAAATGTATTTTCCCTTGTTGTTTACAACTTATTTTTAACGCTCAAGAATGTTTTCAATACCTCGTTGGTAGAAATCATTTGGTGTAGACTCGAATAATTTATCCAACCAAGCTCAGAACAGCTTCTTGGATTCAACTGTAAGTGTTTATATTTGTTTTAAAACCTGCATGCCTGCTTATTTGTATGAGGGAAGACATGTGTACATTAATACAGAAGAGTCGGAGTCAGAAGTACACAAAACTGAGTCGGAGTTGGAACATTTATCTACCGACTCCACAGTCCTGTACCCTGGTCATACTTTCCATTTTTGCCTTTCTTTTTGTTTTCTTTTCCTTATAATATGACGTCCTTGTACTCTTGCTTTCTCATGGCTAAATAATGCTTTGCCTCCCACAATTTACCTTTTGTTTACAGAGAATTAAATAACTGTGTAGTCAGACAGGGTGACATTTGTATTTCCTCACATGGAAAGATTTTGTTGGAACTGCCAGTACTGGTTGTGCTCCTGTAAAGGTTAATACACCTTTTCATAGTAGAGAGCTCACCGTTGTAAGCATGGTTTGTTTACGCAGGTACGTTTAATGACAACTCAAATACGCACTGGTTTAGAGATGACGTTTGCCTCTGAGCGGTTACGTCCCATGTTGGGTACATATTGATGTGAGCTTGTGAACTGTAACCAAGTTTTGGGCAAGTGACATATGTATTAGTGATGGACATGCAGTGAAATGCTGCCAACCTCCCCATTGTTCCACTACTCCTGGGTTTGTATGTGCTGTGTAAAGAGATATAGGTTACACATTGCTTTCCTTGTCGTTCTCCTGTATGAGAGAGTAGTGTCATCCAGATTGTTTGATTTAGTAAATGTTGTAGCATACTTTGATAGGGATGTGTGGTTATGTGAGGATGGTGTTGTCCTGTAACATCTGTGAAGAGCTGTGGATTGGTAGTCTAAGCTTAACTAAATGTTTGCATGGCACTCTAGAATGAAAAGGTTAAAATTATAGTGTATGCATTGGCACATGGACTTGGTCTGCTTCTTAACCTTCATATCCATCATGTAACTAGTGAAGCTGTGGCTTGTAGGGTTTTAAACCTCATGCCGCCATTGGCTTCCTGTGTAGTTTGGAGCTTTTTAAGGGTGCTAAAATGATAAGTGTACTGTCCCAAGTAAAATCTAAATGAGGCGAAAGTCATCTCGTGACTACTCCTTTGAAATCTACCATTTCCAAACAGTAGGGATATATACATGGTCTGCGCAAAATAAAGGTGCAGTGTATCCCTGCCCTTTTAACGGTTATTATTTGTATTGTTTGCCTTGATTGTTAGTGTGATCCAACACACCTGTGACATACCTGTTTGGCAGTTTCAGGTATGCTAGTCACTATTCTTTTACCCCTCTATTAAATGTTTCCTTTTTTCTTCTGTACCAGAATATTACGTTTCGTAATAAGTGAAACATTTCCTTCTCACAATAAACTTGTTTTGTGTCCGAATAAGTCATATTATTTACTAGCGAATTGCCCGTCAAAAAATGACGGCAATGAAATTGTAAGGTAGCTAAATTAGTAAATGAATATAGTGTACCTATTTTGAAGCATTGTGATGAAGAGCTGGCAATCTGTGTTGATGTTGCTGCAGCATTAGTGGTGTGGAGCTGCTGTATAAGCATGCTGAATGTGTGCAGTGTAACACTGTGCGTGCGCGAGACCAAACCGTTAGCGTAGTCGTGTACTTCCGCATTGGTGTAAAATGGCGAGTAATGTGTGGTATAGGTCTGTATCGGAATATCCGTAGGTGTTTTGTGGTGTTTTGCGAGTTTAGAGTGCTGTAGCCTCGTTTTCGTTTTGTTCGGCGGCCATTTTTTCTCTCGCTTAGATTTTTTTTTAGTCTCTAAACTGTTTTATTTCGAGTAAAATCGAGGTGTAAGTTGCATTTTTGAGGTCCTGGGTGCTCCCTCTTGGTGTAGGTAAGTTTTTTATGTATGTGCTGTGTGTATGTATTGTGTTTTAAATGTTTGTATGTCGGCGTGTTGCGTCCGATGTTTGCGAGGTCGTAATGTGTGGTAACGTGTTTCGTACGTTGTTTGCGTTCCTCGTAAAATTTAGCGAGTGTCGTAATTTGTGTGTCGTGTTTTTTGAGTAGCGACGTGAATTTTGCGAGGGTTTGAGGCCCTTGCCCAGTGACCTCGCCAGCAACTGAGTCCCTCGCTTCGCGAGGGGCCTCAGTTGCTGACATGGAGCGCCTTCGGCGCTCCATGCCAGCAACTGAGGCCCGTGCCCAGTGACCTCGCCAGCAACTGAGGCCCTCGCTTTGCGAGGGGCCTCAGTTGCTGGCATGGAGCGCCTTCGGCGCTCCATGCCAGCAACTGAGGCCCTTGCCCAGTGACCTCGCTACGCGAGGGCCGCGGCTCGCTACGCGAGGGCCGCGGCTCGCTTCGCGAGGGCCGCGGGCTCGCTATGCGAGCCCGCAAGCGTGAGCAACGACTCGTACGCTCACAACTATATATGTGATAGGAATAATGGAATTCCATTTCAGCTGGACTGGATTGCCAATATTATACTTTTACTCCTTGTAATTCTATATGTCATAATGATTGTGCCCTCTTCCTGGCTTCAAAATAATGTTATCAAGAAACTTCTGTTATACCACTGATTGTATGATGCAGTCATACTGTGTGTTGGTATATTGTGTATTATGTGTTGCACTAGGTCAGTGGTGGGCAGCAGATCGCCTTAGCGATTTCTGCTAGTGCCCCTCTAATCCCCCATGGAGCAGGTTAACACCCCACAAATGTTCTAACTTTGTACCCTCACAACAACACGCCTCTGTTTTACCCTACATAATACCTCTTCTCACTATCTACCACCCTCTGTCACACATGCAGGGAATTTAACCATTTTTGAGTCAAAAAAGGGTTAACTGTACTGTGTGGCCTTTTTAAGGAATATGTTGTCCACCATTGCTTTTAATGTTTATTGCTCTGGGCACAGACTTTTCACACTTATAGCACCTTCTGATTCCTATTATGTGTTGTCCCAGGAACCTTTTCCAGTCACAGATACGTCTCCCCTCCTGAAAGGTAACTGATATGTTGACTTACAGGGATCCCTTACCTTTAGCTAATGAATTAAAAACCTTAGACTGGTCCACTTTATCCTGTACAAATGGCCCTCTTGACTCCATGCCCAGCTAACATGTGCTCAGCAGAAGGGTTTCCATCGTTTGTATCTCGCTGATGAGCTGGTGCAGAATTTCTGCACAACAGGAAACCCGATAGCAAAACACCACCTGAAAATATGCTAGGCTCATAAGAATTTCCTTTCTACTGTGGGTGCCTGGAGCCGTCTGTCTTAAGGGACAAGGAGGAGGCTGTGAAAATGCTTGAGTAGGGAGGGAGCCTGTCTGCAGGAGTCTAGGAGCATGTTGCTGAAGGTGCAATTTGTGATAAACCAGTTGAAGTTGATGATCTGTTTGCTTTTTGTTGTGACTAATATGAAGTGCATTGTATTCCTTTCCTGGGATTGTGAAGGGTTAAGATAAAGCAGTGTACACAGTTACTCCATCTCAGGATGAGGTGGTGGTCTAACCAAATTCTTATAAATAATTGAAAAATCTAATTGTGTTCTTAAATGAAACCCGACACCATCAGACATTTCATTTTGTTGGTGTCACCTGCCCTTTGGATGCACAAAATGTATAATATAATAGAAGCTGGTGGGTAGATTGGTGCTGTAATGCAGCCCATCCTTGTCCGATTTATATCTAGCAGAGTCCTTGGTTGCTGGAGCTTTCACTTCATCTGACTTTGAATTGCATCCTTTAAATTAGTTAATGTATGTAAAAGTTGATTATTTTAACATGAAATATTAATTTGCAGAACTTATTTTGAATGCTGGGGAACGTTTCTGTTACAATTGCTTCATTATACAACACGTTTTTTTTTCTTCTCAGAAAGCAAAATACATAAAAAAAAGAAGAAAGATCACCTCCGTTTGCAGCATAATTTACAATAATGTATTTAAAAATGATAGAAATTATATGTGATTTGATTTTCCCGCATTAACGAAACCCTATCCAAGACATCATTACCACACAGTTGCAATAGACGCCTTTCACATGTTTTGAATGTTTTTGCAATCTCACACACTGGTCAGTATTTTTTTTGGCCGGAGAAGGTACAAATGATAATCACTGTCCAGAGAAAACAAATGACTTGGACTGAACACCTGTTCCTGAGCATATCAGCAAATTTTACAATCTGCCATGTGGCACCGTATCTGCGGGATCCCCCTCAGTGGTGTAGCGTGTCACAATGTCCGTATAATAATAGTACTCTGCTTACATAGGACAGTGTGCATCCAGTATTAACCCTGTCTATCCTATAAACTGTATTTAAAAAGACCTTGCATTCAGTCTGCATTAACAGAACTTGCAAAAAGATCGGATAAAATGTATTTAAAAAAATCATAAATATTATTATTTTTTTGTTGTTGAACTCATTAAGAGAGTTCATATGACTTTGCCTGTTTTGTACTTTAAAACAGGACGGTAATGGTATAGATACTTATATTGAGAACTCATGGGTGATTTATGCAGGGATATTTTATAGAAGATCATTTAGGCAGTGCAAAATCACAGGTATTTGTTAAGAACCAGCGTTGATAGCAGTTTGTTGAATATGACTGGACACAGGGATGAGATTGTGTATTCTGTCATTGGCCTAAGTACAGTGTGTTCACATCTAATGTAGTCCCTCATAAGCTCACATCTAACACAACCCTGAATGGGACTCTGTGGCTCCTGCAGAGCAGCACACCTAGTACCCATTTTTCCCAGCCGTAGTAGGTAAAGTAACTATTCATGCTTTATCTCCCTCACAGTAGTAGCTGTTCCCATATTCTGTATGTACACAAGCTCTTCCTAGAAGGGTTTCACAGAAAAGCCACCCAGTGGCGCGGCACTAGCTGCAGTTATCCATGATCTGAAATAAAGAAAAAACAGAAATAAACAAATATTATATGTAGATATACTAGCCTGTTCAGATCTAGGTTTTATATTGGAAAAAATATTGTTCCTCTGCCTCTTTTTTTATTTTTATTTTTTTTTCACTTTTCTTCTCCCTAGCCAAGTTGATGCTATATATTCAGTTACTCTCTAAAGAGAGCTCTCCTTTCTCGTGTGTCTTTCTGTCTGTATTCTGACTGTTTACACCATATCTTTTCACTGCCCATCATAGTGTTAGTTGCTGAAGGAGCTGTCCCTCACATAGGAGACATAACACCAGGCCTAGGATTGACTGCTCTGTTCATTTCACAAATATTAGTCACCTACTCTTCATGCTGATACCTGCCGTGGCCTCTGGTTTAGTTTCTGACCTTTTTAATAGTAGACTATTTGGAGGCTGATAGGAGATATTTCTTTTAAGCCTCCGGTTTGTATAAAAACACTTTTTCAAAAGTATATTAATATATATTAAATATTTTTTGCAGAAGGTTGGAGAGAGGTGACTGCCTCCTTCCCCTTTCTTGAGGCCCTTTCTCCTCCTGAACATGCTGCTACAGGGTCGCCTGACGCTCCCAGAGAGAGGCATGCAGCTGAGGCACAGTGAAGGGGGGGGGGACTTCACCTCTGTGTGTTTAATAGTCTTTGGGGGGAGGGCATGGGCGAGAGAAATTTGTGGGGGCGTGCTTGCATGCACTGAGGCTGCTTAGGGGGGAAGCTGAACGTAAACAGACATAGAAATTGCATGCGCCCATTGGTTGGTCGCCATATACCTTTCCTAGCCCCTCTGCTGGGAAATGGGTTAATATCACCAGTAGTTAATTTTGCAAATCCTCCCTGGAATTATTTTTGTTTTCTTTTTAATTTCCCTGAAGACCTGATTACAAAAAATAAAAGTAGTAGGTGAAATCTTGCACTACAGGAAAGAAAAGGGACAGAAAGTAAACCACAACCTTCACTTACCGTGTACATAGCTGTGAGAAGCTTTTAAAGAGTAATTTGGTTTATGGAGTAGCCATACCGTCAAGAGATCACAAACCGATTCCTTTTGGAACATAATCATAGAATGAAGGCAATACAAATGGTACTCTAGAAGGCACCTTGCAGTGTTAGAGATAGCTGTGTGCCATATTTTTATTATCAAGTATGTTGTATCTTTATTTGGCATGTGACACTCACTCACACAGCATGTATCTCTGTCAATGAACTGTCCTGTCTCTGAATTCTTCTCCCACCCATATACAGCGCATGTTTGAGCCCTTTGTGGCCAGCTGTTGTGGATTTTGACGGCATTCCTCCATTAATATTTAATATTAATGTTCTACAAGTTGGGCTATTAAGAACTCTGCAATCTAAGTTTTGGCACCACCGTCCACAGACGTGTGTATTGAGTGCATCTCATGCCATTCCATCAGCCAAAATTAACCCTTTCTGTGCTGGTAGCCATATTGCTGTCTGTGTGTATACAGTATGTTTATGCATGTTTGGCTGATAGTTTTATGCTAAAAGGGGAGGAAAAGATAAGAATATAAAAGGGTGATCCTGTGAGTGTGTGTGTGTGGGAGGATGGGGGATGGTTTTAATTGTCGGAAGGATATAATTCAGTTGTTGCTGCTGGCAGCTGTTCTTGAGTTTTTTGATTCTATGCTGGAGAAAAATAGCTTTCCTGACTTGCATAGCTCTGGATCACACTGTGTGCATGGAGGGGAGAGGGGGAGGAAGCTTCAACACAATGGTTTGAAGTACTATATATTTTGCTAATGTTTTTCCTATGTAGTGTTGACAACATATGTTAAGCGCTTAGCAGAATATGGGGTTATTTTTTTATTTATGGGTTTTGGACAAAAAATAAAATCTGTGGAGACTTCCTAGGTTAAGTGTTTGTTGTTGTTGTTGTTGTTGTTATTATTATTTTTTTTGTGTGTGATTTCATAGTCTGTAATCCTTCAGATTTTTTTTCCTTTTCCTCTTCTTTGGTTCTTTCTTAACTGTATTCTGCCTTCACTTTATTTATATTTCTTCACATCTCTCCCTCTCCTTCTTTCTTGATTGCTCTCTCCTCCCTTCTGTAGCAGTCCAAATCTAAAAGCTGTGTTTCATAAGGCTCCTAAATATTTTTTTAGGCCAAGGGCATTCCAAATATAGGTTTCATTTTAGGAAGTAGACAAACATTTTAGAAGCTATGGAAGGGTCCTTGTTTATCAGTAAAAGTAGAATAAAGCTCGACAAGGTGCTTCTCTGAATTTTTGACGAAGATGAAGAAAGTTTTCAATCCATTAAAAACCTACATGACTTGATAGGGAGTTCTGGATCCAATATTAAGGCCTTTAGGCCTGACACTTATAAAAAGAGGCTTGCAATGTTTAAGATTGTAGTTCATGGAGAAAGTTCCCAGCATCAATGGTGTTGGAGACTGCAGGAATGTAGACTCTTACAGTTTTATCCTACAAGTTATATATTGGTTTTTGGAGAGCATTTACATCCGAATAGGAAGAAGGGCAGATTACAGGGCAAAACATAATTTCCTTGTTTAAGGAAGATTTGGATTCTGCAGCATGGCTCTTGAGTATGGTACTGTTTCATGGTAAACTTTTTTTCTTTTTAAGTAGGCGCTTAAAAACTTTATCTTATGGCTTATATTTCTACCATGTTTGGCTGCCAGGGGACTTTATGACCTCACTGCATAAACAGGCATTATTCCTATTGATGTTCAGTTATTATTCCTATTGATGTTACAGGACCAGTATTTGTAAAGTAAACCATATGGATATACACAACCAGAAACACTGATAGATGTGTCTGGTTGCTGTGGTTCATATGGAGTTGGACAAGACTGAAGGACTGAACAACAACAACAATGTGCCTGTAATGGTTGAGATTTTTACCATGTATCATATGGCTACTTCCTTCCTATGACGTGTTAAAGACACAGGCCCTTTGTGACTCAGCGATGCTTCATGATGTATGATGAGAGGTACCTTCTGACTGTGTGGTTGCCAATGCTTGCCTATGACCAGTCTGTATTTTTGTTGGGTATCCTTGACCAACCCTCTATAAGGGGATACTCTAGATCCTGACTAATTCACTTGTAGTTGCCCCTACTCCTTAGTTGTCTCTCTTGGAAGTACTTTCCATGCATTCCTCTTAACTAGCTACCTCACATGAATTCCTTGCCCCAGATTGTGCTTTGCCTGCGTGGATCAATCTTGTGGAACCTATTAGAAGTTCTGAGCTGGGTTTACAAAGAAACAGACTGGATATTGGGGGAGGGAGAAACTCACTCAACCAGATGTTTATTTTATTAACGGCCTTCGTTCTACATAAACTTTGCTATATGCATGCATGGCAGAGATAGATACAGTGTTTGTGGTACTAAGGTCAGGATAGCCGTGTTCATTTCACGTACAAATTAAAAACAAAACCTTAATAAATAATAACAAATAAATCAACAAGAAGCTATTTTTTGCGGGTGGCAGTCTAGAGGAAATGTAATGAATTTCTTCTTTATTGAAGCTGTAGTAAATACTGGGAATGACCTAGCGGAAAATACAAAGGTTAAAGGGGAGCTTCAGGTCACAATTTCATGCTTTAAAAGAGCAAGTTTTAGACATTCAGAATATTTTTTTTTTATGTGCCTGTGTGTGTTATAATGCATTTTTATTTCCTGTACATGCAGCTTTGCAGCACTGTCATTATCTTCTTCTGATAGGAGTAACTGGGTCACAAACCTCCATAACATTGCCAATGCAGTGTCCAGACATCTCAAACTTAGGAGGTCCTGGCCCTGGTATTTCCATTGTTTTAAAAGTATTTTCAGCCCCTGCAGGACTCCTTTCTTGTTCAAAAATGAAATTTTTATAAAAACTTCCCCTTTAACTGACAGCAAACTTGACTTGGAGTCCCTTTCATACAGCATATAGAGGAAAAGGTTTTGTATTGTTACACAGTAAAAAATACAGCTTTACCTCATTTAACGCAGTGGATAGGTTCCAGGCAATAGGAGTGCTAAGTCAAACTGCTCTAAACGAAGATAGGGATAGGGAAACTCATGAAAAAAACACACAATTAAAATGTTTTACTTTTTTTTGGTTTTATATGAACTTTAAAGAAACAGCACAAACTGAACATCAGCAGAAATATAAACTTTAAATTATTGATGTTGAAGCTTCTGGGTCAATCTGGATTCTGTTTTCTTACATAGAAGAAAAAAAACAGTGTTATAGCGAATCAGAGCGTGAAAAGGCGTCTGGCAGGCTAAAACCGTATTATAGCAGGGTTTAGCATTAAAAGGGGTCTGGCAGGAAAAACAGCTCTGTAGTGAATCTACTCTAAACGGTGTAGCTTTAAGCGCGGTATACCTGTATGTACGTGTGTGTGTGTGTGTGTGTTTGTTTTTAAATGGAAAATAAGATAATACATATATTTTGAATTATGCTTATATAAAGTTATATGGGATCTGCCATTTTGTTTTCCAGTGATCAACTTCCTGAGGTGGGAGAAATACATAGCAAGTCTCAATCTGCACAATGGGAATGTCACATTATTGCCATTGAAAGATCTGGCATTTGTTAAAAATGGAATCAGCTGGCAAAAGATAATAGATGGCTGCAGTAAATAATTATTTTGTATTATTACTTTACTAGCGACTTGCCCGTCAAAAATGACGGTGCAATACAATTGTAAGGCAGGTAATGCTGTTTGGGCCAGACATTAATTTTTTGGGTGGTCCGAGATCCTTCGGCGCTCATTGCGAGCCTCACGCTGAGCACCTTCGGCGCTCATTGCGTGGCTGTTGGTTGTTGTATTTTTTTTTTTTTTAATGATAGGTGCTTTTTCTGTTTATTGTTTGGTCAGTGGTGATCCACTTTTTGCGCGTATTGCAAGGCTTTGTGTGCTATGAGCAGCGTTGGCGCTCGTGAGTCGCGCAGTGAATGGCTTTTGTGTTTGTTATGAGTTTTTTTTGTGTATTTGTTTTTGTATGCTAATAAAATAATTAATAAATTACTAAATGAATATACTTTACCTATTTGGAAGAAATATATGCAGGAAGCATTGTGCTGAAGAGCTGACAATCTGTTTTGATGTTCCTGCAGCATACAATGTAGGTTTGCATTGTTCTTGAGCTGAGGTGTAAGTGTCAGCAATGTGTGCAGTGTGTAGTGTAAATAGGCTGTGTGCGCGATGGAAAGCCGTTATGGTAGCTGTGTACTTCCGCATTGTGTAAGTTAGTGTTGTAAAATGGCGGCAATTATGTGTGGTACGCGGCTGTGGATAATGTAGCGTCCTTGGTTAGAGTGTATCTTGTACCCCGTACAGCTTTTTTGAAAAGCTGTATGTGCTTGGTGGTGTTTTGCGTCTTTATTGTCCTGTAGCCTCGTTTTCGTTTTTTTTTCGGCCGCCATTTTTTCTCCCGCTTAGGGGAAATTTGACTTAAATTGAGGTGTAATTTCACTTGCAGAGGTCCTGAGTGCCCCCCCCCCCCCTTGCTGTGGGTAAGCTTTTTATGTTGTTGTTTTTTTTTTTTTTTTTGGTGTATTTATTGTGTTTTTTAATGTTAAGGTCGGGTTTTTTTAGAAGTCGTAATGGTCCCGCGGTTCGTAATTTTTTGTTCAAGTCCGTATATAGTGATTGCGTGTTAGATCTATTTTGGTAAAGTGCCGTTGGTGTGGGTGTTTGTAACCGCGTGTGAGGCGCTGTAGAGCCTTTATCTCCGCAAATGTGGCCCCTCCAGCTTGCTTTGCGTGACGATGATTCGTAGTTTGACAACTATTATATGTGATTCATAATCACATTCATTATTTATTTAAAGACACTATACAAATAAAAAAAAAAAATATAAATATATATATATATATATATATATATATATATATATATATATATATATATATATACACACACACACACACACACACACACACACACACACACACACACATATACACACACACACAACAATTTGTTTTCCCTCTCCCACAAACCTACATTTTTTCTTTACTCTGAATGAATTCCTCTGCTTTGCTTTGTAAAACTAGGCCCTGAGGATTTCAGGTTGCCATGGCTTCACTACATGTGTACCTGACTTTCATGGAGGTGTTTTGTTTATTTATTAATTTTTTTTATTGTACAAATGAACAGACTGTCCGGAAATGGAGGCTGCCATGTTTTATGAAAGCTAAAGAAAAGGAGCAAAACATAATTTTTAATGTCATCATCGGTTTTATTTTGCTGTGCCATTAAATATAAAGTGTGGCAGTGATCACAAGATAAATGACTGATCATATGTCCCATCATAGATATGATAATTTTAAGGGAGCTGCTGATTTGTAGCCTATGTAGTCTTTTAGATAGGTCTATGTCTAGCAGAAATATAAAACATTCTTGCAAAGCTTTTACCATAATCCACCAAAATTCTGTACAACTGAGTTTGTACAGTGAGGAACTTTTAATACTTAGTTTGAAGTTTAGCCATGTTAGTCTAGTCCTATCTATCTATGTCAAAAGATATATACAGAGGCATACATTTCCCTAAAATGTGCACTGCTGGCTCCTAAATATATTCTAAAGTATCCTCCTAGAAAACAGACTGTCCAACTCCTATAAAATCTTACTGGCTACTAAGTTTTTTTATATATGTTTATTCACCACATATATGGACACATTTTTTTCTTTTTCTGTGTGTGACATTTTTATGAAATGTAATGCAACTCTATGGGTGGACTCTCTGCCTGGCTGATAGAAAGTCGACCTGGTGTCAAGAAGTATATATTTTGTGGATAATGTCACAGCTAAAATAATCTATGCTCGCTGCTCCTGGTAAAATGCATGCATTCCTTTCTGCTCATGCGAGATGAAACGGTCACCCTCCGTTTCTTAATATGCTCTCTACTCTTGTCCACGACCTCGCCAAATATTTCTGCAACTCACATTGAGTGACCACTGTGGTAATAAAAATGTGTACTTTTGAATAACTAGACTTGAAAATGGGCATATAGTTTTTTGGGGAAAAAAAACACAAAACTATTTCAGTTAGATGCTGGGATACATTTTCTTTACTAGGACTCTTCATGTTGGTTATGCTTCAGGAGGGTGTGCTCATGAAAAGCTAACAAAGTACTGGCAGTAGTAGCTGCCATATTCCTATTTTACAGATAGTATCGCCCTCTCTGCATTTTAAGTCTTCTCGGCAAATAGATCACTGGAAGCTTAAAATAGTAGATACCACAGCAGAGTAGTTGCATATGAATGTGGTAAGCTAGAGGCTTTTGTACACGCTACAACCATGTAGCCTATTTTCAAGTGTAGTTCAAGTCATTTTTATGTTTATGACCACAGTAGTCCTTTAAATAAAAATGACCTGGTCTCTTGCTCCAAACAGTGTCCTTGCCAACATCACATAATTACATCACATAATTGGTATGCTTAAAATGCTTAATATTTTCCAAAAGATTTGGGTAAAGTTGACAAAAAGGCTGTATATTGTTGATAAATATGGAACCTTAAACACTTCTCTTTTATAGGTGTACCAACCGCACTGTCTCCAGACATCTTTCTTCATATACAAACACATAAACTCATATATCAATTCATTTTGAAAAGGTTATTGTAGTGAATGACAGATTCTTTAGTTTTATTGTAGAGATAATGGGTCTTAGGGGTCAGTTCGTTTAAGAAAGAGGCATCTGAGGACAGTGATATATTTAATTTCATTTTAAATGCTGTGATAATTTGGGAAACTGGAAATTATGGTATGAAAACACATAGTTTAATGTCATAACTGTTTAACCTCTTCAGTAAATAAGCCTATGTATTATGTTGCACTGAAGAGGTGGCACCCCACAATGAAAGGGGATTCGCTGAACAGCTTTTTCATTGTAGTGGCGCATGTAGCCTAGTTTGCAGCTGCTTCTGTCTCCCCTGTCTGCAGCCCTCCTTCCTAAGGGACCAGAGGCTTTATTTCTACACCTTATCTGGGTAGGTGGTGGCAGGTGGGGCGGACATTAGCCATACAATGCATTCCTTAACACCCTTAACAGCTGTTTTTCTCCTTTTAAGGAGACTGTTTGATGTTGAAATGGTACCGACTGAAGAAGCCAAATGCCTGAAAGCATCTCATTCTGCTTAGAAGAATACTGTGCTCTTTCTTGAGTCATTGCAATGGATAGGATTTGTTTTATTAGCCAAATATGTTTACAATATTACCAAGCTATGTATGAATCTCTCTACTGGTTGACCCTTCCAATTTGTGCTGTAAGGCTGTACCACTATATTTTTATTTGTACTTTGCACATTAACTTTCCTGTGCTGCAATTTCCTCTACTTCCACTCTGTAATAACCTCAAATATAAGAGTAATGTCTGAATGAACAACTTCAGGAGAGGAAATGGCAATACTGGAATGAAGTCAATTGAGACAACAATTACTTGTAATGTTTATGTGGTGGATGAACAAGTCTTCAGAAGTTAGGATGTTCGAGTGATATTTTGACACTTGGTCAAAGGATTCCTGTGGCAATGTGTCACATAGTGGTGAGCTTGCTTACTCTGAAACTGGCTGAAGTGACAGCACAAACCGCACAGGCGTGCAGTTAAGTCATTGTATATTATGTTAAAGAGGTATACCACAAAACAAGCACAAAATAACTGTTCACTAGCCCTACCTAAATAGACAAATTGCAGGAGTGGCTATATATCAACTAACTCTTATAGAGGCACCGCAATCAAAGTGCTATCACTACACTTGATAGTTTTGGTTATAAGCCCCAAGTTTGGCAACTACCTACCCAGACATATGTTTATCAAAGGTATTTTCTCCCTGGTAAATTATTTTTTCATGGAATAATAGTGCCTAATATGCCCCATCCCCCATTGTGTTCCTGAGCTCCTGTTTCTTCCCTTGTGTATGGGGGAGATCCTTAGCCTCTGTTTGGGACTGTGCAGGTCTCGGGTGCCTCACTTCGACTCCTAGAAGAAAGTGTGGAGCCATAGTATCATCACACTGCAATTGGTTTCTGTGTCCATACTAAATATGGGTATCTGGCTTGGGTTTCTTAGTTGAATTGCTCATATTGTATTTAATTGTAACATAGCACTCTCAGTAAATTACAGTTGAAGAGACGATCAGTGATTGGAAACCCAGCATTATTGATTAGAACTGCTCCCCGTGTATCAGATTCTTGCTGTCACAAGTTTCAGCTCAGCCTCAAAAATACTACACAGATTTTCCCCTGTGTTATTTATGTAATGTGATGTAAATGAGAAAAGCAAAGAATCGCCTAACTTTTTTCCCTCTGACAACAATTTAATTAAAAAGATTACAGAGCTCCTATTCCCAAGCTTGTGAAGAGTTAAACCCTCGTCTTTGTAATACAGCCTCAAATTAAAAAAGCCTGTTTTCCAAGGAGTTCCGGTTAGTTAATAGGTTTAGAGGAGGGGCAGCTGCGTAGAACAGGGTGGGGAGTAGTGGAAGATTTTTTTTTTTTTTTTATGTAGTAAATGTACCTTTCTTCAGTTCAGCCTTCCCACCCGTGCCCACAAAATCCCCTTTGTGTTTGCTATCTGCTGCTGCATTTCCCTAGCAGCCATTTTATGAATGAGGCACCAGTTAAGGGGAGGGGGTGTACAGCATGTTTTGTCTACACACGTGCTACATGCTACAAAATAGAAACACAGATGTTGACCATAAGGTACACCCCTTTCTGCTTGGTCCCTTACCTGCTGTGAGACTTGTGAATTATTTGCACATTTATGATGCCATTTTTATTTATATATATATATATATATATATATATATATATATATATATATATATATATATATATATATATATATATATATATATATACATTTTTTTATTTATCACATGGCTTTCTGTGAAGTTCTTCCCCCAAGCTTTCCAGACCCTCTCTTAGCTTATATGTTCTTGTTTTTCCATTCGTCTTTGTACAGTAAATCCTCCCTTCCTGTTTATTGGATGTATGTGGAAGCAGTCGTATCCCTCCAGCCATTTCGTGGTTCAGAGCTCTTCCATAATTTCAACATACACATGCTGCTGTACATCGCTTTCTCACTGCTTTGTTAAAGTTTACCACTTTTAAGTCATTTCATTAGAATAACATTAAAGGGACTTGGATGGTTCCCTGTCTTTTAATATTAGGATAATCTACCAAAGTATTTATTTGCATATTTAACCATAATATTATTAACAACTGCTTAAAAGCTCTGTTGCTCGAGCACACAGTGTTTACATTTTAGTACTAAATGTACTAGGGAATTGCAGGCTATGTTTCAGCAGCTTTCAGTGCAATTACTAGTACATAAAACATTGCTTTAGCAAATCAGATTAGTTATATCATGCTTAGGTTTAGTAAAAACAAAACAAGACAACCTATAAAATCATTATAATATTGCCCTATTCATGCCATGGCTCAGATGGGTCATTTGTATAAATCTCACCAAGTAGATTTGTATAAGAGTAAGGGCTATTCAATTAATCTCTAATTAGTGGGATATGTTGAATTTAATCCAGTTATTTCATTCAAAGAGCAAAGTATGTGGATTTTAAAGGCATATTTATCAGGTGCATTCATAATCCAGGAAATTTAGAGGCAAATCTGTAGTGTAGTGTATGCAAAAAATGTTTTTGCATTAACAAAATACCAAAATAAACATTTATTCATCCTGATGTTTGCTATTTTTTTTCAGTTTGCAAGCTGCAGCTTTTGTTAGTCGACACCCCTGAAAATCCCTGCTAAGATTAGCATAACATTCATAATTTGTTTGGCCAATCAGGAGAAAGCAGAGGTTAGCGGATACATTTGAATCCTGTATTTCAAAGCAGCCAGGGATATGTAGTCTCTCTTTCTCAATATATCCTTGTGCTCTGATTTAGCTGTGAGCTCAGACTCCGCCCAACCATGTGATTCCATCCTGCAGCAAGTATTTTCTTTGAAAGGTCAAACTCTGTACCTGGATGTCTTTCCTGTGTGTACTTGGTCATGTAAGCTCCCTGTCAGTGTGCAAAGCTGGATTTTACTTTCCTGTAACTTTGTAAGTACCCACATTTTTCTGATAATCACTGCCTGTTTCTTACCAAACATTTGAAACCCATTAAAACTTATATATACCTTTTTTAAGTCCTTAAAAAAAAGTACTTACTATCCTTGTAAATGCCCAAGTTGTTGGGCAAACACAGTTGATACATGATCACACAACAAGATTTACTCTCAAGTTTGGTTTATTTAAGAAATCAGGCTAAGGGAGGGTCAAACTGTTAGCTCTTTCATTTTACATTTGTGTTGCTTTAATCTAGGGTTTGACAGATTTAGGAGCCAGTCAATCTTTTTTTTTTTTTTTTTTTATAAACCTGAAATTGTTAGTTATTCCAATTATTCTTGGTTTTAAAAACGCTTTACCAACATATAATAAAATGGTTTGTGCGCCTTTTTAAAGGAGCTTAGAAAATAATTATAATACGTATTGCTTAGACTAGTGTTCACAAACTATTCTGTGGTATTATTATGCTCTAATTTGTGTGATCAGACAATTACTCCAAAAGACTACATTGTATGGGAAGGATTTTGTGTACTTTGAAAGGGTCCTGTGAAAAGGACGTAAATTATCTTAGTAGATATTTTGATGTCTTGGTGCCTGCTTTAGACTGCTGGGAGGCATTTTGGACACATTTTGGGCCACTGAATAGATGATCACTGTGAGCTTCTGCTGGAGCCCTTTTGATGTCTTGGTATTCTGTCACTTTTCAGAACCCAAATAGAGTTCCATGGTTAAGATGGATTGGGATGCATTGGCTTAGACTTAACTGTTCAGTTTTGTTTTAATGATTACAGATATTAGGTCATTGTACTTTAAAGGATAAAATGACTTGGAGGATTGATGGAACTGTGGATTCAGATGAGCTATATACTCTGTGCTGGTGAAATCTGTTCTCTAAATAACACACTTGACAGTAGAACTCTGGAAGAGCAGTACCCTATAGGATAATCCTCCCCTTCAAGTTACAGACAGACTAGCAGCCTAAGATGGAATTGCCCATGGCACAAGCCAATTCAACTAAATGTAGGATTTTCTCTAAAAAAATATTTTATGTTATGATCTTATATGATCTGCTAATGCTTGTTCTATACTTTACAAGCACGTGATGCTTTTCCCCAAACCATGGTGGTTCTTTAATGAACATTCTTGCAACTGTAACTCTTTTTACATAACAAAGTCTTTGCTGCCTACTGGCTGAGTAAAAACAGAAAGCTGAGCGCATTCTGAAGACTGATTGATAGCAGTTTTTCCCTGAACTCATGAATGCACTCATCAGTTAACCTATAACTGCACAGACGGTTTTGGTAAGGCTTAACTTCCCTTTTTATTTATTTATTTTTTTGATTAATATGCAACGTTGTAGCTGTGGGTAGACCGTCACTCATATAAAAACATATTTGATTTGATATCTCCGTAAAAAATACAGGTATTTAAAAAAATAAAATAAAAATGAAAGTATTTCAACATGCTTTTAGGATATCTTTACTCTACTCGAAAGTGCTCCAAATTGTACTAAAATAATAATAAGCCACTGAGATTAGGGTGCATGCTGTCCCCTCGTCCTTTGCCTGTCACAGTGAAAGAGATTCAGCTTGTGTTGAATGATGATGGTATTGAATGCTCCCATCACTAAGTTTACATGCCTACATGATCTAGGGACCACTTGACTGTGCATCCTCTATTTGTCTAATTAAGTGGTCAGATAGAGATGGAGGTCACATATGTATAAATTATGTGTGCGTTATTTTCAGTCATTTTATAAACTTAAAATCATGTGTTTTTCATGTGAAAAAAGCTTTTGCAATCATTTTTTGGGACTGTAGCGTTTCTTTAATACTCCCGCATAATCCCCTAACAGCTCTCATCTTGTGATGAGTCAGGAGTGTCTTTTTTTGCTGACAGAAGCTGAGAATTCTTATCTGAAGGTTTTTTTTTTGTTCTTGTCAGGACATCTCACCCTGGAAGTTCACACTTCCGCAGCCATTTTCACTCCTGAACCCCCAGGTACTTCATGGGAACTTTCCGATAAGTGTATAAAACTGTTTCATTGTTTTCTTGTCCTTGGTATTCAAACACAGGAAAAGGGTTTTGTAAATATTCCCAGTGAACACAATGTTTTCTTGTGTGTGCCATGCGTTGGCTTGAAGCGACAGAGGAAAAAAAAGTTGTTTTTATTCTCGCATTAGCCAGTCCTAAGGGGCTATTTTTCATCCCAGGGCTGGTGTATATCTCCAGTATATATAGTTCTGCCTGAATAAACTTTGAATAAAGGAAGGGAATCAAGATCTCAATAAAATCATCCGTAGTAATCCAACCCCAGTAAATTATTGTATAAAATTGTATTCATATTGTTCTGGTGGAATTTACCAATTATATTTATGGCTTTTGATTTTACTCCCAGAGACTTGCAAACAAAATGTTTCTTTATTCGAAAAATATAGTATTATGTTAGAATGAAAATTTGTGATTCTGTGCATGTATGTCAGTGGGAACAGGAGGCCCGTGGATAGCAGTAACCCTATCCTATTGTCTGGAACAATTGTGCACAACGTCTTTAGTGTGAGGGGCCAGATATTTAGCTGTCAGTGAGCTGGGAGTTGATTCAAAATAAAATAAAAAATCTATATTTAATGTCTAAAATACTATATCCATATTTTTGTGTGAAACAATTTAAAAAATGGTAATTTTTATATTTCTTCCAACATAACCTCATCCTTGCAGTTAGTGGCACACAGAAAACAGCTGGTGAACCACATGTAGTCCACGAGCCACCAGTTGGAAAGGCACTGGTCTGGAATAAGAGAGCTTGACCGGTTTAAAAAGCATATGTAATGATTGAAAGAAGTAAACCAGGGACAGGCAACGTCAGTCTTGGAGTGTCTGACACAGTCCTGGATTTCTGTATTTCCCTACTGTGCACAGTTAAGCTTTTAATCCCTTTTTCATTCCAATTGCCTCATCTGTGTACAGCAGGGAAATACTGAAATATAGGACTGTGTTATCATACCAGGATCAACATTGCCTGAATTGTTAGTGACCCTTGTAGGACAGAGTTGCCCACCACAATATTAAGTTTTAAGAGGAAAACTACCCAGATAATACTGGTGCAACAGAGATTTCCTATCTTTTAGCCTTTTTTTATTTTATTTTATTTACACTTGGACACCCACCCCAGGAAGTAACATGCAGCAGCATGCAAGAAAACAAAATGAATGCCTGCAACAAAGAATAATTGCATATGAAAGTTTGTGAGGTTCTTTTGCTTTATAATTATACTTTGCCCAATATTGATTGTTAAACAAAAGATTGTACAGAAAAAATTACCTCTGTGGTTCTTTAATGTTGGTGCATTCATTCATTATGTTCTGGATCTTAAGGTGTCCAGTTAATACTGAACAATTGTTTGTCATTGGATAATAATGGACAGAGACTATAAGCGGTTATATTGGCACTCATTTGTAGCCTCATCTGCTGATTATGTACTGTATTCCCATGACTTTCACTATTTTGATGGATACCTCTCCTATTCTGCCTGTTCCACACTATACATAACATCCTCACTTGCATGAGCTTGCTACATTTTCTCCCATTTTGTTCCCTTTTTGCATCCATTTATTTTCTTTGAGCTGTTTACAATATAGTTTTATTGTTCTAAAAAAGACCTAGAAAAGTCTCATGAGTGCTGTCCACATTGCCTATCCTAAGAAATCGTACACTGTACCCTGGATATATTTATGTAAGATTCAGCACATCACTTTTAATCTAGCATTTGACGCTTACAATGTATGCCATATTCTGCTGTCTGAAGCACCAGGTACTACAGGTTTCCTGCTCTATGCCATTCAGATCACTTTATCTTTGGAAAACCACACCAATCATTGCAGCTTTTATTTTGTGTGCGTACCATTTTTAGTTATCATGTATATACATGGACAATGCTATACTTAGAACCCAGACTCTTAGGCCCTCATTCAATTGCAATTTGGCCAATTGAATAGGGGTCTAAATAAGCACATAACATATTTTTTTTAAGAAGTTTTTAGTTAGTAAACATCAATCCAAAAGCAAGGTTTTCACTAACTAAAAACTTCTTTAAAAAAAATATGTTATGTGCTTATTTAGAGCCCTATTCAATTGGCCAAATCACAATTGAATGAGGGCCTTACAGTTTTACTTCCTTTAATGTAATTCTTTAGAAAAACACATATCTACAGGAATGCTGTCCTAACCCAGCTCCATAGAGAGCGCGAGAGAGATTATGATTATCTATATATACAGGGGTGAAACCTTCTAGGAGCCTAGGTTCCTAAAATTTGATCTGCTAACTACTAAACATTCTTCCAAAGTATAGTGCATCCCTATGAGGTGCTTCCATCAAGGCTTCTAGAGCAAAAAGCCTGTCTGCCTCCTACTCCTAAGGTGTTTTTTTTTTTTGTTTTTTTTTTTATAGGTAGGTATGTATGTATGTTCTTGTGTGTACATAGCAACTTTCATTTTTTGTTGTTGTACTACATTATATTGTTCTTAACGCATCATTAGTAGACTTTACTATTCTTGCCTGACTCTGTATATACTTTGCTGTGTTCTCTCTTCACTCTGTGTGTATGTATGTATGTACCGTATTGGCCCGAATATAAGCTGCACTTTTTTTCCAATTTCCGATCTTGGAAATCACGGGTGCGGCTTATATTTGCGACCGTAAAAAAAAATGATCGCTGATTTGCGGGCTTGAGAATGTTGCGCAATTAATTCTAATGTCATTCATAATTTTCCCCGGATACTTTACAGTGCAGTATTGATTTTTAATTTGCATTTACAGTGCTACATTTAACCCACATGCGAGTCCTATTTGGAACCCGTAGGATTTTCTTTTACATTTGCTGTTTTACGGGTGTGAGTGCCTGCGGAATTGTAGCACATGAATAGCGATTTGCAATTTTAGACTGTAATGTTTTGCGAGCTATGATTTTCGGCCTGTAACCCGCAAAATAAGTTACCATAGATACTGATTAGAAATCCTGTTTCTCGCAGTTATGGCTGATAAATGGTATATGGTAAAATAAAATCAATACTTTATTTCTTGAATCTAATTGACTTTTGTCTTTCTCTCCAATTTTATGGATGCGGCTTATATTCGGATATTATTATTATTTTTTTTTTTCTCCTTGAAGTTCACAGGTGCCTATGTATGTATGTTGCAGGGATCTCTCCTCACTTGGTATATACACTGCAGCGTCCTCTCCTCCCTCTGTATCTATGTATATGCTGCAGGGATCTCTCCTCACTTGGGGCCTCATTCTATTAGCGTCCGTAGGCGCTGCGGGGCCGCAAGGACCGGCCGCAAGCTATTCTGCTATTCTATTCCCCTCCGGCCGGGGACTCCGGCAGGCTTGCGGCCGACGCCTTGCTATCTCTTGCGGTCGCACGCGCCGGAGGAAAGCCTTTGATCTAAAACGGCCGCAAGAGTTTCGGCCGCAAGAAAAGCCCGGTTGCTATTCTATTGCTCCGGGAAGCCTCTCTGCAAGGCTAAAAGCGAGCCGCAGCTTACTTGCAGGAAAAAGGTCCCGCTAGCACCAATTAAGCACATTATAAAGCCCAAATAAAGCCATTCTGCACTTTGAGGAGACTATAAAGTGATATTCGGTGTTAGCAAAAATAGCACAACATTCCCCTATACTCAAATCCGTAAAAAAAATATTTTATTATATATGTCAAATATGCATGTAAAAAGTCCAGAGTGCTTGGAGCACCTCAGACCTGGCCACGCTGCGGCCGGAAAATAAACAGTTAATGTAAACTCGGATTTGGGCTGATGTGCAAGCTTGAGAGTGGGTTACTATTAATCCTCATGTCCCCCAATATGATCCCTCGCATTTACAGAGCTGTACAGTGCTGTCTTGAATTTATTTTTTACTTTACATTTTTTTGAGCTTACGGCCGGTTCCAAGATATGCGGCCGGCCGTAAGAGGAGATCCTTGCGGGGCCGTATAATAGAATTGCGAGGTAACGGAACCCCCGCAAGGAATCGCAGCCTTACGGCCGATAATAGAATGAGGCCCTTGGTATATACACTGCAGTGTCCTCTCCTCCCTCTGTATGTATATGCTGCAGGGATCTCTCCTCGCTTGGTATATACACTGCAGTGTTCTCTCCTCCCTCTGTATGTATATGCTGCAGGGATCTCTCCTCACTTGGGATATACACTGCAGGGATCTCTCCTCACTTGGTATATACACTGCAGTGTCCTCTCCTCCCTCTGTATGTATATACTGCAGGGATCTCTCCTCACTTGGTATATACACTGCAGTGTTATCTCCTCCCTCTGTATGTTTATGCTGCAGGGATCTCTCCTCACTTGGTATATACACTGCAGTGTTCTCTCCTCCCTCTGTATGTTTATGCTGCAGGGATCTCTCCTCACTTGGTATATACACTGCAGTGTTCTCTCCTCCCTCTCTGTGTTTGTATGTATGTATGTATGTATATGTTGCAGGGATCTCTCCTCACTTGGTAAATACACTGCAGTGTGCTCTCCTCCCTCTGTATGTATATGCTGCAGGGATCTCTCCTCACTTGGGATATACACTGCAGTGTCCTCTGCTCTCTCTGTATCTATGTATATGCTGCAGGGATCTCTCCTCACTTGGGATATACACTGCAGGGATCTCTCCTCCCTCTGTATGTATGTATATATGTATGTATATGCTGCAGGGATCTCTCCTCACTTGGGATATACACTGCAGTGTTCTCTCCTCCCTCTGTATGTATATGCTGCAGGGATCTCTCCTCACTTGGGATATACGCTGCAGTGTTCTCTCCTACCTCTGTATGTATTTATATGTTGCAGGGATCTCTCCTTACTTGGTATATACACTGCAGTGTCCTCTCCTCCCTCTGTATGTTTATGCTGCAGGGATCTCTCCTCGCTTGGTATATACACTGCAGTGTCCTCTCCTCCCTCTGTATGTATATGCTGCAGGGATCTCTCCTCACTTGGTATATACACTGCAGTGTTCTCTCCTCCCTCTGTATGTATATGCTGCAGGGATCTCTCCTCACTTGGTATATACACTGCAGTGTCCTCTCCTCCCTCTGTATGTATATGCTGCAGGGATCTCTCCTCACTTGGTATATACACTGCAGTGTTCTCTCCTCCCTTTGTATGTATATGCTGCAGGGATCTCTCCTCGCTTGGGATATACACTGCAGTGTCCTCTCATCCCTCTGTATCTATGTATATGCTGCAGGGATCTCTCCTCGCTGGGATATACACTGCAGTGTTCTCTCCTCCCTCTGTATCTATGTATATGTTGCAGGGATCTCTCCTCACTTGGGATATTAACTGCAGTGTCCTCTCCTCTCTCTGTATCTATGTATATCCTGCAGGGATCTCTCCTCACTTGGGATATACACTGCAGCGTCCTCTCCTCCCTCTGTATGTATATATGTATGTATATGCTGCAGGGATTTCTCCTCACTTGGTATATACACTGCAGTGTTCTCTCCTCCCTCTGTATGTATATGCTGCAGGGATCTCTCCTCACTTGGGATATACACTGCAGTGTCCTCTCCTCTCTCTGTATCTATGTATATGTTGCAGGGATCTCTCCTCACTTGGGATATACACTGCAGGGATCTCTTCTCCCTCTGTATGTATATATGTATGTATATGCTGCAGGGATCTCTCCTTACTTGGTATATACACTGCAGTGTCCTCTCCTCCCTCTGTGTGTATATGCTGCAGGGATATCTCCTCGCTGGGATATACACTGCAGTGTCCTCTCCTCCCTCTGTATGTATATGCTGCAGGGATCTCTCCTCGCTTGGTATATACACTGCAGTGTCCTCTCCTCCCTCTGTATCTATGTATATGCTGCAGGGATCTCTCCTCACTTGGTATATACACTGCAGTGTCCTCTCCTCCCTCTGTATGTTTATGCTGCAGGGATCTCTCCTCGCTTGGTATATACACTGCAGTGTCCTCTCCTCCCTCTGTATCTATGTATATGCTGCAGGGATCTCTCCTCACTTGGTATATACACTGCAGTGTCCTCTCCTCCCTCTGTATGTATATGCTGCAGGGATCTCTCCTCACTTGGTATATACACTGCAGTGTTCTCTCCTCCCTCTGTATGTATATGCTGCAGGGATCTCTCCTCACTTGGGATATACACTGCAGTGTCCTCTCATCCCTCTGTATCTATGTATATGCTGCAGGGATCTCTCCTCACTTGGGATATACACTGCAGTGTCCTCTCATCCCTCTGTATCTATGTATATGCTGCAGGGATCTCTCATCACTTGGGATATACACTGCAGTGTCCTCTCATCCCTCTGTATCTATGTATATGCTGCAGGGATCTCTCCTCACTTTGGATATACACTGCAGCGTCCTCTCCTCCCTCTGTATCTATGTATATGCTGCAGGGATCTCTCCTCACTTGGGATATACACTGCAGCGTCCTCTCCTCCCTCTGTATCTATGTATATGCTGCAGGGATCTCTCCTCACTTGGGATATACACTGCAGCGTCCTCTCATCCCTCTGTATCTATGTATATGTTGCAGGGATCTCTCCTCACTTGGGATATACACTGCAGTGTCCTCTCCTCTCTCTGTATCTATGTATATGTTGCAGGGATCTCTCCTCACTTGGTATATACACTGCAGTGTCCTCTCCTCCCTCTGTGTGTATATGCTGCAGGGATCTCTCCTCACTTGGTATATACGCAGCAGTGTCCTCTCCTCCCTCTCTGTGTATATGCTGCAGGGATCTCTCCTCACTTGGTATGTATATGCTGCAGGGATCTCTCCTCACTTGGGATATACACTGCAGTGTCCTCTCCTCTCTCTGTATCTATGTATATGCTGCAGGGATCTCTCCTCACTTAGTATATACGCAGCAGTGTCCTCTCCTCCCTCTCTGTGTATACGCTGCAGTGTTCTCTCCTCCCTCTGTATGTATATGCTGCAGGGATCTCTCCTCACTTGGTATATACACTGCAGTGTTCTCTCCTCCCTCTCTGTGTGTGTGTGTGTGTGTGTGTGTGTGTGTGTGTGTGTGTGTGTATGTATGTATGTATATGCTGCAGGGATCTCTCCTCACTTGGGATATACACTGCAGTGTCCTCTCCTCTCTCTGTATCTATGTATATGTTGCAGGGATCTCTCCTCACTTGGTATATACACTGCAGTGTCCTCTCCTCCCTCTGTGTGTATATGCTGCAGGGATCTCTCCTCACTTGGTATATACGCTGTAGTGTCCTCTCCTCCCTCTCTGTGTATATGCTTCAGGGATCTCTCCTCACTTGGTATATACGCTGCAGTGTTCTCTCCTCCCTCTGTATGTATATGCTGCAGGGATCTGTCCTCGCTGGGATATACACTGCAGTGTCCTCTCATCCCTCTGTATCTATGTATATGTTGCAGGGATCTCTCCTCACTTGGGATATACACTGCAGTGTTCTCTCCTCCCTCTGTATCTATGTATATGCTGCAGGGATCTCTCCTCACTTGGGATATGCACTGCAGTCTCCTCTCCTCTCTCTGTATCTATGTATATGTTGCAGGGATCTCTCCTCACTTGGGATATACACTGCAGCGTCCTCTCCTCCCTCTGTATCTATGTATATGCTGCAGGGATCTCTCCTCACTTGGGATATACACTGCAGTGTCCTCTCATCCCTCTGTATCTATGTATATGTTGCAGGGATCTCTCCTCACTTGGGATATACACTGCAGCGTCTTCTCCTCCCTCTGTATCTATGTATATGCTGCAGGGATCTCTCCTCACTTGGGATATACACTGCAGCATCCTCTCCTCCCTCTGTATCTATGTATATGTTGCAGGGATCTCTCCTCACTTGGGATATACACTGCAGCGTCCTCTCCTCCCTCTGTATCTATGTATATGCTGCAGGGATCTCTCCTCACTTGGGATATACACTGCAGCGTCTTCTCCTCTCTCTGTATCTATATATATGCTGCAGGGATCTCTCCTCACTTGGGATATACACTGCAGCGTCCTCTCCTCCCTCTGTATCTATGTATATGCTGCAGGAATCTCTCCTCACTTGGGATATACACTGCAGTGTTCTCTCCTCCCTCTGTATCTATGTATATGTTGCAGGGATCTCTCCTCACTTGGGATATACACTGCAGCGTCCTCTCCTCCCTCTGTATCTATGTATATGCTGCAGGAATCTCTCCTCACTTGGGATATACACTGCAGTGTCCTCTCCTCCCTCTGTATCTATGTATATGTTGCAGGAATCTCTCCTCACTTGGGATATACACTGCAGCGTCCTCTCCTCCCTCTGTATCTATGTATATGTTGCAGGAATCTCTCCTCACTTGGGATATACACTGCAGCGTCCTCTCCTCCCTCTGTATCTATGTATATGCTGCAGGAATCTCTCCTCACTTGGGATATACACTGCAGTGTTCTCTCCTCCCTTTGTATGTATATGCTGCAGGGATCTCTCCTCACTTGGGATATACACTGCAGCGTCCTCTCCTCCCTCTGTATCTATGTATATGCTGCAGGAATCTCTCCTCACTTGGGATATACACTGCAGTGTCCTCTCCTCCCTCTGTATCTATGTATATGTTGCAGGGATCTCTCCTCACTTGGGATATACACTGCAGCGTCCTCTCCTCCCTCTGTATCTATGTATATGCTGCAGGGATCTCTCCTCACTTGGGATATACACTGCAGTGTCCTCTCATCCCTCTGTATCTATGTATATGTTGCAGGGATCTCTCCTCACTTGGGATATACACTGCAGTGTCCTCTCATCCCTCTGTATCTATGTATATGCTGCAGGAATCTCTCCTCACTTGGGATATACACTGCAGTGTCCTCTCCTCCCTCTGTATCTATGTATATGTTGCAGGGATCTCTCCTCACTTGGGATATACACTGCAGCGTCCTCTCCTCCCTCTGTATCTATGTATATGCTGCAGGAATCTCTCCTCACTTGGGATATACACTGCAGCGTCCTCTCCTCCCTCTGTATCTATGTATATGTTGCAGGGATCTCTCCTCACTTGGGATATACACTGCAGCGTCCTCTCCTCCCTCTGTATCTATGTATATGCTGCAGGAATCTCTCCTCACTTGGGATATACACTGCAGTGTTCTCTCCTCCCTCTGTATCTATGTATATGTTGCAGGGATCTCTCCTCACTTGGGATATACACTGCAGTGTTCTCTCCTCCCTTTGTATGTATATGCTGCAGGGATCTCTCCTCACTTGGGATATACACTGCAGTGTCCTCTCATCCCTCTGTATCTATGTATATGTTGCAGGGATCTCTCCTCACTTGGGATATACACTGCAGTGTCCTCTCATCCCTCTGTATCTATGTATATGCTGCAGGAATCTCTCCTCAATTGGGATATACACTGCAGTGTCCTCTCCTCCCTCTGTATCTATGTATATGTTGCAGGGATCTCTCCTCACTTGGGATATACACTGCAGCGTCCTCTCCTCCCTCTGTATCTATGTATATGCTGCAGGAATCTCTCCTCACTTGGGATATACACTGCAGCGTCCTCTCCTCCCTCTGTATCTATGTATATGTTGCAGGGATCTCTCCTCACTTGGGATATACACTGCAGCGTCCTCTCCTCCCTCTGTATCTATGTATATGCTGCAGGAATCTCTCCTCACTTGGGATATACACTGCAGTGTTCTCTCCTCCCTCTGTATCTATGTATATGTTGCAGGGATCTCTCCTCACTTGGGATATACACTGCAGTGTTCTCTCCTCCCTTTGTATGTATATGCTGCAGGGATCTCTCCTCACTTGGGATATACACTGCAGCGTCCTCTCCTCCCTCTGTATCTATGTATATGCTGCAGGGATCTCTCCTCACTTGGGATATACACTGCAGCGTCCTCTCCTCCCTCTGTATCTATGTATATGCTGCAGGAATCTCTCCTCACTTGGGATATACACTGCAGTGTTCTCTCCTCCCTCTGTATCTATGTATATGTTGCAGGGATCTCTCCTCACTTGGGATATACACTGCAGTGTTCTCTCCTCCCTTTGTATGTATATGCTGCAGGGATCTCTCCTCACTTGGGATATACACTGCAGCGTCCTCTCCTCCCTCTGTATCTATGTATATGTTGCAGGGATCTCTCCTCACTTGGGATATACACTGCAGCGTCCTCTCCTCCCTCTGTATCTATGTATATGTTGCAGGGATCTCTCCTCACTTGGTATATACACTGCAGTGTCCTCTCCTCCCTCTGTATCTATGTATATGCTGCAGGGATCTCTCCTCACTTGGGATATACACTGCAGCGTCCTCTCCTCCCTCTGTATCTATGTATATGTTGCAGGGATCTCTCCTCACTTGGGATATACACTGCAGTGTTCTCTCCTCCCTCTGTATCTATGTATATGTTGCAGGGATCTCTCCTCACTTGGGATATACACTGCAGCGTCCTCTCCTCCCTCTGTATCTATGTATATGCTGCAGGGATCTCTCCTCACTTGGGATATACACTGCAGTGTTCTCTCCTCCCTCTGTATCTATGTATATGTTGCAGGAATCTCTCCTCACTTGGGATATACACTGCAGCGTCCTCTCCTCCCTCTGTATCTATGTATATGTTGCAGGGATCTCTCCTCACTTGGGATATACACTGCAGCGTCCTCTCCTCCCTCTGTATCTATGTATATGCTGCAGGGATCTCTCCTCACTTGGGATATACACTGCAGCGTCCTCTCCTCCCTCTGTATCTATGTATATGCTGCAGGGATCTCTCCTCACTTGGGATATACACTGCAGCGTCCTCTCCTCCCTCTGTATCTATGTATATGCTGCAGGAATCTCTCCTCACTTGGGATATACACTGCAGCGTCCTCTCCTCCCTCTGTATCTATGTATATGTTGCAGGGATCTCTCCTCACTTGGGATATACACTGCAGCGTCCTCTCCTCCCTCTGTATCTATGTATATGCTGCAGGAATCTCTCCTCACTTGGGATATACACTGCAGTGTTCTCTCCTCCCTCTGTATCTATGTATATGTTGCAGGGATCTCTCCTCACTTGGGATATACACTGCAGTGTTCTCTCCTCCCTTTGTATGTATATGCTGCAGGGATCTCTCCTCACTTGGGATATACACTGCAGTGTCCTCTCATCCCTCTGTATCTATGTATATGTTGCAGGGATCTCTCCTCACTTGGGATATACACTGCAGTGTCCTCTCATCCCTCTGTATCTATGTATATGCTGCAGGAATCTCTCCTCACTTGGGATATACACTGCAGTGTCCTCTCCTCCCTCTGTATCTATGTATATGTTGCAGGGATCTCTCCTCACTTGGGATATACACTGCAGCGTCCTCTCCTCCCTCTGTATCTATGTATATGCTGCAGGAATCTCTCCTCACTTGGGATATACACTGCAGCGTCCTCTCCTCCCTCTGTATCTATGTATATGTTGCAGGGATCTCTCCTCACTTGGGATATACACTGCAGCGTCCTCTCCTCCCTCTGTATCTATGTATATGCTGCAGGAATCTCTCCTCACTTGGGATATACACTGCAGTGTTCTCTCCTCCCTCTGTATCTATGTATATGTTGCAGGGATCTCTCCTCACTTGGGATATACACTGCAGTGTTCTCTCCTCCCTTTGTATGTATATGCTGCAGGGATCTCTCCTCACTTGGGATATACACTGCAGCGTCCTCTCCTCCCTCTGTATCTATGTATATGCTGCAGGGATCTCTCCTCACTTGGGATATACACTGCAGCGTCCTCTCCTCCCTCTGTATCTATGTATATGCTGCAGGAATCTCTCCTCACTTGGGATATACACTGCAGTGTTCTCTCCTCCCTCTGTATCTATGTATATGCTGCAGGGATCTCTCCTCACTTGGGATATACACTGCAGTGTTCTCTCCTCCCTTTGTATGTATATGCTGCAGGGATCTCTCCTCACTTGGGATATACACTGCAGCGTCCTCTCCTCCCTCTGTATCTATGTATATGTTGCAGGGATCTCTCCTCACTTGGGATATACACTGCAGCGTCCTCTCCTCCCTCTGTATCTATGTATATGTTGCAGGGATCTCTCCTCACTTGGTATATACACTGCAGTGTCCTCTCCTCCCTCTGTATCTATGTATATGCTGCAGGGATCTCTCCTCACTTGGGATATACACTGCAGCGTCCTCTCCTCCCTCTGTATCTATGTATATGTTGCAGGGATCTCTCCTCACTTGGGATATACACTGCAGCGTTCTCTCCTCCCTCTGTATCTATGTATATGTTGCAGGGATCTCTCCTCACTTGGGATATACACTGCAGCGTCCTCTCCTCCCTCTGTATCTATGTATATGCTGCAGGGATCTCTCCTCACTTGGGATATACACTGCAGAGTTCTCTCCTCCCTCTGTATCTATGTATATGTTGCAGGAATCTCTCCTCACTTGGGATATACACTGCAGCGTCCTCTCCTCCCTCTGTATCTATGTATATGCTGCAGGGATCTCTCCTCACTTGGGATATACACTGCAGCGTCCTCTCCTCCCTCTGTATCTATGTATATGCTGCAGGAATCTCTCCTCACTTGGGATATACACTGCAGTGTTCTCTCCTCCCTCTGTATCTATGTATATGTTGCAGGGATCTCTCCTCACTTGGGATATACACTGCAGGGATCTCTTCTCCCTCTGTATCTATGTATATGCTGCAGGGATATCTCCTCACTTGGGATATACACTGCAGTGTCCTCTCCTCCCTCTGTATCTATGTATATGTTGCAGGGATCTCTCATCACTTGGGATATACACTGCAGTGTCCTCTCCTCCCTCTGTATCTATGTATATGCTGCAGGAATCTCTCCTCACTTGGGATATACACTGCAGCGTCCTCTCCTCCCTCTGTATCTATGTATATGCTGCAGGGATCTCTCCTCACTTGGGATATACACTGCAGCGTCCTCTCCTCCCTCTGTATCTATGTATATGCTGCAGGGATCTCTCCTCACTTGGGATATACACTGCAGTGTTCTCTCCTCCCTCTGTATCTATGTATATGTTGCAGGGATCTCTCCTCACTTGTTAAAAAAAATAAAAAATAACACGCTCACACACAGCACAGGGGAAGAGCCAGGAAGCCTAGGAGTGAAGGTGCAAACAAATTATATAAAAAAATCTGGATCGCTTCCTTGTTGTGGTAAAGGGGCTTGTGTATCTCAATGAAGCTGTGAGCTAGACTATGTAGGGTGATATTACAGATGTCAGACAGTTCGTGGTCCACTGAAGAGGGAACTGGCAACCCACCCCAATATCTTTGCCATGAAAACCTTATGGATGAGCATAACCAGGCTCAAAATGTGGTGTGCTGTGTTCATGTTTTCGGCTCTCTGTAACCTAACTGAATGACTAAACCACACCAACGTGTGTGTGTGTATATATATAAATGTGTATTTGTGTGTGTGTATATATGTGTGTGTGTGTGTATATATATATATATATATATATATATATATATATATATATATATATATATATATATATATATATATATATATATATATATATAGTGTGTAGCCTTCTCTTCTCAAACTGTATATATGCTGCAGAGTTCTCTCCCAGAAGCCTGGTCTTTTTTTTTTTTTTTTTATAAAAAAAAAATGTTTTTTCTTTAAAAATGAAACCATATTATATACCCATACCAAATGTAAACTGCTGCAGTTTACCTCTTTACTTTGTCACTGTTCTGCTACAGTTTACATAGTTTGGGTGAGTACAGACTACAATTAGTATTTTGAGGTATGTGCCTGCTTTTTATATTTTTTTTAAATCTGAAGAAAACAGGTAGGGATGCTGTCTGAGGCGTGAACATTGTATAATTTAGGACGGTCTGGGCCTGTGACCGTGGAGCTGTGTGTCTGTGGGACATTCTGTAATTATTACAAAGTTTAATGTGAGATTAGTAGATTTTCCTGTGCTGTGCCCTCAGAGCTTTACCTGAAGTGAATGGCCAAGTAGTGATGAGGTTAATGAGTGCTGGGTGCTTGTACTTAAGGGGTTTGTTTGTGGTGCCGCTGTGTGTTAGCTCTGTGCAGTGGGCAATGTGTCTCTGGTGGGTGGTGTCTGTTTTTGATGCCTCTGTCCTGTGGATTGGTTTGGCTGGAGGTTGTGTGAGTTCCAGAGGTCCCTGTAAGGGGGAAGCTGAAGCACACACAAAAAAAAAATGAAGTCACCGCGGACCAATCAGTACAATTTGATATCAGATGCTTAACAGAGCACTTCGTATAGCCAAATAATAACAGCGGAGGGAGGAAACAAAGCTTACATCCACCAATCTGATACAAGCTTCTCAAAATCCCAGCCATACACTCTGCATGCCCACATAATCACTACTAATGTTACCCAAGCAAAGCCTAAACTCTCAACACCCTCCCTCCGTCACCCCCCTTGTGCTCCCCTTGATAGCTCTCATTAAATTTGTTTTCCCGAACTTAAACGGCCAGTGTACGCACGTCCTGTTAAACCTACTTTTTATGTCCCCTTTAATTAACATTATGGTCAAACTCTTCAGCAAAGCACATTTTTAACAGTCTACTTCATTAATGACCACTGTTGTACTCCTCCCGACCTTCATCATTGTCTGGAGCATTACTAAACGGAAGTGGAAGATTTCAACTTGAATCACACTGATTAGCCTATCTTGTTAGGGCTTGAATAATGATAATGTTGATATATTTCACTTCCTTTCAGTAGTGTTCAGAATGAGGATAAGAAGTGGGGAGTGGTACTAGTGAAGTATCTATGTTTTTTAAATGATATTTTTTGCTGCTGTTGCACACCATTTTTGTTAGTGGTAAACTAAACAAAAAACATGAAAAACACGTATACTGGGCCTTTTAATTTGGCCTGTTTAATTCTCCAGTGCCTTTTTTGTTAATTAAAGAGAATACCAAAGACTCATATTTATACTATCCTGTTATATTGAATGTTTGGAACGAGCAAAATCTTATTACAAAGTAAAAACAATTGAGACAGACTGCATGACACACAGTGCTCCCTAACTCCATTGCTACACAGAAATCTTCAACTAGCTGTTCATCGATTTTTGTTTTTTTACTTCCTAAGGCTCTCTCTCCGACTGAGAGGACTATTTGTGCTTCAGTGTATTAATTTAACTAGTATTGAAATACAGCACTTGTGTATTAAAGATCACTTCCCATGTTTTATTACCTAAGAGACCGGTACTAGTAGATCAGCAGATACTTGTCTTCTGCTTTTACTCTCTTCCAGTACTTCACTTACCTAGTCCCCACCCATGAAGAAAACACTCTTCTGGTGTTTAAAACGTTCCTTGTCAATAATTCATCTATTTTCGGTAAATACACAGAAGGAATTTCAGTTTGTACTGCTGTTATTATTTATATAGTTAGATAATCTGAGTAGTTTTATATGCATTCACTCTAATTTCCATATTTGCACCTAATGCCGAAGTTAATGGTAGTTTATTCCTAAAATCTCTTAGAAAGTGTTGTTTAGGGCTGTACTTCTGTTTCCAGGTCAAGCTGACACTTCATAGTCACAAAGGGGTTGAAGTGACTCCAAGCAAGTTTAAAAAGTCTCCTAATGCTTAATAAATGTCAATGCCGAACAATTTCTTCCCAGACTCACTGAGTCTAAACCATGGGATTCACAGAAAATGTGCCCTATAAAGATTTACGCTACTTCCTACAATGGATTTAATATAGCGAGATTGTGGGATTTATAGTGTTCTATCGGTACTGCTGCTATGTTTATCTACTGGGGTTGCATTAGAGTGTGTGTATGCATGTGTGTGTGTGTGTGTGTGTGTGTGTATATATATATATATATATATATATGTATAGTCAGGTCCATAAATATTGGGACATTGACACAATTCTAAACTGTTTGGCTCTATACACCACCACAATGGATTTGAAATGAAACTAACAAGATGTGCTTTAACTGCAGACTTTCAGCTTTAATTTGAGGGTATTTACATCCAAATCGGGTGAACGGTGTAGGAATTACAACAGTTTGTATATGTGCCTCCCACTTTTTAAGGGACCAAACGTAATGGGACAATTGGCTGCTCAGCTGTTCCATGGCCAGGTGTTTGTTATTCCCTCATTATCCCATTTACAAAGAGCAGATACAAGATCCAGTGTTCATTTCAAGTGTGCTATTTGCATTTGTTGCTGTTAACTCTCAATATGAGATCCAAAGAGTTGTCACTATCAGTGAAGCAAGCCATCATTAGGTTGAAAAAACAAAACAAACCCATCAGAGAGATAGCAAAAACATTAGGTGTGACCAAATCAACTGTTTGGAACATACTTAAAAAGAAAGAACGCACCGGTGAGCTCAGCAACACCAAAAGACCCGGAAGAGCACGGAAAACAACTGTGGTGGATGACCGAAGATCTATTTCCCTGGTGAAGAAAACACTCTTCACAACAGTTGGCCAGATCAAGAACACTCTCCAGGAGGTAGGTGTATGTGTGTCAAAGTCAACAATCAAGAGAAGACTTCACCAGAGTGAATACAGAGGGTTCACCACAAGATGTAAACCATTGGTGAGCCTCAAAAACAGGAAGGCCAGATTAGAGCTTTCCAAACAACACCTAAAAAAGCCTTCACAGTTCTGTAACAACATCCTATGGACAGATGAGACTAAGATCAACTTGTACCAGAGTGATGGGAAGAGAAGAGTATGGAGACGGAAAGGAACTGCTCATGATCCAAAGCATACCACCTCATCAGTGAAGCATGGTGGTGGTAGTGTCATGGCGTGGGCATGTATGGCTGCCAATGGAACTGGTTCTCTTGTATTTATTGATGATGTGACTGCTGACAAAAGCAGCAGGATGAATTCTGAAGTGTTTCGGGCAATATTTTCTGCTCATATTCAGCCAAATGCTTCAGAACTCATTGGACGGCGCTTCACAGTGCAGATGGACAATGACCCGAAGCATACTGCAAAAGCAACCAAAGAGTTTTTTAATGGGAAAGAAGTGGAATGTTATGCAATGGCCAAGTCAATCACCTGACCTGAATCCGATTGAGCATGCATTTCACTTGCTGAAGACAAAACTGAAGGGAAAATGCCCCAAGAACAAGCAGGAACTGAAGACAGTGGCAATAGAGGTCTGGCAGAGCATCACCAGGGATGAAACCCAGCGTCTGGTGATGTCTATGCGTTCCAGACTTCAGGCTGTATTTGACTGCAAAGGATTTGCAACCAAGTTTTAAAAAGTGAAAGTTTGTTTTATGACTGTTAATCTGTCCCATTACTTTTGGTCCCTTAAAAAGTGAGAGGCACATATACAAACTGTTGTAATTCCTACACCGTTCACCTGATTTGGATGTAAATACCCTCAAATTAAAGCTGAAAGTCTGCAGTTAAAGCACATCTTGTTTGTTTAATTTCAAATCCATTGTGGTGGTGTATAGAGCCAAAAAGATTAGAATTATGTCGATGTCCCAATATTTATGGACCTGACTGTGTGTGTATATATATATATATATATATATATATATATATATATATATATATATATATATATATATATATATATACACACTATTTCTAACTAATTGTATATACTGCATTTCTAATTGTTTTAAGCTAATATTACTACTTTATATGTTGAATATATAGTAGGGAGACCCTGTATTTTTTTTGCCTTAACTCACTGCCAGATCAGTTATTTTTTTGATATGCAAAAATAGTGGTGCTTAATCAATGAACAAACAAACCTTAATTGAGTGGATTATCATGTACATAGAACTTACCAGAGAGCTGCATCTTTTAGCTCACTTGTGCCCTTTACAGGGAGAAATATCATGCTGTATATCAGTCTGGTTCCATTCACTAGAGTGATCCAGCCCCAAAATACAGGCAATTCTACCCTGAACAGGAGATACTGCAAACCCCAGACGTATGTTTTGGCCTTAGTTGGGCCTTGTTAGTTGTAACTGACCCCCCCCCCCCCTAAGGCACAGTGAGCTAGAAGTCCACGTCTGGAGGGCTCTAGCGCCTTAAGGGAGACTAAGCCTTATGGGTAATTTGTGCAAGCAACAACAAAAAGAGGTGCTCAATCGGAGAAAGATCTAACCCTTGATAGGTAAGTTCTGTGGACAAGATAATCCACCTTGAGAGCATCCTCCTACTATAGGCTGTAGGCATGGACTCCTTGCCCTAGTGATGAGGCTTCACTGTGGAGTTAGCCGTTAAGGGTAGAATTGTCTGGTATTTCGGGTCTGGATCACTCTACTGAATGGGACCAGACTGATATACTACAGGATATTTATTCATTTGAAGGGCACAACTAAAAGAGGTTGCTCTCAGAGTGGGTTATCATGTGCACAGAACTAATCTATTAAGGTTAGTTCATTCTCTGATTGAGCACCTCTATATTTGTTGTTGTTTTTCTGATAATACACAAATCATACAAATCCAATTATCAAACACCTGCTCTCCATATCACTCAGTTCACTACAGCTCCATTGGCTATCCAGTGAGTACTAGGGTGATTCGGCAGCAAACATTTTAAAAATAAATACGTTTAAATTGTGTTTTTTTTTAAAACAATTATTCAAAACGTTTCTTTTTCTCAGCAAATACAGTGCCATGCAAAAGTATTCACCCCCCTTGGCATTTTTCGTGTTTTGTTGCCTCACAACATGGAATTAACATGGATTGTTTGAGAATTTGCATCCTTTAATTTACATAACATGCCCACAACTTTTTTTTTATTGGGGACCAAACAACAAATAGGACAAACAAACAGAAAACGTCAATGTGCATAACTATTCACCCCCCTAAAATCAATATTTTCTAGAGCCACCTTTTGCTGCAATCACAGCTCTAAGTCACTTTGGATAAGTCTCTATGAGCTTGCCACATCTTACCACTGGAATTTTTGCCCATTCTTCCTTGCAAAACTGCTCCAGCTTCTTCAAGTTGGATGGTTTGCGCTTGTGAACAGCAATCTTTAAGTCTGACCACAGATTTTCTATTGGATTGAGGTCTGGGCTTTGACTAGGCCATTCCAACACATTTACATGTTTCCCCTTAAACCACTCAAGTGTTGCTTTAGCAGTGTGTTTGGGGTCATTGTCCTGCTGGAAGGTGAACCTCCGTCCTAGCCTCAAATCACGCACAGAGTGGTACAGGTTTTGCTCAAGAATATCCCTGTATTTAGCACCATCCATCTTTCTCTCAACTCTGACTAGTTTCCCAGTCCCAGCTGCTGAAAAACATCCCCACAGCATGATGCTGCCACCACCATGTTTTACAGTGGGGATGGTGTTCTTTGGGTGATGTGATGTGTTGGGTTTGCGTTTTCTTTGATGGCCGAAAAGTTCAATTTTAGTCTCATCAGACCAGAGCACCTTCCTCCATACATTTTGGGTGTCTCCCACATGCCTTTTTGCTAACTCAAAACATGCCATTTTGTTTCCTGCTGAAGGTAATGGCTTTCTTCTGACCACACTGCCATAAAGCCCAACTCCTATGGACCGTACGGCTTATTGTCGTCCTATGTACAGATACTCCAGTCTCTGCTGTGGAACTCTGCAGCTCCTCCAGGGTTACCTTAGGTCCCTGTGCTGCCTCTCTGATTAATGCCCTCCTTGCCTGGTCCGTGAGTTTTAGTGGGCGGCGGTTTCTAGGCAGGTTTGCTGTTGTGCCAGGTTCTTTCCATTTGCTTATGATAGATTTGATGGTGCTCCTGTGCATCATCCAAGATTTGGATATTTTTTTATAGCCTAACCCTGACTTGTACTTCTCAACAACATTGTCCCCTACTTGTTTGGAGAGTTCCTTGGTCTTCATGGCAGTGTTTGGTTAGTGGTGCCTCATGCTTAGGTGTTGCAGCCTCTGGGCCCTTTCAAAAAAGGTGTGTATATGTAATGACAGATCATGTGACACTTAGATTGCACCGAGGTGGGCATCATTTCACTAGTTATGTGACTTCTGAAGGTAATTGGGTCCACCAGAGCTTTTTATGGGCTTCATAATAAAGGGGGTGAATACATATGTATAAATATTTTTTTGTATGTATATATTTTCTCATTTCACTTCAGACTATTGTGTTCTGATCCATCACAAATAATTCAGATTAACAAAACATTGAACTTTAAGGTTGTAATGTAACAAAAGAGGTAAAAAGTCAAGGGGGTGAATACTTTTGCAAGGCACTGTATATTTGAAAAAGTTCCTGTCCATCACTAAGTATCAGAAAGCTGAAGACCACTTAAAGTAATGTCTGTGCCTGTAACCTGTCAGAGCTGCGAGCAGCCTATAGACTGACAATTATTGTGAGTATTTTCAGCCTTTTCCGATCCCTCCAGGGATGAAACGTGTCTATAAAGTGGCACAAAGCCTTCTCTGTATAGCCTTTGTTATGCTGCCCTTTAATCAGAAACCTTTCTCTTCCCAGAAGCCAGTGGTCATGGGCCAGAAAGGTGGGAGAGAAACTTTAGGGAAACTATGATCTGGCGTTAGTAAAGTAATGCATGTACATTGTATAATGATCCACGCAATATTACATTCTTTGGTGAGTAATTGTAGGAACCTCCAAGTAAAAAATAATTTGAGTTTACGGTGGTATTTAATTTATCCTTTATGACGTTGTGGGCAGTAATCTTTTTTTTTTCTCTATGATCTTTTGAATAACTAAAGTGAAAAATTTGAAAACATTTGAGTGCAAACAAAATTTACATTTTAACTCTCTTCTATTTGGTTATTTAATGTTGGTTTACACTGTTTATGAGCTGATGCCATCTGTGAATGTGTGCTTGTAAACTAATGAACTTTCAATTAGCCCTTTTTAAAGCAGTAGCAATTTTAGCTGCCAAAATTCCTTTGTGCAGATCGAATGCACAGATCTAAGTCTCTTCCCACCTTAGTTTGATTGGAAGTAGAAGCTGAAGTGGTGGTTTCCACCACAGTATAATCCTATGTAAAAGGTCATGAGAGACTGTATAGACAGACAGACAGACAGACACCTATGTATACCGGCCTTATTGTGTAGTCGGTCACGGTATTTGCTGGAGGGTTAGCTGTATTGCCCAGCAGTAACTTGCTCCCCACCACTACTGGCCTTGAGGTTTAAATCATCTCAATCAGACATGGTGAGCAGCCATGTGTATTGTAATGACCTAAGATTCTCTATATGGGCGGCATCTAATGTTTTTACACATTGAAGGACAAACATGAGATTTCTGTAAAGGGTGCTGATATAAACTAAAGCTTGTTTATGTAGATGGATTAATCCTCAGCCACTTTATGTTGTTAGAGGTTAAGAAAAGAGGAGGAGAAAACCTGTCTCGCATTAATACTATTCACCACTCTTTCTAAAAAGTCATATTTTAAGTTGATATGGCAGTGGCCTTTTAAAACAATCCACAATGTAAATATTTTCTTTTTTAATTAATGCATTTATTTCACAAGGGTTTCTTTGTTAATGGACTGTTGATGATCTTTACTAGTACGTTGGTTGTAGGTGGGCATGCCTTTTAGTGGATAAGCCTTGTTCTTCATGGATCAAGCAGAAAGCTGTTAAAGTGCCAATGGTTTATCCATCAATTACTCCCACGTTCTTATCTAGCCTTTACAAGCAAATGTTTGGCTCTTTTGTTTATCTCAAAGTTAATTAGGGATCATCTTTTTATTTGAGGCCTCTGAATGTTGAAGTGTTTGTCAGCCAAGAGCTTTGTTTATCCTGATGTCACCCGCTTGTTCTTTCAGCTAGTACATTTTATGAGATTGGGGCAAGGGTTCATCGTCTGAACGCTGTTACTCAAGAGTATTTTATTGTGTTGTTAATATTATTATTATTATTATTATTATTATTAATAATGTTCGTTTTAGAGGATCACAGTGTTCGATCATTTTCTGTTTAGTGCTTTAAACACTAAAGCTTGATAATGGCAAAAATGTTTTAGGAAGTAAACAAACATACACAATTTACATTTTTTAAATGCAATTCATTTTTATGGCAGAGATCAATTTTTATCTCATCTGATTATGCCAGTTACCTTCTCAGGAGGGTGCATCCTTTCCACTGTTCCTATTGAAGGCACTAGCCGTGGCCCTTTAACCTTTATTTATAAAGCACCAGCATTTTATACAGCAGTATATAGAAAGGTAAATCCATTGTGTAAATGATTTCATTTCAGTATAGTATTAATATATTATGTTACAGTGACCTATTGCCACAATCGCCACAGCCGTTTGTTCCAGTACAAATATGTTCCTAGGGACGCATTTCCGTAACTGTTCTAAAATAATGAAAGTTAAATATCAGTAGGATGTTACTGTAATATGCTCAACTCTTTCTGGCTTTAAGGCATGACTGCTTGTTCTAGCATCCCTTTTGTAAACTATACTTCCATGATGTATTCCTTCTTATTTCTGCAAGTTGCCTCTTTAGGGAACAACACTGTGTCACAAGCACATGTATAAATGGCGCCATCAGGTGTAGCCCCATAAAAGGACACTGCCATTAGAATACTTTGGTTATTTTTACCTGGAAGCACAGAACACGCGTAGGAAGCTGTTTTTCTTTCCTGTTAAAGCAAATATCTCACAATCATAAATGAGGATTATTTTTATCTTGTGAAAAACCACTTCCTTCTATCTAATCTTAAACCAGATAAATAATTCAACTATTTTGGCCAAACTCTGACACCCTGCCTGTAAGAAACAAATATACAGAAAGCATGTTTAGTTTCACACTGATGATAGCTTGGCATACTGTGTGATAACAACAGTGTGACCAAGATAAAAAAGTTATATATATCATTTTGTGTTACTTGCAATTTTATGCCTGAGCCAGCTTTACTGATCATCCCTCCACATGTCATCCATTGCTATATAGTATTGTTGTGGGGTCAGCACATCCTCCTAGTGATTTTGAACAGCCTCAGCACTGAATGCAAATGTATTCGGAATAGGAGTTCTTGTATCCGCCCCAAGAAGATGGAGAAGAGGGCATGGTTATAAAAAAATAATTTGGTAGATTAAAACTTGTTGCTGAATCAACCTCATGGAGTACTCCCTCAGAGTGTCGCAGTTAGCACATGCCCACAGTGATTTATTTTGTTGCATATGAGATGACAATTGCATTAATCACCTACAATTGTTAGTCACTTGGAGTATGTACTGACCCTGTGCAATTATGCACAGGGATGATTCATTTTTTAGGCATTATAGCTTTAAGGCATATCTAATTTCCTTGGATTATGAATGCATTTGAATCAGTCATTTTGAAAACCTTCTTTTTTGCATAAAAAATACCAAATTAAACAATATAAACTCCCCCGGATGCTTGCTAAATCTCTTGAATTTGCAAGCAGATGCTTTTGTTAGTTAACACCCCTGGAAAATCCCTGCTAAAATAAGCATACAAATTTGTTATTCATTTTGGCCAATCCCAGGCAGCTATACATTGTAACAATTGTGCAGGAAGGAATCATGGATATGTAGTCCCCTTGAAGGTTAGTAAAGCATTAAAATGAGTAGTCTAATGCAATGTTTCTATTGCGAGGTTCACTGTGCCTATGTAAGCAGCTATGGTGGTGTGGAAACTAAGTTTTATTTTTAAATAAAATAAATCTGTATGTGTATAGAATTACTCCGTGTAATGTGTGTGTCTGATGTAAACAGCATCTGCTACATTAGAAAAAGGTAACAGGGAAACTTAGATATGCCTTTTAAAATTAAATGTGATTTAAACATTTAAAAATTATTAATTTGCTTCTATAATTTAGAGAAATTAGGTATTTATCTAGATTCATTGTAATAATATGTTTTTTGTTTGTGCAAATAAAAGCCAGTTCAGTGTTTGTATAGACATCATACAGATGGTGCATTACAGTGGGGGAATACATGACAAACCAGTGAATGGTAATGTTATTATGGAGACGTTATTGGCCATTCTGTGTCCCAGTTTGTCAGTTTCCTGATTTCGGTTGGTCTCATATCCTGGGGGTAACAATAACTGTTCTGTTGAATTCCAGGTGTTGGGGAGGGGGGGGGGGGGGTAATTTATGTGGAATTCTTCCTAACCTGTCATTATGAGGATTAAGGTGGACGTTCATCCGGAAAACTTAGAGGAGTAGATTGATGTCTGCTCATATCACACAGGATCCAGCACTATATGAGATCACCTCGTCCTGATAATGTTATACTCCAGGCAGATACTGAATGTATGAGCTCACGCACAAAGGACTAAAGTGTTTTATATCTGTCAGTGAGCATTGAATTCTGTATATAATGTTATAAAAACATAGATCACATTGCAGACCACAATCAGAACTCATCCTATTTACCTATCTATAATGTTTGGTTTACTTAAAGGACACTGTGGTCACAATTTTAAAATATACTGTTTTGAAGAGCTGACGATTTTTAAAGATATTGATTTAGAATAGATAATAGTACAGCCTATAATACAGTATTACCTTTTTATAAGCCATTTTTTGCTGCTGGTAACCAGATTCCTGAAGTGGTGGCACTGCACCCACAACCCCTTTCCCCTGCACATGCCAAGAAGCAGGCAGCTTCCATTTCTGGAGAGTAGGGCTTACTAATGCGCACACACCCTTATCCAAAGAATTATGGATGCCTCCAGTCAGCAGAGGCATATCAATCTTGTATTTAAAAAAAAATAGATTTAAATATTGCTTCATGACTTTTTCCATGCCTAATTATATCTTTATTCCTACTCTGCTTTTAATTGTACTGTGGTATTTTAAGGATTTATGTACAGATATTATAATTACACAAGTATTTGTGAGATATAACATGACTATGATGGCCTATCAAATGGCACTAATGGTACTTAAAACTGAGACCCATGTTTACTATGAACTGCTTAGGTCCCTCCCTTTTTAGTAAATGTAATTGCTGGCAGAAAGGGGTTAAATTATTGTTGGTAAATATTCCCTCGCTTTCTGACCTAAGTTGTCAGTTAAAGGGGATTAGTTCTTTCTATTAAAAAAAATAATAAAGTGTCAAACAGGATGGGGCTTGTCAGGATGTCAGCGCTGCTTTTCCCTCCTCGGGGGGAGAGACCCACACCTATTAATGTGTAGCCACTGATGTTGTTTACATCATTCAAAGATCAAATTCATCTATTGCAAGCAAAGCGTTTGACAGTCAGAGGATTGTGGGAGAATATTATTTACTGTATTTATTTTGCAATCTCCCCCACCCCACCAATTTTATAATATCTGACCATTTTACTTTTTACGGCTTTGCCTTCTGAGCGGAGGATGCTGGAGTTAACCCTTTAGTGGCCAACAGAGGGCAGCACACTAGAGAACTATATACGTCCCCCCCCCCGCCTCCCCCCATTAAAGGCAGAGCTGTCCTGAATTGCCATTTGATCTCCACATTAAACTTTGTGTTTGAATAGCACTGGGAGTGGAAAATCCTGCTGGATGCGATAATGATTTAAGTGTTTCAGCAGCAAGAAGGAAAAAACACATGCCCTCGCATGAGCCATGAAATAATAAAACTGGGTGACAGGAACACTTTTTGTTTGTTTGTTTTTTTTATGGAAAAATATACAAATCCAATACAATTTTCCCACAAGTTCAGTTTTCCCTATTGGCTTGTCCAGTTCTCTTTTCACACAGAGATACAATTTGTAGCAATGTTTTTACATAGCACATTTAACCTCTTGAATGTCACAGGGTTGGTTGTATTAGTCTGCCCATACTTGTGCTTTAAGTCTTGGAGAGGTTAAAAGACCCTGTTAAGAAAAAATACGTGTTTGTGACGTGTATATAATCTAAAAAAAAAATGATTTTATGTTTATATCTATCTATCTAAATATATATATATATATATATATATATATATATATATATATATATATATATATATATATATATATATATATATATATATAAATAAATAGATACAGATGAATAATCAGAGTATTGCAGTATATAGTGATACCTTTCATGACGAGCTTTCGAGAGCGTTACTCTCTTTGTCGAGTCAGAGGCAATACAGAAATACAGAGTAATAATTGGATGTTACTGGATCTGACAAAGACCCCTTCCTCAGCATAAGCTCAAAGCATTAACTTTCATCACAAAAAGCAATAGCCGGTTCTCCAGAAATGTCAACAAATCTACAACTTTCACTAAAATATTATGGATGCCTCCAGAGACCAGCACAAACCTAGCTGAAAACTAGCTTTTAATGACTGGTAGGAATCTCAATACAGTTTTCCACGATGCATTATGTATTCTTTTTTCCCCCATGGTAATGTAATTTTTGTGTCTGTTTCACAAATTCATGACTTGGGAATGTGTTGTACCAATCCACTTGCTCACACTTCCTTTTACTTCTACAAATGTGTGTCCAGGTAGCCGTGCGTTCTCAGTCCTGTGTACACACACGCAGCACTCTTGATTTCAGAGGTACTTTTATGAATGTAATGGTGATGTGTTGTGTTCAGCCAATAAATTCAAGCTTTTATCATTACCCTTTAAAGCACAAAGTAAACAAAGCTGAAAGCTCTCAATTTACTTGTGTACACTCAGTGCTACTGGAGTTACAAGCCGTGAGTTCTTTGGGACATCTTGGTGAACCTCTTGTACCATTTCTATCTGGGATGCTGTGTTCCTTATAGGAAGATTTCTGGCACAGATCAGGTTCACACATTGTCATAAAGAAAAGTGCATGGGAGGAAAAATCTGAAACAAGTTAACTTTAACAGGACTCTTGGTACAGTCACAGCATGTGCCTTTAAAAAAGTAATTGATTTGTGCTCAGTGTTATATTATCTTGCATTTATGAGCAGTTTCAGTCAATTTTGTGGAATTCAAACCCCTCTTTACTCGTAATTTTTATACGTAATCCTATGTTTCAGCCATAATCAGACATGGGGTCAGTTATTTTAATATCGCAATAGATTTGTGTTCTACTTTGTGTTGTCAGTCAAGGAATAAATCACTGTGTGTACCAGGGCTTTGTACACAACTTTTATTAGAAACTAGCAACTTGCCCGTCAAAAATGACGGCAATAAAATTTGAAGCCTGGCAATGCTGTATGCCATACTATGTGAGGCTCTCCCCACTCTACTTTTATGGGCCTCGTGATGAGAGGCTTTGCCGCTCATTGCAGGCCTCGGCCATCCTGCAACGTTCGTGCCCTGCAATGAGCTCCTTTGGCGCTTATTACGTGACCCCCCCCCACCATACTTTGCAAGCCTCAATTCAGGCGTCTGCCAACCCCCAACTTTTGGGCCGCTCATTGCGAGCTTCTCTCCACTCTCTCACCCCTGTGTCTCTCTCCCTCTCGTCTCTCTTTGCCCCCTGGGTTGTTTTTTTCCCCCTTATTTTTTGTATAAGTGCTATTTTTGGTAGTAGAATAAAATCTAAACAATTATATAGGGATCGTCCTTTCTTGTAAAAATCATGGAGCCCAGACTTTTTTTGTTTTGTTTTTTCCAACTATATATTAAAGGATTATTAAAAAGTAATTTATACTGTGATCTTTATCAAGTCAAGTTCGTTAAGTGAGCAAAATGTTCTTAGAAAAGTTTTCAGAAAATAAATACAGCTGGGAGTGACACTGGATACAGGTAAGATCTCTGTTCAGTTTCACTGAAGAGCACCTCTGTGCTATGTAACATTTCAATGGGATTGAATGGCAGTATAAGCAATTAAAGCACTAAAATAATTGCATGTAACAGGAATTACTATTTACAAACCACAAATTACTATTACCTAGTCACATTCTTTAAAATGGTCCATAAGTTTCACATGTATGAACACACCTTTGGCTCCTTCTTCAATGTTGTCTGGTTTATATCTGTAGAATATGTATGTATGATTGTGTGTATCTGTTAGCCCCATTAAATCCCCCTTATGTGTAAAACCGTAGCCCGTAACGTAGCCCACAAGACTTGCAGCTATTAAATTGGCCCCGTAAAGCAACTTGCTGACGATGTGCGGGTTATGAGCGAAAAAAGCCTACGGAACGTTGAAATTTACCCCCGCAAATCCTTTGATCTGTCAAGCCTGTAACCGCTATGTTTCAATTTCACTATTAAATTGCAACATATTCACTGGCATTCAACTCCGTAATCCACAAATGGAGCCAAAAAGGCTACGGGTACTAGAGAGGGACCCGCAAGAGGGTTAACGTCCTATCCGGAGCACTTTAAATACAAATATACACACACCACAGTACTTCTAATAAAAGTGAAAGTATTGTTAGGTATTAGAATTAATAGCACAACATTTTCAGGCTCGCAAATCTGCACTATAAAATACTTTATTTCATGTGTAATTTCCGTGTTATAACGATCCTGGCAATCAATGCGTTAATACATGTAATGGAACTCGCATGGACTAGAATATCATATTTACGTCTTTATCAATATTACATTATTTCTGGAATGTGGGTCCAATTGTAACTCGTAACTGCAACCCATAAGACTTTGAAATCCCACCTCCATTTTTCAGTGACGTAATTCTGATGATCTCTTTTACTATTGGCTCAATCTAAACCAGTAACTACAGGTTTGACTAATTGATCACGTTCACAGCCGCGCATCCAGCATGTGACAAATGGTGTACGGGTTTGCATCTCAAGCCCGTAACTTGTGCCCTGCTCCAATTTAAAAGCTCTTTAACTCGGCCAAATTTCAAGCCTGCAGGTGTTGTGGGCTCACATGCATATCTGTATGAATAAGGCAATATGTAGTGTTTATACTTCTGCAGATTACTATGTCCACTTATATGTATGCATATGTTTTATCTCATACATGCGTATATACACGTACCCAAGAGATGCAGTGCATGAGATAACTTTCTGAATACTACACCTGCTGTTAGGAATGTGTTGTTATCACTAAGATAACACTGGACAAATTCCCACAAGCTGATTTGTACTATTTCCCTCTTTCACAGATGGGTCTGTTTGCTTTTGATTAAACATTAATCAGAAATCAATTTCTGCCTCGGCAAGCAGCAATAGATTGGGTGACTCTTGCCATGGCAAATAGTGGCATTTATTAAACATGAATGAATGAGAGACTTGGCTCAGGACATAGTTTAAACAGAAAATGACGCCTTGATCATAACGTTGTTTAAGTGGTAACTGTTAATTAGATTATAAGTGTGTGTTATCAAAAATATTATTTTGGCTTACAGTGCTATGTCAATGCCACAAATGAGGAAACATTGCTGTAACAACATTAATTTAGAACATGTATTGGCACTTTTTTTTTTTTTATTATTGTCAAATGACAATTGTTTTTAGAAATCAGCCTGATTTGAACATGAAGTGTGCAAGGGAATCCAGGGATATGCGAAAGAAACAAACTATCCTAAATATGAGAGGATTGTCAAGTATCAAGTAGGGTCTAGGGTTTTAAATAAGGTTAAAATAAGGTTGACAAAATTTAAATAAAAAAAGTTAAAGCAAAACTGTGTTTTTGTATATTTGTTTGTTTACTTAGAGTAATGAATGGCGTCGCAGCCAAACGAAAATGTATAGCTGTGTATTGTGATAAAGTATACTTTATATGTTTCCTCTCGATCAAATTTAAGTACATACAGTATTTTTTTTAGAATATAGATTTAGCAGAAAAGTACATAAGGAGTTGCAGTGCTTGCTGATGAGAAATGAAATACACAGCAGGGTCATTAGACAGCAGGGTCATTAGATTTATATATTATGAGCTATTTAAGTTTAGGCAAAAGCAAAGCATGTTATTGATTCTTCCTATATGTATACCATTCCTTTAGGTGAGATATTTTCCCCTGTGGCTGTGTTTGTACTGTGGAGATATAACATGGTGGCCATCGGGGGCTGGCACCGATTTCCATATTTACACATTTCTTTCTAAGTATATGATACATTGAGTGGCGCTGGGGTCTGATAGGCTGCTCTGAGTGGGTGGCTCTCACTCTGATAGCAGGCAGCTGAAGCACTGTTTACATTGCTGGGATGGTATTGATTCCATGTTACAAATGAATCTCCTTGTCAGGGTATTAAGGCTCCTGGGAATTAGGCTGCTATTCAGATAAGAGGCCTCATGCACGTCCCATCAGCGCTCTGCAACAAGTAGATTGCAAGCTCCTTAAAACAGAATTTCTCATCTCCTTTGAGTAGGCATATACTGTATTAAAAAAAAAACTAGTGTCATTTAAAAATTATAACTTCATTTTCTGAGATGCTGATACATTCACTGCATTATGAGTTAGATGAAAAATAAGAGTGTGACGGTATAGTAATACCTTTTTTTTATTAGACAAACTTTTTTTTTTTTTTATGAGCTTTGGATGCAGAAAACCCATTGTATGTAAAGTTATAATAATGTTGAATTCTTAGATCGCAAAAAGAATAAGATAATAGATTATATAGTAAAAGGAAAATGCCGTAGGGGATGTTGTAATCATACAGTACCTAGTGCTCCATAGTCACATCAAATATAGGGACTCCCAAAATGGTACAGTCTACAATTCTAGTGTGAACATTTACATGTCTAAAATAAGGTCATAAAAGTATCTTAAGAAACGCAGTGTTTGAACTTGCCTCTGGGAAACTGGGCAGGGGCATGCAAATGAGCCCACAATATATTTTCCCGCATGAATCCAACATCATTATAAACTGTAAAAAAAATAAAATAAAAGCTACTGAATTAGAGTGAAAATGCATTGTGGGCCCATTTGTATGTCCTTTCCCCTGTTTCCCAGAGTGCAATGTAAACATAGTCGTTCTTGAGAGATTGGGACCATGAAATCATTTTATTAATGCATGTTTAGTCTTTCTACTGTACACAGTGGTAAACCTTTTTTTTGTTTTGTTTGCTGTACTCTGTATGGTTGAGGGCTTCTCTCACTCTTTTTATATAAAATATTTTAAATATATATATATATAATACCAGTGTTGGAGAATTGTCTAGTACTGATTGGGATAACCGAAAATACTAAAAGATTAGCATATATCTGATTTGACTAATCCCACTTTCAGCCACTTCTCCTGTTTTCTGAGTGAAATAATTGATACTGCTGTGTAGTTTGCTTATTTTCTCTCTATGTCCATGCAATATATCCTGTCCAATGTATTCTGTTTTTGTAGTAATATGTAAGACACTCTGGTGCTTTGTGGTAGTGAATAGGTTAACCCCCCCCCATCTGCCTCCCACTATAAAGAGGTTGTTTACTCCTTTCTGCTCTGAATAACATATCAATCACCCAGCTCCGCCCTCCTCACCACTGATTGGTCAGTGCCAGAATTCTACCTTTCATGTGCGGCTCTGTTGGCTGATTGGTTGCTGTTTTTGTCTATCATCCTACAGAGATGCAGCATTTCGACTGGAGGGGCCTAATCCCCTTTTACACCAAATGCCAGACAGATGATCCTTTTACACAGACTGTGTAAGAAAAACACTGCAGGCCTCCCTGCCCAGGCAATGCCTCCAAATCACTGTACCTGTACAATTGTAATCTCTGTGCACCACAGCCTATATAACCCCAATGTGTTGTATACAGCCTGTTAGAAAAAAAGATAATTCATTTGTGGAAGAAAAAATACATCTTCCTCTAAATAGAGTCCTATCTTTCTATTGTGTAATATAATAAGTATCCCAAGACCTACCTAGCCTACTGTAATTTCTATTCTATGTAATTCAGATAAAAGCACTATACTCTAGGAGGAGGTGGATCTCTCTTTTTAGCCCCTGATCAGACATGTATGTTAAACAGTAGTTCCTCACACTGGTCATTTCCGTGCATGGCCGTGTATTTTTGCACTCTTTTCCTCCCTTTTGTCCTCTGTAGTATACGTAATACATATTTTTATCTTCTGACACAGCTTCTATGATCTAGATTTGTAGACTGTAGCATTTTTGGAATCCCCTTATGTCACTGCCCTGTGTGATTATGGAGCACTAGATACAGTATGACTGTATTGCTCCCCTACTGCTTTTCCTCCCTATATATTACCTTGTTGCTCCTCTGCATCCTGCAGTACTGACCTACCTTTTTGTTTTCTGAAATAATGATTTCACACTCCCTTGTTTCCATTAAACATTCACATGCCATTAAACCAGGTTAGCCAAATGTTTAAGGAATGATTATATATAGCAGTATATGTATAATAAGTAAAATGTTAAGCGCTACAAGCAAATTTGTATGGGCCCTGGCTTCTAAGATTTCTCAAATCATGGCTTTATGCATTGTTTCTGAACTTTTATCTTCCTTGAAGCATTCTTTGTTTTTGTTCTTCTTTTGACCAAAGGAAGATGCGTTTTGTCCGTCTGTGGTTCATGTACGAATTACAGCTCTACTTGTATAAACATATCGAACTCCTAGGAGCCAGGAAGATTTTACAGGAGCCAGACACGCTGTTGCTAGGAGCCGAGAAGGAAGCCATTTATAGAGATAGTTGTACTTTTGGAAAAATATTTAGTAACCAGAAGTTCAAATTTTAGGAGTCCTCGTTCCCCAGCCCTCAGGAAATTTCCACACACATATAGGCAAAGGATTATTGTAATCTCCTGTATTTCAGAGTCTTTACGCTGAGATTTGTACCAGGGAGGGGCCCAACTCACTCCATAACCAGGTTCATTCTGGTTCCTGGGAAATGCACACGCATGTAGGCAAAATAACATTTTTGATAATTTTATCACATTTTTTATTTGTGTCCCATATATATAAATTCATATTCCTGGCTTTGAAGTTTTTTTTATATATATATATATATATATATATATATATATATATATATATATATATATATATATATATATATATATATATATATATAATGTGTGTGTGTTTGTATGCATGCATGCGTGTGTGTGTGTACATACATCATCTGAGTATTGCAGTATATAGTGATACCTTTTTTTTATTGGACAAACATATTAATACATACATAAATATATGAATACATACATACATTAGTGTGTATGTATGTATGTGTATTTGTGTACCATTGCCTATGACCTGAATTGGGTCTCTATTCCAGAACCACAAAGTGATTATATTCCCTGCGATACAGGATACAGGACCAGGGACATGAGTTATTATGACAGAGCTGGCAGGAATACATGGTGCGGAGTACAGAGTGGAATAGCCCTGCTGGCTGTTTCATACACACTCCCACTACGTACACTCCCATACTGCAGCATTGGCTGGAGCATGTTACACATCAGGAGAGGGTGCTTCTGCTGCAGCATACTCTGCACTTGCACATTCTGCAGTTGTGGTTTAAGAAAGTGCAGATTGTAGTATTATTTGCTTTACAGCCGTGCTCTAGTCTCTACTCCCCACGTGGAAAGCCTATCCTAGAATACGTTGGGTCGTTTCCTATTTAACCCATTGTAATAGTACCTTTTAATAGTAGACTTGCCATAATATGAAAGCATAATCTCATAGGCACATATCAATGATTTTTGTTATTTTTTCCTAAAATGTGCTAAAAAGCTTTGTGTTTTTTTATTTTCCTTAAAAATCTAAAAAAACAGTTGTCTGTTTAAATATGTTTGTATACATGTGGTATATTGTGTGTGTGTGTGTATATATATATATATATATATATATATGTATGTATATGTGTATATGTAGATGTATTTGTGTGTGTGTGTGTATGTATGTATGTATGTATGTGTATATATATATATATGTGTATAATTACACAAACAATACAACATACACATAATAAAACAATAGTACATTTGTGCTAACATTTGGACTTCTAATGACCAGTTAAAAAGTTTTTTTCCTGTTCAGAATTTCAAGAAATCATTCTTTGTTTTTTTTACTGCACTCTTGGAAAGCTGGGCAGAAGCATGCAAATGAGTTCACAATTAATTTTCACTCATTAATCCAATGTCAATATCTCTCTCTCCCACACTCTCTTTCTCATGCTCTTTGTGATATATCCCTCTTGAAATCCTGGTCATTATTTTGAATGATTCTGGTTAAAGATAGTGTCAAATAATTTGATATCTTATATCGCAGCCACAAAATAAAAAATCAACTGTCTTAATCACACACTGAACGTTCTTCCAAGTCCCCTTAGGATCAGTCTATCTAGAGTAGGAATTGTCCACTTATGTAGGTAACAACCTATGGCTCTGGAACCACTCGGGTCTTGGTGCAAACCTACTTATGGTGCTTTTGTGACTCACCAGGAAAAGAGCAGGGCGTGTGCATCATGGACAGTATTTAGTTGTCCGGAAGCAAATATTTAGTAGTCCTTTAAAAGGACTGGGATCCATGGTTATATGAGCACAAATCGTTTTATAAAAATTGCTCGTAAAGTGAAAAAGAGATGTCTCCCTTTAGTTCCCTTGTTGTGATAAAAAAAAAAATAATTCTTAAAAGCAAAAGTGGCATGTTAAATGCATAATTGTTACATTTCCTTTATCATGCAAGGGAAAACTTCACATAGTGTTTGCCGATATAACAATGTATTCCTGTACTTCTATTTCAGATTAATCAGTTTACTTTGTTTATTCAAAGTGCTCTTCTACTTACAATAATAGTCAAGCTCTGTACATTTTTCATTATTATTAACCTAAGAAGTATTGTTATTTGTGAAAGTCTCCTTACACAAAGGAACCAAACCACTTCTATCACAAGAGAACTATAAAAGTGTAATGTCTTCCTTTTAGCTTGCCTGTGCTAGAAAATAGGTAAGGGACATATCCAGCTCTATACAGTAGTAGTCATTATACAGCCCTGAGGTAAACATTGAATTATCCTTGAGGTACCACAGTGTACCTTGAAATCCTTACTGGGTGTGCAGTAAAGGTTTGGTTGATAGGTCAATAACTTACAAACTACAGATGAAGGCTTTGTAATACAATATATCAGTGCCTAGGTTATCAGTATTCTGTGCAGGCTTCTTCCAGACATGAGGTGCGCTCTGCAATCTCCTGCAAAGAAAATGCCCAGGAAAGCTGATGTTTTGCTTTACTAGGAGCAGCCTATAAAGTGACTTGATTTTCCTGTGTCCACTGTGATCCAATGCAGGAATATAAATGAATTTCTGTATAAGCGACAGAAATCCTTTTTAAGTATCTAACGTGTGTGTGTGTGAGAGAGATCGGATAAGCTATTTTATGGTGAACCCTTTCTCTCTCTATAAGCTAAAATATATTCAAATTTAGCTCTGCCATCACCAAGGCAATTTTGAGTGAATAAATCTTTGGGTGCCTTTGAGATTTTCTATAACTTACAGTTCTTTGTAACCAATTTGATCAACCCCTTAGAAACTATAAAAGATCTCTACGCTAACATGAGGTTCTTGAGAGCACAGAGGCAGAATTTAAATGATTGTTTACTGTGTATAAGTACACAGTGTGTGTGTGTGTGTGTATATATATATATATATATATATATATATATATATATATAACAATTATTATTAATAAAATAAAACCGAAATGACTAAATAGAAAATCCTATTCTTCAGTCATATTTACCAATACACGCTGGAAGTTCATGGTTAATTCTTGGCCATGCAATTAGCACCAATATATGCTTCACTGATTCCCTAAGAAACAACAGAAAAACATTTTAAAGTGGCTCCGTGTCCTGATGAGCCTTAATTTCAGTAAGATATTAATTTCAATCCTTAAACAATTACACCATTTTTCATGCAATAACATATTTTGGGTGCATGATATACATTTGAATTGCAAATATACACTTGCTGTAGATATCAAAACAATATGCAAAAGCATTATTGTAAGTCTGTCTTCTCTATATCTACTTCCACATACAACATTGTTTATCAAACAATGAATTTCTAGGATAATGTTTAATATTTGATTTATAACGGGTCTTTTAGAATAGGAATGCATGCTCTGCACAAAGAATAACTATGAATAAAACCCCAGTTGCTGCTCCTGTAGCACATTGTTGTTTTGCACAGTTTATCTGTGCAGATATTAACAATTTCCTCCGAGTCCGTGCCGTTACATTTGATTTTGCTTGAATCCCTTTTATGGGAACATTGTGTTCATCTGTTGTGTGAAAATGCCCAGCGTGTTCCCTCCTGTGTAACCAGCGATAAGAATCCTCTGATCAGGAAAACATGTCTGAGTCCTTCCTGTGGCTGGGTCTCGCACTCCTTTTTAATCCCCTTGTTTTGTCTAGGTGTGATGAAGATGTGGTGTTTAATGTACACACCGCACAACTAGGCTAAAACCCTCCTGTGGCCGAGGTGACATTATCTGTATTCTCCATGCTGATGGCCTTTGGTTTTTGCTCAATCTCTAGTCTATATATTCATTCTATACTAGGACAGTTTTGTTTGTTTGTTTTGCGTCACTCTGTCGTGTCAGACTCCCTGTAACCTCATGGACCACAACACACCATGCTAATTTACTTGGTATCCATGGCAGAGATGCTGGAGTGGGCTGCCAGTTCCTTCTCCAGTGGGCAACAGCATACAGTTTTGGTATTCTTAGGTGGTCTCCCATTCAAGTACTGACCAGGCCCAACCCTGCATGGCTTCAGTGTGGTGTGACTTCTTGTTTCCCTGACTGTAATCGAACCCATACTAGACCTATGCATAACCCTAATTAATTAGGCCCACTCTTTCTTAGGACCTAGGCATAAAGGTGCATTTTTATAAGTACAATATAGTCTTAATTATTTTATGGGGGTTGGTGGCTGACATGGTTTGTCTACTTCTTAACCTGGAGTTATGCAATCTTATATATAAGACTCTCTGTCATTAAGCGCTATCCATTTTTAGATATTTGACATTATAATTTACAGGTTCAAAAATATCATTACCTAAAAATTATTTATATAGCTTGGGACTTTACACAGTGAGAGCTTATCACATACTTAACAAACGTAAACCAAGACAATAAATGCAATTTTAGAGAGAGCCTTATATCTAAATTTCCTGGATTATGAGATTATTTTAGAGGAGAATCAGTAGTGTATGAAAAAAAATTACCCTGATGTTTGCTAAATCTCTTCAGTTTGCCAGCAGCAGCTTTTGTTTGTTAACACCCCTGGAAATCTCTGCTAAAATTTGCATAAAATTCAGAAATTGTTTTGGCCAATCCCAAACGGCTATACATATTCATACAATGTAACAATCGATGATGCCAATTTGAGCAGGAAGGAATCATGGGATGAGTAGTCTACCTGTAGTAGTCACACACTGATCTGTAGATCTTTGCATTGAGCTGCTGCTGGTTTGAAGGTTAGTATAGAGTTAAAACTTGTACCCAAATACAGTGTTTCTATTTGGAGGTACACTGTGCCTATGTTGGCACCTCTGGGGTGTGGAAAACAAGTTTAATTTATAAATAAAATAAATCTTCAAGGAAACATTGCTCTGTGGATCTCTGCTCTGGGCTGCTGTTGACTTGAAGGTTAAAACCCATAGTCAAATACAGTGTTTCTATTGGTAGGTACCCTGTGCCTATGTAAATAAATCTGTATGTGTACAGAATGGCTCCATGCAATGCGTGTGTCCAATTATAAGCAGCATGTGTTAGATTAGAGAAAGGTAAGATCAGGGAAACTTAGATATTCCTTTAATGGTGGTGGCAGACTGTGCGTTAGTCTAGGGGCTTCCATGTTGGACCTAGAACAGTGGTTGTTGCCCTGGAGCTTGAGGGTGCAGGTTATTCTACTGTGTGTTTAAGCAGTATTCTGTATATAATTAATAGTACCACTGTAGTGACTATTACAAATAATATGTAAATAAGTTTATATATTTTTTTTTTCTTACTTTTTAAATGGTTTTCTGCTTAAGCAGCGCTGTCTGGCTCCACCTCTCTGGGGGCGTGGTCAGCTCTGCCTGGGGACTGGGTCTTTGTGGAGCTTGGAAGCACGCTGGGCTATAGCATCACTGGGTCCCCCGTGGCTTACACAAGGTAGTAGCTGCTTTGTAACCTGCTTGTAGCTCCCTTCTAGGCCCCACCTAGTGACCCTGCATGAGCCAGAGCCCTGCTTCACTTTTACTGAGCATGTTTTTTTTTTTTTATACCCTATATTGACCTTCAATCCAACAACCAAAGCACAGCAGGAAGCTGTAGCAGCAGTAGTGAGTTGCATCATTCAAGGGAGGGGACAGAGGGAACTAAATCTACAAATCCCATGATGCTTTGCTGCAGAGACTACTGTATCTACGTCTGATTGACCTAAACAAATTATGAATTTTATGCTAATTTTAGCAGGGATTTTCACTCTCAAAATCAACTGCTAGCAAACTCAAGAGATTTAACAAACTCTAGAGTAAGTTTTTAATAATGCTCATTTTGGTATTTTTTTTTTTTCATGCAAAAAATGTTTCATACACTACTGATTCTCCTCTATCAGATGCATTTGTAATCTAGGAAATTTAGCTATGTCTTTAAATGTATTAACCAACTAGATTTGTTTATGTCCAAGCTTATGCATAAAATGTACTTGCTAAAGAAATTGCTTCTTTTTCTGTTATTAAGCTGTTCATACATCAGATAGCACTGGATTACAAACAATCTATTCAGCCATGTAAAATTATATTTTGTTATAGAACACAACAGTGGAGAATAATAGTTTTGGAAATCTTATCACCCGTACCCACATATACAGATCCCAATTACCTACCCCTGTCCTAATACATACAACCTAATCATCACTATACCATGCTATTATGAGCACACTCCTGTCACATACATATATATATACACACACACACCATGGAGCTCAGAGGGGCAGTTACTGACAGATGTGCCTGGCAAGCTGTGATCCATAGGGTCATGGAGAGTCTGACACGACTGAATGACTAAACAACAAATATGCACCCACATCCATCACATCAGTTAAATAGTGGTTGACAAAATAACTATAAGGAATGCATTGCTCCTGTGACCCAGACAATAAAGCCAATGAGACACGCGGTGGATGCGCACACGCAGTGCATGTTTGTGGTGAGATGGTATCTGCGACGTCTAGCTGTGTGTTTGTCTTAGAGCAGCACGACTGATCACGTGACTTCACTCCAGACTCCTACACACGTCACGTGGTGTGATATTGTGTAGTGGAGCCGCCGTGCTGCTATTCCCAGCTCCTTCCATTGATACCAGTGTCTGCTCACAATAACAATGCCCCATTCATATCGCTCATCCTGCTCATTTATTTCCCGGATTCTTCTGAATTATTGTCTTTCAGTCCTTCCTTCTTGTTTTTGTTCTCAAATATCATTGTATTCATAATGCCAAGTAATACTTAAAGGAATTTGTTCTCTCACCTTATAAACACCTTGAAAAGTTCCACGTAAACCCAGCTATTGCTTCAAATAAATTGCCCCAGATGTGAAAACCATGTGTGTTAAGAGGCTGCTTTCTTGTGCATATTTAGAAGTTGAGATAGACTTAAAGGGATACAGCTTATAATAGAAATGCTTGTATTCATAATATTACTGCTAAATGTTTTATTATCCTATCATTAAAATTGACAAGGGGGTGGGGGGGGTGGGGGCTCTGTACATAAATGACCTAACAATATCCTGCTACCTGTCTAATGAGATTATCTTACAAGAATACATTACGGTTAGTGGAAGTGATAAATTATAAGAGCATGTCCAGTTGGATAAAGGTTTGTAAATGTTTGCAAGAGAACTTTATCTTACTAGGAGCATCTTTCTTTGCTATAGGTCATCCAGGCGATCATGGACATAAATACAGCTAAATGCATAGTTTAATGATATCTGTGTAATAGGAAAGTAGCGTTCTCAGCATCATATGTAAAAAATACAATTACAAAAATGTTATAAAGATTTTATCTTTCATTGACTAACTGAAGCAAGCTTTTAGAAGACTTTGGTTTCTTCATTGGAATTTTGTTCACAATTTTATAAGTAATTGTCTCTGCATATGATGTGATAAATATTTGTGAAGCTGTTTCTTTCTCTGATGTAGCCATTGCCAGCTATTTCTCAAACTCTACAGTTAATTTTAAAGGAACATGGAATATTATTATTTTTTTAAAATTTAAACTTACTTGGCATCTGCAATAAAATATAGGAAACAAAAAAATGGATGATCCCATTGCTGTATAATTATCCTTATCTTTATTATTATCTTCATCAGGGTTGGGCAAAAATATCTTAAGAACCAGGAAGATGTTCTAGTAGCCAGATAGGCTGTTATCTTGTAAGCTATTCATAGAGATGCATAATACTTTGGAAAACATTTAAGAGCCTGGACTCTTGTTGAAGTTTTTCACCCAGGATTATTATAATTATTGTAATAAATACAAATATACTTTTATTTTTAAACTAACTTGCTATTCTATGCGTTTATTTCAGCAAAGGTCATTAAATCTGTCTATACTTTTATATGGGCATTTTTCTCTCTAGTAAATAATTTCTGAACATTTACAGCCTTATTAAATTGCGATTCTGCCAATTTAATAGGGCTTCCTTTAAGCACATAGCATATTATTTTTACAGAAGTTTTTCGTTTGTGAACTTCTATCCAAAAGCAAGGTCTTCACGAACTAAAAACTTCTGTAAAAAAAATATGCGACGTGCTTATTTAGAGCCCTATTCAATTTGCCAAATCACAATTTAATAAGGCTGCTAGTATGTATTATGGGGCTCCTGTATGCTATTATACGACTGTATACTAATATGCGGAACATATAGCCAGTTTGTCATGCTCTTTAAGAATAACATTTAAAAAAACAACAACTAGATTTTGGTGTGACAGAGTACGTTTACAACAAGGATATTTTTCGGTAAAGGATTTTTTATACCTTATCTTGTAAAAATATGGATAATTTTCTTAATTTATCTTAGGAAAAGTCTTTAATACATGGATTATACCTACTTTGTCAGATGTCACCTGTAATACTATATCCAGATCTGGAGACAGTATCTTTAAGGAAAAAAATGGAAACTCTTCAACGGTTACCTCTGGTGCAGACAAGACCAGTAAGGAAACACTTCATGGCCTTAATGTGTATAGCTTATAGTAGTGATGGGTAACAGGCGGCTTGGGGGGCCTGATGCACCCCTAAGACACTTGTCATGTGATCCCAATTGTTTCTGTAGATCAGGGAGATTGTCCATCTTCAATAATACAGTCCATTTAATCTCTCCACGTCTAGCAAATTACCCTCCTTCTTGTCTATACCTTAGGTACCAATGAGTCCATCTCCGCCTCTCTCCCACACAGCATTTATTCTTTTTACAATGCATAAAGTAAAAGCTAGAAACTAATATTGTGATTCTGGGGCCATATATGCAGCTCCTAAAATAAAATAGATTACCAGTCTTCGAGTAGAAGAGCAGGCAATTACTTGTCGGAAAACATAAAATACTTTTATTAAAAATCAAGTTAGTACTTTTAAAGATACAAATATTAGAGTTAGAGTAATTTGATGTTAGGTATATGATTTTAGGAGTTTGGTGCTACTTTATATACATTGTGGTAGATTAGTGGAATTGCTTTCAAAAGTGGTAGGAGCAGGGACATGGACTGAGGGTTATTAAATCAGATTTTTTTTTAACTAGATATAATTGACAGTTTAGCTGTGCTATTGGTTCTTGTATGCCGTCAGATTTTCTCGTTCCCCTGGTTTCAAAAAACACTAAAAGGGTTGCTGAAACATTTACCATGTGACTGTGGTCTGTCTCTTTAAAGGCTTGGAAGACAGATTCAATTCTTTGTGAGGGAATTCTTTTTTTTTTTTTTTTATTAAAGTGCATTTTGAGAGTGAGTGTTAGAACATTGGGTCGTGCTCCTGAGCTCTATGAGTAAGATGAATAAGAAATGTGAGCGCGCTCTCTCCCTGCAGTCAGATACAAGGCTACATCTTCCAGCACAGTTTGGGGACTTTAAAGGGCCACTGTACAATTAATATATAGGAAAATGTTGTCTGACTAGAGTATAACTGAGCTGGGCAAAAGTCATATAGCTAGTTTTTAAATAGAAAAATATGTCTGTGCAGGACCCTGGAGGAATACATGATTCTTGGTGGAAGTTGTGTGTATAAGAGGGATGTTTTCATTTCGGTAGAGCTGTGGTTGCATCCACTGATGCACGGTGTCTGCATAATTGTATGTTAAAAAGCCTCCCTTTGCTTGTTGAAGCAGATGAACAGAAACCCAATGCAACCCAAAGTACAGAATAGTTCATCTAAACATATATTATTTTTTTTTGCTTACTAAAAAAAAAACATCCTGACAACTATCAAATGTACTGCTTTAACACAGCATAACTGTGGATATGGGACAACAATGGTCATCCTGTGTTTTATAGTTGTGTTTTTGATGAACTACACTTTATAATGGGTAAAAATATAGTAAACACAGCGTTTGTATGTATTAGATACATTGGTATTTCTTTACTGTGAGCATCCATTATACAGTTTGAGCTGCATGTTGAACAGTTTTCTCAGTTGGATGGTGCCTTGTAAAGTGACATTTCCATCACTGCAAATAAGCATGCCTACATTTCAAGTGTGGCAGCTGAAAAGCTCTGCCAGTCCAAAGCCTCCTTTTGCTTTTTGAAGCTGGTAAACAGAAGTAAAAATAAGGACCCCGAATGTAGCACAAATGTATAGAATAATAGCTCTGTTATTTCAGCCTAAAATCTTACAAATAATTTTTAGTCTGTGAGTGTGAAGGGGTGTGGTGTCAATTCCAATGTTATCCTATTATCTAACAAAAGCGCTGGACTGTTTCCTCCTCCCTCCACCAAAGACTATAAGCACACACCGTCATGATGCAGCTCTCAGATGTGATGTAACAAGCACAAAATGTATTTCTTTACTCCTAAACAGAGCCTTCACAGAAATATGTTTTCCTGCCCATGTCCTCCATTACTGCTGGTGTTATTTGGGTCCATACTTATGTTGAATTACAGCGGTCCTTGAAATGGTTTTGTTTGGGTGCAGAGATACGGAGTGCAATGTACATGGGGGAGTGTCATAGATAGGATCTCTTCATTTCACTAAATATGGTAGTGGTAGAGTTGCTTCAGCACTGAGTGCTTTCACTGTTATTGAAGCACAACTTGCAGCAGTGAAAAGGAGAGGGCTTCTTTTAACCCTGTTTGCTGCCTGAGGCCGAGCTTTTTCCGCAGTTGAGGATTGAGTGGATTGTTTGTGGCAGATAGCTGGAGAGACGCAGTGCTCGCTGGCTCGGTCTGGAAGATTTGCTTTAAGATGCTTAGCTGAGCCTGGGAGAAATCAGTCACTTCAATTTCCCGTCAAAACCCTGACTATGTCCCACAATACCTCTTGCAGAAAACAAGGCAGGCAGTGCTGTAGTGCATCCACATGGGTGCCCCAATTCTCTTCCCCTCTCCAAACACATAGGCCTCGTGTAGTGAGTGCTGATGTGTCAGTGTTATTCTGCACTGCGCTGTCCTCTAATCCTCAGAGAAAGGCAGAGCACATACTAAATACTATCAATGCTTATTACTTTATTATGGAATATCAATAAATACCTATATCATGTTCCGCTCTTTATTGATTTCTACATAAATGATAAATGATCAATCAAATCAATTCCATTACAAAGAACAATACAATAGTTTGTTATTATATGTCTGTGTGTACAATACATATTACATCCATCTGTCATAGTAACAATATTTATTTCAGATGTTTACCACTTTTAGAGTTTTAGCAAAATCCCATTATTTTTAATTATTGTTTTCCACTGATTTTTCCATCAAGTTGTTGGCTAACATGGTTTCCCATTTTGCAGCAAAGGAATACAATGACATCCATTTTATTTTTTGTAAAATATTAATAATGGAAAAGACTAATTTTGTTTTTTATGTAAGTTTCACATAAGGAGTACAGAAATAATATTATATTATAATTTAAGGTATTTTTTACCACTGGTATATAGTCTACAAGATGATGAAGGTTTCAGTGAAATAAAAATCTTTTATACAGTTATAATTGTGATTTAACCACCAGTTGTCATTTTTTTATTCTTTTATAGCAATTTGTGAATTTCCAAATATAAGTGCTGTCTTACTTCCAATATTTTGCAGATAATATTGATATTTTATATTGCCCCATATGTGACATGACATATATAAGACTTTTATGAACAACGATTTCTTCCAAGTAGCCACAAATGTATTTAATCGTTGAGGATTAATCCTGGGATTTTCAGTATGTATCCAAAATGGAATATATTCTGATAAAATGCAGCTATCTGTTCTAACTGTGCTGCAATATAATAATAGTACAGTAGGTTTGGGACTGAAAAAAATCTACTTTTAAGTGCTGGTGATGCATACTTGTAGGTGGAATTAATATTAAAATATTTTTGTAGATGTCTATGCCGTGCACCTTTTCTATTGGTTGCACACAAAACTTGTATAATAGTTTTTGGTTATTCATTTTTTATGCAGTTAATACAACCCAACGGAGTAAAACTATATCTTGACCATAATTCAGTATCAAGTAGAAATGTGTGTGTGTATAGGTATATGTGTTATGTATGAATGTGTGTGTGTGTATATATATATATATATATATATATATATATATATATATATATATATATATATATATATTTGAGCATGAATACTTAATATACATCTTCTTTAGTGCAAACCTCTAAAAAAAAAAAAAGTTGTGACATAACTCTGACATTAGGCACTTTTTACTGACATGGAATTTATTGATGCTGCTTTAAATCATCAATTCAATCACTGAAACAAGGAAAAAACTCTCTCTTTTTAATTTGATCCATTTTTCAGTTTTATAAGATTTTTTTTATGTATGTCTTTGCTAATCTTCCAGTTGTCCTCTCTGTGTTTATCTGAAACCTTCTAGCACCCTGCAAAGGGCAATACTCCTTTTGGTAAAAAAAAAGTCTCTGCTTTTTCCACCGTTTCTTCAGACATACTAAACCCAAAGGGAAAAATAGCTGAAACACATCTTTGCAGTAAATAAAGTATATAAGCATTTTTAGAAAGAGCTTGTAATTTATACCCCTTTGTCTTCCTTAAACCCATAAGATCACCTGGTAAAACTGAATTACAGTCAAGTAAGATATGTGAGGGCTTTAAAAGCAAACTCTGCAGCATTTTAAAACGATGAAAAGAGAATCAAATGAAAACCGGATACAACTTTTGATCTTCATTTTGATTTCTTCACATGATTGTGTAGAGCTGTGCCTGGTAGATAAGGGTGTCTAACTACACACGTGTACATCACATTTCTGTACAATTTTCAACACACAAAACAAGATTCCCCCCCCCCCCCCCCCCCCTATAAATTGTAAAAACAGAGTTTCACAATCGGTTCCTCTCTTGATCCTTCAGAATCTTATATCAAACAAAAATGATTAAACCCACAATAAACTTCAATATATACAGACAATGTACACCATGTCCTAGATGAAAAATTTAAAAATGGATACCCTCTTGGAACATTTGCACACTGAAAATAGACAAAAATAAATGCATACCATAAGAATCTAAATAGCTTTGAAGAAAGAGTAGAAAGGAAGAAAAAGAAGAAACAACAAAGGGAAACCAGATAATATCCCTCTTCTTCCCCCTAATTGTTTTCATTTTTTTTTTTTTTTGCTTGATCACTTTTAATGTAATACATAAACCCAGAAATGTATTTGTCCTTTTTAGATAATTTTCATATCTAAAGCATAGTTGTTAATTATTGCTATATAGTCTTAATTATAATAAAAACTATTTGAAAAAAATGATTGTAAGCATAAACATTTGCATCTGGTCATTTACTGTTTATTAATATACAAATATTAATTTAAACTGTTGCAAAAATCAATGGATGTCAAAATACCTCTAATTAACAGATAGATATTGACAGTTGTGTTAACAGTTCATTTTTGTGTGCAAAATAAGCCCAAATCCATAGACCATGTTATCAGCGTGTTTTATTCTAGACTGTGAATACTTTGTCATGGTCTGTTTCCTTCTGAGGATCTTTATGTCTTGTTTACAGGAATCTCTGCAGGGATGGAAGGAAATTGGACCATATCAAGAACAGATAAACTAGTTTTTTTTCTAATGATTATCACTGTACCTAAACCAAATCTGTACAGTGTGACTTGTTTGAATTTTTTTCCATCTCCCACCAACTGCTACTATTTTTAAGTGTCCTAAAAGCTACAGTGTCTTGATGTGAAAAACATCTTGAGTCACTTCTTGGGAACTCAAGACACTCCCTTCCCTATTATTTCTTATTGGTGAGGATGTAATCGCCTTTGTTATGCTGCCAGATGAGCCCTTTTGTGAAGCCATTACCAAACTTGTTTTTCTTCCATATAATTGGGATAAAAGAATAACCTGGTGCACATTGTAGTTCTGCTATTGTTTATATCCATTATTGGAAGGTTGAACTCTCCTATGAATTGTGATTCATCATAACCTGTTAAAGGTCTTAAGTCTTTTATAAATTAATATAATCATTTCATAAACTACTGGCATGTCATTTTATGAATCCAGCTCAGTTCCAAAGTGAAGTCAGATTCGTGCTCCTTGGTTAGTATTTGTTATATCTTTCTATGCTAAGAATGCATGAAATCACAAACTAAACCTGGTTCATCCAGGAAGTGGCAATGCACCAGTATGTTGTGCCTTAATTTATCTCTAAACCATATCCTTTATTTCAATTTTAAGAATTGGATTGGGTTTCTACACCAGTTTACAATGTCACAACAGGCTTTTTTTCTTTTATTAAAAAGCATGGTATTGGATAATTACTTTGCATTCATAAGATACCAAGAATGTGCAATATGTCTGCATAGGGTTATAGGCTACAATCATAAATAAAAAGACCACTTTCATCCTATATTTATAGGATTAGATTTTATAATGGGCACAAATCTAGTAAACACAGTCTTTTGTGTGTTGTGTGTATGTATGTATATATACAGAGCTTGTACGGTCTAATAGCAACATTCTGCAACATGCTATTTGAGAGAGGTCACTGACCAGCTGAATTGCAACACTACACTTATCCTCTGTATTAAAGAGCTGTATGACGTAAAATTTGTATGGTTTTAGGTAGAATAAAACATCGCTTTTTAGCACTTCTTAATAAAGTAAAGCACATTATAGTGAATAGATATGTAGGTATATTACATATATTATATTCCTAATGAAATCCAGAAAGCTTCCATGTCCCTTTTTAATGTTGTACTTGTAGCGCTTCGGGTGAGTATTGAGCAGTCCCCCAGTTTCTCCAGTTGGCATTTTTATAGGTGTCATGAAAGTGGGGCAGTACATTTTTTAGGCCACTTTGGCAAGGAAGGGATTGGGTTTGAACCGATTCCCCTACAGTGCCTTGCAAAAGTATTCACCCCCCTTGGCAGTTTTCGTGTTTTGTTGCCTCACAACCTGGAATTAACATGGATTGTTTTTTGTTTTTTTTATTGTGAAGCAGACAACAAATAGGACAATATAACAGAAAAAATCAATGTACATAACTATTCACCCCCCTAAAGTCAATACTTTGTAGAGCCACCTTTTGCGGCAAACACAGCTCCAAGTCGCTTTGGATAAGTCTCTATGAGCTTGCCACATCTTACCACTGGGATTTTTGCCCATTTCTCCTTGCAAAACCGCTCCAGCTCCTTCAAGTTGGATGGTTTGCGCTTGTGAACAGCATCTTTAAGTCTGACCACAGATTTTCTATTGGATTGAGGTCTGGGCTTTGACTAGGCCATTCCAACACATTTACATGTTTCCCCTTAAACCACTCAAGTGTTGCTTTAGCAGTGTGTTTGGGGTCATTGTCCTGCTGGAAGGTGATCCTCCATCCTAGCCTCAAATCACACACAGAGCGGTACAGGTTTTGCTCAAGAATATTCCTGTATTTAGCCCCATCCATCTTTCCCTCAACTCTAACCAGTTTCCCAGTCCCGGCTGCTTTGAGTGATGTGATGTGTTGGGTTTGCGCCAGACATAGTGTTTTCTTTGATGGACGAAACGTTACATTTTAGTCTCATCAGACCAAAGCACCTTCCTCCATACATTTTGGGAGTCTCCCACATGCCTTTTCGCAATCTCAAAACGTGCCATTTTGTTTTTTGCTGAAAGTAATGGCTTTCTTCTGGCAACTCTGCCATAAAGCCCAACTCTATGGAGTGTACGGCTTATTGTCATCCTATGTACAGATACTCCAGTCTCTGCTGTGGAACTCTGCAGCTCCTCCAGGGTTACCTTAGGTCTCTGTGCTGCCTCTCTGATTAATGCCCTCCTTGCCCGGTCCATGTGTTTCGGTGGGCGGCCGTCTCTTGGCAGGTTTGCTGTTGTGCCATGTTCTTTCCATTTGGTTATGATAGAGTTGATGGTGCTCCTGGGGATCATCAAAGATTTGGATATTTTTTTATAACCTAACCCTGACTTGTTCTTCTCAACAACATTGTCCCTTACTTGTTTGGAGAGTTCCTTGGTCTTCATGGCAGTGTTTAGTGGTGTCTCTTGCTTAGGTGTTGTAGCCTCTGGGGCCTTTCAAAAAAGTTGTGTATATGTAATGACAGATTATGTGACACTTAGATTGCACACAGGTGGACATCATTTCACTAATTATGTGACTTCTGAAGGTAATTGGTTGCACTTTTTTGGGCTTCATAACAAAGGGGGTGAATACATGCGCACATGCCAATTTTCTGTTTTCTATTTCTAAAAAAATAGTTTTATGTATATATGTTTATCATTTCACTTCACAAACTTAGACTATTGTGTTCTGATCCATCACATAGAATTCAGATTAACAAAACATTGAACCTAAGGCTGTAATGTAACAAAATAGGTAAAAAGTCAAGGATGTATACAGCAACTGACATCCTGGGAACACAGGATCATTTGAGTTCTCTGGGAGACTCCAAGACATATGAAATCTTGTGGCGTGTGCTGCAGTAACCTCCCAGTGCAGAGCTTCCAACTGATGCCTGCCATGAGCTTGCCTACTGTGTTAGGAACACTGATACACACGTCTGACACCAGCTAGGCGTGTAATTGCCTAAAACTCGTCACCAACACCAGTTTTCAGAGGAACTGCCAAAACCGCAGGGCAGGGGGCCTCTCCCCTCTGAATTTGGCCCTCTCTCTCTGCACCAGACAGCTTGAGGTTTGTTCCTACGGGACACAGACCTGCCTTGTTAGGAAATCCACGCTGTTCAGGGAGCGTACAATGCCTCAAATAGCTCTGTGTACAGTGAGCAGGAGTGGAAATAGGCCATAAGCACAAGCACGATGAGTTTTAAATATAGCATATTCTGCGCCCTTAATTCCACACTCATTAGTCATTGAATGGCTCTTCGAGTTTTACACTTATAAGGTATATACAAACAAGAATGCATATTACGTTTACTTGATGGCAAATACTAATTATTAATATTTTAATTTTAACAGTGGTGGCACTTTATACTATAGAGATTGGGAGGAATATATGCATGTAATGCTTCTTAATATGGATATGTCACACAGATTTGGGATTGGTGTTTTGTTAAAGTGACAGCGCAAAGGGCCCACTTTCGCATAATGGAAGTGCTTTTATATATTTATATATATATATATATATATATATATATATATATATATATATATATATATATATATAAATATAAATGATTTGTAACGTGCCAACATATTCCGTGGCCCAATTTTGTAATATTATCCTACAAAATGTAACACAACCAATCTGCAACAATGTGGTGGATAGTTTCAAACCATTTATTTGTGTCCAGTATTAAAAACAATGTCCTATAGTAGTAAGTATAATCATTTTAAGAATAAGATAAGATGACTTTGAATGACACCTAATTTTGAAAGATATATAAACCTAATTAAAAAAGCTGAATGTGTATTGGGAATATAAGGTGTGGGCGAGAAAAATGTCTTCAAACTTAGTAAGAAAGTTTAAAAGGTGTATTTAAGTCTCCCTGTTTTTCCCTTTCTCTAATATAACACATGTTGCTTATATCAGAAACACACATTACATTGATCCATTCTGTACACATACAGATTTATTTACATAGGCACAGTGTACCTACCAATAGAAACACTGTATTTGACTATGGGTTTTAACCTTCAAGCCAACAGCAGCCCAGAGCAGAGATCCACAGAGCAATGTTTCCTTGCTTCCCTTGTGCAGTGGACTACACATCACATAATGCCTTGCTGCAAACTGCCATCACAGCTGCCTGTTATTGGCCAAAAAAATATAAATTTTATGCAAATTTTAGCAGGGATTTCAGGGGTTTTAACTCTCAAAATCAACTGCTTGCAAAATTAAGAGATTTAGCAATCTTTAGGGTACGTGTAATGATATTTATTTTGGTATTTTTTCATGCAGAAAAAAACGACTTCATACACTACTGATTCTCCTTTATCAGAGGCACTCCTAATCCACAAAACTTACATATGACTTAAGGTTATGCATAGAGAGATGCAGACTTAAAGTCATAGGATTTGATAGATAATGTTTCTTTTCCGTATAGTTATTCCAGTTGAAACCTCTTCCGTTGTAATTTGTAAACATAATGGAGTGGGTGACACGTTTGTTATTTCTATGTCCCAGTCTACCATGCCCAATTGTGTCCCAAGATACAGTAACATCCAAATTAAAATACAACACCATAATAATACCAATATTATCAGAGACAAGAGCAGTACTGCGTAAGCCCATTAATGGGGCCGTGTTGGGCATGTGAAGGAACAGAAGCGCTCTGTTATGAAGACACAACTCACTGTATGAGACGCTAGTAAGAGGCGCACCCTGCCTGTGTAAGGGCTTATTTTCTGTTTGTCATTTGAATTCAAACTCATTTGGAGAGCAAAGAATGAATAGTCATTTTTGTCCTTTGACAATCCCAGCTGCAGCGGAGTCCTCGGATTATTTTCCAGCAGTCTATTGTAGTCTTCCTGCTCAAGAACCAGTTGTGTTGTGCCATAAAACAACCTCTCCTGATATCAATTTACTCTGTAGGGCTAACAAACGTATATCAAACTTGGGAGCCAGCTCAGCTCATAGCCAGGAATGGGCTATGCATGTAGACAGAAGTGGAGCCCCGGGAATGGGCTATGCATGTAGACAGAAGTGGAGCCCCGGGAATGGGCTATGCATGTAGACAGAAGTGGAGCCCCGGGAATGGGCTATGCATGTAGACAGAAGTGGAGCCCCGGGAATGGGCTATGCATGTAGACAGAAGTGGAGCCCCGGGAGTGGGCTATGCATGTAGACAGAAGTGGAGCCCCGGGAGTGGGCTATGCATGTAGACAGAAGTGGAGCCCCGGGAGTGGGCTATGCATGTAGACAGAAGTGGAGCCCCGGGAATGGGCTATGCATGTAGACAGAAGTGGAGCCCCGGGAATCGGCTATGCATGTAGACAGAAGTGGAGCCCCGGGAATGGGCTATGCATGTAGACAGAAGTGGAGCCCCGGGAATGGGCTATGCATGTAGACAGAAGTGGAGCCCCGGGAATGGGCTATGCATGTAGACAGAAGTGGAGCCCCGGGAATGGGCTATGCATGTAGACAGAAGTGGAGCCCCGGGAATGGGCTATGCATGTAGACAGAAGTGGAGCCCCGGGAATCGGCTATGCATGTAGACAGAAGTGGAGCCCCGGGAATGGGCTATGCATGTAGACAGAAGTGGAGCCCCGGGAATGGGCTATGCATGGAGACAGAAGTGGAGCCCCGGGAATGGGCTATGCATGGAGACAGAAGTGGAGCTCCGGGAATGGGCTATGCATGTAGACAGAAGTGGAGCGCCGGGAATGGGCTATGCATGTAGACAGAAGTGGAGCCCCGGGAATGGGCTATGCATGTAGACAGAAGTGGAGCCCCGGGAATGGGCTATGCGTGTAGACAGAAGTGGAGCCCCGGGAATGGGCTATGCGTGTAGACAGAAGTGGAGCCCCGGGAATGGGCTATGCGTGTAGACAGAAGTGGAGCCCCGGGAATGGGCTATGCGTGTAGACAGAAGTGGAGCCCCGGGAATGGGCTATGCGTGTAGACAGAAGTGGAGCCCCGGGAATGGGCTATGCGTGTAGACAGAAGTGGAGCCCCGGGAATGGGCTATGTGTGTAGACAGAAGTGGAGCCCCGGGAATGGGCTATGCGTGTAGACAGAAGTGGAGCCCCGGGAATGGGCTATGCGTGTAGACAGAAGTGGAGCCCCGGGAATGGGCTATGCGTGTAGACAGAAGTGGAGCCCCGGGAATGGGCTATGCGTGTAGACAGAAGTGGAGCCCCGGGAATGGGCTATGCGTGTAGACAGAAGTGGAGCCCCGGGAATGGGCTATGCGTGTAGACAGAAGTGGAGCCCCGGGAATGGGCTATGCGTGTAGACAGAAGTGGAGCCCCGGGAATGGGCTATGCGTGTAGACAGAAGTGGAGCCCCGGGAATGGGCTATGCGTGTAGACAGAAGTGGAGCCCCGGGAATGGGCTATGCGTGTAGACAGAAGTGGAGCCCCGGGAATGGGCTATGCGTGTAGACAGAAGTGGAGCCCCGGGAATGGGCTATGCGTGTAGACAGAAGTGGAGCCCCGTGAATGGGCTATGCGTGTAGACAGAAGTGGAGCCCCGGGAATGGGCTATGCGTGTAGACAGAAGTGGAGCCCCGGGAATGGGCTATGCGTGTAGACAGAAGTGGAGCCCCGGGAATGGGCTATGCATGTAGACAGAAGTGGAGCCCCGGGAATGGGCTATGCATGTAGACAGAAGTGGAGCCCCGGGAATGGGCTATGCATGTAGACAGAAGTGGAGCCCCGGGAATGGGCTATGCATGGAGACAGAAGTGGAGCCCCGGGAATGGGCTATGCGTGTAGACAGAAGTGGAGCCCCAGGAATGGGCTATGTATAGAGAAAGAAGTGAGATTACGAAAAAATGGTTATGAGCTTGTAAGGCCCCAAATTAAGAAACCTGCTAAAGAAACATTAAAGATATTAAAGTTTGCCCATTATCAATTCTAGTTCATCCAGGGTGTAAGCCTTTTAAGATTAAAAAAATAAATAAATGATAGGACCACTGTGAGCTAATTTTTTTTCTGTATTATCTTTTGATTGGCAAAGCTGGACCATGTGCAAAGTGCTGTTAGAAAGTGAAACAAAAATATCCACAGCTTTCACTTTTTTTATATGCAAGTGGTCTTCCATTTTCATTATTAATCCTGCTTCATGCAGCTTCTCTGTAACAAAGTATGTTCTTATAAACAGATGAGCTTTCCATTAGAGCGGACATGCATTGGCAGATCTTGTTGCAACTTTCCCATTGTGCTGATGCAAACTTCCTTAAGTTATTCAAAGTTGCCTACTACTTCAGAAACGGATTGCTGGGACCTAAAATTGCAGTTTTCATAGCCGCGTAATTGCAAATTAAAGTAATAAAGTTGAGGCTGTATTTATTTTTTAACATTTATAAAACATGTTGCACATGTAGTACTTTAAAAAGGACTGTTTACATTTTTTGACTAGTGATCTCTCAACTTTCTAACTATCTAGACAAGTGTGTATGGGGGTAGATTTGGTAACTGCCTGAGTAAGTTAGCGTTGTTACAAATTTGCAGATACTTTTACACTATACGACACAAAAAGCTAATATACCAGGTTTGCTTCCAAAGAAGGACAGACAAGCAAAATAATTGAAAATTATACGATTTTATAAAATCTTACCTTTTAATCTTACTGTAAATGAATTTCCTTACACAATCATAGCCTCTCAATAGGACTTAATAGAAAGTTTATCAGCAGGTATTTCTCAGATTATAAATTTGGCTATAAAAAAGGGTATCCATCTGCAGTAAATCACAATAAATAAAATAAAAATGGATGCTTGAAACGTTTATTTTTTTTTTTTTTTGGTTCTAAAAAATATATTTTCACCCATTGTCAAGCTCTTTAAAACTGTATACTGTAAATAAAGACTTAAATGACCCAAAAGCTGCTGAGATATGCATTGGAAGTTAAGGTGCATGTGAGAGAGAATAATGATAATAAGGATATGAATGATGGACCTTGAACTGTGTCTCTCCAGTGAAGGGAGTTTTCAATCTTGTGTCCGTGCCTAGGAAACCAGCTCTATGTTCATTTGATTTTATGCTCAAAAACAGGGCCCTCCATTCTATATAAGGTGTTAAGTTTGTTTTTTGCCATGTACTAAACCCCTGTACAGCGCTACGGAATATGTTGGCGCGATATAAATAAAGATAATAATAATAATTTACCCCATTCAGGGAACTAGATTATGCTTGAGATATCTTAATTTCCAGGACTGTGCTATGCCTGAAAAGCACAAATCATGAAAGGAAAAAAAGTAGATATAAGAAGTAGAGATAAGGAGAGGCAAGTAGTTCTTATCTGTGGTCATTTACTTACCACTTTAGTGTTACTTAAGTGGGTTGAATACATGTTTCTCTGAACTGCCTAATCCAGTCTTCCCCTTTACTTTGTTGTATGTCTGTGTCTCACTGCTGTAAAACATGAAAACCAAACTAGGACTGGGCCAACTGGTGATCTCATGCTGTACTATGGTACTTCATAGCTCCCACACTCTTGCACCTTAATTTACAACACTAAGCTACCTGATCTGGCACGGTTATATCAGTAATTTTGAAAATCATATATTTAAACTAGATTATGTCTGAAGGCTTATTTGATAATAGTTTGATGATAATAATAATGCCTTGGATTTTCTATATTGTTTCATGACGTAACGTGATCTTGAAGAGTAGAACCCCAAAATTCTTGAAAGATAAGATTTGTTTTTTTTGGGATGTGTAGCAAAAACAAAAAAGATCCTTAGTGGCCCTGTATATGAAAACTGCATTTTCTACAAAGGTGGTACCAGTTGAGTGTTGCATTCACGCTGAATCCTAGAGTTTTAGTTTCAAAATAATAATGTGTCTCTGTCATTGAGTTATATTTTTGAGGCGGCGGATTACTTATAGTGGCCAATGAAGCTATCTAGCCTGCTTGTTCTATCCACTTATTTATTATTATTTATTAAAAAAAATCTTTTGTTTTCCTCATTTACGTGCCAGTTTTGAAAGAATTAGCTGTTTTTCTCTCTAATCTATGGTTAAAGTTAATGAGATGGAAATGGATGTGCTTTGGTTCTAGAACATGGACACTGCAATGTATACAAAAATAATCAAAGAATAAACAAAAAGTGAGTGCATCATGCTTTGCTAGAATTGGGAAGGTTTTTGTTTCATGATTACTTGTCTTTAAGATCTAAAATGGTTTGAGTGTTTCTTTTAATACTTTGATAACAAGTTAAGCTTTAAGTGAATGTGATCTGCAATGTAATAAGAGTTCATCGCTTCAGAGTTTTAACTTGGAGTATTGTTGGTTACTTACTGTTATTGTTGCCTGTTTCTGTAATTTTTAAACTTTTAGAAAAGAAAAGCAACTTCAAAAAATATTTGTACCATGTGTGTGTACTAGCACAAGCCTCCACACAGTATGACAGAGTGCTCTTTATTAGTGGTGAGTTTGGGTAGTTTGAGTGGGTGCTGTGTTTGTGGCCCTCACGTGAGTTTCGGAGCACGGGTGCTTCTTGAGTGTAAAGCAATAGGATTATATGTCATTTTTACAAGAAGAGAGAATCTTCATTTAAGGGATTTCTCCCACTCCTGGCAGCCTGCTGTTCGCCCGCATGGGCATTGATCCAGGCTTGGCGGAGAATACCTAGCGGGCATGCCAGGAGTGTTCCCTCACTGGCTGAGCTCTTGCACTGTGTATAGGTTGTTTATTCACCTGACTGCCGCATTCTCAGGATGGGGGGCGGAGTAAAGCATCTTGTGAGCTTTTCCTATGTGTTATGTGCAAAGCATTGCATTGCTGTGGTATCTATTAAATCGCTCCCTTCCACTATTGTAAGAAAAGAGCTCCAATTCTAGCAGGAAGTGTGCACACCAACAATTCCATGACAAGTTAACAATATCTACCTCTCCACAGTGATTTATAGCCAACAAGACGTGGTATGATGCCTTTGGCTAAGTCTATGTTTTTTTGTATTCCTATTGTAGAGCTGTATACAAAGCATGGTCTCTCAGACTGTTTCCATCCTCCGCAGGAATTTTATAATTTTGGTGAGAGTGGCTTGTGGCAAGTATCAGCGCCCTGCCAACTGAGCTACTTGGAGATTGCTGTTCTTAATTATTTGTAAGATTATAGGCTATTGATTAGAGAAAAATAAATTGCTTGTGGTTTTAGTGAGGAGTTGGGCAAAACAGTAGAAAATAAAATATATATTTTTTTAGAAACTAGAGTGTTTTTATAGAAGCATTAAAAATGATGTGCCTTACATCAGAGCTCAACAAATACCAGGAGCCAGGGAACCCCTGGCTCCTAAAGGTTTACTGCTGGCGTCTCCATTTTTGCTCATTATGCATATATTTCTATAAATAATCTATAAACTGGCTACTAAATTACCTTGCCTGACTCCTTACTGGCTCCTAAGTTTCACGTCGGTTTATCAACCCAAGCCTTACAAAATATTGTTTGAAAAAAATGTTTGGTAGACCAGGCTGTGGTAAACTCAGAAAATTCAAACATTCTTAGATGATCTTGGGGTTAAAATTATTGTCTCTCAGAAGGTAGGTATTGATATCCTGGTCGATCTATGTGACAAGCTACATATTATCCTTAGCTAACATGGAGATTTAAATCTTACTGTGTAAAGAAAGCTGCACCTTCATGGACTGTGGAGCTCTTAGTTCATATCTTGGAAATATGGTGGTCGGGCAAACAGTTTTAACTGTCCCTGCAAGTCACAGAATATGTTTGCCCGACCACCATATTTCCAATATATGAACTAAGAGCTCCACAGTCCATGAAGGTGCAGCTTTCAGTAAGCTGGTAGGATGTTAGGATTTGTTGGGATGACTACTGGCCCCGAAGGGATCCATGATTCATTAGTTGAATATATGTGTTTTACATTTCTGGGTAGCTGCTCTATGGCTGCATTAAATGAAGGTGTCTGCTTCTGGGTCAGTGAGGGTGAAGGGCTGTGGTGTCAATTTCAAACTTTATCCTATCATCAAACATAGACTCTGGACTTCTGTTGTACCCTCCTACCTCCACTGTTAACCACAAACACACCCATCATCATCCAAGACTCTGGATGTGTTGTAGCAAACACAAAATGGATTCCTGTACTCATAAACAGTCTTAAAGATCCAGATTTTCCCCAAAAATTTTCATTTAATTGGCTTGCGCTGCTGCTAATATTGATATTTTGGTACCTACTGGACACATAAGTGTTTTTTTTCTTGAACTGCAGTGGTCCTTGAATCTGTATTTGAGCTGCATAAACATATTGGTGCCCAAGCGGTTCAAATAATCTATTTTCTTATGCTGAGTGTGCTTCAGAATTTGCCATGTTATAAGATGGAAGGAGCTGGTTATAGCTGATTAATATTTTTGTTTGTTTTTAAAACTCCCACAGTGGCTCTGCACAGTTGGTAGCTATTACACGATGCCCATTAGAGGATAGAGGATCGAATGTGAGGTCAGTTTGGCACAGCTGCATAGCCAGTTCTGTAACAAGGAAGGGATCAGGGTGGTTAATTTTTAATACTATAAATAGTAATCAGAACAATAATAATATTTTATTGTAAGCCACTCTACAAATTAATGACGTTGGAAAATATAAATCCTTAGAACAGCTCACTGCTGTTTTTAAAATGTACATGGTCCATTTTTACCTTTTAGTGTTATAGCCTAATATTTGGGCAAAGAGTGAACTTCTCTACATTGACTTTGAGTTCCATACGCAGAAATGATTTAAGGGAAGGGGGATTGGAGCAGTGTAGTGTATGGGTTCCTAGCTATGCTTTAAGCCACTGGTTCTCAACCCTCTCATCAGGACTTACCAGACAGGCCATGATTTCGGTTTAACACTGTTTGAATATATATGAGGCAATTCGAGTCTGCTGAACTGTGTGAACACAGGGAGAGCCAATAGTGTTCAATTTAACCTGTTTGATAATCTTTTGCAGATTGGACAAAAATAATAATAAATAAAAAAAAAAAAATATATATATATTTTTAAATGTAATCACATATTTTAATTGTCACACTGCGATTGCGTAGCGAGCAGTTGAGGCACAGAAGTCTTCCGACCTCGCACACGCTCATTGCCTGCAAGCCTTGCACAGCGAGACGAGCAGTTGAGGCATTGGAACTCGCAGCACTTAGACGATGAGCGCCGAAGGCACTCATTGCCTGCGATGCGAGCAGTTGAGGCATTGAAAAACGTGGGACTTGGCCGAAATGAGCGCCAAATACAGCGCTCCTGCAAGACATGCGAAGCGAGGCAAGCAGTTGAGGGATTAAAGCATGCGGGACTTAGGCTACAAGCAGTTAGGTAACACAGGATTGCATTAGGCAGCAAGCAGTGGAGGGACGCGGCACTTAGAAAAAGAGAAAGACGCAAAAAGACGCAGTTAACAGCCGAACCGTGCAAATCGAAAAACATTAAAAACACAGATGACAAACTATTTGCCCTCTTGCACGCAGCCTATATACAGTGTACACTTAGCATATTGCTGACACTTTCTCCTCCAGATGATCAACAGTCTCCCTGTACATTTTAAAAAATAAACCAAAAAGATTGTTAGCTCTTCAGGATATTGATTGCTGCATATTAAGTACAAATAGGTAATGCATATTAATTTAATAATTAATTGTAGTAAGGTATATTCATTTATTAATTTATTATTACTTAAAAAAAAAAAAATCATATTTTACACTGCCCTTACTTTAAGAATAATGCTCATTGGCTGACCGGGATAGGACACTCAAAGCAGTTAAATATTTAAATCATTTTATTGTGCTCTATCACCTGATACATTTTTGCAAGCCCACATGAGGGACTAAGGCGCTCATTGCACTGCGAGCCTTGCGAGGTGAGCAGTTGAGGCATGCAGTGATCTCCGTTTGCGGCCCATAGGGGCTCATTGCACTGCGAGCCTCGCAGTACTCTCCCATTGTGTGACGAACAACACACGGGCAAGTCGCTAGTGTGTGTGTATATATCTATATGTGTGTATATATATATATATATATTTATATTAGCGACGGGCATGAAATTGTAAGCCAGGGAATGCTGTTTTAGACCATGTAAAACAGTTTTTACTGTGAGGACCTTTGCGCTCGTTGCGAGGCTTGCGCTGAGCGCCTTTGGCGCTCATCCCATGCCTCGCAATGAGCGCCTTTGGCTGTTTTTTTATTTTTTTTATTACAGGGGCTTTTGCTGTCATTGTAAGGTCGGGGCTGATGTGTTTTTTGCGCTTATTGCAAGGCTGTCCCCTGGTGCATTTTGTGTGGTATGAGCAGCGTTTGCATTGGTTGTGAGGCGCACGGTGAATGTCTTTTTTGTGTTTATTGCCCTAATTTTTTATTTTTTGTGTATATGTATTCTTGTATGCCAATGAAATAATGAATAAATTAATATACTTTACCCACTTCTAAGTAATATATGCAGGAAGCATTGTGCTGAAGAGCTGACAATCTGTTTTGATGTTCCTGCAGCATACATTGTAGGTTTGCACGGTTCTGGAGCTGAGGTGTAAGTGTCAGCAGTGTGTGCAGTGTGTAGTGTAAATAGGCTGCATGCACGAGGGAGAGCCGTTAGTGTAGCTGTGTACTTCCTCATTGTGTAAGTTTAGTGTTGTGAAATGGCGCGAATGTGTATGTGGTATGCTGGTGTGTATGATTTTCCATCCTTAGTAAAAGTGTCTCTTGTACCTCGTACGGCTTTTTTGAAAATCCGTATGTGCTTCGTGGAGTTTTGCGGTTTTAGGGTTGTGTAGCCTCCTTTTCGTTTTTTTCAGCCGCCATTTCTTCTCTTGCTTAGGGGATTTTCGTGTGTGTAAACTCGTGAATTTGGGCTTAAATTGAGGTGTAACTTCACTTGCAGAGGTCCTGGGTGCCCCCTCCCCATTTGCTTTGGGTAAGCTTGTTATTTATTTTTTGTGTGTATGTAAAATGGCGGCTAATGTGTATATGGTACGCGGCTGTGGATGATGTTGCGTCCTTGGTAAGAGTGTATCTTGTACCTCGTACGGCTTTTTTGAAAAGCCGTATGGGCTTGGTGGTGTTTTACGTGTTTAGGGTCCTGTAGCCTGGTTTTCATTTTTTTCCGCTTAGGGGATTTTCGTGTGTCTGAACTCGGGAATTTGTACTTAAATCGAGGTGTAACTTCCCTTGCAGAAGTCCTGGGTGCCCCCCCTTGCTGTGGGTAAGCTTTTTATGTATTTTTTGTGTGTATTTATTGTGTTTTTAATGTTTTCAGGTGCCCGTGGTTCGGCCGTTAAGGTCGTATTTTTGCGAGGTTGCAATGTTTTATTTTTTAAGTCCCGCGGTTTGTATTTTTTGGGGCAAGTCTGTATATAGTGATTGCGTGTTAGATCTATTTTGGTAAAGTGGCGCTTGTGTGGGTGTTTTTTAACCGCGTGTATGGTGCCGTAGAGCCTCCACCTCCGCAAATGCGGCACCTCGCTTCGCGAGGAGCCTCCACCTTCCCGACCAAACTGTGTTCCTCGCTCCTTTGCTCGCAAAGCGTGACGACGATTCGTAGTTTGAAAACTATAATATGTGAGATATATGTATATATATATATATATATATATATATATATATATATACATATATGTATGTATATGTGTATATATATGTGTATATATATGTATATGTAAATAAATATAAATAGTACATCTCTGTTCACATTTGAATGTCTAAAACATGTTAAAAAAAAAACAAAAAAAACCTGCTTCCAGCTCAGAATTCCAAGAAAAACAGTTCTTACACTGCATTCTGGGGAGCTGAGCTGGGACATGCAAATGTGCTCACAAATGTATATATGTTTTTCTTTTATTATGAGGCATACAATCTGTATACAGTGCCAGGATGATACAATGTCTATTCACAGGGATACATTATACTTATGGAAAACCATTTAGAAGCCAGAAGTAATACAAAGATTTTCACTCCCGTTGCCATTAGTATCTGTACTATTCAGGTTTTGGCGTGATGGGAGGAGGTATGCTTAGAAAGTTGCAATACAACTTTTTGTGGATTTGTGTTAAATGGTCTATATAAATAGTCTAAATAGTGCTGTAATATCCAATAAAATTCATTTTTAATGTATGGCATTTTCTTTGTTTTCACTCTTACTCTAGCTTTTGTCTGTGTGTCGTCTAGTATCGTTAGCACAGTGCAATTAAAGAATACTTCTAGCAATTTAGAAGGCATTTTAAAGTCATTACACAACTATTCTAACTAGGCTAGATGTTTTAAGATGAGATATACCGTATTGGTCTGAATATAAGCAGCACCTGTAAAATTCAAGGAAAAAAAAAAGATAGTACTCAAATATAAGCCGCACCCTTAAAATTGGGGAGAAAAAGACTCTCTCCAAGTGATCAGCCATTGCAAGAAACAGGCTTTCTAATTAGTACTGTAACTTATTTGCAGGTTACAGACCTTACAGGATGCTAGAATCACTAAAACCGTAAATCGCTATTCAGTTGCTACAATACCGCAGTTTCAAGCACGCAAATTGGCACGCTGAACGCGGCAGTAATTTTACGTTCGCGAATAGAAGCCTCACACGTAGCTCGCAAATCGGCAGTGATTTTTTTTTTTTACCGTTGCGTATATAAGCTGCACCCGTAACTCCCAAACTCCAAAAACGGAATAAAGGTGTTGCTTACATTCGGACCAATACGATAGTATTTTGTATCAGTATGCCACAATAACGACTATGGAAAAAAAGGGACAGAACTGCACCCTCAGTATGAGTAGCAAATGAGCAATTTTCTGTGCATTTTAGTTTTTTACAGTGAATGTAGAAGTTGTTTATATCATTTTATTTCTGAGATAGTTGTGTCACAGTTGCCCAGACCACCTTGATATCACTCACTTGAGGAGATAAGAGCTATACGATAAGGTTAATGCTATGGCCTTTATTCTGTAATATGTACCATATTTGGTATAGGGCAATCTTCTAGAACAGCGCATGTTGTGTTACACTGGATGTGGTATTTGTGTGAGACCCTCTTCTAACCAGTTGGTATTAGAGGTGATTGGGATGAATCGTTGAATAGCATAAAGAAGAAGAGGGAGAATATATGTCTGATCTTGTTCCAGATTATTCGATACACTCTGGGATTTCCCAAACAATGTCTCATTATCAGTCATCTGTTTGTAGGGAACCAGTGGGAATATTTGTGTTCATAGTGGAAACCATGTTGTTTTCTTTGCTAAATCAATTAGTTATACTTTTATTATCATGAGGTGTGAGCCAGAGTTTTTGTATTGTAATTATATACTCATTCACCTCGCAGGCTATCTTTTTAAAGTGCAAAGCTATACCTGATTTTTTTTTTACCCCTACTGCATGATATTACTGTAGATAAGGAAGCTAATTCATATGTAATTTATTTGATCCTTTTTAGGGCCATGTTATGGACTATATAGAGAAACATTTGTATAATAACAAACATTAAAAACTTAGGAGCCTGCAGTGAAATGACTTTGGCCATTTGTCATCTAAACACTTGTGATCTCAATGACATATTTTCTGTACTGCAAATAGAAAGTCAGGTAGAAATATATTTTCTTATCCTTTTTTGTTTGTCTGTCCTCTTCTTATGTATAATTATGTTTGAATGGGCACTGCAGAATGTGATTTGTGTTATTTTAGCTATTTGTTCAGTTAATGTGTGTTACCCCTTGTGCTCTTGGCATTTGTTCTTGTAAACTCTTTAGCTGGTCTGTGTTTAATGATTCCTTTCTACACATGGGCCTCACAGGAAATAGCCATAGCTGGGGGGTACAGTGGGGAAAATAATCTGAAAAACAGGTTTGAGAGTTAGACGAAGCACAAATTCAATCAGAGGCATATAAATAATTCATTTTAGAAACAGCATAAATTGTGATTAAAATAATTCATGGTCTCTCACATGGTCTTTTCATGGAGAGGAGAAATTCACAATCCTAGAAACTTTTATTAACATTTTATAAAATCTAAATATATCTGTGTGGTGCTAGAACAAGAGGTTGTGTCATAAGCTGCATTTTATAGAATAGACTCTGGTGGAAGCTAATGTAATGACATTCAAGGTTTGGATTGGTTTTGGAGTTTTAAAAGCAAGGCTGTCAAGTGCAAGCCGTTTGCAACATGCAGATTTTAGTAACCATTTTTCTTTTTTCCTTAGTGTGTCCAAACTCATGTGGGAAGCGGGTATGCACAGACCGCAATGAATGCTGCCATCATGAATGCCTTGGCAGCTGCACCGCTCCAGACAATGACACTGCTTGCGTGGCCTGTCGAAATTACTACTATGAAGGGAGATGTGTCGAGAGCTGCCCGTCCAACACTTATCGATTTGAAGGCTGGCGCTGCATCACCAAGGAAGATTGTGCTGAGGTACACACCTGGGTCAACGGACTGAACCGGTTCATCATCCACAATGGGGAGTGTGTGGATGAGTGTCCTTCGGGATACATGCTCAACGGGAGCCAGAGGTAACCAAGTTAACTTCTGCTGATATGCTTTATCCTGATTGTTTAATTACATTTTATTTATATATATATATATATATATATATATATATATATATATATATATATATATATATATATATATATAATTTTGTCAGTTGAATTGCAGGCCCTTTTTACAGTGGAAGAGGTAAAATAATAGCTTCGGTTTGTCTCCTTATCAAGTACTAATTTATAAGGTCTCTATACCCCAAAACGTTTGCTCTTACCTAAGCCTAGTTATTTTAATAAGATTCCACATTCTTTTATACACACATTTTTTTTTTAATACTACATGCTGCTAATGAATTGTATTCAGTGCATGGAAACACATTAGCAGAAACATTCCATCCTTTTTATCCTTGTTTCTCTCTTTCCTCTGCCTCTGGGTTCTTTGTTTTTCTCCTTCTCTGTGCTCTTTTTCTTACTCACACTTGTTTTCTCTTCCCCCTTCCTCTGGTTCCTCTCACTTTCCCCAGCTCCTTTCTATTTTTTCCCTTTATTATGGCATTTTTGTAACCCCCCCCCCCCCCAAGTCTCTCTACACTATCACACTGTTTCACGCTTAATTATGCACTTTATGACTTTATTCTCTCCTTTTCATTTTTCTTCTGCTGACAGTATGTACCCACTTTCTCTTGCTGGTGCCATCCTCTCTTTCTTACCTTGCTAGCTCCCTTACCGCCTTTCCTTGCTCGCCCCTCTCGCCTTCTTTCCTTGCGCCCTGTCGCCATCTTTCCTTGCGCCCTGTCGCCATCTTTCCTTGCGCCCTGTCGCCATCTTTCCTTGCGCCTTGTCGCCATCTTTCCTTGCGCCCTCTCGCCTTCTTTCCTTGCTCGCCCCTCTCGCCGCCTTCTTTCCTTGCTCGCCCCTCTCGCCACCTTCTTTCCTTGCTCTCCCCTCTCGCCGCCTTCTTTCCTTGCTCGCCCCTCTCGCCACCTTCTTTCCTTGCTCGCCCCTCTCGCCGCCTTCTTTCCTTGCTCGCCCCTCTCGCCGCCTTCTTTCCTTGCTCGCCCCTCTCGCCGCCTTCTTTCCTTGTTCCCCCCGCTCGCCTTCTTTCCTTGTTCCCCCCGCTCGCCTTCTTTCCTTGTTCCCCCCCGCTCGCCTTCTTTCCTTGTTCCCCCCCGCTCGCCTTCTTTCCTTGTTCCCCCCCGCTCGCCTTCTTTCCTTGTTCCCCCCGCTCGCCTTCTTTCTTTGCTTCCCCTTCTCGCCACCTTCTTTCCATGCTCCCGCCCTTTCGCCACCTTCTTTCCATGCTCCCGCCATCTCGCCTCCTCCATTCCATGCTCCCGCCATCTCGCCTCCTCCATTCCATGCTCCCGCGATCTCGCCTCCTCCTTTCCATGCTCCCGCCATCTCGCCTCCTCCTTTCCATGCTCCCGCCATCTCGCCTCCTCCTTTCCATGCTCCCGCCATCTCGCCTCCTTCTTTCCATGCTCCCGCCATCTCGCCTCCTCCTTTCCATGCTCCCGCCATCTCGCCGACTTCTTTCCATGCTCCCGCCCTCTCGCCGACTTCTTTCAATGCTCCCGCCCTCTCGCAGCCTTCTTTCCATGCTCCCGCCATCTCGCCTCCTCCTTTCCATGCTCCCGCCATCTCGCCTCCTTCTTTCCATGCTCCCGCCATCTCGCCTCCTTCTTTCCATGCTCCCGCCATCTCGCCTCCTTCTTTCCATGCTCCCGCCATCTCGCCTCCTTCTTTCCATGCTCCCGCCATCTCGCCTCCTCCTTTCCATGCTCCCGCCCTCTCGCAGCCTTCTTTCCATGCTCGCGCCCTCCCCTTCTTCTTTCCATTCTCGCGCACTCCCCTTCTTCTTTCCATGCTCGCGCCCTCCCCTTCTTTCCTCTTTCTTTCCTCTTTCTCCACTTTTGTGGACATCTCTCTCTTCCATGCAAGTGGTAATTTCCCTTGTGGCCCTGTGATTATTTGCTTCATGGCTTTTCTTCTTTCTTTCCCTGTTTGTGGCATCTCCCACTTAATTTTTTTTCTCCCATTCTCTTTCTCCCTGCTTCACATGTCTTCCATGTGATTTACCTTCTGCTCTTACTTTCTATCTTTTACCTTGCTCCTACCTTTCTTCCTCCCTTGTTTTTACTCTAATTTGTTTCTCTTTTCTTCTGCTCTTTGCTGCCCCCTCCTGCCATTTGCCTTCCTCTCATCCCTTGTCCTCTTGCTTTCCTTACTAACCTACACTGTTTGCTCATTATTTCCTAACTGTTTTAACCTCTATTGCCTTACCTTTGCTTCCTAAATATTTTTACAAAGTATAATGTATCTCTGTGAAGAGATCCTACTAGAAACAGCCTGTCCGTCTCCTATAAAATCTTCCTGGCTCTTGATTGTAATATTTTTGCTCTGATGTTAAAGCGATGTGTTTAAAAGCTTTGGTTTGTCCTATCGGACAAAAAATATATGCAAGTCTTTTTGTTGAACTGTTTGACATACCATTCATACAGAATTGCTTAAGAAAAGCACTGTGAGAGCCACACATATAAATAAGAAAGACACATAGTGCAACCTAACTGAGGGACAGTTATTTTAGGAAGTAATTTGTCACTGGTTACTTGAAACTCTTGCTAGCAGAAGGGCCTGCAAATAGATATACCATCTTGAGTAAATATAGTGTGTGTGGAGGTCTGCTTCCCTGGCCAGGCTGTCATATTGTGGCAACGGGCAGCATGGGGCAGATAAACTGATGATCCTGGGATGGGAACATTATTCTTTCTGTGTTCCCATACTCTTGGGGTTTTCTCACGAAGCACATGGTCCTGTAACCTCCTCCTTGGCCTGCCAGGGGCGCGTGTCATCATTTTTATTTTATCTCATAGTCTGAGTTTGCTGCCAAGTGGTGGAAACTTCACTCTCTCCAAAGGTGAATAAATAATAACCCAAAACAGAGACTTGTTTAACAGGTGAGAAGCACATGGGAAGAGATTGTATCTTTGGCAAAAACAAACAAAACAAAGCTGCCCATTTAATTATATTTGTAAAAAAGTTAGACTTAAAGGCCCAGGCATATATTTAAAAATATACTGCACTTAAGAATAGGCTAAATATTTGTAGAATGTAAAGAAACACAGCCTGTTTTTGTTTTACCCTTTTTATGCTGTTATGCTGCTGGGGATTTTTCAAATAATAATAATAAAAAATAAAAAAAATATATTGATCAATATGTCTTACTGCATTTTTCTTGTCATTTATTTATAAAGCACCACCATATTCTGTAGCATTAGATATTAGGTGTTGTGTGGCCGGGTGCCCTCCATTACATTCTTACGTACTTTCCATAATAGATTTCAGGATTCTACATAATAGTTACAAAAAAACTCTGTTTAAATAACCGCACATACTGCATATATATGTTTTGGAATATACTAGAGAGTTCATGTCACTCTCTCTTCCCACAGCATGTACTGCAGCCCTTGTGAGGGACCCTGCCCCAAAGTCTGTGAGGAGGAGAAGACAAAGACCATAGACTCTGTCACATCGGCTCAGATGCTGGAGGGCTGCACTGTGCTGAAAGGGAACCTGCTGCTAAATATCCGAAAGGGCCGTAAGTACCAAAGTCTTGAAATAAGTATTCAGCCAACAAGTTGGCTCATTATCCGACCTACTTAGCACATGACCCTATTTAATCCTTATCCTTTTTTTCCTTAATTAGGGTTTAATCACATGCTTGTATCCACCAGCTATTCACATATTAACCTCTACCACCTCTGCTGGAAAGCTTTTCCATTAATCCACCCCACTTTTGGTGAAGTACTTTTTTATTACAACTTTGAGCCTGCCAAACAGCACTTCTAACTTTGTTCCTCTAGTACAACTTTGAGGATACTAATTAGATTACCTCTGCTTGGCTTTTTTAACGTCAACAAGTGCTTATTTTAAAGAGAGTACACATTTTCCCAGACTTTAAAATCCGGTCCTGATTTCAGCAGTATCTGATTGCAGTCTTTGTAAATGCGTCAGTATCTTTTGGAAGTTGCTTGCATTTGGGACCCTTATTAGCAAATCACAGGTTTCTTTCAATATTCCATTGATCGTACCACCATCCAAAAAGTAGTTTTCTTTTAATAACTTGGTCAAAACTGCAACACTACAGAACATGATATTACTGGGCATGCCATATTATTGGTTTTATTCTAATTTTTGTGGATCATTGATCTAACTATGCCCTTCAGCTCATGGCTATATTCGCACAAGTGAGAGATTTCTCACTAATTTTAAGCAAAACTTAATTTTAAGAAAGTGTTCAAACTTGAAAAATAGGCAATTTCACCTCATTGCTGAGAAACCAATCACTTTAGTGAACAAATCAAAATGCATTAGTAGAGCGGACAATTATTTTCAGATCATCAACAGTGAGAAGTCATAATTTAATAAAGTGATATAAATGACATCATTCCCTTTTCTACAGTTGCTAACAAATAAATAAGTGGTTGAAATAAGTTGACCGATGTGCTTAAACTATTAATCCGTGCTGAACCATCAACAGGTATTTAATATAATGGTCTCAGATGTCCCTAGTTAGACCATGTTCTCGGTTTTGATCCTGTTTTGTGGATGTGGGGAGTGCATGTATAAGATGCCTGTGTTTACGTGAAGTCACAGCACTCTCCCAGGTGGTAGCTGGAATGTGCTGGCTGTGGCATACAGAATAACAAAGCTGTAGGATCTCACACCTGCGGAAACAGCTAGTGTCCAGCTATGACTTTGGATGCTGTCCTGCGCCCTCCCCGGCACAGCTGCTCCTGAATACTTGTGAGCCAACTCAGTGTCAGCAAGATAAGCTATGCTATAAGCTATGCAGATATAGCTATTCTCTACCCGCCCTACATGAACTCAGGGCATCTTCTGCTCCGTTATCCACCCTCAGCTTAGCATGCTATAAATCATCCTTCCTGCAGTCCTTGGTGACTACAACTAGTAAGAGACACATTAACCCATACAGGAGCTCATGTCACTAGTGGTACAAATCCTGCCCTTTCATTCACTTTTGTAGTTCTGAGAATGTACAAGAGAGTTTACATTTTACAGATCCCCATAACAAATATATATTATTTAGTGGTCAAGCCACGGCATGTCATAAAGATTTGTATGTGTTGTGCTCCCATTGACTCATTGTCTCATGGCTAGATTTGATATGGAGCTTGGCTCTTTAAGCGCAGGTATATGGAGTCTCTGTGAACTGCAGTAAGAAGCGAGTGAGGAGGAGGAGCCAAAAGAGGGCTCATTGCTAGGTCTGGACAAGGCTACAGATGGACTTTTCGCAGCCACGTGATTCCGGAGGAAGCTTCGATAATTCATGTGGCCCAGAACTGCAACTGTTGGCACGAGCTGTGCCAAGAGCGAGACTGCTGAAAGCTCGGGACCTGTTACTGGCACCCACACAGAGTATTCTTGGAAATGCAGGCAGATCCATGCAGAAGTTATGAATGGGAGCTTAACAGCATCTCCTTCCAACACTGTACCTGTCACCTCTGTAAGGCTGGTCTGGAGAGGGATGAATCAGCATGCTCATTTTGTTGCATGTCAGCCGGATGTTCTGATTTAAGAAACAAAACTTGTGCCCAGTGTAACTCCTGTGGTTTCTGGAGGGCTTGAACAAAAGCTTTTCTCTTTCATTTGCTGCTAGTGTTTTAATTAGAAGCAGAACTTGAGTTTTTCTTCTTTGGGTGCTGTCTGACTACTGCCGTGTCTTACACTGTACTTTCAGTTTTGGAAAAGTTCATGCACCCTGGTTTATCACAGCATCATCTCAATCTACTCTTAGTGGTGAATAAGAGTCTAAGATTTTTTTTTTTTGGAATGCTTATTTCTCTTCCTAAGTTGCTTACTGTCTACCACATCAGCTGAATGAAAGAAGTGTGTTGTGCATTTAAAAGAGAATGATTTGAACATTTTTGTTTTGTTTTTTGGAACCATTTGTATTTTTGAAAAGTACATTTAAATGCCACAAAGCTTTAGAGAGGGAAGTGCTTATTCTTTCCCCTTGTCTCCTGTCCTAGAGTTAGAGGTTATTAGACCAATTATTTTAATTTTATAATCACCATCATTTTAAATTCATTGATTTTATGGTCACTTCACAAATCTACTTTTTCCATTGGTACATTTTAAGGACCCCTGTAGTTTAATAAAATATGGTTTAATTTGTTTGTTAAATAGCTGGATAATAATAAACCTGTGTTTGAAGATAAATATTCACTTTAGGTTTCTGAAAGTATATTTCCAGACCTGCTTTTCTCCATCCCTTATTTGTTGTCCAGAGGGTAGGAGAGGATCTGCCAGGGGAACTATGTTGAAATGGCTGGCTGCCATAGCCACTACAGGCTACAGGCAAATGTACACCTGTCAGGAAAAAAATAGTACAGCCTCATGGGTATGGGGTGGATTAGGGATTAAGGGAAGCAGCTCTCCTAGAAGCTACAATACTGAAATTCAAATGTAAGTTCTAAATGATACAGGGGATTTATTTTATGTAAATACTAATTTTGTTGCTAATCAGTTGCTAAATAAAAATGAAAACCTTGTTGTATGACCACTGCAGTAGCTTTTTAACAGGTGGTGGCATGTAGACATACTTGCCTCTACAGTTTTTTTTTTTTTTTTTTTTTTTCTAATTGTATCCATTTAATTTTTTTTATATTTGTTTACCATTTTTTTTATTTCCTTTTCTCTTTAAACATTTGTTTCTGTGGCTGAATAAAGAACATATGATGGAAAGAAAATATTGTACATGTATATAATAAAACATGACTTCGGCAGCCTTGTCAAAGAACAGCACTACAAAACATCACCTTGTTATTGTAAGAAAATTGCCATAGAAACAAAACAGGAATTCCTTCATTACAAAGCAGTGTCCAGATGTGAAAGCAATAATATACTCTGTAAAATGCATTTGGATTTCTTTATGGAAGACCACAAACTTACCTTTGAAAGGGATGGTTGCAGGTCCCATCCAATCTGGTACAAAATGCACATAGGGAATTATTGTCATTACAAAAAAATTAAGTCCCCAATTCTCACAATTATCTTACATAGCAAGTGCACTGCACCATCAACTACAGGGGGGAAATAATACCAAATCAAGGAAATAGGCATCAAAATGTTTAGATTCAATATAATATAATATGAGGCAGCAACAACATTGGAACATGCTGTTCTGGGTTGAGGTATAATGTTTTTACTGTTTGATATTTACACTCAGAATTAGCCTCTCTACAGGTTTTTCAGTGGATAGAGCAGTATAGCAGTCCCAGTTTTTATTTTTAGTCTTTTATAATAGAGTTTGCAGGATAAAACAAAATCAGAAAACGGCTTTATAATGCATAAGAAATACTATGGACTCTGTAGTGCATTGATAGTCGCAGCCACTCGGTCCACGTGCTAAATAACTTCCTTCTATCGCGCTGTACATCTCTTCCTCCCTGCCGAGCTGACGCAGACACATTGTGTTATTTATGCTGTATCACAGCTTGAAGCTCTAACTACTGGACTCAAGAGCAGCTTGCCTATCCTAGGAGCTGTGTCAACATGACCTCATTTACTTGACTGACTGTCCACATGTAGCAGCTCATTTGCTGTGTGGCAAAGTTTTAATTGCCATTATATATGCAACAGCGTCTGGGAGAGTTTATTTGCTGTACCCAACAATAAGTAAAAATGGCTAGAGGCATACCCAACACTTTGTTAATTGCCACCATGCCCGAACTGAGGTGCTTGCTTTGCGGTTATGGCACATTAGCGATATGACGCTACCCCTCACATTAGCTTACACCACTTGTTGTTGCAGTCTTCAGTTTACTTACAGATACGTTTTGCTTGCATCTCTGTGATACGCTTTGTGATTAAGTGATTTAGTTACTAAATGTGTTACGGTACTTACGAATTACCTCTTTATATTATGATTAGAGTGTAGTACATACATCAACAATTAAAAAAAATGAATTGCCAAGTCTGTACTTTAATAATTTGAAAATTATGTGAAAAGCTGTACACATATTTAATATTTCATATCTGGTGCCTCAAATTAGAGCAGTTTTGGCATATCTATTTTAACAATGTAAATCTGTTTTAAGAATCAAACCCAAGATGATTACCTGTATTCTTCTCCATGTCATTGCCTCTAGACTTACTGATGTTAATGCTTTAATGCTATTTTTTTCTCTGCCATACTAACTATTAAACTATTAAAAATAATTACATGCAATCTGCTAGTTTATCAAGGGTATTGGTTAATATAGGACTAGCATCTTCTAATAATTCATACTTGACTAAAAATATTAGATAAAACATTACCCTGGATTGATCTGATTTTCTCAAAGAGAAAAATGGAAGAGTTGGTCGACTTTATTAGCAATTTCAGATTTAATTCTTGCATTATTTTGTCCAACTTCTGTAATGGGGAGAACAGGATTTCACCTCCAAATTACTTTGGCTTCATAATTCAAAAGTAAATTCAGATTTGATGTGTCAACCTCCCCATAGAGGCTTTGTGTGATATGCCTTGTGTACATTTTGTTTGAATGGCAAAATTGTATACCATAATAAAATTATGATACCCCAATAAAAATTGGTATTACTGGTGTTTTAGAACGTAATTGCTTTGAACACAATACATTGGACAGCTCCTGTAATACATGTGCATTTGATAAATAAAATTTATATATTTTACATCAATACTCCAGCAGCTAATGATGAATGTTCTTCAATCGTACAGCTACATATTCTCTGCAATACTATAGATATTAATAGGCTTAAGCTCAGATATTTACTGCCCTGGATATTTTTGTCTTGTTTGTGTCTGGAAAATGTATTGTTAGAATCATTGATAGGATTATAAAATGGCCTCCTTTATATATTGTTAATGGAAGTAAGTTCATACTGTACTTAACATACCTAGTCATTACACTTATAGTGGTTACATTGCACCTAGAAAAGGGTCATAGAAATAAAATAAATACAATTAAAATAATACATTAACAAAATTAAACTTCTTATGATTTTTAATGTGATTTTGTAATTTGGCTTGTTGCAGAAAATATTGCAACAGAGCTGGAGAATTTTATGGGCTTAATTGAAACCGTGACTGGATATGTGAAGATTCGTCACTCCCACGCTCTGGTGTCTCTCTCTTTCCTGAAAAACCTGCGCTATATTCTGGGAGAGGATCTACTGGAGGGGTAAGTGGTTGTGTATAAGAGCTCTGTTATACATATTCCCTAGGCATAATCTGATTAGCCCCTCTCATGAACTGTCATATCTAACTGAGCGTGCTCTGACTACAGTTAACAGCAGAGCCTCTGGTAGGGGCTTATTAGAGCAATTCTATCTCACAATTCTGATCAAATAATTGTTCCATGGTACCCTTTAGAAGGAAGGTATCATTCCTAACAAATCGTCATAGCATTATAAAACGTTACCCTATATTTGTCCTGCACTTCATACCTTAATATCCCATATCTAGTGATTGCGCTTCATGCATATCCTGGTAGCCATTTTATATATTATGGCTAACCAATGAGTAAAGCTGGGAACTTCCAATCTTCTTACATGAAGACATGACCCACGGTGGGGGCTAATACAATGTTGTTGATGCTCTAATAACTCTCTACAGCATTAAATCTTCTCTCTAACACTTTTCCTGATTGCTTCTATGAAGTATTCCTTGTTTTGCCTCTAACATAGTTTCATTGTTCTCTGTCCTACCTGATGTATAACCATCCACCAGCTAGTAATGTATACCCCCATTTCCCCTCCATATTATTCTTCTTATCTTTACCCTTTCCATTACCTACTGATCCATCATTTCTGTGACCTCCATGCACTGATGTCTTCTCTGGCATGGAATGGGTGAATTCCTGCTTCTTTTTGCTAGCCCTGGAATTCCACTGTTTAGACACTTTCCATTAGACTCCTGGTTTATCATTTCACTCCAGCACACAAGAGACCAAAACCTGTTGGATAAGAGAAACAGGGGCTCCTGTGCTAGGGGGAGGGAGGTTTTGGAGGTCCTGGGAAAGTTGTGTCTTGGTTGCTTTATCTGACCTGCTTGGATAAAGTTTCCAACACTATGAATTCCTGGCAACAGTTCCTCCTTTTTATTTAATTTCTCAGGCCGGTCTTCGGAATGTATCTGAAATTCCTTAAATTCTGCACCCCGCATCAGCTGATGCTGTAATCCTTCACATTCGTTCTCAAAGCAAAAATTGATCTTATTTTTTTGTTATTGAGTTTGCAAAGTGTTTAAAATATATACATTGTGGGAGTGAATAATACAAGTGTGGGATGAATATCTAGGATTTATTCATGAACTCTTCCTCTGATGCTTTTTCACCTCTTTTCATAAAAAAAAGGTAGACTTGGTTAACAGCACAATAGTGTAAAAATAGTTTTTTATACATAACATACTTTTTAGTATTTTTTTCAGCATATCATGCCCAAGAGGAGTATTTTTCTTTCTTCACTAGACCCTGGAGATTGAAAACTGTTGATAATGCAACATAAAGGCTATATTGTATAGTAGTATGGCGAACCAGTGTGCCTTTAAAAAAAGAAGTCGGAAAGAAATAAATGAAACCTACATTTGTGTTCATCTCAGGGGTTGTGGACTTATATTTAGGATGAATCCATTTTTATCCCAAGTATTTGATTTATCAACCTTGCTGGAATTGCATTTAATTACAGTAGCACAATATCTTGAACATGATTTTTCATAATGACTAACTGTAAAATAGGCCCCTGACAATGATATTATTTTGACTACCCTTTATTAGAGAACCAGTATAATATTTTGAGATGTGCAGGAAAGGTTCAATAAAAGTGTCAGACTGTTAAGAATCCTAGTCTAGGTATAAATACTAATAGAGAGGAGGACCTGTTTTTATGAGCGTTTACAATCTAGTTTAAGGTGGTTAAATGCTTTCGAAAGTCTGTGTAACAGTACTGGAATAGCACTTTTATTACTCCTGCTGGGAATTGGGTTGCTCTTTCTGGTAAGGGGTGTACATTGAAGTGTACGTAAAGCTTCTTTTTAACTGTAACATCACTGTGAACCTAAATAAGGTGTGCTTAAATGCTATTACCAGTGCTTGGATACTAACTTTTACTTCAATTTGCTGTATTAAAAAAAAAAACAAAGAACAAAAAAAATTTAAAAAAAAAATACCAATGTAAATGAGAAATTCTAGAGACTTCTGAACTCCTAACTTGGTATTCAATTTTTTTTTTTTTTATGTCTTAATTGTTTTTAGTTACTTTTTCCATTTCCAATTCAGTGGTTTCTTGTCAGCCCAATGTGCGTTTCCATCAAAACATAAGTTTTCAGTATCATAATTATTTACTGAACGTGGTAATTGGAAATGAAGTGTTGGTTTAGGGTAACACTATGTGTAAGACATGTACGTAATATCAGAAATACAGGGATGGAGCCACTGCAAAAAAATGAACATAAAGTTAAAGCTGTTACATATAAAACAGTCACTTAGTTTGGATTAACTCGCCTCTATAAATGATTATTTACATAAAATCTTTTAATAGGTGGTAGAAGTGTCTCTTTAAACAAACTTTAATCTCTTTTGGTTGTTCCATTACCAGTATACTGCACATCCTGACAGGTTAAAAGTTCAACAAATACAGCACATCAGAGCTAGTTATGAAATGCCGTCTTCACACCTAAGCCAGCCAAGACAAACTCCCCTGCTTTTCCAGCTATACTCACAGTTATGGCTGTTTGATCATTGCAACTCAGAGTTGTAAAGGTGGATATAAAAATGATTAATAGAAACTCTCCACTAAACAAACTATACCCAAACTGTGCATGAAAACAATTGCCTACAAAACATTTAGGAGAGCATTCACATACATGACCCATTTTCCTTTTGAAACGGGGTGATTCTGGGCAAACAGTGTTATCACTTTTTTGCTTCCATTTAAATGTTGGTTGGTTTATGCGTATTCCATCTTGATAACATAAAGCCCACTAGTGGTTGATTCAAGCTTTCATGCTGGGTGGCGGGGTAATTGCTAGGTGGCGTTGCTGACGAGCGCCCTCACACGCAGAAGACCCACAGCACCACTTTTGGCTGGTAGGAGAGCTGCTGAGAGCCTAGGGACAGCAGTCAGGACCAGATCACTATCTAGTAAGTACAGGGTGATACATAGCTCGGGTCATATGATTTATGTAACCAGAAATGAGAGAGGGTAAATTGAGTTACTGCAGTAAGGAAATTCTTCCATTAAAGTGGGTGGTTGGTATTAAAAGGTTGAAGACCCTGGTTTTTAACTTATTGTTTAGTTCTATTATTTTTAAATTTGTAAACGTTTTTCCCCCTTACATTAAAAAATGTGAACTACAAGTGCAGATATTCCCAAACTGTGGTCCGTGGCCCACAATCTTCTTGGGTGGATTGTAGAAGACTGTAATGAAATGCATATGTGCACTATTAGATAGCATGTTATTATAATTGTTAAACAAGAGGCAGAAAGATGACTAGGTTGTCCACGAAGACCCTTATTAGAAATTGTCATGGGCTTTGGTCGACCACCTCAATACTGAGTGGTACTTTGGGAAATAAAATTTGTGAATAATGTTATTTTAAATTAAATAATTATAATCATATACCTTTCCATATAACAGTGTTATTAAATCAACAAGTCTTCTCAAAATATAGAGATATACATACATGCATCAAAAAACCAAGCCCAATATTTCATGACTTAAAAAACAAAGTAACAGGAGCTCCATTGATGTTGATTTTTAAGTAAATTAAATAATATATAATACATCTTAATACATTAAATATGAACAGTGTAGACAATTTTAGTGGTCATTATAAGCCCTATTAATTAACAAATTGTACTTGTAGTAGATTGATAACATTAGGAGAATTTAAAGAAGCCAGCTAAGTATGCCAATTGTGTTAATTTGTTATTTTCTGTTTTGGAGTTTGCGTTCCATCCCTTTTGTTTTTGAGAGACATAATTTAGTAAATTATCTCTGAATACCACTGTTCTAAAACTTACACTTACTTTTACCACCCTTAGTTATGTGAAGGACTAACCTTTACAAATTGTTGTTGTTTGCAGGAATTATGCCTTTTATGCTTTTGACAACAATAACCTGCAGCAGTTGTGGGACTGGAACAGACACAATCTCACCATCAAGAGAGGCAAAATGTACTTTGCATTTAACTCCAAGCTGTGTGCGTCTGAGATACTCCACATGGAGGAGGTGACGGGAACCAAGGGGAGGCAGACTGAGTCGGATCTCAACCCAAGAACTAACGGAGACAGAGCATCCTGTAAGCAGTGTGATAGATATACAGGGAACTTTTAAACACCATGCACTTCTGTGTTAGTTTAAAAAGAGCATCATTTAATTTGTCAGAATTAAAACTGTAAACATAGTTTCTTAAAACACCACTGAATAATTAATGAATATATATATACATATACATACATACATATATATATATATATATATATATATATATATATATATATATATATATATATATATATATATATATATATATATATATATATATATATATACACACATATGCTTGTAAACTTTGATTATGACCAAAGATATAAGGCAGGAAAAAGTCATATAGTCAGTACTTTTGCTAGGAAGAACAAATGTTGATGCCTCAGCTGATCTATGGAAGCACCAATAATACTTGGAAAATTGCGTGTGTGAGGGAGAGCTTTTACATTTCAGTAGCATCAAAGATTGCATTTACTTGACATGATAGAATCCTCTTTCTCTTTTTTTTTTTGTTTTTTGAATGGACTACTTACTAGTTGACCAAAGCCTTGGAGAATTGAGTACTGCTTAGGGTCTAAACCATAAAGCTAGATTCCATGTTTTTTTTTGTTTTTTTTATTAATTTGCTTAAAGAGGAGTTTTTTCCTAAATTACCCTTATATGAAGAAGTTCACTTGTTGAAATTCAAGGATATGTTAAAGAGTTTTAGCATTCACCTTGTATTGTTAGATGGTGTGATCTGCTGAGGAACAAAGAACATGAAAGTTACTCTCACAGTTTAGAACTCCGGTGCAATCTGATTGGCTCTTCAGATGACTCAGGAACTTTTGACCGAAACAGGACACAGAACTCCATGCCAGGGACAAAAGTCAATTTTAAAATGTCAGCTTCTGCTCGCCACAAACATGGAGAGCTAAGTTACTAACTGGACAAGGCTGATAACTTTTGCATGAATAGTTAATAGTCGGAGAAGAATAAAGAAGCTGAGACTTAGGTGATACTTGCCCTTTAATGTTAGTTTTTAATTTTCTGGGAATCCCAGTTGTACCATGGATCACATGAAAGGAGCTCACAGACCACAGTTGGGGAAACCTCAAAAATTCTGATTTTCTCTTAAAAATTAAAAAATAGCATACATAGCTGCTAATGTTGTCATGATTCACAAAGTGCTGTTTTCTCAACTACAGTGGTTCCTTAATTATTAAATGCGTTTACCAAAGTCTCATTCAAAACGTATTTCAATGTGATTGACACTAGTAGGGAGAGGACGGACAGCACTGGAAAATTCAGATTAAAGTTGCTCCATTACAATGTAGCAGATACAAGTTTAGGTGTGACCACATTGGCTTGTTAAAGAAGAGACACATTTTGAAGCTATGTCGCATTTATTGAAGGTTGAAAATATATATTTTTAAACTTTTGTAAGAAATAAATGAAACCATCAGAATACCTCATTTTTTACGCATTATTCTTAATGTGTCAAAAAAAGGCATTCTGGAGAGTTCCGTACATTTCATCTGGTTGTTTCTGCTTCAGGTCAGAGTCAGGAGTTGCATTTTGTATACAACTCCACAATGAAAAACAGAATAAAACTCATGTGGGAACGTTATCGGCCGCCGGATTACAGAGACCTCATCAGCTTTACGGTCTACTACAAAGAGTCGTAAGTCTTGACAAGAGCTGATAACATTTATTTTCCATTTTAATGTTTTTAAGTGACAGAGGCATTCAGTATAGTGAACAAGAATAATCCTGTTTAATATTTGGTGTGGTGATGGACTGTGGACTATTATAGCAGTAGTTATTAGGCAGACCTCTAATCCATTTTTCCTGGACCTCCACTGTCTCAATATGTTTATAGTTTGATGACATGTTCCCAAAGACAGATGGGAGTTTTTTTATAATAACTTTACAACTCCTGTTTTACTAGTGATGCTTAACCTATTCAGGTTCTTAACACACAAATGTATGAACCTATGAATATACCCACTGATAAAGGGCAAGGCTCAGTACGTGTTCTTAACACAGATATAAACGACTTGAAAAAAATAGAAAAAACACTTAGGACTGATCCACTATATATATATATATATATATATATATATATATATATATATATATATATATAATTACTAATAAATGAGAACAAAATAATCTTTATTAGTGTGAAAAAAACACAATAATATAAAAAGTAAATCACAATGAAAAATAAAAAAAGTATATATAAAAGTTTAAATATATAAAATGAAGCAAAAAATATCTTCAAACAGGCTGGTCCCGGGTCACAGTAGAGGTATAACAATATTGACCCCTTACGCACGTGTCAGAGAGTATACCTGGATATCATACAATATATCATGGACATGAATACCCACTGTCACTCAAAAATAATATGCCTGCTGGTAATTCATGGAATATAATGCATAGGGAATATTAATAGAGCGAGAGAAAACAAATAAAAAGATGCCAAACACATACACTGGCTAGGACCTCAATGGGTGCCTCCTTCCTGAAAGATGGGTCTACCAGCTTACCCCAGATCTAAATAGGAACAGCCCTAGCCAACCTCTACACTATCCTGAAGACAAGATAGAAAAATGGCTAATAATAATGAAAAAATTATAATAATCACAATGTGACCTACCTATAAATATATAGTGCAGATTGTGGGCCGCATATAATAGATATCCTGACAATCTGTACTACTTTACATATGGTACAATGCAATTTGTAACTACGCAGGGTAAAAGATTCACAGTAGAACTATGTATGTGCACAGCACAAATACAGAAATGGAATCCAGATATCCTGAAAATCTGTACTTCTCTATGTATGGTGCAATGCCAATAGTAACTAAGCAGGGTAAAAATATCACAATAGAACTATGTATTGTAATCCACATATAATATAACAACAGATATCCAGAAGATCTGTACTGCTTTACATATGGTGCAATGCCAATTGTAACTAAGCAAAGTGAGAGTATCTCCATAGAACTATGTATGTGCTCGGCACAAATGCTGTATAGTATATAATGTATACCAGGATATAATCACACGAAAAAACGACCAATATGGCCGACAAGAGTAAAACACTCTAATCACCACATGGTAAGACACTATAACGTCGCCTATACAGTAATATTAAAGGTAAATGAGGAGTCAGATCATACTGTGTGTCATTAATATCTTTGGCAAAATGTACCTACCCACAGAAATTAGCAGCATCTGCTGTGTACATTAAGGGAAAATAATGTCCCAAACTTATCTGCAGACTTTCACTGTGCTTCTGATCCTCTCCACCGTAGGACAGCATGTGACATCATAAGCTTGCATCAGCCAAAGGCGCCTTTCGCTACTGCTTCTTCAGTGGCTGATCAAGTTCTTGTCAGATTATTACTAGACATCATTCCATACCGCAATATCAATTCCCAAAGAGTAATTATACTGAGGATGTAATATAAGGCCTTGGTTTGATTTCCCAATGCAATTACCCGAGACCATTTATGCAAAACTTCAGTCACTGTTAAGTACCATCTGCACTGGAGTGCTGAGCACATGTATTTCACTACTGTACCGCTGCTTCAAATATTCCGATTGCCTCACCATTGTACAGAAGATGAATTATAAAATTCAAGACTATACTCTTATTTCATTTTTTATTATTATTTCTCCTTGAGCTTGAAACGGGCTGTAGCTGACAGCAGCCCTTTCATTTTAAAGGACTACTGAGAACTAAAAATAATAAAAGCTGTGGCGGTTTCAAAACTCATTGATAGTATGGAAGTACTGCTATGCAAACTCACTTGCAAGCACCATGCTGGTGGCGCTATCTAGTTCAAGCTTAAATTTGTCAAGCACACCTGAGCCAGTAACATAAATGGCCGCTACAAACACTGGCCGATACAAATATGAAAGTAGCAACCACCCAACTCTCAAACAGTAAAGCAGATTAACGCAGAGAAGGCTGAGCACAGTGTATGGGAAGAAAGAGGAGGAAAGGTCACTACATTTTTGCATAAAATAGTCTAGTTTCTTAGGCTTAACTAATAAACAAAAATGGATACAAATATGAAACCTCAGTAGAGAGATTCAAACCATATATAATGTATTACATGATTCAAATCAAACAATATTTTTTTATTTTCTTGCACACCAGTCCTTCCAGTAACGTTACGGAGTATGATGGTCAAGATGCCTGCGGCTCAAACAGCTGGAACATGGTGGATGTGGACCTTCCACCCAGCAAGGACAAGTACCCAGGCATCCTCCTGCAGGGACTGAAACCCTGGACTCAATATGCCATCTTTGTAAAGGCCATTACCCTGACCATGATGGAAAGCAATCACATCCATGGAGCCAAGAGCAAGATTGTGTATATACGCACAGACGCTGCAGGTAAAAATATTTTTTTTACACGTTTGAGACCCGTTTAAACTCACATCTAGTAAAGTTTTATATTTAGTTTCATTATTAAGAAGATTACTTAAAATGTGATGGGAAGTATGCTTGAATGGCTATTTTAACACAACAGAGTGGGAAAATCACACACTCTTTCACTTTCTCTCACTTTTAATTTTTTCTTTCTCTCTCACTACATGTTTCATGCCCTCTCTCCTTGTGCTCTCTCACATGTGATATATCTTTCTAATGCACTTTCCTTCTCCTTAAACAGTCTGTTTATAGTTCCATTAGCCCAAGGGTTGATGAGTGTATAGTCACCCCAACATTTTACCTCTCTGTATATACATTATTAAATTTACTTCTTGTGTTTAGGACAACCATTATTGCAGTCTTCTATTTTTATGAAACTACCAATAGCTGGGGGTACACAAAACTGCTGTTTTTTTTTACTATTCTAAGACCACTTTGTTTTTGTAAATGAGTTTATTGATAATAAGGAAGAACAGCATACATAGAAGAAGAACAGCATACATTTGAAATGTTACAGACTTCAAGATTTATGTACTATGACGCAGGATGAGCTGTAAGATGAGCAGTGTGTGTTCTTGACCCTGAGTATTATTAAAAAAGAAGAGAAATGAATCATGATACATTTGTTTTCTCATTTAGTTCCCTCTATCCCACTGGATGTGGTCTCTGCATCCAATTCCTCATCCCAGCTGATTGTGAAGTGGAATCCTCCCTCTCTCCCAAATGGAGATCTGTCCTACTATATAGTGCGCTGGCAGCAGCAGCCGCAGGATAGCTACCTGTATCAGCACAACTACTGCTCCAAAGGTGAGAACATAAGACTCCAATAGAAATGCCTAAACATCCAGAGTCTTCACAGATTTCAGATTACAGTGCAATGCAATAATGAAAAAGATGATAGAATAATGTAGAATAATACATATATATATATATATATATAAAAAAAAAGTTAATATAATCAATTTTATAATAGAAAAAAACATGATACAATTGTTGTAGATTATGGTTAAACAGTACAGAAATTCACTACAAACGGAAGATTGATGTCAAATTCACGATCTTCATGCTTTTGGGTCAAGTAAGAGTAAGTTTTGTCACAATTTTCCTGGGTGGGGAAGATGTAAGATCAAGCCAGATGAAGTCACAAAATTGTTAAAAGACAATGTACAAAGAAAAATGTATATGTTTTCAAATGTTTAACTATATTTAGACTGGGAAAAATCATAAAACAAGTTTTTAAATAATAATTAAAAAAAAAATGATGTGCCTGCTGGTCTGTGAAGGCATTCCTGATACTGTGAAGGTTTTGTGTGTATGTGAGGTGTTTACATCACTGCAGGAGCAAAGCTTGCAAATATTGCTGCAAGTTTCCGGCTTCTCAACTTAGACAGGAAAAGGAACTAGGTGTCGGACAATGTGACCTGTGTGTGCCAAAAAATAATTGTAAAAAAAACATTCCAGAAAAATGAGCCAAAATGGGAGAGCAGATGGTGCAAATAAAGAGAGAAACAAATAGGAAGAAAATTGGATGAGAATACAGCAATAATGTTGTGTATTATATTTATACTCTGAAATATATAAAATAATTATAACAGGAAGATATATATATATATATATATATATATATATATATATATATATATATATATATATATATATATTCTAGCCTAGATTCAGTGTAAATAATGTAATAGAAGTTTCCTAGTCAAACTGCATTAAGGGTACGGATAGGATTTTATTTTTTGTGTGCAATCAGCTTCCTATGTGTACCGATTCCTAACCTGTGTGAATGCCCATATGCGTACAGCTTAAGTGGAACATTGATGTCAGACCCCCCCCCCCACTTCACTGATAAGCACAATCCTTGGGATTGATGCCAACAGGAAGTGATGATACTAGACAAGATTAAACTCTCTACATACAAACACTGTCTTATATAATTAAGAGAAAATAAAGTTTGTAGCTTGCACAACTGCTAATATTGTTAGTTTGTTGTATGCTTCACAAACAAGTGCATTTTTTCTTAAACTACAGTGGTCCTTTCAGAAGCAATAGAAAGCTGATCTGGGTCCTAAGTTGCCAATGAAGTTAATTTATTAACTATTATATGTAATGACACTAATCAATAGTTGTACTTATTTTCTATTTTCTACAGATGTTTTGCCATTACTAACACTAGCTACCTCCTTCTAACTCCCTCTCTGCCATTTCTAACCTTCTCTCTATCTTTTAGATAAAATCCCTATTCGTAGATATGCCAATGGCACCATCGACACAGAGGGAACCGCCGAACCTACAAAACCAGAGGGGGGTAGCGGAGAGAAAGGGTTGTGCTGCGACTGTCCAAAAACAGAGGCAGAAAAGAAAGCAGAGAAGGATGAAGCAGAATACAGAAAAGTTTTTGAAAACTTCTTGCACAACTCCATCTTTGTTCCAAGGTAACTACAGGACTTTGGAGGACGCAGCGGTGTGGATACATAATGTTTTCTAGCACCGTTTTTGCACTGAACTGGTATCCTCTTCAGTGTTTAGATTTACTCTGAAAGCTAATAATCAAAGCTGAGAGAATTACCAAAATTATGAATAGTTTTATACTGAAAGATAATAGGAGAGTGAAGGAGTTCTGAGGGGCTGTGGCTGACAGATGTGCTAGGCATACTGCAATCACAGAGAATTGGACACAACAGAAAGACTAAACAACAAAAGAACAAGTCATTCAAATGTTAAAGTCTTCCGTTTGGGGCAAGTATATTAGTTGATTCATCACATCTTGAAAATGTTTATAGGATTGCAAATGGAAAAACACAACATCTGCACTAGAAGGAAGCCTGCAGTTAATTACCAAATCCGTGCAGGGAAAGTAGATCTAGTCTAGATCCTGTGGGCATGTAGAGGCCTCTATTATGATGGTACAGAGGAAATTGAGGTTGATAATCTCTGGTACATGGAAAATGAAAGTGGTATATTTCATATAATTATTCTCTGCACAATTACTAAAGAAGATAAGGAGTTGTTTGTATATTCTCAGTCTTAGAGCTCACAGGTATATGTATTTCCCCAAATAGTTAAAAGGCTCCAGATACAAAAGGGGAATTTACAGGAGTCTTGTATAGGAAAAGAAAATATGCAAAAGGGGAAGGAAAAAGTGAGAGGATTCTCTAGGAGGAATGTGAAGCTGCATTGTGTTTAATCCTATCTGACAAGTTCAGACAGAAGGAAGGTTTATCCCAGGTATGGAAAGTCCTGATTGTCTGTTGTTCCTAAGAGCTAATATGTACTGCCTACTTTAAGATTAACCCAGCACTTTTAATAAAGCAGAACATATGAATGCCAATACTGGCCAAATTAACAGTTCTGCTTTGTCCTGTTTTCCAATGGATGAGACTTCATTGTTTTACATATATTATATCACGTTTGCCTATAAAAAGGATTCCTTCGTTTTGGAAGTTCCTTCGTTTTGGAAGTGCTTTGCAAAGTAATAAAAATCTGTAGTGTGATCTTATTTGCAGAAAATCATAGCCACACAGATGCATAGCGTAACATGGATCAGATTTTATTGTGTCCATATTTCATGCTTTGCTACTTTGCTACTGTGTAACTGGAGGCACTGTCCTCATGAATATAAGGGTAAGCCTTGAGCTCTGGTCTAACATTTTTCTATCCAATTTTAATTTTGAACAAGAAAGTTTATTACTTTCCCTTTTGCCCCATTTTTCAGTCAGATAAAGGACGGGCACTACATTTACTTAACTATAACTCTGTACAATAGTAAAGTACAAAGGACCTTATATTGGAGGCAAATAAACAGATTTGTAATTCGTCTTGGGTATCACACTGGTCTATTTACTTCCAGACAGGCCTTTAGATGATGGGTTGTACAATTTATTATAAAGTTTTACCAAAGTGATGAAGCTTTACTTTCCACATAGGTCATTCTATTAAGGGGGTGATCACTGTATGGGTAGAAGTAGTTAATATATGCAAAGCAGAAGTCAAATCCTCCTCACACTTATTTATGAAGAATTGTTGTTTTGACAGCATCATTAGTGTAAGATCTCATATAGGATCTGTTTCCAGTGCTGACTCATGATTGATTAAAAATGAAATGCTAGTGTCTGTGTTTCTGAAAGGCACACAGTGCTGTAATGAACATTTACTTTGGCCATATTGTGCCTTTCTGTCACAGCTTGACTGACACGATTAATGAGCAAATGAACCAAACAACAAGGCAGGTGGTCCCAGGCTGCCTTACTCAATGACTATCATGTGTTAGCCATTATTAATGTGAATGATTATTTTGACAGCCATTTTAAATAGCTTAGTAATGCTATTTTTCAAAGTGATAAACAAGATGAGTGCACTAAGAATCAATAAACAAATATGTAGTTATGGCTCACAGATTCACTTTTCATATACCGCCATACTATGGGAGATTTGCACTGGAATACAATGTATATATGTTGTGCCAGTTCATCCTACTAGGGACACTACAATATTGTGCTCTTTCTGTATCGGTAACATGTACATTTGTGTAAGAGCAATTTATGTTTAGACAATAAGGATGCACTTAGGAAAGTTCATACTTTCCTTTTATTACTACATGTATTTATTTAATAGTGATGCGAGTTGCAGAAAAACACACATAAAACTAGCACATATTTCTTAACTGGAACATTATCTGATTATGAAGTCAACCCGTCCAGGTTAACAATCTAACCAATATAGTTGTGTATAATTGTTTATAAATTGAACTACATTTTTTTATTACTATCTAAAGAAATGTTATGAAGTCTAGATTTTGAAGAGCAATTGATTAGTATGATATTCAACTGTCCTTTTATAAACATGGAGAACTCAAAGGCAAATAGTCAAGATCCATAACTTTTACAAACCTATTTAAAGAGATCTCTAAACAATAGTTAGTTAGGGCTTGAGAATAGTAATAAAAAAAAAACTTTAATATACTTTTACTGTGCATTTAAACAATGAATTGCTATTTTCCAATGATCCTGCAGACTGTATAAACTCTGGATATCTCCTCTCCGTGAATGAAGTATTGTAGCTGGAGTGGACCTGTCCAGGGGGTAGTTCTAAACTACAATTACAATATTTCATTGGAGCTTATACAGCATGAGGCCATGGTAATTGTTTAAATACATATAATACATATAACGTTTTGTTTCTTTTCAAGCCTTACCTAACTCATTTAGTGGTCTTATAAAGGGCTCTCTAAAGTGATGTTACAAATGCTTGAAGTGCAGTATTTAATTTAAAAGTAACTTAAATGTTAATACTTTTTACATGCATTACCGGTGTGTGCACCACTGCGAATTCTCTTTTTGTTTAGTGCTTGTTGATTTTTCTTTTTTATTATTTATGTATTTCACGCTCATGCTATTTTTTCTTCTTTCTTATCTTTCTTTGTTTCTATAGTTCTTTACTCTCCTTATCAAATCTTGCTCTTCTTTTCATTCTTTCTCTCTCACATATTTTTCATATCATTCATCCTTTCTATCTTTTTTTTTTTGCTCCTTCTCTTCACCCTATTCTCCTCCTATATTTTTCCACATTTTTTAAATCTAATTTCCTCTCTTTTGAAGACCTGATCGGAAACGCCGGGATGTGTTTGCAGCTGCTAACACCACTCTGTCTGGTAATGGCAAGAATGACACAACCCAGGATTTCTCCAATGAATCTGACTCTGAGACACACAGGAAAGAGTACCCGTTCTTTGAAACAAAGGTTGACCACACACGTGAAAGGACTGTTATCTCAGATCTTCAGCCATTCACTCTGTATCGTATTGATATTCACAGCTGCAATCATGAAGCAGAAAATCTTGGCTGCAGCGCATCTAACTTTGTCTTTGCTAGAACTATGCCAGCAGGTAAGCTTGGCAGAGCTCAAACAAGAATAAATATATGTGAACAAGATACCATTGAGTGCCTGTGTATATATATTTAGAATCCAGGAAAGACATGCTTATATATTTACAAATTATTATTAATTATTTTGGAAAGAACTTATGTTATTTGCCTGAAGTCTTTCAACCAAATTTACACACAATCATAATGAAAAACAAGTGCATTTTAAACTGTGTTCAGTCAAAGGGCATACGTATTGATGGTATCCATTCTTGATAGGTTAGGCTGGTATATGGACTGCTACTTTGACCCTCATCCTCTATCAGGAGCTTATTTATGAATGCCCTAACCCCTTTCAGATTTGTGGCCTCCACTACTCATATAGTTTTTAACTTTTTTCCTTGCTCTGTCCCGATGCTTAGGTGACCACACATATGTACAGATTTGTGTATTTGTTTTTTATTTATATATGAAGTATGTGAAGTATACTTAGACAGAAATGTAACTGCTGGTTGACTGTTATGTGCACATGGACACAATTTATTGCATTGCACCTTAAAGTTGAAGCCGCCATTTGAAAATGTTTTACCTTAGGCCTGCTCCTTATTAGATTAGAAGGAAAAACACAGCTGCTCTCTGCACTACTGTAATTAATTGGCTGTGGTCACACCATTTTCTTGCCTTCTAGCTGGGGCTGATGACATCCCTGGTCCAGTCACCTGGGAGGGAGGAGAGGACAACTCAGTCATGATGAGATGGCCAGAGCCTGTAAGTCCCAACGGTCTGATACTGATGTACGAGATCGAGTACAAGCAGCACCAGGGGGAGGTGAGTACCTTCAGTCAAAATCCAACAAAGAACCATCTTGTGTACTCACACTTCTACTTACCATAAAGCATCTTACTCCTTTTCATTTCTATAAAAAACATGTGCTAATATCTTTACTGCACTGGCTTACTGTCTGCTCTGCTGAAATACTGTTTTTCAAATACAGTATTATTTTTGTAAACTAGAACAAATTTATTCTGAGACTTGCTTCCATGCTTTTCCCAGGTGAATGTATCATAATGTGAATTTTTCTCTTTTTCTCCAGACTTACACTGAATGCCTGTCTAGGCAGGAATACCACAAATTAGGGGGCATAAAACTCACTCGGCTAAATCCTGGCAATTACTCAGCACAGGTTCAAGCCATATCTCTGTCCGGGAATGGATCATGGACAGAACAGGTTTCATTCTATGTTCAGGCCAAAGGTAACACCCTCATGTTGATTGTCCTACTATAACTATAATGGACTTGTGTACAAATTAACCTTTACAATATAATTCATGTGCAGCAATTTATTGGGCACAAAATTACTGACAACAAGATACAATGTATTTTATTTTAAGTGGTAGTATTTTATATTTGTTATTACATCTGCACATTTTCACAATTCATGTTGTGTAGACTGTAGGGCACTATTGTTTCTGAAACTTCATCTACCCTCTTCCCCCAACCCCAAAGTGTGGGGAGAAGGCCATTTTTAATTGACCAGAAAGCTGGTAGCCTCGGTTTATACTGGCTACTGAGCTGGAAGGCTGGGTTTAAAATAATAATTAAAAGAAATATATATTGAAGTGTATTAAAATATATTTTGTATACTTTTTATATGAAATAACGAAACATTTGAGAATGAATATTTAATGTGCCATGTGTTTTAGTTGTCCCAAGTGATTTAATCTAAATATAATAGGTTTGTGATGATTTTCCTCTTGGTAGTCGGTAAGCCACAAAAACTAGTTGGACAGCCCCTTATAGAATATAGCAGTATATTATGGATAAACAGTAGGTACTGGGGCATTTATTGTAACTAGAGCACTTAACCCTGTTATCCATTACTCACACATACTGTTTGCATGTGCATTTCTATGAGATGTTGGTGGTTAATGAAAGCAAACAACTTTTACTTATTTTTATATGGGTGCATATTTTTGGTGCAGTATTTACTATTCTCACCAATATCCCTTAAGAATGCAAGTATGTGATCTGCTGTCTAAAGTATTCTGACACGTTAAACGAATGCTATATTTGAACTTCCCTTATGTATATTGTGGTCCTACTACTACTACTGAAATCTTCCTATTTCTTTACAGCTCCGGAAAAGGACAATTACCTGACCTTGATAATAACCATTCCGGTCATGGCCCTTTTCTTTACTGCAGCACTCATTGGCACCATCTGTTATGTTAACAAAAAGAGGTAAAAAACAAACATCTCTAAAATCTAAACACCTTAATATTTCTGGATTCAAAGAGAAGAAGTTGAGTGTATGTGAGATACAAGCTGAGATGAGCTAAGGTGTTTACCGGCAAAAGATCATGCTGTGAAAGTTAGCTCAAGGAAAATGTGACAAAGTGCAACACTGCCAATGGTGTTGTACTGAAAGTGTAGCTTCCCAGCCCAGGATTTATACTACTATATTGATAAACTGCCATATTATCCCCACATTGTAAAATAATAAATGCTTCTAACAAGACGTAAGTACACCTACTGATACTGAAGTAAGTGGGGACCAGGATGTTGTGACAGCTTGTAATACATTGAATGATAGTACATTAGTAAAGTTGGAACCTTCTTAAATTTAAATGAACTTCATTGATCAGACGATAGGTTGGGTTTCATATCTGATATGAAAATAAATTATCGCTGGAACAAATAGATCTTAGCTGCCATCAATTTGCATGTTTTTAAGTGCACACCATCTGTTTAAGATTAGGTAGCTTCCTGTAACCTAAACAGGGGATCATTATCTGCATTCTTTGTTAAATATATTTTTTTTAGTTTGTCTATAATACTTGGTATAAGAGTGACACCATCTCAAAGATATACTTAAAAATGATGTTTTCCACTGCCTCGTTGTCCTTTATTGGTGATTAATTATACAGTCTGCCCTGTTGTATCTGTAAGCAGTGTGATGAGGCAGGTCTTTCTTGTTTCACACAGAGATGGAGCATCTCTGTTTTTACAAGAGAGATCTCCAACCTCAGTTTTGGTGGAGGGCACATGAGGGATCTTAATTTAATACAGTATTGCCGATGACTCATTTTGTGTGTGAGATGTTTCTGTATTTAAGGTAATTCAACATAAACAAGTCTTACCGCCAATTAAATCAGTGTACTATATTTTGTGAACTAATGTAAGTTTGAGTTGAGTGCACATTTATTCATTGAAATCTGGAAATTCATTTATTGGGAATTGGGCACTGTTTGCTGTTTGACATAACTAAAAGCAGTCATGTCTCTTCATTTGCAGGAACAGCGACAGACTTGGAAATGGAGTGTTGTATGCATCTGTGAATCCAGAGTATTTCAGTGCAGCAGAAAGTAAGAAGAAGTTACTTTAGTAAAATTTCTGTTTTGTGCAGGTCTCAAAGACTTGCTTATGATTCTCATTTTAAGCTGCTAGTAGAACAAATCCATTAAAAAACACACATCTATTAAGTAGCCCACAGTATCCAGTTGTAGTAGACTTGCAAAATTGTGTAGACTGAAATGCCATGTTTTTTTTTTCTGTTTTGGGTTTTTGCTGGCATGAACAAAACTAATACCACTTGATACCAACATACAGATAATTAAATATTTTCTTTGTGCCCCTGAGTTCCCTCTCAGAGTCCACCATGGCAGGGATATGTTGCATTCAAACTCCTGCAGGGCAAACTCCAAAGCTTTGTTTTAATAACTGGGTGATAACCCAGTGCCAAAATATAGTTTCCTCCTGAGCATTCATTAAGAACAGATCCTGTGGGTTGCCACAGAGTTAAAGAAATGTGCTGTCATTGGTAGAGATTGTGTGTACAGTATATGTTTTACCCAATTTGGTGTTATTCTAAGCGAGTCAGCATTTTGAGAAAATGGTCTTACAGCTTCAAAAAAAACTTTAAAAAAAAAAAAAAAAACTGCACTTCTTTATTTTGAAGGTGGAATCTCCTGCATGAAACTGTCACTCCTCTCCTGGGAAGCTTTAGTTTGAGGAAGTTTCAGTAGAACCAATCTACCTTCCTCATAAAGATGGATCTTGCCCCTAAGCATCCATCCTGGGTGATTTTTTTTATTTTATTTTATTTAATTTATTTATTGCATTTTCTCTCACATTTGGATGTCGTGGCATGAGTCCCATATAACTTTGGCTTCAAAATGAAGTAAAATATAAATAACACAATATGTATGATCATACTTTTAAGATGTATCTTATCAATTTTACAATTCACTACTCCTTCTTGAACAAGGAGTTGCCATGATTACTTTTTTCTGTGCTGTTTGTCAGTGACACATTAGAATTTCGATCATAAAACCTTAGTTCTAAAGAACAATAGGTCCAATCACATCATGGGCTCAGAATTAAAAAGGGTATCACTCTCAGACATATATATATTTTTTTTATTGCATGTTTTTCACCTCAGACTTTAGAAGGCAAAGGACACTACTTAGTCATTTATTTTTACATGCATAGTTAAGCTGGAACTGTACACCTGTAAACTCCTGTTCAGATGGAAATATTGTAACAGCAATGAAACGGCTTCTGGGACATCTGTCTTAATGAATCTGCATTCTGAGGGCCTGCACTTTTTTATATTGAAGAACCCTATCACTTCTTATCATTGTTTTTAGCGCACAAATACATAATAATAAGAATGCTATTAATAAGACATTTCCGTTATTACCTAAAGTTTTAAATAGTACCATATTTTGAAACTGTGCTGTGTCACTTTAAATAACAAGTACTTTTAATTTTTTTTAAAATAGTATTTTTCTACCATAAAGGATCATTGATATTTGCCATTTTGAGCTGTCAGTCAACCTCTTGAATGCACCCTTAAAAATAGGTTGAAGTAATTTATAAATAATCAATAATTAAATGCAGTGGTTTCTCATTAACAAAACCTTTCAATCTCTTTTTGTTGTGGGTGGACAGCTAAAGTGACAATCTTTAATGTTGGTTTACTGTTGAAAAAAATATTTTAAAATAACATTCAGTTGATAAAGTACTTGTTAATACTTAGTAGTTTTATTTTATTCGACAATTGGGACCTCTGCTGGGTGTCTACGTATTTGCTTTTGACGTCCACTTTCTTTCCAAAGCACTCCATATTATCTCTGTGTTTCTGCTAATCTCATGGATAATGTTTGGTTATCACGACCATCTTTACTACTGGTGTCTATATAAGTGCTTTGTGGTATAGTAGTTGTAGTAATGAGATTGCAGGAGTCTGGAAGTATGGCTGAAGAGTGATACATAGACGTGTAGTGTTGTTACCCACAATACAAAGTGCTTCATATTTCCCTGGCAGTATTAAATAGTTTGAATGGTGCTGTTACTGATAAAGATAATTTATTACATTAAGGCTCGAAGGAATCAGTACATTTTATTTCAGTAGCTTTAGGCACCTGTTCAATTTCCAGCACGCCCTTCTGCAATGAAATATTGAGCGGGAAGCAGTAAATCTCCTGCCTGGCAATAAACAGACATTCAAAGAGATCTCAGGACTCCCAATTACTTTGCAGGAAATCTCCCCTTATAACGCACATGCTTCCTTTCGTGGCACTGACACTGAACAGATCCTTGCTTTACTCTGCTGGTGATATTATTAAGACCGAGGTCCCAGTATTAGTTGCTGCTTGAATATATCCATGATATGAGAGATTGGTATAACTGAAAAATATTATGAATTGAAATGTGGTTTACCTTAAATAGAGAAGGCATATGATATAATACATTAAGATATAATCTCTGAAGCTGTGTTGTTGTGAGTACTTCTTCACATAGGGTCGTGTAAATGTTTTGTTTTAGTATAAAATGCCAAAAAAACAACTTTCACCAAACTTGGGTGTTATAAGAAAAGACTAGTACTGTTAGGCTTCCTCTTCGAGGCACACAAGATAACCTGTCAGTTCTTAGTTATGCTTGGTCTGTTTCTGTTCTATGTTTTTCTGACAGTTTTCTGTTGTTGAATCCTCCATAACACAGCAGCACCTTATATATAAACCCCTGGAAATTAAGTCTCTGCCTGTAGAGTTAACCATCTGTTTATGGAGCCTGGGGCAGATGGAGATAAAAGTGACTTGTCCAAGTTCACAAAGAGTTGATTCTGGGATTAGAGCCATACTCCTGCTTCCGAGTCATTGTTTTCAGAGTCAGTCCCTTACTCAGTGAGCCACTCCTTCAGGAGGAATGTGAAGCAGTGTATATAGTGGGAGGTGATACAGACTCAATGGGACCCTGGAGCTGTCTGAGCAGAACCTCTCTTCAGGTGCATAATAATTACGCACAGAGCATACTGCACATACTGAAGTTTGTTTTTGTTCCATTTTTTTCTTTTGCTCGTTCCTTAATTGCTTTCCACCTGGGTTATGTCTACGCTTAGCCTCGGGGAGCTGTAATCTTGAGAGGAATTTGCTCCCACTCCCTATATTTGTCATCACCTTAAATCGTATGGATAAGTTAGAGGAGGCACTCTTTAGAATAGTTCCCCTAAATAACCTGTTACTGATTACTCAGGTAGCATATAGAAGGAAAGACAGAAAAGCATACTTTTGAACCAACAATTACGCTATTGTCAAAGGTCTCATGACGTGATTAAAATGTAAATGTTATTGACACTATTAAAATTGTCTTGTTATGTAAATTACAGCAAATAAAATCGTAAAAAGTTAGTATTGAATATTTCCGTCTTTAGAAGCTTTATAGTAATCTCAAGAAAAGTTCCAGCATCCACTCTGGTCAAATAATTGACTTCTAGGAGTCTCTTGTGCAGTAAGTAGTGTGTGATATAGGCCTAAATAAAGATCATATTGTAGCATTTATATACTTTTTTTACATATAGAATTTACTATAAATAAAGATAGCATTGTCTATTCTTGGCAGTTCTCCACATCTTCATTGTTAATTTTGTCTTTTACCTGTAAAAATAAAGATGGATGGTCAGTTTGGGGTTGATTTTTGCTGCTATACTTAGCCTATTTAAGGAGAACCCTTTTCCATTCTTCCCTCCCAACCTCTGTAGAAACTAGTGTGAAACGTGCGCACCAGGCCTGTGTAGCTAGGTGGGTGCGTCTGAATGACGCCAGACGTGGAGTAGTAGCATTAGTCATTCAAGAAGTGGCTTGTGCTGGCAGCATAGTACGTTTAGTTGTTTAAACTTTTCATTTACCAATTCATAAGGGAGAGTAATAGTTTACACTTATAGGGGCTTGGTTTTGGATTCAATATCTGACAGTCTCTTTTGTATTAGACACTACATAGCACTATAGAGGAGATAATTTAAGGAATGACAATTGGTTTATTATCCTTATTATTTTTTTAAGATAGTATTGTGAGATTTACAGTACATCTAGTTATTTTGCTCTAATATGTGAAAATATATTGACATATTGAATATAGGCATCTATTCTCCCTTTTTGAAGCACATTTTCTGTGTTTATAATTAAGCAGTCATTTAGGGCATATTATATCACTGAAACAAAGAAATCAATAATTGTTATTACAAGACACTGAGATATTCCTCTTTCATGTGGGTTTAAGTATGATAATATTTGTTGGAGGGAACCCCTACGTGGTTTTCTAAAAAAACAGCAAGAGAGAGGTTTATGGCAATAGCTTTATCATAATTACAGAACAATTTATCTATTGTTTTGAGAAGAGTTTTGATAAATAAATAAAGATTGATTCAACAGAGAGGAATAATTTTCCCTTAATACTTACTGCACAAGAGACTCCTAGAAGTAATTTATTTTGCCAGTGTGGATACAGGAACTACCCTTAGATTACTATAAAGCTTCTAAAAACTGGCATGCACTAATAACGGTTTATGATTTTATTTGTCGAAATTTACATAACAAGACTATTTTAGTGTCAATAAGTTAAATTTTAATCCCGTTTTTGGTTCTTTGACACAATTGTTGTTTCAAAAGTATGCTTTTCTGTCTTTTCTTCTATATCTCATATAATTAAACATATGCTACCAAAAATTCTTTAGATAACCATACTTCTGGCTTGTGAGAGAGGGAGTCTTTCTTTTTGATTTGATTACTCCTGTCCCCTACTCCTTTTGTTACAAGCCCAGTCATGTCCTTTTGAATGTAAGGTCTCCGAAGCAGAGACCTGTATAAACGTGTTTGACTCTATTGTTTTATGAAAAATTACTCACTGTACTCAGTGTATTTCCCACTGCAATGGCATCTTGTAAGATTTTTATGCTTTATAGTAATATTAATAATTAGTATACTTGCATTCAGAAATCTGTAGGCAATGTACTTTGGATCAGTGAAGTCAATAGTTGGATGTAGTTCCACCACACCCCTTCTTGTGGACTTTGGCTGGCCTATTTTTATTTACTGTTTATCTTTCTTGCAGCTTCTATAGCCTTAGTATCGTCTTAATAGAACTATTTAGTTACATTATGTCACGATCTTCCTCATTTTATAACTATCCTCTTGTGATCTTTAAATGTTGTAATATTAAATATTTGTGTATTTCTCTTAATGCATATGTATTCTGTACAATTGTTTTTTTGTTTTGTTTTTTCAGTTAAAAAATCTTGGTGACATACTAGTAACAGCAGCTGGATGATCTGTATTATTTGCAGCATTTGGTCACTTTAGATGCTTCACGAATATATACAAATCTGTTGAATAAAGGCAACATCCAAAGGCATTCTGCTTTAAAATTCTAGAACAGACAGATGTTTAAACCTTTATCAATTGTATCTTGAGTTTATATAATTTAAATGAAATGAAACTTGTGCCTAAGCAAACTTTTAATCACAGTTTATTATACTGCGCAATCTAAATGAAATAAACACTTTTGCTATGACCACAGTGATATGTATTCTAACAATAAACATCTTATGAAAGCACTTTATTAATAATGTTGTTGTTTCTAATCTAAGATGCCTTCTCCATAGACTTTGAGGAACTTTTCAGGGAGCTAAAGCTTTGTGATGCTGCAGACTGATATTCAGGGGGAGTGTGGTATCTTAAAAGTTTAAGAAACCATTTTTTTACTTGTTAGTATTGTTGTTTTCAAATCTTGACTTACTGTTTTTGAACCAAAGGCTAAGTATTTCATACATATTGGCATATGGTTGCATTTGACAAAAGGAATAATATATTACTTTTTATTAATCCAAAATGTTTTAAGGTTAGGCACACACATTTGAATATAATTGTGTTCGAAAGTGCACACAAAGTAACTTTATATATTGGAGGTCTCCTCCAGAAAGATTTATTTCAAGATTGGACACTTCAGAATAGCGAAATAATAACTGTACTGAGATTTACCCTGCTTTACAAGCTTGTGAGACCTATTTGAGCTCTGTGTTTTGACCAATTACTAGAAGCAAACCCATCTTTTTTCTTTTGTAGTGTATATACCTGATGAGTGGGAGGTTCCCAGAGAGAAGATAACCATGAATCGTGAACTGGGACAAGGGTCGTTTGGCATGGTGTATGAAGGGATTGCCAAAGGTGTGGTGAAGGATGAGACTGAAACCAGGGTTGCCATAAAGACTGTGAATGAGGCAGCCAGTATGCGGGAGAGAATAGAGTTCCTGAACGAGGCTTCCGTAATGAAGGAGTTCAACTGTCACCATGTGGTGAGTGCAGGAGAGAAGTTTACTGTTGCGTGAACCTCCGCTAGATGGACAGCTTGACTGTTTTATGTCAGCATAAACACATTTATTAGAAAATATTGTCATGGTTAGATAGTGTTACTATGAAAATCAGAGTGCTTGATCTTGGTGCTTGCTCTGTTGCCTTTCACTGATTTGTGCTTCTATCCCAGGTTCGTTTATTGGGGGTAGTTTCTCAAGGTCAACCAACACTTGTTATCATGGAGCTAATGACACGTGGTGACCTCAAAAGCTACCTGAGATCTTTAAGACCAGACAATGAGGTAAGTTAAATAAAATGCTTAAAGGGACACAGGAAGCTGCAAATGTGATAAAATGTAAAACTATAGGTAATAATAAATACTTTATCAGTGAAATGTAATTTAAAAAGTACATTTTATTTAGTAAATTTCCCTGGCATCTGCCAGCACTGTTTATCTAAATCCATTTTTGTTTTTTAATAAATGTTAACTAATAAAGTACTTGTTATTAACAATATTTTTGAATTATGCCATTTTTGGAACCTCCACTGTATCTGTTTCAACCAAAGGCAGACCTCTTGGTCCTACAAGGGCTGCCAATAATCCAGTATATCCATGTCTCTCTGCTTGTGCATTCAGGTTCTCACGCTCCGTTTTATTCATTCTGATTGTGACCGTTGTAGGACCTAAATGCCCACCACTGCTTTAAAACAAATGAATAACAAATCCAACATATTCATTTTTTCTTATACAGTTTTACAGCATCCCTTCTGTAAATTTGTAGAAACATTGGAATTCCTTTACATATCTGTGCCATTGATTCAAAATAAATAATTACAGATCAGTCTACTTACATTTGTCAACAATATTCGCCTGTTAGTAACATAGCAGGAGTTTATAACTGTAAAATACAAGTCAGAATCAGCATTTATGCAAGGTATTATTTAGTGGTATATAAGTGTAGATCTATATGTGTCTTAATTCCGTTCACAGGTGTTGTTCTTAACCCGTGGGGTTCATACATGTTCTGATTCAAATAAATCCAACCACCAGTCCATAATGTAAGGATCTTTCTGATTGTGTATACATGATTCCTCAGCTGGGGCACATGTGAGTTACTTACAGTGCCTTGCAAAAGTATTCACCCCCCTTGGCACTTTTTGTGTTTTGTTACCTCACAACCTGAAAGTAACATGGATTGTTTGAGGATTTGCATCATTTAATTTACAGAACATGCCCACAACTTCGAAGGTGTTTGGATAAGTCTCTATGAGCTTGCTACATCCTACCACTGGGATTTTTGCCCAATCCTCCTTGCAAAAATGTTCCAGCTCCTTTAAGTTTGATGGTTTGCACTTGTACTTCTCAACATCATTGTCCCTTACTTGTTTGAAGAGTTCCTTGGTCTTCATGGCAGTTTTTGGTTAGTTGTGCCTCTTGCTTAGGTGTTGCAGCCTCTGGGGCTTTTAAAAAAAGGTGTGTATATGTAATGACAGATCATGTGACACTTAGATTGCACACAGGTGGACATCATTTCACTAATTATGTGAAGGTAATTGGTTGCACCAGAGCTTTTTATTGGCTTCATAACAAAGGGGGTGAATACATGCCAATTTTCTGTTTTCTGATTTAAAAAAATAGTTTTATGTATATATTTTTCTCATTTCACTTCACCAACTTAGACTATTGTGTTCCGATCCATCACATAAAATTCAGATTAACAAAACATTGAACTTAACGTAACAAAATAGGTAAAAAGTCAAGGGGTGAATACTTTTGCAAGGCACTGTACTTACTTTCATTCCTTTTAATTGAACCATCTGTGCTCCAGGAAAGAGATCCTGGAATTTGGGCCTGTTAAAAGCCCTCTTAGGACTGAGTTACCTACCACTGGTGTTATTGTTAGGGAAAGATAACACCATGAGATAGGGGTTGGAGATATCTTCCTTGTGACTTGTATGCCACTAAAAATATTAAATTGATATGGTTTAGTTATTTCTACCTATATTTAAAAAATCATAACACAATTTAGCCTTTCATGTGTCCATTTAATAGCTTGTAAATTCACCCAAGGCTGCTGCACAATGAAGCCAGATCCAAATAATTCCTCCACCCCTGCCTCTTCTAATTTATAGTGACAATCCCATGTGGGCTCCTCAGTGATTCACATGCTATACATTTTGTGCCTGTATTATCCATTTTAATTGGATGTGAAATTTGTCTGAAAAAAGAACGGACAGGGTAATAATATGAGAAATTATCCCTTACTTCTTTGTAGCTTTAAGATGAGTTTACGACAAATTGTTTCACTAGTTTTAGGTCACTAGTTCCTTTACTTTTTACAAGCTTTTCTTATTTCTCTGTGAAAAAAAAAAAAACATCAGCAGAGCACCATTAAGTAAGAAAAATGGATAATTATACTAATAATAGCTTGTACAGTTTTTTGTAGAAGTCAAGCTGGTGAGATATAAATGCTGTGCACGGTTCTGAACTTTTAATTGAAATTACCATTTCAAAAGTGTGAAGTATATTTCATAGAAAAATACATGTTAAAAATGAGGCCATTCTCTTAAATTAGTGGGTTATAACCTAGAGGTAATTAGTTACACTTCAGAATAATCGGTGGGTACATAAAGCATTCATGAAATTAATATTTCTGTATTATCCCTTCATGAACTCATTAGGTGATCACAAAACACATTTCTGTCACTAGTAGCAAATAGTATAAGCCAGCAGTTAATCTACAAAATTACTTTGGCTAGAATGTGTAACCTTAAAGAGAGATGAAGTAACACTTAATACAAATAAAACTATTTTGTACCTCAGTGCATTCAGCGCACTGAGGGGTTGCAATGTATCACCGTGTCTGAAATAAGGCACCACTAACATTTTGTAGGTAGAAAACAAACAAACATTTAATAGAAGATATATCTTTCTGTCTTTCTTTTCCTCTCAAAATAGTTTCATGATGAGAGAGCCCTAATTAGTGTTTCTCTGTGTACAACCTCTTGATGTGGCTGGGCTCTGAGCATGTGATGTTCCCACTAAGTAGACACATTGGTCACTGTAATGACAGGCTTGCTCCCAACAGTCCTGATTACTTTATAAAAAAAACATCTGCCTTGTGTGATCAGTTCGGCAGTAGCTGGAAGTCTCAGGGACAAGTTTAGACTTTTATTTAAGGGACACTGCTTTTCTTTGTTTTAACAGACTGTGGCTTTATATATGTCTGCTATGTTTATTTGTTGTTGTGTGCATATATATATATATATATATATATATATATATATATATATATATATACACACACACACACCGAATGGTAGATAAGAAACAAAATGCTCATATAGCCTGCCCATTCTTCTACCTACCTGACAGGCAGATCCACTTCTGTAAAATAGATAGTACATTCACACATTTAACTTAAATCTTTCACCTTTCAAATCATAATCTCCTGATATTGCATTCTGCCTTTTCTGGGAGATACTTCCTTCTGATCATTAAAATAAAAATAAAAAAATGCTTGTGTATAAATAAATTGATGTTTATACACATGCATGCACACAAGCAAGAAGAAGGGTCTGGACTAGGGTAAAGTTAGGGTAGAGTAGAGAGTTGTGAACTCAGTGTCTGGAAGATTGGGCATGAACATACATACTAGGCCACCAATTCTACCACTTCTCCAAAGGACAACATGGTTTCAAAATATGTGACAAACTAAAAACATACAGCTATGTAAGGCATGAGCAAAAAAAGCATTTTGGAGAAAATATTAATTTGATCAGTTCTAGAGGTTGACATGACAGTAATCCTTACTGTCCCGTGCATTGGTTGCAGGCAGGGAAAGCAGGCTTTATAGTTGAAAGAGCTTCTCGGTCACAATTACAACTGGAGACACTTTGTTTAACTTGTCTTTCTGTGAACCTTAGCAACAGATTGCCAGCACTCCAAAATATTTTTTTAAAAGAACTGTCCGTTGCAGGATGCAGTGAGATTTCCACAAGATGATAGGAAGCATGCGGTCACAACTCCACTAGCACTGCAAGGATGGAGGAAAAAATACAGTACTCTTACTATTAAGTTTGTATGTTGAAGAAAAGCTCTTACATATAAGTAAATTGATACAAGCACACACTCATGTTTATTTTGTTGTATTCTTTTTCTTGTTATTGTTAAAAAAAATAATCATGTCTGTGAAAAGTGCCATTTTACTTCTAATTGTAACAGTAGGCCTATCATACACATAAGATGGCTAGGTTACAGAAATACTGGAAAAGGTGATATGCACGGTAACAGTTGAATCTTACAGTGTCTATCATAGGAATGCCATTCCATAGATCAACATCTGCAGAGCTGATTCATCTTCATTCTGATGATGGCTCCATTTTATCTTTTAGAGTAACTCTGGCCAGTCACCTCCCTCACTTAAGAAGATGATCCAGATGGCGGGAGAGATTGCAGATGGCATGTCGTATCTCAACGCAAACAAGTTTGTTCACAGAGACCTAGCTGCTAGAAATTGCATGGTGGCTGAGGAGTACACTGTCAAAATTGGAGGTAGGTCCTCATCTTGTCTCCTCTTTTCTATACAAGAAATGGTTGTGTTACTTCAGAGGTGCATATTAAGCAACAGTTATCTTATTTCTGCCATAATGCTTCAAACCATTTCCAAAACACCCTAGTCTACCTATGAGTGAAATTTATGTGTGAGGGCCACCTTTTGAATTGAAAAGGAGATTATTCCAGCTAAATTCAGGTTATAAATTGTCCTCATTTAAAGTGCCACTGCATCCTCTTTTCACAACTTTTAAGTATTAAAGGTCAGTTACAAATCTCAATTTATTGTGATTAATACAAATTTGAGAAAGCATACACTGTAAACTACAAATTTTCCCCTTATTTGTTAGCTGGTACACTTCCAGTCTTTTTAAACTGGGGCTGTCTGTGCAGCACATTTCCTCTCTCTACCCAGTAAAGTTGTGCAGTATAGAGGCAGATACAGGTACTTGTATTTCACACTTTAAAACTATTTGAAAAATAAGGCAGGGAAACAAATAATTGTCCGTGCACCTCTTCTCATTTTTTATTTATCTCAATAAATGGGAAAGTTGTTTTTACGGATTTACTTTTTAGGTCATGAAATATGGATCATTAGTAAAGAGATACATGTTTAAAAGACAGTATTGTATAACTAATGTGGTAAGCACAAACTTTTCAATATAAAGTCTGATTAGAAAGTACAAGTCATGAAACTGTGGTGGAGTTGCAGTCTCTGTAAGACATTCTAATGCACATTATATGTGGGCATTTCCCTTGTAGACAGTGTACTGTTCCTTTATTAGAGACTATTGTACATGTTGTTTGACAAGAGGCATTATTCATTGTTATCTCGTCAGCTGCCAGATACCATTAATAAAAAAAATAACTACATTAATGGCACTATTTAACCAAGGGAGAGGCAACACTATGACTGCCTTATGAACATGTTATGGTACATTTTCACTGCTGCCAGTCATTTTCTTCAAGCACTACTTTGCAAAGCTGCACTTGAGCAGATATACTGACTTTTAAAGATGTTCTCTGTTGCCCTATTAAAATAAACTAGTAAGTCAAGCTGTTATGGATATTAATGAGTGTTTTGTCTAACAGTGTTGTTTTGTTTTTCATTCTTTTCCTCTCTAGACTTTGGAATGACCAGAGATATCTATGAGACAGATTATTATAGAAAGGGAGGGAAAGGTCTGCTCCCCGTTCGATGGATGTCTCCGGAGTCTCTCAAGGACGGCGTCTTCACCACCCACTCAGATGTCTGGTAAATGGCACATTCTTCCTATTCTGTAGTGTGATATATACAGAATGTGCTTCAAGTTAATTAAATAAATAATATGAGAATGAGATGAACTTTAATCTCATTACAAGTCAAATACTTTACACTTTTCAAAACTAAGGTTTAACCTCAGACCCCAGTTGGCCTTTATGTATATTGCAAACATTATTATATTTCTTTATTCTGTTCTGTAGCTCTTCTTTGGGGAGGCTATTACATAAATATACTAAAATATACTATCCATTCTGTAGAATTCTGTCTAATCCTCTAAAGTATTTTAACATTCTGGATCTCTGTGAATAAATTGATCTATACTGTTTAAAAGATCCTATTTTCCCTAGCCTGACATATGGCTCATAATGTTTCGAAATTACTCTTGCACAATGAAAACATATATGTTTGACTTAAGAGGATAATTAAACAGAAATGAAGCCATACTACTGGTTTTAATTAGAATGGATTAAATGTTGATGCCTCTGCTGTGCCCTGGGAAATCCATGATATATAGGTAGTAATTGTGTTTGAGAGGAATATGGTTGCATTTCCTGAAGCAATGCGTCTACTTCTGGGTCATTGAGGGGAAAGGAGTGCAGGGTCAATTGCAATCATATTGAATTATTTTAACAAAGGTTTTTTCTTCCGTCCTTCCCCACCCTTTCTCCACTGAAATCAATTTTTCGGCAAAGCCCCAGAACGGACGGTGCCCGATATTCTGTGCCCAACTTGTTTAATTTGCGTTCAAATGTAAAAGTGTACAGCCCATGTCCCTTATTGCTACAAGACTTCTATATATTAGGTGATATGAACTGCTGAAGAATACAGAACAAACCAATAAATAAAAGTGCAGCTTTAGCTTGGTTGGCTCTTTTTATTAATTTATTTTTTTATCACAGACCTCATAGTTTTTGTAACATAATTTTTCTATTGTTGGTTTCCTGTCTCCACAAACATGGAGCAGTAACTGACAAATTACTCCATACAGTCAATATTTTTAAATAACCTTCTTTATCATTGGTCTTTCTTATAAAAGTACCTTACATTTAAGTGAAGCATGTCAAGTTTAAAAAACAAACAAACAAACAATACTCAGTTTTTCTTGTTGCCTGAACTTCATATTAGATAAATGGAGGGAAGAATATTTTGCTACTTTTCTTGCATTCATTCCTCTAAGTTTAAGACCTCTTTTGCTGGGGAATGTTGCACTAAGAAACAAATTAAATATTATTCCTTAATATGTGAGCCATTAATGAATACTAAGTATTTGGTTTGTTGCAATGATTGAAACCTTTTAGAATTCAGAAAAAAAGCATATTGGGAAAGTGTTTGAGCCTTATAGAAGAAGCAGGCAGTACTATCTTCTCTACTAATCTCTTCCTGTAGCGGGGGGAGATAAGGAAAGCGTAACACTTAAAGCATATCACAACCACTATTCGTAGTTATTTATAGATTATTGGTTAAGTAACTAAAATGAGATTAAAATGTACTGTATTAAAATCTGAGCAAAACTAAATAAAAATCTAGCATGTCACATGTAGTTTTACCTTGCTCAAAATGTCCTGTATCTCAAAAGCTTATTATGACTACTGGGTCCATTCTTGTAGACCATACAGTATAAGGAAAATCTAGATGTAGTGATATACCTAAGATTGGCCAACCTGTAGCTCTCTGTGGCATTTTTTAGTTGCCTTCTCGTTCCCAAACTACGTGCTTTATTATATTTTCAGCACATGTACACAAAAAGCATTCTACTGCAAGCTCCTGACAAAGCTATGCCTCCTTGCCCTATCTTTCCCAGTCTCCTTTAGTTTCCTCTGTTGCCAAAACCATAGACAGGTTTGTTGATTCTTATCAGCCATCTCATCAAATATGTGTAATGTAAATTTAATTTAAGAGCACTTCAAAGTATGCATAATGTTATACCCTCATATTAATACCAAAGAAAAATACCACTTATACCTCTGTTTAGTTGACAGTTCACTACTTAGAAGAACCAGTATTTTCACTTGTACAAGCAAACATAATGATAGTTATCATACTGGTATCATAATGAGAAATAAGACATTATTTTATCATTTACAACAGTATTTATGATATTTGTATCCTAAAAAATGTGCCAGAAAAGAAATGAAAAGTTGTCCCTGATGTCGGATGCCTCTGTGTTACTATAGTGCAGGGGTGAGCAATTAATTTCCCAAAAGCTGAACTTAATTCTGCTCAATATTAATTTTAGAGCTTTATTTAATTTTATTTTCTCCGTACCAGGAGCAGTATCTACAGAATGCTGTCCATCACAGTTAGTCACAACACTGCTGCTCACAAATTGCCCCCTTTTACAATTGCCACTGTTTTTTTGTCCAGTACACAACTTTGTATCCCACTGTAGGCCACTGTAGTGGGCTGGACAAAGACAGCCAAAGGGCCAGATGTGGCCTGCGGGCCGCACAATGCCCAGGTCTGCTGTAGTGCAGTGATTTCACTCCTAGACCTGTTTGAGCTCTTCCAAACCCAAGAGTTTTTTTATATACCAATTTTTAAACACCACTCAGAATTCTCAGACATGGCTCCTTTAAAAAAATAACATTCCAAGCCAGTTACATATTATTTGATCGAAATCCAAATTCCACACAACAAAGAACACGGTCCTGATTTAATCCTGTGGGCTAACTGAATCCTCAGAAGAATGCCGATGATGATGAATTTGCATTGTGCACGTATGCATGGGATGTGTGTATACATCAGCCTGCAGCAGAACAACAGCCTCTTCCCAAAATAGACAGTGTGTCCTACTGAGAAGAAAAACAGAAGCTCTGTGTGTGAGCAAGGTCTCCACTATGTGCTATTTTATCACATACTATTAGCGATTACTTGTTGCCTTTCACAATAGTGGTCTGGGCAAAGGCTACCAGTAAAATGCTTGATATTACTCCTTGATAGCAAAATAGTTTGTACTGTGCTGTTTTTGGACCTTCTGGCAATTAAATAGCACTCGTACCTCTTCTCTGACATAACAGTCCCATGATTTATACATTCCTATACTCCATGAACTAATGTGTCTGTGGTGGATGTGGTTTAGATTCTTGCTTTTTTAAATTCCATACAAGCATCTGACTTTATTGTAAGCTGTTCATATTTTAGTCATGTGGGACACCTTACTAGTCTTTAAAGACTATTTTGAACAGTGTACAGTAAATGTATTATTCTTGGGGGGAAAAGTAAATAATGTGGCGGATATTTTACTTTGAATTTTGCATTTTCCTTGCCATAAGCAAAATGCAGAGTTCCTCCATTGTTGGTCAGCCTCTTATCTGAGATGTGTCTTTAAAAGTATGAGTATAATAATTATTGGATTATTACAATCATTGTATTATGTATTGAATGGGTAATTGTTGTTTGTCAATCCGCTTTATGCCACAATGCCCCCACCCCCCTTGGGCTTCGTGTGCTGGGATTTATTTTAGCAATTGCTTTTGGGTCTTCTGGGCACATGAGGCTAAGATACAGTTTCAAATTAACGTTTCCAGCATTAGATTTACTTTGTTGTTTGGAATAAACTGTAAATGTGCTTATATAGGCTTGTAATTTAAAGTAAGACCAGGGATATTTCCCCTTGTTTTGATACTTGTGTGGTAGGAAGTGCATGCACATTGAAAAGGTTGTTATTATAGCCATTATTTTGGATATATCTAGTTAAGCAATGGAAATATCAAATCAAAGGGAGCTCTAACTATATTTTTCAAAAGGTCAAACAATATATTTATTTATTATTTTATTTACATATTTCCACTTTCTTACCCCTCTTCATGCAGGTCGTTTGGAGTCGTTTTATGGGAGATTGCCACTCTGGCAGAGCAGCCTTACCAAGGCATGTCCAATGAGCAAGTTCTGCGGTTTGTTATGGAGGGGGGACTCCTAGAGAAGCCAGATAACTGTCCGGACATGCTGTAAGTAGCACTTTCTTGATGTCTTGTGTGTATTCTCTGGCATATTTCATCAATTCCTGAAGCAAAAACGTAGGAGCCAGTTGTAGTGATAAGTGTGAGAAGCTAGTGAAATGAAACGCAAAGTACTGCAGCCTTGATTCTTCCGACATGTTGTTATGTTACTTTAGTTTACCAATGTGTCTAACGAAGTCCAATCTAATATCAGTGGCATTGCTGGGGTGGTACGTAAAAAAAAAAGTATAGGCATCATGTTTGCTGAAAAACCTCACCAATATTTTACATTCTCATAAAGTGCATATTGTTAACATTGGAATCAGAGGGTTATTACAGATTACATTTAGTGGAATCACAGATTATAATTCATAGTGTATACCATACTAACAGATTAGCTGTGCGTTCTTTTTTAAGCAATATTAGTTTTACAGGATGTAATTGAAACTTTAGTTCTATGTACTCTTATGTGGTATTTTACTCTAAATATGGGAGATACATTACAAGTCAACTATTTTAACTATATTTAGTCTGACTACATCATAAAGACCCATCTAAACCTACCCTAAAAATCCATTCATTCATACACAATATAAAAATATATTTTGTGGAATCTCAGGTGTTCATCTGTTACTTTTTTTGCAATAACCTTGTCATCTCTGCCAGAATTATAAGGGAAATCCAGAGCAAACCCAGGTTCCTCACAGAGCTTAGTGAGATGTGAGGCACCTCTGAAAGGCTGAAACGCACCTCTGGGGCCTGATGTTTGTTTAATGTCTGGTTTGCATTTTTTGCGAAGAGATTATTTCCTACACTCTTATAAAGACATAAGTTAGCTAAAACTTGAGAGAGTGCACTTTTAGTGGGTTTCACATGAACCGTTGTGAAGATTCTTTGGAGACCATTGGAGTGAGTGCAGAGATTAGGTTGCAAAATAAAATAGTATTTTTTTGAACGGATACCAGGAAAATCCCTTGGTCTAAGTTATAACTACTAGTGCTTCTTGAGTGATCTGTTGACCGATAACTAGTGGATGCTTGCCAGTTTTAGGCCTTCGGATAGGGTATTGTGAAGTGCCCACGTACAAAGACACTAGTGGGTGAATAATGGTGCCCCAAATACAGGTGATGGTGGAAATTTTTACTTGTTTCATTAAAGGGATAAGTTAGGGGTGTCCAAACTCTGTCCTGGAGGGCCGCACCCAGGGCTGGATTTGAATATATCCTTTCTGTGCACAGGTGAGTCAATCAGGATGACTGAAGAGGTGATTGACTCACCTGTGCACAGCAGGGTTATCATCAAATCCAGGCATGTGTGTGGCCCTCCAGGACAGAGTTTGGACACCCCTGGGATAAGGGATTAGTTAGGTGGTTTCATTACAGAATTCTGCTCTAGAGTACTGAATAGTTAACAATAAAAAAATACCCAAAGCCTGTACACCTACCAATCTGTGGCAGTTATGTAATTGTTTGCCTTTGTCTCCACCTAATGGTGGGTTATTTTGTTGCATACATAGGTCCCTATTCAATTTCAATACCGCAGTTGCCTTCATACCTGCTGTAAGTCTGCGGGCTTGAAATTTGCAACCGTTACAGAGCGATTCAATTGATCAAACTACCTGGAAAGCCTAATCTGTAAACCATGCACCCGTAAGTAGCATTTCAGAGCATGATCAATTAGGCAACGCCGTAACTACCAATTTAGAAACGACCATTAGTAAATCAGATCTTCATCATGACATCAGTAAAACATGCAGGATAAACATCAAATGATTAAAGTTTAGAAGTCTGATATGCAATCAGACTCGCAATCCGGCAATTTACAAAATAAAAATAAATGACGATACTGTTATAGTCCGTGTGGGTGGCCTAATATGCATTCACTCCTTGACTCCCGAAATTGATATTACATGGAAATGAAACGTAAAAAAAAAATTTTTGATTGCAGATTTGCGAGCTTGAGACTGTTGTGCAATTAATTCTAATGTCCAACATGGCTTTCCCAGTCTTTCAAAGTGCAGTATTGATTTTTTTATTTGCATTTAGAGTGCTATGATCAGGTGTAACCCCTTGCGAGTCCTATCTGGTACTCGTAGGATTTTCTTCTACATTTGCCATTTGCGGGTGTGAAAACAATTGTGAGCTTGAGGTATTGTAGCAATTGAATAGGGATTTGTGATTGTAACATTTACAGGCTTGAAAGATCAAAGGCTTAGATGGGTTGGAGTTACGACTTTTGACAATAGCAGGGATTTTAAGCCTGTAACCCCCAAATCGTTTGCGGGTATCTAAAAGATGCCAATTGAATAGCAAATTCGTTTATGGGCTCCAGTAACTTACAATTTCTCTGTTTAATTGGTTCCATAGTATGTTAATAGAATTGTCTCCAAGCAGAGTTGGTAGTGGCCAATACTATAAGGGACCGAGAGTTGTGAGAAGAAAATTGAATAGGTTTGTGTGGTCTGTGTTCTTATTTGCTGGCACATTTGCTATTTATGTTTATCAAGCTGCTTCTTTTTCCTTGGCTCTGCTTTGTGCATGTATGTGTAGTGAATAGTCATGGTATACCCTCTGTGAGAATTGTTGCTGCTCCCATCCCCCTGCTCTCCGCAGCCACTGAACCATCACTGAAACTCAGACAGATAACCCCACCAGACTGTTTATTAGCTGCCTGCAAAACATGTTTGTTTGTTTTTTTTGCTCAGTGTGATTGAAAGATGAGCATTACTGGAAGTTTCAGAGGGAGCTTGTGAGGGTGATCGAGAGGGGGATGGAGGCCAAGTCTGTCAGTTAAGGGATTCTTATAAATCAATGCGACCCTCACTCTAGTATGGGGGTCTTGGTGGTGGGTTCCAAGAGCGGGAGGGGAATCTCACACCTCTCTCTCGACAGCTGGCAGCTAAAAAAGAAGTGTGTGCTGATATTTTGGCAAGGTCCCAATAAAAGGATGAGACTTTCTCTTATAGAAGATAATTAATTCAGGGTATTTTAACTGGGATGACTTTTTGATTATGGGGGCTGTATGACGGGGACAGTATGACAGGTGGGATGGGGGGGCTTTATGACAGGGACAGTATGACAGGTGGGATGGGGGTTTCTGTATGACATGGACAGTGTGACAGCAGGTTTGGGGTTGTAGGAGATCATAATAGGGGTGCGAGGTGGGATGTGAGGGGAGGCATGGGTGGCCCTGGGGGGTGGGGGTTTAGGAGATCATAATGGGGGTGCCGGGGGGGGGGGGGGTTGGACTAGATCTAGGAACGATACAGAATAGGTAATTGGGGTATTTACATAAATTGATGTGTGCAGAAGGCATAATGAGGGAAGGATAAAGAATATTAATGGGCCACAGGAATGGTCCTAATATAGAATTGAGTAACACATTTTAGTGTTCCAGAGCTACAGCTGAGGTGGCCATACGTTGCTGTGTAATTACAGGGCACCAACATTTTCTGCATGGTCAATAGCAGCTTCCTCCGTTAAGATTTACACCGTAACAGACATTTGTGGTAAAATTTAAATAAATGTTTGCATAGTTTACATTGCTAGATGATTCCTCTAACCTCAAAGGACTTAAAATGTATTTTTATGATTGGGAAACTATTTTGCTGAAACTTAGCAATCACATGTTTTCAGGGTAACTCACAGACATTGACTTTATAAGATTGTAGAGGAAGAAGATATTTTTTTTAGTTTGCTGGGTACACGTAATTTGTATGGATCTATACATAGTCCACTCTTACAGAATCATAGCCCTGCTTTAAACTTAACAGGATACAGTCACGTGCTCAGATGGGAGGGCTGGTCTGTTTTTCTCCACATGATTCCTTCCCACTGTTGCAGCAGGAGGTGACATCTCCTAGAGATTGAGTAAACAAGGTATTAAATCCCATGTGAGTTGGGGGGTGGGGAGAAAAACCCTTCCATTTATGGCAAGAGCTGGAAGCCTGTACAGTGCAAAATGGTTTAGGGAGCGTCAAGTGACCAGGTTTCGTGCAGACGTCAGACTCCTGACATTTCAACTTAATGTGATTTCCCCACACAGACAAGCCAGCAGCACAGGGACACAACTTTTGTTTGGAGCATACTGGAAGCTAGATCAGTGACTGGGCAACCAGTCAACTTTGTGATGATTATGAATGAAAATATAAATCTTAACCAATTTAAAACATGTATGCGATAGATAGACAGATATATCTGTATATCAATACCTTTTTTTAAAAGGACAATGCTTTTATTTAGAGCGATGAACTTTCAAGACGGTTGACCTCACTTTATCATGTCTTAAGAAATATAGTGTATTTCTTTAGACTTGGTAACGGGAGGTCAGACCTCTCAAAAGCTTGTCACCCTGAATAAAATATTTGTCCAATAAAAAAGGTATCAAATATATCTACAGTACTCTAATTATTCATCCAGATTACTGGACATTCTCAGCTCTTCCACTCTCTTTATAAATAAGTATGCATATCTCTGAGACTGAATATAGCAACATTTACATTATAGACACTGAGCCTCAGATATTAGTATAAGGGGTACACATTTCCCCACATAACAACAAAGCAGGCCCTTTTCAACCAGCAGCAAATCGCCTCAGTCTGCAGTTACTCATACAGTATATAACTATTAAACAAAATAGAGGTGCTCAATCCGAGAACAAACTAATAGTTCTATGGACATGATAACCCACTCTGAGAGCAACCTCTTTTAGCTCACTTGTGCCCTTCACATGGAGAAATATCCTGAAGTAGATCAGTCTGGTCCCACTCACTAGAGTGGTCCAGCCCTGAAATACCAGGCAATTCTACCCTGAACAGGAGAAACAGCAAACACCAGATGTACGTTTTGGCCTTTATGGGCCTCGTCAGTGAGGTGTAGCTGTTAACTCCCTAGGGCACAGTGAGCAAGGGGTCCACGTCTGGATTCCCTATCACCCTTAGGGAGACTAATCCCTAAGGGTGAGTAGGACCAGACTGATATAGTACAGGATATGTCTCCCTATGAAGGGCACAACTAAGCTGAAAGAGGTTGCTCTCAGAGTGGGTTATCATGTCCATAGAACTAACCTATTAAGGTTAGTTTGTTCTCTGATTGAGCACCTCTATTTTGATATTTTGAGCATTTAACCACTCAAGCAATAGATTTACTGTGAATATTCATTTTGTAACCCAAACCCTTTGTTGTCTTTAATGACCATGCATAGATTGCCTTTATATTGCACACATTCTTTTTTTTTTATATAGAAAAATGGGTCTCCAGCTATAAAATGAATTGTGGCTATATATCCATTGCTTTCTATAGCTTTGTCTTTTCTTTGTAAGGTTCTTTTTATGCCTATGTTTTTCCACTGTTTTTCTTAATTACTCTTGTGTCTTGTATATTTAAACTTTTGTTGGTTGTTTGTCTTTATCTGTTTATCTTTTAGATAATGCAATGTTTTAGTATGTGTTTCATTATGCCTAATGCAAGTATTATTTAGCCTATTTTAACGCTAGTTGTGAACTAACAAAATATTGTAACTGCAAAAAATATGCCAGAAGATAACATATATGATAAGTATCTTAACTAAATGTGCTAAGAACTGAATTAAGGCATTTGCACAGAATATTGCCTACACTGAACAAGTTTCACACTGCATAGTATTGAGTTTGAAAAAAGGCAGCATAAAATTATGTATCAGAAGAGACATAAAAGCTTATATATATATATATATATATATATATATATATATATATATATATATATATATATATATATATATAGATCAGGCAGAAGGCAAACAAAAAGTTATATTGAAATGTTGCCAGTGATCTCATTTAGGGAGAAAATAAATTCCTTCCTGATCCAAATAACAGTTGGCAAGCAGATTTACCAACAGTCAGCATTAAAAACCTATTGCAGAGTGTAAGCATTTTATAACTGACAAGAAGTATTGACTTCTTAGGCCCCGCAAGCCCGTAATTACCTTCAAACAGAACTTTTGGCTGTGGGTTACAAAATATTTACATATATAGATGTATTTAATTGACTCAAGCCTGCAATTACCGGCTCACAGACCCAAAAAGTAAACCATGAACCTGTAAGTAGCATTTCAGGGCATGATCATGATCAATAAGCAAGCCCGTAAGTTATTTTTTAGACAGAGCCAATAGTAAATGAGACCATCATCATGACGTCAATAAAACATGGATTTTAAACTACAATCAATTAATGTTTAGAAGTCCGATTTGCAATCAGATTCAGAATCCAAAAATGTAGAAATCACTAAAAATCGATAAATTAACTGTTTTAGTCCATGCGGGTTCCATGATATGAATTAACCCATTGATTCCTGGGATCGATATAACACGGAAATAAAACATTAAAAACATTTTTTTTTATTGCAGATGTGCAAGCTTGAGAATGTTGTACAATTAATTCTAATGCCTTTCATTGCTTTCCCAGTATTTTTAGGTACAGTACTGTGTGTTTATTTGCTTTTTACAGTGTTACGAACAGGTGCAATTGGAATGCGAGTAGCAAAATGTAGCCAATTAAATATTGGTTACATTTACGGGTTCCATTATGGGCTCAAGTAATTGCGATTTGGACAATTAAATAGGAAGGAAAAATGTCAAAATGCTTTGGATAAATTTGCACGTATAAGCGGGGCATTTAAGAATCTGCAGGATTGGGTCATGTAGTTATCTTTGCAAGCAGCCTTTTTCTGTGCATATAGTGGGTAAGGTGTTGTAGGCATCAAATTATTCAAGCTCTGGTTATATAACAAATCCCTCTTCCCTCTTACTGCCACCAATAGATAAAATAACCACAGCCCCTCAGGCTCCAAGCTAAAAGAAAGTGCTAAAGCCAACAGGATAAAAGATTCTATACACATTAACATTAAAATAGTTTTCTTGCTCCTAGCTTACACATTTGCTAATTGGCATATACTTCAGAAATGTGAAGATTTCTTAAACTACGGCGGACAATTTTAAGTAATTCCATGTTTACTGCTTTCTTCTAGAGTTCTCAAGTGTATTATAACTTTTGTTTGTGTTTTTTTAGGTTTGAGCTCATGCGCATGTGCTGGCAATACAATCCCAAGATGCGACCTTCCTTCCTGGAAATCATCAGCAGTATCAAAGATGAGCTTGATCCAGGTTTCAGAGAAGTTTCTTTCTTCTACAGTGAAGAGAACAAACCCCCAGACACAGAAGAGCTAGACTTGGAGGCAGAGAACATGGAGAGCATTCCCTTGGATCCTTCTTGTGCTCTGCAAACTTCAGAGCACCATGTGGGACACAAAACCGAAAATGGCCCTGGTGTGGTGGTTCTTAGGGCCAGCTTTGATGAGCGGCAGCCATATGCGCACATGAATGGGGGACGAAAAAATGAGAGGGCACTTCCCCTGCCCCAGTCCTCGGCCTGCTGATCCTGGCTGGGGATCTGATGGACATTCATGGAAACACATTGCCTTGTGTCCCTCCAGGACCTGCCCATTGGAGGATCCCTCAGTATCCGTGTAAACACTAATCCATTTCCTCTTTTGGTTGGGCTTTGGCCTGTTTCTAAATTGCTCACCTGTGCTTGTGTCCTTGTTCACAGAAGGACACAGTTATCAGACCAGTGCCCTTTTCTCATCTGTGTGTGTTATGGTAAGCGTGCAATTGCTCACACCTGTGTTCTCACAAATATAGGGGCAGAAATGCACTTCTCTTGAACCATGTGTCATGAGAGTCTCCGCATTTGCACAGAAACACAAGCACCATTTTTTCTCTTGTTACTATGTTAGTTCAACATTTTCTTTATAACCCACACCCTATTATTTAATTCTGCCAGTCTTTGCCAAATAGATTTATTTTTGGACAGCATGGACAGTGCAGATGTATGAAGTCTCTTTTCCATATCACAGGACCATGCTATTACTTTTTGATAAACAACGCTAATCTGTTGTTAAAGGGCGTTTCCTCAAAAAACTGCATTTTTTTTTATTTTATTTACTTTTTCCCTTTGCGTGTGTGATGAGGTGCGAAGTGGGTTAATCCTATATGTGTGTGTATGTATATGTATATATATATATATATATATATATATATATATATATATACACACACACAAACATTCTGGAGAAAACGGGCAAAAAATACACACAAAAAAACAAGAAATGCAGAAACCAATGGGATTACAGTACACTGCTTTTCAGAAGACTGTTGAAGAGAAAAAAGCAATTAAAATAAATTCATGGAAAGCTAAAAAAAAAAAAAAAAAAAGGCATGACCAGTTGAACAACGGGTTTGTATGTCCTGTCTTTCTTAATCCAGATGTAGGATTGTGAAATCCTGTTTGTGTGAGCTGGAATGATATGAAACTTCAGACCTCTCTGCAGGCCCCAGCAGTATCCACGTCTCTCTGAAGTTACTTTTGAGCCTCATATGTTTTTGGATATTTTTCTCTCTTGCTAAGACTTTGTAGAAGGTTCTTACAGTTCAATGTGAGGCCAGAGCATCATTTACATACACATTGTATTTTGTGTCACTTTTATAACTTTTTTATGGTTCAGATATTCATCTATATGTCTGTACAGAAAAGGCTGCTATTTTTTTTTCTTTACCTTTTTTGTGGATTTAATCTATTTAAAAAAAAAATCAAAAAACAAAACAAGAAAAAAAAAAACCTTCAGGTCTACCCTTCCATCTCTTTGTGTTTCTATCTACTCCCTCCACTCCAACACAGGACTTATTGAATAGGCCAGACAGCAGCCAATCTCAGAAATCTTCTGTTGACTTGTCGGGAAGATTTCGGACAATCGCATTTGGATCCGCTGTTTTGAAGCATATTAGTAATCCGAAAATCTTTTGTTTGGTATTACCATGTGGCTCCTGGCATAGAAGAACTTGTAGTATTATTAGACATGGATCTGTTCAATGCCTTTTTATAAATGCATATATATATTTTTTTTTTGGCTTTTATTATTGTATGGTTTCCAAGCGGTGTTAATCCCGAATATGTGGGAGAGTTCCTTTGGCAAGGTTGTTATCTCTCCACTATATTGTATGAATTTTGTTCCTCCTTCCCTAATTTCCGCACACAGCAATCATTCTGTGATGTTTAATGTGTCATACAAATCTCAGGCCAGAAATTAACATGGTATTCAGTACATTCTCTCTCTTTGTTCCTGCATCCGATCATATTCTGAACCCTTCACTGGCCGGAGATTATAGGATGTGATATAAATTCACAGCTATATATACTGTTTGTTTTTGTCAATTGTTGGATCCAGCAACAGACTTTGAGTCACAACATAAACACACACACACATATATATCGCAATCCCTTCCATCCCAAAGGACAAATTCCATATTTTCTCTAAATTGCTGACAAAACAAGGTTACATAAGAAGTAATATAAATGAAAATCAAAGGAAAATCTTAAAATTGGATCATTTTCCAACAAATGCAAAAAAGCTAGTCTGCAAGGTGATCAATCTATCTTGTGGTGCCTTATTGTAATTGCATTAGCAAGTAACATGTGGCTGCTTATGGTGACTGATGGTCTGCACTTACAAAATAGTTTAAAAAAAAATGACTATGAGCTTAACCAGTCCTAAAAAGCCCATTCTGCAAAGATCTTTCCTAGCCCCTCTCCAATATCACAAGCACTGAATTTTTAAAAACTCTGTAGGTTTTTGTAGATGCTATATAGATAGCGCCACCACTTGGGCTAACTAACCAGTTGATGGAAATCCTATTTATCCTCAACTCACCTGAATTTCTTACACCCAGATTTTATTTTAGTTTTTTCGAACACATAAGTGATCAATTAGCACCATGGTAAAAAAAAAAAAAAAGGTTTTGTTTTACCATACTCTCTCTACCACACACTGCTACTTGGTGCTTAACTCTATGGTTAAAGAAATTCCACTTGTTTGTACATTTTAGACGTAAAACACAAAAACCCATTCACCCTTTTTTGGTTCTTTATGGTTTTGACAGAGCTCTCAAGTTAGATACAGTACATACATTACTATGTTTTGGGAGGCATACAGCAAAAGTGAAGCCACTTCTTACTTGGTGAATGTACTTAAAACCCACCCTATCTTGAAAGACCTTGTCCTACATTCAGACCAAAAAACTTTCAAGCATATGTTTATTTTGGGATGGAAGAATTTGCGCGTCATGAACAAAGAGTACACAAAAAATGGAGCGGTAGTTGTGGCTGGAGGTTGAAAAAAAGTGTTTGAATGTTTGTAGTAATGCATTTATTGCTTGTTGAAGTGTAATTATTCTTATCTCATTCTGTATATTGTTTCTTCTTCCCTGCCACCCCTAACATTTAAGAAGGTATTCTATGTAGGATTTGTTTTGTTTTTCTTATTTATTGTTCTGATTAGTTTCAGTCACTGTAAAAAAAAAAAATAATGCCCCCCACATTCTTATGTATTGAGATATGGCTTTTTGTAAATGACAGGGGACAGTTTTCAATTTAGTTTTTTTTCCAAACATTTATCTACCTCACTCTTTATTTTTTATATGTGTAAATATATATATATATTATAAAAAAAAAAACTACATCTCACATTTCTCAACAGTTGACAATAAACCATAAAAAACCGGTAACCTCATACACTACTCAAAACCACAAAATGCTGGTATTTAGAGGGGGAGCATCATTCATTTCAAGGGTCCTCAAAAGAAAGTGTTGGTTCATGTCTTGAGTATTGAACCTTAGTCAAAAGCATATTGACTGGACTGAAACAGCTCTCTATTGGTTAGCATTTGGTAATATCCTCAAAAATATTAGTCTTTATTTTATTTGTAAAATCTTAGAATGATATATCAGTAGAAGATGTTCCTGATCCATTCCATATATTAATTGATATGTTTGTTAATCTGAAATCTATGTCGTTTTGCATTCAAGAGCCTTAGTACAATTTGGTGTACATTTGAAGATTCTGTTGCAGGACAGTGTAGGGAATAATTACTTTGTTTAAAAAAAAAAAAAGAAAAAGGCAATCCAATACTTTCTTCACTACAATATTAAGCCATTGGCTGATCACAACTCAGAACATGGTCCAAGTGAAACCACTCATTTCAGACACATAATTGCTATTCTGAAATCTTAGGCTCTGGAAATTGACATATTGGGATGTTTACAGCAGACCAAACTTGCTGTTTTCTAGATATGACCCTACAGCTGTGACTCTTCTATGCAATCTCCTCATCCAGTCGGCTGTTAGTTCCTCAAACCTGGGAAAACACAAATCTGCTCCATTAAAATAAGCAATACATCCTAATGTTAGCCAGTGCAGCCTCTATTATTAAGACACCTTCAAACCCTGTAGTATTGTGATATTAATATTTCACTTAAATTTAAAAGCAAACTCATTCTCCTTAGCAGAGTGGTCAAAATTTTGTATACATGCAGTTGTATATTTTTATTTCTGTGTTGGATCCGCTAAATTCCTTTTAAGTTTACAATAAAGTGACATGCTGTTTCAGGCTATATGGAGATGCTCGAAGGCTCCATAATAAAAGCTTAAGTGCTCCTTAATTTCTATTTTTGAAAGTGGCCTCTTGACATGGTGATGTCCTCTCACCTCTCTCTCTTTCGCACATACTGCTAAACAGGTTCCTCAAATCTCAATTAACTATGAGGGTTTTGTAAAAACTGTCCAGATTGTATGTGTGTGTTTTTATGTGTGAGTCTTATCATTGTATGGAGTTAAAGTACACTACACACTTGTAAAGAACCGCTTCTTGAACTACCTTACAAAATTTTAATAGCCAACTATGCTGCTGTTGGGTGAGTTTATGAAATATTCCCATTACACCTACTATTTGATTTTATTCTGGTAAAAAAGTAACTTTGGAAATAAGGTTGCCCATATGTTGCCTTGATTTCCTTGCTTTATAAGATTTTTAGGTCTCTGTAGGTAAAAGTTGTTTGTAAGGTGGTTGGTTCCACATAGATGCCCTAAGCTGGTGGAAATTTTTCTATCTAGTCTTATAGCCATTTTACCATATCTACAATATCCGCTTGTCTGTAATGATAGCCCCTGAAATACTCCACAGCACAATATTTTATAGAAAACCTATATGCATATCCTCAAGTTACTTTTCCATTTTATTATGCCAAAAGAAAGTATTGATATTTTGAAGGTTTTCCAGTTACATTACAGAATTAGCAATTTGATCTCCCTTTATTTAATCTACTTTCTATGATTTTCACTTTTCAGGCAAAAAAATTGGTGTGCGTAATTAGTGGCTGTTCTGCTAAGCAGAAAAGACTAAATAGGAAGATAGGGAAGTAGGTTACCAGGGTAGTGTTAAATGTTTTGTGCTAAATGAGTGCTGTTTCCCCTTGTTTAAATATACATGTAGGCCAGTAAGTAGCCTGTGTTTAAGTGAGTTATTAATCATTTTGCCTGATGGGTTTTCACTGATATTTTTCATGTGCAGTAAGGCCATGCTGTTATTTACACCCAAAGTGCTTGAAGGACAGACTCGCCCTCCAAGCACAGGGGCTGCTTATGTCCAACGTATCTCAGACATTGTAAGCTAAAAACAAAGGCATTTCACATCTGTCCTCTGGGTTCAGGTCAGGATACGCTCTCTATGAGGCCTCCATTGTCATGGCAACAGTCTCTGGATGTGAAGCCTGAGTGATACAGATGTGATGTGTCTGGTATACTGTGCAGCCATCACCTTATAGAAGCTTCTGGAAATGTGTGATATGCTGTGATACAAATGTAATTAAATGTAAGTGGTTTACCAATTACTTGACACAGCATGATATATCCAGACTTACTAAAACTTCCATTCAAGCATAGATTCACTGTTGTGTATGTTTGTAGAACGCTGATTCTTACCGCCCAAGTGTTACTACTCACTGATAGATTTTGCAAGATCTGCTAGCATTGACATTGTTTAATTAAAAATGGGGAGCAGCCATCAAATGAGGTGTCTTAAATATCTATAGAAGCTGTTTCTTAATTCAGTAGGTTTATTCCTCTCTTCTCTCCTTTTAACTGTACCATTACAACTATTATTTTTTTCTGAATTTAGGTGTTTGTGTGACCTGGGACCTGAATTGATTGGCTTAGTTGGTGCTGGGTGCAGAATATTAAACGAAATAAAAAATGCATCCAAATCCTCAAATATAGTTTAAATTTAGATACCGAGTGGTGTAAATTTTTGGTAGTTCACATCTGTTGAAAGCAAATAAATAAAAATATGTGTTCAGATGAAATCTATGCGTCTGACTGTGGAGCGGAAGATACAGAACTATTGAGTTATCTCTTTGTTTGGCTGTTGCATTTCTTAGTCCTGGTGTTTCAGATACAGCTCTTAAACCGTTTATCATGGTTAAAGTGTGCTAATGATCAAGCAGCAGGATGGAAGGACACAAGTGTAAGGATCACATTATTGAGAGACCATGTCTTGTGTGATAGTTTGAATTACCCAGACCAATATTCCAGAAACCATGGATACTGTAAGACATACACATCTATGATCTATTTGTAAGAGAAAGTGTTAAAGGCACATTTAATTATTGGTTATAACCATTTCCAAAATCTACTGTTGCATACAAACCTAATCATCAAGTTAGAAAGGCTCCATTACTCTAAGTAGCCCATCATGATTTCTAGAAACCACTTTGTATTTCTAGCTTAAATGGACATGGTAATTTAATGTTTTAGTCACCATTCATCATAACCATGTAAAAACATATTCCTGTTCTAAAATATATTTAACTTGTTAAAATGTACTATTAAACAATTCCACATGTAATAACTGGATACATACTATCTATATCGCTTGCATATATATTTAAAAGTTACAGTCCAATGTTGGCTTCTCAACCAATCAAAGGTCATACCCTGGGATGTCTTCCCAGATTGTCTGATAAGGCAACATGGAATTTTCATTGTAAAGAAGACGTTGAAGGAGAGGAGGCAGCATGTATTCAGTCATTTCATTAGGACACACATTTTATAAAAAAAAAATCTTTATATTTTATAAAATTATTGCTGTTATTTTAAATTCAGATTTTGAATGGAGATCAAAAATGTAGCTTTACCATGTATCTTAACTCATAAAAATACAGGGCCAACATGTTAAGCACGATTGGTTCATGCATCTCCTAATTTATCATAGTGCTCTTCCATCAAAGTCTTGTTTTTATGGATAGAAACATAGATGGATGTATATTTTTAAGTCTCAAACTAGCATTGTTTTTTCTTTTAAGCAGTAAAAACCCTGGAATTTAACATAATTCTGCCAACATCTTCATTAACAAACTGTTACTTACTCTCACTCAATGAATTCTGCTTGTATTTTTTCTAACCGTCGCAAGTTCACTTACTCTTTGTTGCCAGCTTGCTCAAATGGCATTGAAGGAGTTGATTCATTAGCATTTTCAACAGGACTTTTGGGTCCAGTAGATTACGGGTAGTCTTTTGACAAAACAATATAGACAAAAAACTTCTGGTTTACAAGATCTTATTCAACGTCTCACTGCATTTTGTAAGTACATGGAATTTTCTAATGTGTAGTTTTATAAAAACACCTTAAATGTTAAGTGACTGGCATTTTATTTTCAGTTTAGAAACCTTTATATTTCAATGTCTAGATTTGTGTGCATGTGTATCACTATATGTATGTAATGCGTGTTTTCTTAGGTGCATTAAGATACACACGCTAGAATGTCTTCAGAAATGTGAGGATTTTTATTCAATTTAGCTTTACGAAATGCCAAAAAGGACCTTTCTCTATGATCTTGTAGCACATCCTAAAAGTGAACAGTTCTGTATCTTCAGCTTCCTGTTTTTGTTGTTTTTCATAACCCTCTGGTTAGATTGGGATGAATGAAACTGGTCATTTCACATTACTGTATAGTACAGTTAACATAGTGGATAATATAGCCTTTGTTGGTTGGAACAGAACCGGGAATGGTTTGAGAAGTAGCTTTAGTTGATAAAAGCATTATTTTATTGGATGGTCTTCTTACTGCTGGTACCACTAGCAGAGTTGGGTCAACCACAAATTTGAATATTTCACACAAAAAAAAACAACCGTTTAAATACAAATATACACAGTTTTGCATTAACCTATTTCCTTCCAAAAAAAATTAAACATTCTTTCTGGCAGCAAATTGGTTTCAACTTCAACATACAGCTGCTTTTCTCAACTTTCCCAAATCAAAAAGAGGTTTATTCCCTTTCTGTTTTCCAAACTGGTAAGGCTACAAGAAGAAAGAACTGGCCAGAGTTTCTTTCTACCTCTGGGACAAAATAATAATTAAAAAGACAAAAAAAAAATAAAAAAAAGAAAGCGCTATGGAATTGATGCATTGCTAATAAAATAATATAAATGAGTTAAAAAATCTTTTCCAAGTTTTCTTGTTTAAAAAAAGATAAAAAAGTAGAAAAAAAAATAAAAATAAACAAAAAGCATAAATAATATGGCCAATTTGTTACATTAAAATGACATGCTGTGTGTAAATTATTCATAAAAAATTCCTGTGTTTATATTAAAAAAAATGAATCAGTAGATAAAAAAAATCAACATGTTTTTGTATATTCTGTTGTAAGAATTTATTCCTGTTCTTGCTATATAATCTGAATTCTTTACATTATTGAAAAAAAGAAACTTTGTCTATTTTGAATGGCTGAACCTAAGGCAGTTTTAGTTTCTCTTACTCTGCTTTTTTTCTAGTAGTTAAAATACTACAAGATTTAAGTTAAATAAAAGAATTCTGTATGCATATATGTCTTATTGATTTTGTATTTTAAATTATACTTTTGGGTTGAAAAAAGTGTAAATGAAATGTGTGGGATATATATGTTCTGAAATACTTCCGTGGTTTGGATGTATACATTGAATATATGTTGTTCCCAAGTTAGACATTTTGAAGGATACAATTCTTTATTAACAATATGGGTTGTAGTGTAAAGGTATGTAGGGCCAGATGTGGGCACTATGTGGCCCTCACGCCCATCTCCCTCTGCTGGAATATTCAGTCCTTTTTTTCTCTCTTTAAAATTGGCGGTGTTATCCTATTGCCTCAGAAAAATCTTCTATCATATCTACTCCTCTACAAGAAGAGTAAGTACCAGAGTGATAGCACTTACCATGTAAGCTTTAGGCAGATGAGCAGTCCAAGACGGAATCCCCCATGACACAAAGTGAGATAAAGATTTTGTGTTAGTACACTTCAATAAGTTCAAATATATTTCATCTACGTGTTCATCTCCTTCTCTATGTAAAGTTCCAGCCTGTACTGTTCTGAATGCTATTATATTAAAATAGTTTATGAATATCCATAAAAATATGAATTCTGGAGCTTGACTTCATTTTCATAAATACTTTCGGAACCTTGGTGAATTTTATATAAAAAATAAATAATTGACTATCCCTGACATAGAATGTATTTTGGCTTCAGTGGCCAGTGCTTTTAAGTAAGTCTGCAGATAATACAGGACAATGTGATCTAGGTCTCCTCTACTCCAATGTCAAGTATACTCATGAAAAATAATCAACTTTAAAGGGCCACTGAATTGTCATATGTATACTAATTAAATATAGCATTTAATGTCAAAGTTGTATATTAAATTTCACATATTAGTCCCATTGAAAACTGATAAAAACGGACTGCCACATTTTGGAATTAACAATGGAATTAAATAGATGTGCAGTCCACAGTAGAAGTACTATTCCAGTAGGGCTACAACTAGCAAGGAGAGTGATAGATATATTTTGTGGAAGTTTTCAGATGCAAGCAAAGTCTGCTAAAACTAACATTTTCTCTAAAACTGCAATTCTGGTCCTTTCTTACATAGCTGCTACATAGTATGCTAGTTTGTTACATACTTTTCACAGCAATGTGACTTGTTCCCCTAAACAACATATTTATTGTTATATCTATTGGCCATGCATCCATGTACACCAAAAAATTAACTGAACATAGATGGTAGTTCATCACAATAGACCGGTGTGTCACCTGAAGATGCACTTTTCAGAGGGGATTTGGGTCCTTTCCTGTTATGACTGTGAGCATCCGCTAGATAACGCTGACAACATTTTGCTGCCGATATCATAGCTTTACGGTAAGGGTAAAGGTTTAAGCTTAAGGAAATAGTATATGATCTGAGCAGCGCTTACAAACTGTGCACAATTTCGGCAGTGCCATCTAGCAGCTCCTTGCTGCAACTGCTACTGCCACTCCCGGTGCAGTCATATAGGAAAGCTCCAGGATTTGTTCTAGTGAAATGTCAAGTTCAGCATGGATGTCTCCTTCTCTTTAAAACACCACTGCACAATGAAAAATATATATATATGTTTGAAATGTTCTCTGACTAAGAGCATAATTAAGCAGGAAAAAGTCATACAGCTAGTTTTTAACAAAAAAAAAATGTATCTTGATGTTTGTGCAGTACCCTGAAGTGATCCACAATACGTTGCTTGAAGTTGTGTGTGAGGGCTATTTACATTTCTGGAAAGTTGTGGTTGCAAGCTAGAGGGACCAGTTAGAGGGACAGTTTAAATGTTTTCCAGTTTTTAAGCAAAGGCTCTGTTTTCTGCCTGTTTCTTCCTCAAATGATAACTACAAATGCACACCTTATCATTTAGCTCTCAGGATGTGATGTAACAAACACAAAATGGTTTTCTATACTCCTAAACAGAGTCTGCAAAAATTCAGATTTTTGCAAAAAAATGTTTATGGCCGGCTGCTAATATTGTTGGTTTGGTACACACCTGACAAACCAGTGTCTGTTTTCTTAAATGGCAGAGGAATGGAGAACTGGCAGCTAGAGCCAGCATGCATTTAGAGCTTACCTGAGGGATAACATCGCAGAACGTTTAAAGGGAAAGTATCTATTAGGCACAATTGCTCTTGTATAGAAGAGTATGCTTTTTTTGCTACAATACTTCAGTATATTAGGTGATGTAAACTGCTGAAGAACACATAACGAATTAATGAAAGTGCAGCTTTAGCTTGGTTCAGTTCCGAGTTGTGTTATAAAGTGCCAACATTTCTGTAACAGAAATTGAATTGAATTTTTAAAATTTTGGTTCCCCATCTCCACAAACATGGCACATTAACTGGCAAATTATCTCATACAGTACAATGGTCTTTCTTATAAAATAACCTTACACGTAGTTGTAGCATGTCAAGTTTAAAAAAAAACAATCACTACACAGTTTTCTTGTTACCTGATTTTAGATTAAGAATGAAGAATTTTTATCTATCCACTTTTCTTGCATCCATTCTTCAAGACATTATTTGAAGGGAAATGTTGCATTAAGGAAAAAAAACATTAAATAATACTCAATTTATGAGCCATTAATACTAAGTATTTGGTTTCTTGCAATTTATTGTAATCTTTTAGACATCTGTAAAAATGCTTGTTGTGTAAGAGTTTGAGCCTTCTAGGAGCATGCAGGACTATCTTGTCTGCGAATCTCTTCCTGCTGTTCTTACCACTGCTGGCCACAGCCTGTTTTTTAAATGAGCATTTTTACAGACATGAATAGATTACAATCTTTTCAGGTAATTAAACAGTGATGAGTAAGGATCTGCTGGCTCAAGTGTATAATACTTTTTTCCAGCGGAAGATTCCATTTAAAGCTTAGCATGAGCGAAATGTGCCAGTGTCTCACTCTTTTTAATGGTGAATAGTGATGTCGCGAACATAACATTTTCGGAACGCGAACCGCCGCAAATGTTCGCAAACCAGCGAACATCGGCAAACCGCCATAGACTTCAATGGGCAGGCGAATTTTAAAACCCACAGGGACTCTTTCTGGCAACAATAGTGATGGGAAAGTTGTTTCAAAGGTTCTAACAACTGGACTGTGGCATGCCAGAGGGGGATCCATGGCAAAACTCCCACGGAAAATTACATAGTTGATGCAGAGTCTGGTTTTAAGCCATAAAGGGCATAAATTACCTAACATTCCTAAATTGTTTGGAATAACGTGCTTTAAAACATCAGGTATGATGTTGTATCGATCAGGTAGTGTAAGGGTTACACCCGCTTCACAGTGACAGACCAAACTCCCCGTTTAACGCACCGCAAACAACCGCAAACAGTCCATTTGCACAACCGCAAACTCCCCATTTGCACAAGGTTGGATACCAAGCTAGCCATGTCCCGTTCCATGTCCTCACTGATGTCATTGAAGGTCTCTTCCTCCACCCAGCCACGTACAACACCAAGGGTCCCCGAAAGGTGACAACAAGCCCCCTGGGACGCCTGCTGTGTTTGGTCTTTCACCTCCTCAAAGCCACCTTCCTCCTCTGATTCCTCTTCTTCAGACTCCTCTCATGCATTGCCTCTCTCTGCATTATTATAAGGTGTGTTTCCTTATCTGTTGGTAACATCAAAATATGATTATTAAATATTTCATATTTGTTTGTTTTTTTCTCCCAAAGTGAACCCCTTTGCGTATGTTGGATTTGCACCGCTCAAAAAGTATGAAAAGAGATCCCCCCCTTGAAGCCCATTAATGACATCATCAGTAAATTGTATGTAACAGATTCCAGTGTTTAGGGTTTATGACCCAATACTGCGATCATATCATTTATGACAAAAATCCGTATTTGTCGTATTATTCAGACGCGCGTGCATCTTTGTGTTACATTTCCTGATACTTTTATTATCTCGATCTTTATATATTTACTAGCGACTTGCCCGTCAAAAAATGGCGGCAATAAGATTGTAAGGCAGGTAATGGTTTGGACGAGACATTCATTTTGTTGGCGGTCGGATATCCTTCGGCGCTCATTGCGAGGCTGTTGGTTGTATTTTTTTTCTGATAGGCGCTTTTGCTGTTATTCTTTGGTCGGTGGTGATGTGTTTTTTGCGCTTATTGCAAGGCTTTGTGTGCTATGAGCAGCGTTGGCGCTCGTTGTGAGGCGCGCAGTGAATGGCTTTTATGTTTAATGTGATAATGTTTTTTTTGTGTATATGTATTTTTGTATGCTAATGAAATAATTACTAAATGAATATACTTTACCTATTTGTAAGTAATATATGCAGGAAGCATTGTGCTGAAGAGCTGACAATCTGTTTTCATGTTCCTGCAGCATACAATGTAGGTTTTCAGTGCTGTGGAGCTGCTGTGTAAGTGTCAGCAATGTGTGCAGTGTGTAGTGTAAATAGGCTGCGTGCGCGAGTGGAAGCCGTTAGGGTAGCTGGGTACTTCCGCATTGTGTAAGTTAGTGTTGTAAAATGGCTGTGGAATGTATATGTGGTAAGCGGGTGTGGATGATTTAGCGTCCTTGTTAATAGTGTATCTTTACCTCGTACGGCTTTTTAGGAAAATCTTTTTTAGTTAGCTCTTCAGGTTATTGATCACTGGATATATTAATTACAAATAGGTAAAGTATTTTAGTAATTAATTCATTATTATTAAAAAAAAAATATATAAAAAAAATACGCTTAATAGCATATTTTACACTGCGGTTACTTTACATACATTAATGCTTCGCACTTCCTAATACATTTGTTCATTCACAATAGTTTATTATCGTGCATTCATTTAATCAGTATTAATTAGTAATGGAAAATAAAAATGTAGACTTTACACTACACTAAAATGTTTTACTTTTTACTCTGCAGTTATATATCTGGATTACTGCTCATTGGCTGCCAGCGATAGCACTCTAAAAGAAGTTACAAATCTAAATCACTTTATTATGCTCTGAGACCTGAATACATTTTTTAATTTACACTGCACAAAAAAAATTATATATTTAACACTGTACTTATATATCTGTCTTTGCGATGAGCGCCGAAGATTGATTGTTGCAAAGCACGAAACATGAAGGACACGAGGGAAGAGGCTCACAATGAGCGCCGAAGGTCCTCAGAGTACAAAAAGCATCACATTGTGTGGCAAACAGCATTGCCATGGCTTCAAACTTTTTTATTTTTTTTATTATTGCCCCGTCATTTGTGCCAGTCAACTCGCTAGCGATATAATATAACATAATGCAATACAATATTATACGGTACACAGGTAACCCCCCCCCCCCCCCCCCCCCAGATTTCTTATCGTATGCATGTATGCGTATAGAAGCTAACAGGGGAGGGGAGAGGGGGAGGAAACACACGGGAGAGGGAGAGGAAGACACAGGAGAGGGGAGAGGGGGAGGAAGACACAGTGGAGAGAGGGAGGAAGACACAGGGCAGAGGGGGGAAGAGAAACAGGGTAAGGGAGAGGTGAGGGGAAAAGACACATCTGAGGGGGGAGAGACACAGGAGAGAGTGGGGGGTAGAGACACAGGGGAGAGGGGGGAAGAGACTAATGGGAGGGAGTGGTGAGGAGACCCCGGGGAGAGGAAAGGGGGTAAAGACACAGAGGAGGGGGGAAGAAACACAGGGGAAGGGAGAGGGGGTAGAGACACAGGGGAGAAGGGGGAAGAGACACAGATGAGGGGGGAGAGACACAGGGGAGGAGGGAAAGAAACACGGGAAGGGAGAGGGGGGTAGAGACACAGGGGAGGGGGGAGTGACACAGGGAAGGGGGAAAAGACATAGGAGAGGGGGGAAAGAAACACTGGGGAAGGGAGAGGGGGTAGAGACACAGGCAAGGGTGGGAGAGACACAGGGGAGAGGGGGGAGAGAGACACATGGGAGGGAGTGGGGGGGGAGACACAGGGGAGAGGGGGGGAGAGAGACACATGGGAGGGAGTGGGGGGGAGACACAGGGGAGGTCTTCTGCTTTATTATTATTATTATTATTATTACTATATAATGTGTAGATGTACCGGCTGGGCATGCTCTTCTACATTATTATTATTATTATTATTACTATATAATGTGTAGATGTACCGGCTGGGCATGCTCTTGTGCATTATTATTATTAGTAGTAGTATTTTACTAATAATAATAATAATAATGCACAAGAGCATGCCCAGCTGGTACATCTACACATTATATAATAATAATAATAATGCATGCCCAGCTGGTACATCTACACATTATATAGTAGTAATAATAATAATAATAATGCACAAGAGTCCTTCAGCACTGCACTGGACACTGAATAAACTTGCCTAGCTATGGTTTTCCCTATTGATGCAGTATCACCTACACTCTACCTCCTCTCAGTAAGAGACTGCAAGTTAGTTCTGATTCCAAAATGGCTGCTGTCCATGAGGTAGAAGGGTGTGGAAGGGAGTGTATGCTGCTGATTGGCTGGAATGTGTCTGCTGACTGTGACATGCAGGGTCAAAGTTTGCTCAATGATAAAGTATTGGGGGCGGGTCGAATCTCGCATATGTTCGCAGTAAGCCGCGAACGCGAACATGCTATGTTCGCCGGGAACAGTCCGCCGGCGAACTATTCGCGACATCTCTAATGGTGAACCAATCAACAAAAAAATATGTTATTACGCTTTTCCTAGAGAGAGAGGAGTGGTCGAGGTACAAGTACAAGGAAGGGCTGAAATTCCATCTGATCTATAAATAATGCTTATATACACTATCTCTGTCTCTTTATTTAAATATATATCTATTATATCTGTCCTTTTTAGTTTATTAGTGTGTATATTACAGATAATAGTTGTCAAACTACGAAACGTTGTCACGCTTTGCGAGCCGCATTTGAAGGTGGAGGCTCCCATGTCGGCTGCAATGAGCCGAAGGCAAGGTGAGGGGCCGAATTTGGGGAGGTGGAGGCTCTACGGCGCCTCACAAGCGGTTACAAACAGCCACAGAAGTTGGACTTTGAAAAAAATAAAACTATAACACGCAATGACTAAATACGACACGCAACACGCAATGACTAAAGACAAAAAAATACGAGCCGCGGGATTTAAAAAAAAAAAATTACGGACGTATACAATAAAATTATGAACTCGCAAACATACGAACTTAACGCCCCAACCAGCGCACACCGAAAAAAATTAAAAAAAATTACACACAGCAAGGGGGGACAGCCAGGACGCCTGTGAGTCAGTTTGCACGCAAATTTAAGTCCAATTTACAGCGTTTAGACACTCGAAAATCCCCTAAGCAAGAGAAAAAATGCCCACCGAAGAAAATGAGGTTACAAAAGCCCTAAAGCCGCAAAACACTGCCAAGCACATACGACTTTTACAAAAACCCATACGAGGTACAACATAACCTATTAGCAAGGACACTTAATCATCCACACCCGCATACCACATACACAATCGCCATCATTTTACAACACTAACTTACAGAATGCGGAAGTACACAGCTACACAAACTGTTTCCCTCTCGGGCACGCAGCCTATTTACACCACACACTGCACACATTGCTGACACTTACACCTCAACTCCACAACCGTGCAAACCTACATTGTATGCTGCAGGAACATCAATACAGATTGTTAGCTCTTATATTAATATTATATTAATTACAAATAGGTAAAGTATATATATTTATGATTTCATTAATTAATTATCATGAAAAAATACATATATACAAAAAAAGAAACACCACAGTATCGCAATAAACGATAAAGACCTTCACTGCGCGCCTCACAAGGAGCGCCAACGGTGCTCATAGGACACAAACTACACCAGGAGAGAGACTTGCAATAAGTGCAAAAAGGAGATCAGCGCGGACTTTACAATGAGAGCAAAAGCGCCTCTCATAACAAAAAATACACCAACCGAGAGGTTCACAATGAGTGCCAAAGGATCTTAGACGACCAAAACACTAACTGTCTTTGGCAAACAGCATTACCTGCCTTATAATTTTATTGACCCGTCATTTTTAGCAGGCAGGTCGCTAGTAACTCTTATATTTAGTCGCCCATTTCTCTAGTTTCTGCAAATCCCTTTGGAGGGAAAGCACATCATTATCTGATTTAATTACCTTGCACAACTTAGAAGTAGGACTGGAAAGTATTGTCTCCATTTTTGCGGATGACACTAAGTCATTAATAAATGTGTTAAAAAGGAGAGGACCCAATACTGCACCATGAGGAACCCCACATACCACATTAGCCCAATCTGAGAATGTTCCATTTACATGTTGATGGATAGCATGTTGGCAGAGAAACTTGATGGCACTGTTTGACACAAAGCCTCCCAAAAATATGTTTAGGCCTCAATCTGCCTTATGTATTTATTGAAGTGCATATGATTATGCTACACAGAAAACCTTCTGAACATAAAAACATTGAAGTATCACTATTTGGACACATAAATAGACATTTTGAAACTCATATTTCAATTGTCAGCTGAAAAGTGCAAGAATAAATACCATTACGTGATCACTGTATACAGACTAAAAGCCACCGAATGTTGAATTTATATTCATGGACACAAAGTATAAAGGAATTGAAGCTTATTGCAAGAGTGATTTTTAATTGACTGAATGACTGGTCATAAAATATTTTTCTTTTTTTGTACATAACTTTAGTGTTTGTGTAATGATGCCGCAATAGAAGACATAAGCTGTATAGATAAGATATAAGATAAATGTGGCAAGCTGTTACTTCATGTTATTAGCAAGATACAATATTTACCATATATTTTGTTTCTGAAAGCTAAAAGATTTTTTTCTGCTAATCCCAGCAAAAATAACGTTTGAATTTAAATAGAATCCTCCTTATAAAGTTACTATGCTTTTATGAAACATAAATACTACTTTGCTGTAGAATATTATTAGTTGGTTACCAGGTCAGAGGCAAACAATATCCTGCAACTAAATTATTGGATGGTCTAACACCTTGACTTAAGCAAGGCCCAGTTGGTATGTGCATATAAGAATGTATACCCCATCACCCATTGAATATAAAATTAGACACAGACCACTTCTTGGGAGATAACTGGCCACAGCGTTTATTGGTAAACACAACATGATGTAATAACCATAACGATAAATAAATAAACATAACCCGAGGGGAGGAGCCTGGACAGAGACAGTACACCCTACGCCCTAAAGCCTCATCCAGGGCCTACCATGTTGGAACATCCGTACCACCGTAGGGTAGGATCTCCCCCATTTTCCACTGTCCCGGCAATTCCCCTCACCACCCGCCGCTGTGACAAAATAAACAAACTTTTGATACCATATAATAAATACTTAATGATACATCCACAACAATGAGTACTTCAGACAATAAACAACATAATCCACAACTTACTATTCATCTTTTTTTTTGTTTTGTTATTAACAGTACAACATATACATCACTTTAACAACAATACTTTAGGGATGGGTGGGTGGGCATCTGCTCCCATGGCTAGCTGGGGGCAAACTGGTGGAAATTGGCGGCAAAAGCCTATAATGGCTCCACCTCCCCCAGCTAGCCACCTCCTGCCCCTCCCAGGTCCTGCCAGGTCAGGTGGTCCCTCCTTCCAACCCCAGGCAAGCCTGAGGTGGCCTACGGGCCCTTCACTCTAATTACTCTATCCAACATTATGACCATGATGCGTTAAGCTTCCCCCATGTGCAAGCCTGAGTGTTACTGTCTTGTTTTTGCAAAATCTTGTTTATTTTGACCTTAATACAGAACACCCCATGTGATGCAATGTATCTTGAATATACCATGGATCAGTGTTCGTTCACAGTGTCATCTGGAGCGCCTGGTATTTGCATGAGCTGTCTCAGTACCTCTTTAATAACCAGCTGCAATACTTGAGCCAGTCGCTCTGCTGTTAATGTTCTAGTTAATGGAGGGACATGGATAAATATGGCTCTCCCTTTTCCAAGATCCAAGGAGATGTAGTAGGTATATTCACAGAGGTACCTATAGGTAAAACAATAATATGATTACATGCCAGGTAAGAATCAATTGCACACTAAATCCTCATTGCAGCTACGTCAAAACATATGTTATTAATAGCATTTATTTCTAAATAAACCCTGAAAGGAAATTCAAGAGCAACCAATTTTTTTAAAGGTCTCTTTGTCCCTTCCTTATCTCAAACCTCCCAAGTTGTTGGACCTCCTTTGGAGAAACTTTTAAATGAAAATTACCCTGTCCTTTCCAGACAGCAAAAAATGTATAGCCCGTTGCAGTGAATAACTTCACTTGATAATGGACCACATGTTTTAGATAGAAAATAAATAAATACAATCTTTAATTTTTAACTAGTGTACTCTTGCTTTACTAGTGTGTCAGTTGTTGTTGTTCCTAACATAACTCATTATGTGGGAGGGGTCTTGGAAGCATATTTAATATTCTTTAAATTGAGTTTGCCACTTTGAATAGCCACTTGACAGCTTCGGTCAGCTATGAAAATTATGAATCTCCAAATGGAGGTCTCCAGACCCAAGCTGAGTGTGCTAAACATAATGTTTCTCTAAAAATCCTTTTATGCTGATCGCTTATTTTAGTAGCTAATATTTGTTTGTATTGGGCTTCAGGAACATGTCACACTCATACATCACATTGTTGCTTTTATATCTAGTGCTATTTTTAGTTGACAATTACAGTGTCAAATCTTTTTGGGTAAGGCATTATGAGCTTTGCATATCTGGTACCTTCAATTTTGCCTATTCTTCTTTGCAAAATTGCTCAAGCTCTGTCAGGTTTGATTGGAACTGTTAACAACAAAAGTTTTGCCACAGTTACTAAGTTCGATTGGCACTGTCAAGCTGAAAATTTAATCCAAGACATTCATGTTTTTGGTTATAAACCGCTCCAGTGTAGTGTTGGCTCTGTATTTAGGATCACTAGTAAAAGGTGAACCTCTACAAGTTTTCCAAGAGTTGCCATGTATGATGTGTCCATCCCTCTTGTTCTCAGTCCTGACCAGGTTCCCAGTCCATCATGATTGAAAACATCACAACATGATGTTAACATCACCATGCTTCACCGTGGAGCTGATGTTCTCAAGATGAAGAGCAGGTTTGATTTTGCTACAAACAACATTTTGTGTAAGTGGCAAAATGTTGGTGTCATGCTTGCGTGTCACCCACATACCTCTTGGAGAACTCCAATCTGGATTTTATATATATATTTTTAACGCAATGGCATTCTTTTTTTCCATTCTTCCATGGCTACGGATTTGTCTAGCTCCCTCAGTGTTACCATCAGCCTCTTGTTTGCTTCTCTGACTGATTGATGCCCTGCTTACATACTTGGTGGGTTTTGGTGCACGGCCTTCTTTAGGTAGAGTCACAGCTGTTTTTTTAATAATGAATTTAACAGTTCTGCCAGGATGTTCAAATATTGGGATCTTTTTTTTTTATGACCCAATGCTGATTGGTGCTTTTCCAGAACTTTATACAGAATTTGTAGATCTTTATGATGTTTATATATTCTCTCTAATACATTCTGAGGCTGTACAGAAATAGGTATATTTATTGTATCATCTAAAAGTTTAACTGAACACTGACGTACCACATTTAACGAATTAAATGACTTATAAAGGCAATTATGCAATTATTATGTAAACATTTTTTTAAAATATGTAGAATTACCTTTCACTTTGACATTATGGAATATGGTGTTTTGATAAATGACATAAAACCGCAATTAAATCAGATTTAATTCTGTATTTTAACACTACAAAATGTGTAATAAATAGCCAAGCCACTGTTTGAAAACATAAAATAGCAGCTATTTGAGGATATGGTTAGAGAATAAACACATCGCGAATTGAAGGACAGTAATTTGAAGAATTTGGTCTAATAATGGGCAAAATGTTTCTTTAGAAAGTTAAAAATGACAAAATGCCACAGTTTATGTATGTTTTCTTTTTCCCTTCTAGAAGTTTTGCACTTTTAAAGAGCAAGCATTTCTAATAAGCATTCTGTGCATATATATGAATCATTGGGATAAACACAGATTTTATGTAATTATACAAGAAGCATAATAGTACCCCGCTTACAATATGCTCTAATGAAGAATTACACGTAATACGTAGCACAATTATTTATTTTTGTTTGTTTTAGTAAATAACTATTAAAGGAACAGGGAATTCATCTGTCTTACATAGCCCTGAAAATCAAGTGAAAGAACATTTTCATCCCCCAAAGAATAAACACTGATATGTATTATTACAAGGAAAGGAGTATGTAAGCATTTGAGGGAGCTAGTAAGGCATGGTCTCTCCTGGATCTGAGAGCTTCCAGGTTCTTGCCCCCGATAAGCTCAGCATTTTTATTTTCACAGCGTAGCTACTGTCCGTCAACACATAGGTAATTAAACTATTTGGTGTCTTTAAAACCTACCACTGTGTTATAGTGAAAAGAGTAAAATGAAAATGTTTTTCACTTATTAAATTGCGATTCGGCCAATTGAATAGGGCTCTATAGAAGCACACGGCATATTTTTTTTACAGAAGTTTTTAGTTAGTGAAGACCTTGCTTTTGGATAGATACTCGCTAACTAAAAACTTCTGTAAAAAAATATGCTGTGTGCTTAAATAGAGCTTTATTCAGTTGGCCAAATCGCAATTTAATAAGGCTGATGGTGTTTTAGGCCTTCCCTTGTCTGGCAGAATACACTATGAGTTGCACCAGCCAGTGGCACTAAGTGGAATCGGGTTTGTTGGTTGTGGAAAGAGTTGTAACATTTATGTATATATACAACTGAGCATTGTATTGTCTATGCCGTTCTACAACATACTAATAATTTAGTTCCTTTTAAATAGCTTAAAGACTTTATAAATTAAATAGAAAATCTATATGAGATAAATTGGAGCGTTGTAATGTTTTTAAAATGTTTTATAAATTATTATTTTTATTTAGTTTCTCTATATTTAAAGAGAAGAAGTAAGATTTGAACCCAGGACCTAAAGTTCAAAAACAAAGGCTTTTGCCCCCTGCGTCACATCTCTGCGTGATTCTCTGTGCATTATAGAAATTAATAAAGCTAAAATAAAATCAGAGTGGTAGGTACAGCCTGTACTTTATTGTCTTGACATTATTTATTGTTTTGACTAGATTCCTCTGAGAGCTTTACAAGGAACAACAAAAAATGACAATATTCAATAAAAATAATAATCATCAAACAACTTTTCCATGTGATTTCCACCCTCTAACTGATTGTGCAGATTGTGATTTCAGAGTTCCTAGCACATGCAGTCCTTCTGCAGTGGCAGCCATCTGTTTCTTCTACATGATACAATGTAGAATCCATTGGTGCCAGTGCTTCCATTAGGAATGTGTTTTACCTGCAGGAAGCCTCTTCCTGGTAAAATCTAAACAAACAATGCAATGGCTACCTCCAGTAAAGACACATTACCTATACTCAGTAATAAATCAAAGGGTACCATCATCTGAGGTGATTAATTAATTCTCACCATTAGGATTGAAACACAGCAAGAGTATGCCAATTTGGATAAATAAGACTGGTTGCAGAAACGTAAAGGGTATATGGAAGGTTCCCTGTTTTTAATATTAAAATAAACTACCCACATGTTTGCATATCTAAACATCATTTTATTAACAAGGGTGTAAAAGCTCTGTTTTACGCACTTAAAACTTCCAAATAATCCCTTCAAAAGTCCCCATATAGCTAATGCATACAGTACTTCTGTAGTACTAGATGTACTAGACAATGACAGGCTGGGTCTCAGCACACACTCTTCCTCCTTATTAACTCATGCTGTGAAAATTAGGTAATTGCTTTAGATAAATGTAGTTACTAGGAATGAAGGTTTTCATACTTAAAATACAGATTCTTTACTTTTTTAATTTCTGGAATTACTGGACATTGCTTTGTTTCCCTGTTAAGCTCTTCCCTCCCTCCTTCCATTACCAAGCTGGTATTACCTCCCGGCATCTCTGGACTGGATAATATCAATTCCCGGCCATGAGATGTTGTTGCAGATGCTTCTCATATTAACGACAGACTCTATTCTTTCCTGTCCTTCCAGCAAACAGCAGCCGCCTTGTGGGAGAGCGCCGCTGAGGTCCCTCTCCTTATAGCCTGCGTTTCTCCCGCACTGCTCTAGGGTGATTGCTTTGGACGACGATGCCATTCCAACATGCACACACAGCTAGTGTTTTTGCCATTTTTTTCCCAGTGAAGAATAACAAGAAATGATCAGAATGCAAATACATACAGAACATTGTTTATCAGCCTTTTGCTGGCGAATGTAACCGGAAGCAGAGGGATTAGACTGGATAAACCTTCATACTAATCCTCACACGTCTTGTCAGAAAGCAATTTCATAAAGCAGGGCATTTAAAAGAAACACAGAATCCGGACAATTTTGATCGTATATTGAAAATAACTTACTTACACAGACAGAACGACCACAGTGTTTAACAAATTATTTGAAGATAAAAAGAGATGGAAATCATCAGTACTAATCAGGGCTGTGGAGTTGGAGTCAAGGAGTTGGAGACGGAGGAAATTTCGGGTACCTGGAGTCGGCAAAAAAAAAACACTGACTCCGACTCCTACTAAATTTAGATTGGAATAAAAAAAAAAGCAAGTTTAAATATCCCAATTCACAAAAATTTATAATTAATGACTTCTCTACTGTAAGAATAAAGACCCATGCATGCAGTGCCTCACCTAACCGCTAAACGAACACTTTAAGTGACTGTGAAAAAGCATGCTTTTCATGTGCTTCACTTTATGCTACGGAACGCACAATTCGGAGCACAAATACTTATAAATGGATTTTCCCTTGTTGTTTATAACTTATTTTTAACGCTCAACAAGGTTTTCAATACCTCGTTGGTAGAAATCATTTGGTATAGACTTGAATAATTTATCCAACCAAGCTCAGAACAGCTTCTTGGATACAACTGTAAGTGTTTATATTTGTTTTAAAACCTGCATGCCTGCTTGTTTGTATGAGGGAAGACATGTGTACATTAATACAGAGGAGTCGGGGAGTCGGAGTCCGAAGTACACAAAACTGAGGAGTCGGAGTCAGAAGTACACAAAACTGAGGTGTCGGAGTTGGAGTCGGAACATTTATCTACCGACTCCACAGCCCTGGTACTAATCTCCATCTTGAAGCAGAGCACTGAAAACTAAACAAAGGAATATTTATATTTCTAAAACAAATTCAGATTTCACTTTTTATATTGGTTAATCCTCCAACCTTCCTTTCTCACTGCTGCCTGGAGCTTCCTTGACTTGCAGGGTCTGAAAGGGCCAAACATTACAAGTAGTTTTCCATACACAAACATGTTAGCATTGTTTTTTCAAACATACTAAGCCCAGAGTAAAAAACTGAGAATTAGGATTGCATTGAATAGTCTATAAGCATTTAGAAATGGCTTGTCATTTATGGACAATTCAGGGCCTGAAATATGCTCCTCATAAATTCACTATATTGGCTGGTGCAGTTGAACTCCAGATAACACCCAAAATAAAGAGATAGTTTGAATGCTTTAAAAGCAAAATTAAAATGTTTTACAGATTATTGACTTGCCTTTGACTGCTGTAGATGATGGCGCCGAGCAATATCCAATGAGTACAGTGAAGGACCCAGATATTGCAGAAATGTAAAGTACTCATAACAATGAATATATTTACAGTTGCTTGTAATTAGAGGTTTTGAGTGGAAGTGTTAGATAATTATGCTTGAAGGTTGGGTATTTTAAGCATAAAGTACATGAAAATGATTTCCCAGTCTCCTAATCACTATTAACTATCAGCCTTATTAAATTGCGATTCATCAAATGTAAAAGGGCTCTATTTAAACACACAGCATATTTTTTTACAGATGTTTTTAGTTTGTGAACTTCTATCCAAAAGCAAGGTCTTCACTAACTAAAAACTTCTGTAAAGAAAATATGCTCTGTGCTTAAATTGAGCCCTTTTAAATTTGCTGAATCAGAATTTAATAAGGCTGTATATCTCTCAATCAGGGGTGATAAACCTTGCAAATAATGATAGTAACATAGAAATGTAAGCATTAAAGTCTTAGCATTATTCTGCTCTTTTGTAACTGGGCATGATAGCTGTGGTTTTCAACACAACTATAAGTTACATGTAAACACCTTACCATAATTTTCTTAGCCATTTGTGCAATCATTTAGAGAAGTGTGAATTAACAATAGCTACCAACAACTTTTCAACCCCTTTTGTAACATTTATTAGATCAGTTTAACATGAAGAACAGAACATTATCTGTATCAGTCTTTGCTTCCCATACTATAAATGACTCTACTAGTTTCAAAACAACATAAAAAAAATGATTAAAGTATCACATATATAGTTGTGAGCAAACGAGTTAGTTGCTAACGCTTGCGGGCTCGCACAGCGAGTCACGGCTCTCGTGAAGGGAGGGCCGCAGTTGCTGGCATGGGGCCTCATTCAATTGCGATTTGACCAATTGAATAGGGCTCTATATAATCACAGAGCATATTTTTTTCAGAAGGTTTTTAGTTAGTGAAGAGCTTGCTTTTGAATACAAGTTCACCAACTAAAAACTTCTGTAAAAAAATATACTCTATGTGCTTATATAGAGCCCTGTTCAATTGGCCAAATCGCAATTGAATGAGGCCCATGGAGCGACGCAGGCGCTCCTTGCCAGCAACTGCGACCCTCGCAAACTTCACGTCATAACGCAAACAGCATACGAGACACGTTACCACACATTACGACCTCGCAAAAATCATCCGCAACCCGCGTACATGAAAAAATGAAAAACACAATAAATACACACAACACATGCATAAAAAGCTTACCTAAAGCAAGAGGGAGCATCCAGGACCTCAAAAAAGCAAGTTACACCTTCATTTAACTCAAAATAAATTAGTTTAGACACTAAAAAAATTCTCTAAGCGAGAGAAAAAATGGCCGCCGAACAAAACGAAAACGAGGCTACAGCACTCTAAACACACAAAACACCACAAGAAACATGCAAAACACCACAAAACACCTACGGATATTCCGCTAAGACGCATACCACACATTACTCGCCATTTTACAACAATGCGAAAGTACTTAGCTACGCTAACGGATTGGTCTCGCGCACGCACACTATTACACTGCACACATTCAGCACGCTTACACAGCAGCTCCGCACCACTAATGCTGCAGCAACGTCAAAACACATTGCCAGCTCTTCAACACAATGCTTCAAAATAGGTAAAGTATATTCATTTATTAATGTATTATTTATTTCATTATTATACACCAAACAGCATTAGCTCACTTACAATTTAATTGCCGTCATTTTTTGACGGGCAATTCGCTAGTGTTCTTATAAAAGCATGACAAAAATATAGTATCATTTTAAAAAGGAATTGGAGAAAGCATCTGTTCTGGGGCCTTGTCCTGTAGATATTCCTAACTTGTTTAAAATTATTGTTACTTCAAGACTGGTTGGATAACTGAGATTATTTCATTTTTTTTTTCAAAGTAAACAAGAGGTTTCTCACATGACAGCCAGCAAATTTGGATCTCATACATACGTTGGCTCTACAGACTTCTTCCTGATGTATGGAGGTGGATCAATAGCTATACTACACCCTCTTACTTGTGCTATCCCCCCATATGTAGATAAATGGGGTGCATGGTAGCTCATTTATCTAGCCAATTACTCTAGTGATATCCTTATCTTATTCATCCTTAACCCTTACACTAATTGCAGTATGGACTGCTATTTTAAATGTGTATGTCCATGTGGCATTATACCTTCTATATTCTGCTATTTTGGTCTCAAAAAATTGCGCATACTGAAGCTCATATATTACCATGTGGTCTATTACAAGTTACCACTGCACATGAAATATTGCGACTATACTTTTATGCTACGTGCGGTCTGTATTTTGGTAGCACGACAATGGAGCGCCAGAGGAATGCGCACCGACGCATGCACGCACACACAGAAGTGAACCCGTTAATAGCGCACCCATGCGAGCTGATGACGGGGCATGCCACAGGCTCAATCCAGGTCACAAGTTTGTAGGTGATAGCCCCCTGTGCCCCCAGGACAGTGTTAGTCATGGTGTCACATCTGAGATACCCTGGCACTGAATCTCTAGAGCCTGCGCCCAGAGGATCCGAAATTACATTGGAGTTATCAATAATAGGGTCTCTCTACCCTATTTGGTCCATGGACCAACGGATCACCTTCCAATGCTCTTGGACATTTTTTAGGGTGACCCTAAATGCGACCATATATGTCATCTAGCTTTGCAGTGCTTCTTGTTGTGCTGTAGGTTTATCCATTACTGTGTCTTATGGCCGTGGTCTGTGTATAGTGTTAGGGTCTCTGCTTTGTTTCTAGTGACCAGCAGATAAGCCCACCAGCACTGGTCAGCATGAGCACATCTGCGGCTTTCTGTCCTCGCCTATTATTGATGCCGGCCTTGGCATCATACAGGATTCTGAACACTCTGTTGTGGGAATGTATTTATTCCTATTTTTGTAGAGTGTGTGTTATTTACCTCCTTCTCTAAATGCCTTTGTGAGGATGGAGAGAGATGTGATGCACACTACATTGCGAGGCTTGTGTGCTCCCCCACAGAAACTCTGGAACCTGTTGAATAATCCATTATGAGGAGTATAATGTCACAAGGACGTAAACTGAGCGGTGCATAATACGGAGTGCTGCCAGTTCCATGTCAGCCTTCCCACCACCCGCACTCTCTTATTCTCTCTCCATCTTACATGTTCGCTCTCTTTCCCGGATTCATTCACACACCCTCCTTCACTCTGTCACTAATGTTCCTCTCACTCGTTCTTCTTTCTCTCACAATCATTCACCTGGGTCTCTAACACAGTTTCTCTCTTTTTCTCACTTGTGCTCTCACGTTTTCTGTCTGTTTGTCATGCGTTCTTCTCTCACACGTTCACCTCTTCTCCCCCTCACGTTCTCCCTTTGTTTCATGCATTCTCTCAAGTCTGGCTATTCCTCTATGCAATTGAGAGACCTTATTGGTTCCACCAGCTTATCTCTTTGGTATCATTATACCACCTGTTGTTGTGTTAACTTTTTGTAATCAACGGCTCAAAACTCAGGCTTTATCACATTCTCCATACATGCCCCCCCCCAAATCACTGAAGAAAATACCAGCCAACCAAAAAAAGCAAAAAGTCTGTTTTCACCAAAATCATTCCATTCACAAGACAACAGGGTTTATTCTAACTCTCCAATACTTGACAACATAATCTTTATTTAAAAGAAGTGAAAGTTCTGAGGTCTGATTTACAAAAAGTCATTGCATTGCAAGGCTAAAGGAGAGTTATGAAATGTAAAGTAGATGATACACTTTGCAAACCTTTTAATCAGGCCTAGGTCTAAATTCAGAACAAATTGAAGGTAAATATAAAGACATGGAAAAAAGATCACAATGTCATAATATTTCCTTACCAGCAACACACAAAAATATGCATGAAACAGTTACAAACATACTAAAGGTCTTGCTCTCTCGAGTTCCTAATGAGAAACTAACATTACACAGGGTGCATCGAGCCCTAACAAACCATTTTCTAATTGTCCACAAAACATACAAGTGGCAATGAAATGTACCTAATACAAAATCATGACTTGCTCAAATAATTCTTGCAAACTGAATATAAGCAGGAATTAGTCATCATGGAAGGAGTTTTAAAACATACTCTTAACCAATAACTCGATAGATAGCAGTAGTGAAGCTACTCCGAGTGCAAAGAACCAGGGGCCACAACAGGTTAAGGGCCCTCTGCTATTGGCAGTGGGCTAGAGCAAAGGGATAATCTTAATATTTTTAGCGACGAGAGGCAGATACCTATTTTTATAGAAAGGTGACCACCTACATACATTGTTGGTTTTCCTTGTATAGAGCAGTTGCCAGGGTGGTGTCAAATTATTTTGCACTGGGTAACTCCATTCATTACCTCTTATGGATTAACATATGTATGGAAAGAGCAAACCCTACATATAGATCCCACATTTTATTTTCTCACCCCATAGAATTGCTTGATTATTTCTTACATACATTAACAATAACAAAAAAAAAAAAGTTTTCTTATCGGTGTACTCCTTATAGTAAGGTGTGGATTAAAACATAACTTTTATTTTTCTTGTATTAAAATATTAGTAAAAAAATTAATAATTTTCCGTGCTTATTATATATCAAATGTTACTCTAAAGAAAAATTATTTTCTTATCGGTGCACTCCTGATATTCAGGTAAAGATTAAAAGATAACTTTTATTCTTCTTGTATTAGATTTTTTACAAAAAAATATTTATTTTCCATACTGGTTATATATAAATTTGGAAATTGCCAGTCAAAAAAGACGGGAATAAAATTGTAAATCTGGCAATGCTGTTTGCCACACAATATGAGGATTTTGGCCCTCTGAGCACCTTTGGTGCTCATTGCGAGCCTCTCCCCCCATGTACTTCAACTTTCCTGCTTTCCAATGATCACCTTTGGCGCTCATCATGAGCCCCACGATGAGCGCCTTAATTGCGAGCCTCTCCCCTGTGTACTTCAACTTTCCTGCTTTGCAATGATCACCTTCGGTGCTCACCTTCGGCGCTCATCGCAAGCCCTGCAATGAGCACCTTCGACGCTCATTGCAGCCTAAGTCCCATGGTCCTCGCAGTCGCGTGCCTCAACTGCAATGCTGCAAAGTGAGGTCCACAACTATTATATGTGAATCTTATTCTAACAATAGAATCATCCACATAGTAGATCCACATAACTGTTATGAGGCTAATATTCTCAATAAAGTAACATATTTTTGTAACTAACAAAACACACAGGTACACCTATTGCATTCCTGTGACATAGACCCAAAAATAGTAAAACATGGTGCTGTATAGTATAGTATTTCAACATATTCACATTAAGGGTGTCCTAATTTTAACAGGTGTTGGAGTTGCCAAACAGATATCAGCGTGTTCCTTTCTTTTTTTTTAATGTTTAATGTATGTGATATTTTCAGGCTATGGTGCCACAATATGTTGAGCCCGATTCAACTCCACAATCATAACTTACTGTAGCCCATAAGTGAGGCCGTAAGTTAATTTGCTATTCAATTTGTGTTTTTTTGCTGGCTCCAAATGGTTGAAATCCTTGCGGTTGTTAAGCCTGAAACTTACAGCCTCCCGAAGCCTTTGATCTTTCACGTCCGCAAGAGTTTCTGATCGCTAACATCGCAAACCGCACCCACAGTCAAACCCGAAATGGCAATTGTTGGCCCAAAGGTTATGGGTTCCAAATAGGACCCGCAAAGGGTTTACACACTAGTTTTGTAACACTGCAAATGCTAATATAAAGACACCAATGGACTTTAAAATATGGGGAAAACAATGGAAAGCATTACAATTACTTGCACAACAACTCCCAACTATCACATATTGAAAATAAAAAAATAAATGGCTGCCATAGTAACCCTTTCTCACTCCCAGAGGCTCCCTAATGTGCACCCTAAAAATACAAAGATTATCTGATATACATCCCACTCATCACATCTACATTTGGATAACACATAGTGGCCAAATTACACTGCCACATGGCATATATCAAGTACCAGGGGAACAATTCCTAATTGGTTGTTCAGGCCTGCTGTTATGTCCGACTCTCTGTGACTGTCTGTGATCCTATGCACTACAGCACACTTACTTATGTCTGTCTGTGCGTATCCACAAGGTTTGCATGGAAAATATACTGGAGTGGGTTGCCAGTTCCTTCTCCAGTGGACTGTGATTTGTCTGACCTCTCTGCTTTGACCTGCCCACCTACACTGACCCTACATGGTATAGTACACAGCTTCATTCAGGTACAGAAGCCACCTCACCACCACCACCACTTAGCAATCCAAAAGGGAACCAGTGGAACTCACACCACACTAATCTACATCTAACCCTAATCTACATCTAACACACATGGAGACTGTGCAGAGGCACGTGGAGCAACAGCCAACTCCCCTCCATCTCCGATACTCCCATCCTGGAAAGTCCCACGCCATTTCTGGTGGCCATGTTCCCAGATGTATACCCATTGTCATTTGGTGTCATCCCATTAAGTGTTTTGATATCAATAAATTCACAATATCACATGTCATATGAGGGCTTCAGGGTAATGTTGATACTCCACTGTGTGACAAATTGGACTTTGCATGTGTATTAACCCTTTATTATCAAATATTATATATATTATTATAAGATATTTCATGATATTATTACTATTATTATATGGGGTTAACCTATTGCATAGTAACAAGGGTTCATTAGTTTACTGATATAGGAATGTGACACAAATGTGATGTATGTGAATATCCCATAACTCCAACCATTGAAAACACACTGACACAGTGAGAACGGCATAACAAAGCTTTATTTCATAAACAAAGCACAATCAGAAATAGACAAGACTTTGCATTAATATCGTGGGTGTGGTGTGGGCGGATTCCGGGAGAGGCTCTTGTTGGGAAAAAAGGGATACCTAAAGGGGGTAATGTCATAGTCTAGAATAAGCATGATGTATAGCACCTAACAGGGTCACGTGGTCACTACACCACTGCAACCTGTATCTAAAGAAAAAACGGATCATCAGAAATAACTCCATTTAATTGAAGAAACCATTAATGTGCATAGAACTTAGATCTTGTCTATATCTACTCAATGAAACAGATGCTTAAACCTCTGGACTGTGCAATCCAATCCAGTTTCACACTAACAGTGTGTGGACAAAACAAAAATCTAAAAAAAAATGGGAAAAAAATGGACAAAAAAAATAAAAATGGCAGAGGATAAAAAATAAACAAACATGCATGTACAGTGCAGTGCTGAATACTGTAGCAATATACCAACTCACCTGATTCCCATCTACAAGCGTTACTAACCATTAGCTAGTTCTCAGGATATCTCACTGGCCATGACCCTTAATAATGATGTGTCATCTCACAATAAATGCAGCGTCAGTGGTCAAGGTGTACTATCAGCTTCCCAATATGATATTGTTCATCAACATTGATATCACATCCATTAGCTATACAGTTGTTAGCACATGTTAAAGGATACTCATGATATCAGCAATAGGGGAAAATACCCATTAATACGAAGGGGACACAAAGGTCAGCAGCCAGATTCACTGTTACTTATATCAGACCCAAGAATCTTTTCTCAGACTATTGAGGTCAGGATCACATGTTTCACTAGTGCATATATTAATGCTGCCTCTCATTAACATGCCATTGTGTTTACATTTAAGCTACCAACAATCATGTGTGAGATATCTTACTATATAATAGCTTTAATATTGTGGGAGCTACATGTTAAGGGAGGGGGAGGGGGTGGGGCTGTCATTGAAGGAATGTCTACCTGAGAGACACTGTGAGAACCTTAAACCTTATACATTCCCTTCACAATGCTTGCAGATGCAGAAGATGCCATAATGGACCCGAATTGTTCCTAAAATAAAACAAAACAAAAACACAACACCTACAGTGCCTTGCAAAAGTATTCAGCCCCCTTGGCATTTTTTGTGTTTTGTTGCCTCACAACCTGGAATTAACATGCATTGTTTGAGGATTTGCATCATTTAATTTACAGAACATACCACATACAACTTTGAAGATGTTTTTTGTTTTTGTGAAGCAAACTACAAATAGGACAAAATAACAGAAAAAGTCAATGTGCATAACTATTCACCCCCCTAAAGTCAATACTTTGTAGAGCCACCTTTTGCGGGAATCACAGCTCCAGGTCGCTTTGGATAAGTCTCTATGAGCTTGCCACATTTTACCACTGGGATTCTTGCCCATTCCTCCTTGCAAAACTGCTTCCGCTCCTTCAAGTTGGAAGGTTTGCACTTGTGAACAGCAATCTTTAAGTCTGACCACAGATTTTCTATTGGATTGAGGTCTGGGCTTGACTCGGCCATTCCAACACATTTACATGTTTTCCCTTAAACCACTCAAGTGTGCTTTAGCAGTGCGTTTGGGGTCATTGTCCTGCTGGAAGATGAACCTCCGTCCTAGCCTCAAATCACGCACAGAGTGGTACAGGTTTTGCTCAAGAATATTCCTGTATTTAGCACCATCCATCTTTCCCTCAACTCTAACCAGTTTCCCAGTCCCGGCTGCTGAAAAACATCCCCACAGTGAAACATGGTGGTGGCAGCATCATGCTGCGGGGGTGTTCTTTTGATGATGTGATGTTTTGGCTTTGCGCCAGACATAGCGTTTTCTTTGGTGGCCGAAAAGTTACATTTTTATTTCATCAGACCAGAGCACCTTCCTCCATACATTTTGGGAGTCTCCCACATGCCTTTTCGCAAACTCAAAATGTGCCATTTTGTTGAAAGTAGTGGCTTTCTTCTGGACACTTCTGCCATAAAGCCCAACTCTATGGAGCGTACGGCTTATTGTCGTCCTATGTACAGATACTCCAGTCTCTGCTGTGGAACTCTGCAGCTCTTCCAGGGTTACCTTAGGTCTCTGTGTTGCCTCTCTGATTAATGCCCTCCTTGCTCGGTCCATGAGTTTTGGTGGGCGGCCGTCTCTTGGCAGGTTTGCTGTTGTGCTATGTTATTTCCATTTGGTTATGATAGATTTGATGGTGATCCTGGGGATCATCAAATATTTGGATATTTTTTTATAACCTAACCCTGACTTGTACTTCTCAACAACATTGTTCCTTACTTGTTTGGAAAAGTTCCTTGGTCTTCATGGAAGTGTTTGGTTAGTGGTGCCCCTTGCTTAGGTGTTGCAGCCACTGGGGCCTTTCAAAAAGGTGTGTATATGTAATGACAGATCATGTGACACTTAGATTGCACAGAGGTGGACATCATTTCACTAATTATGGGGCTTCTGAAGGTTATTCCCATGCCAATTTTTTGTTTTCTATTTCTAAAAAATAGTTTTATGTCTATATTTTTCTCATTTCACAATTTCGGTGATGTGGTTGCTGGTAACCCCACTAGCCAGATAACATCCTCCTCCTCCAAACCAGGGCCCTAGGCTCCTCTTCTTTCCTCCTCCCCCTGCGCCGGTTCCTGCTGGGCGGGGGCTTGCTTATCGACTTCCTGCTCTGATGGAGCCGACACCCCCGCCTCTGGCTCACCACAGGACCCCAATCTCCTTGATGCTGAAAGAGAAAAAAAGAAAGGTATATGTTATTAGTATGATGAATAATACATTGTTTTGTGTTCATTCCTAACTATCTGACATTTAGGCTTGGACCTGGATGATTCTCCTAATTGCAACTCAGATTAGCTATTATTTGCTAGATGTGATCTATTCTTTGGTTCTTGATTGTTCTTGGCTTCTAATGCTATCTTAACCCTGGCAGGAGTCTGTAACTGCATACCCTGCAGTGGGCACTAAAATGCATGGACTCTCTTGGTTGATTACTGTTGTTGTGCCCAGGAATGACAGTGATTTGTCAGCTTCATGGATTTCATAACGCATCCATCTATCCCTTGTTAATTCATGTCAGTGTCCTTGTTGGTCATCATGTTCATGTGTAGTGTGTGTGATGTACATGTGGTGGCATGTTTGTGAATGTCATATTCAACTGACATGGAGGCTGGGTCCTGCTGGGCCATAAGGCCTGAAGCTCCAGCGGCAGGCACCTGGCTGAGAAGATCTTGGCCACCCTCTCCCACTCGTTGTAGCACACAGTCACTTGGGGGTCACCACTTGGTGCTGCAGCTTGCTTGGCCTCCTTGGCCCCCATCCTCCTCACCTTGGCTCTCATGCCATCAAAACGTTGCTTGATAGACCTCACATCCCCTTGTGATATGCCTACTGCGGCTACCACAGCCGCTACGTCCTAACATGCCTGGGCCTTAGGCCCTGGCCTGACTTCCCTCCCCCACGCAAGGGTCACTGGGCGGCCACAGATAGCACCAAGGAGGACCACATTTTCCTGGTGCATGTAATTGTGGGCCCTGTGCTTGCCCTTAGCATCTTGCCTTTCCGACTGTGGACGGGGATCCTGAGCTCCCTCATCTGTCCCTGAAGCCTGTCCCTTGCCCAAACTACCGCCCCCCCCCCCCGGGATTAGGCCCCTCCCCCTCTGTCCCTGGTCTCGAAGTGCCTTTTGCTAGGGCCGCCCTGCCCCTGCCGCCCTGCCACCTCCTCCTCTCCACTCTTCTCTTCCACTCTCCACCAATACTCCACCACTCTCCTTCCCCCACCACCTCCGCAAACTCCTCATCAAACTCCACAACCTCCACCTCCGCCACCTCGTCCTCCAACTCCTCAACCTCCTCCTCTTCTCCACCACTTCTCATCTCCTCCTCCTCTCCTCCACCACTCCTCAGGCCACCTCTCTCTCCTCCTCACCTCTCCTCATCTCCTCCTGCCCGCGTCTCCCCTCCTCTCTCCTCCCTCTATCTAAATCCCTACAATAATATAAGGTTAAATAAAATAATATAAGGTTAAATAAAATAATAATGTGTGTATTATGTGTATTTCTAAACTGTTGTGGAATTGGCAATGTGGGATGGGTGTGTGTGTATGGAGTGAGCTAGCTCTATGTGTATCTATGTTCTTTTGAGGGGACAGCAAATTTACACTGTTATACAGGCTGTACACGTACTACATTGTAGCGGAGTGTCATTTCTTCAGTGTTGTCACATGAAAAGATATAATAACATATTTATAAAAATGTGAGGGGTGTACTCACTTTTGTGAGATACCTTAGTAATTAGATGAATACAAATAAACTAAAACCACAATATACTGCTCTCAGAACTCACCTATTCGCTCACTCTCACTGAAAAACCTCCAACTCCGGGACCTGCGTGCTATTTCAAAAGAAAATACAACACAGTCAATGTATGGGCTTGTGGAACGCAACTTTATAATCTCCCGCTGTCAATCATATGCGGCTAGATCACTTTCTATTGGTTGAGAGGCCTGTGTCGCACTAGGTTATACTGTGATTGGATTGTAACAGTGGATCACATCTCGGCCAGCCCATTAACAGTTTGTGGCTGCGGGAGGGGTTTATTGGCTTGAGGCCTCTTCACGTAACTTGCAACCTTGCTCAACTTAATAACTCTGGAATTGGAGACGAATGGATGCCCGCAGACATACGGCCTGTATCCCGTGAGATGCGGCCTTGCAGTTGAATCAGGCTCTGTGTTTATTGCTTCATAAGAGTAATAGTGAGCAGAGTGCTCTATTGATAAAGTATTTTTTAATTACCTCATCCCTTATTAATGTGACCAAAAATGCCAAATTGACTCTGATGGCTAACCCCATCTATTAAACCTTCCATCAGTGGCAACCTAATAAAAAGCATTTTTTTCTTGTTAATTTCTTTATTAACACAAATCACTGGGACAGGTGAGTTACAGTGATTATTATACAATATTGTAAATTATATTCATAAGCAGAACGTGTCTCCTAAGTTACATTTTCAGAATGCAAGTTAAGCAAATATAATGGAAAGTTAATAAAGGAAAAGGCATTACTTACTTAAATAAGGAGCTTACTGAATATTTTAAAATTCATTACTTACTCCGATAAATAAGGAGCTGAATATTTTACAAATAATAATACCTCTGACTCTGCATAGACATGGGTCGCTACAAAATTATAAACCAGACAAGTAATGAAATGAAACTATCCCATGTACAAATTACCACTAAGCAGATTCTAGTTGTTACCCCCCAAAAATACACTATCCTGGCTTATGAAACTGCTGCAATGAGATGGATGCAATTATTTTAGCATATAAATGTTAATAATGTTTTGTGTAAGAATATAAACTAGAAAATTAAAATAGGTATTAAACAAATTAAGAACCTATATGTTAAATTAAATGGACCCAAATATTTTATGAACATTCCTGCAAACCTTCTGAATTTCTCCATACAAAACTTTGTAATCTAGCATCCTTCCAACCAATAACCCAAATTATGATGGAAAAGGTACCTTGATAGAAGGCAGTGTTCAAATTTTAAAAACTTGCTGTACCCAAATAGAAAGCATAAAGCTAACTTGTAGCTCAAAGAAAGATAGTCAGGGAAGCTACAATTCAAACATTCAAACCCCCCCCAAAACAAATCTAAACATATATGGCTAAGTTAAAAATGTGAAAGTTCTTAACCCTATCAAAAGAAAATTGCATTTAAAGATTACAATAATAAAAGAGGATGGCCAGGTTGGGAACAACATCAGCTTCTATAAAATATATAAAAAACAATTGATTCCAAAATGCCATAACCTATTTCTAGCATTGCAAACTGGTAACAACCCCTGCTAAGAGTTCCTAGAGATATATTTTATCTTAATGCCTTAATGCCTAAATCAGGGAAAGATCAATTTTATACAGAGAACTGTAGGAAGAAATCACTCATAAAGTTTGATGCGAAAATATATTCCAAAATTATAGTTGCAAGACTTAATAAAATAATAAGAACAATTATACATGCCAATCAAGTAGACTTCATACCGGGAAGTCCCAGACAATCAGCCTTATTAAATCCCCTCAACGTGTAAAACCGTAGCTCGTAACGTAGCTCGTAAGACTTATGGCTATTAAATAGACCCCGTAAAGCAACCCGCTTACAATTTGCGGGTTAAGGTAAAAAAACTACAGGATGTCGAAATCTGAAAACGCTGCTGCAAATGCTTTGATCTGTCAAGCACATAACTGTTATGTTCCAAAATCGTTATTAAATTGCTATGAATCCACTGGCGTTCAACTCTGTAACCCGCAAATGGAGCCAAAAAGCCAACGGTTACTAGAAAGGACCTCCAAGGGGGTTAAAGTTCTATCAGTAGCACTGTAAATGCAAATATACACACACTAATGTACTTATAATTAAAGGAAAAGGGATATTAGGTATTAAAATTAATAGTCGGTACAGAATGAGAAAGATAGGTGGCTCAAGGTATTAAAGAAGTTCTGGGATAGAAGCAAGGGGTGCTACTTGAGGATATAATTGACTGAATAGCAAAGAGTAGAGGACAGATCAGGTATCCTTTAATTGTTAGTGCACACCCTAGGCCCTCATAACAATATAGAGCAAAAAAGTGTATAAAACTTAACATTTATTAAATAATTTAAAAAATATTAAAAAGTATTAAAATGTAGAAATTCTGACGAGATGGATTAGGTAGGAGAATAAGGAATTGTAAGAACTTCCTAGTTTAGGTATGAATTAGAAGGGTAGAGATAGGCCCTCTATCCTCTGGTCTAAAGTGATAATTGCATAAAGTGCATTGAGTGAACAAAGTGCATACAGTGTAGTGGAATACTAGTGAGTAGCAATGACATAGGTCTGGGTCTGAGGCCTATGTATTTGCACCAATATGTATAACCACTAGCCTAATAAAAGTGACAAGTGCTTGTGATAATAAATGACGCAATAGCACCTAAATATATTGCACCTTATTGTGATTTATATTGCTTTGATATAAAGTGTGTAGTGCCAATTTTGATTCAATGAATAAATAAATAAATACAATGATATTGGATACAATAAATATAGTGCCAGTGTTAACTGAGGATAATAGGTTCTATCAATGCTTATATTGTATCCTGTATTGTGAGGAAGGTCCTTCCGTTGCTGGAATAATTTAATTGTAATTATGTTATTCTCCTACACTATCGGAGGAGCCAAGGTGTCCAATTACACCCACATTATAGTATTGATTTTGTAGTCATTATTCGTGTTTATCATTTTAAATGTGGAAGCTGTTTTTGGGGGATTCTTAGAGAAGTCAGTCTGTGTTTTGCCCGAGCACCTCAGCTCCAGACAACTTTCCGCGCGTCGCCTATGCGTCGGCGTGTGACGTCATAGAGCGGCGTTGCGGCGTTGTACGTGAAATCCGACGCACGTTTCTAAGGATTTCTTAGAATCCTTAGAAACGTGCGTCGGGTTGCACGTACAACGCCGCGACGCCGCTCTATGACGTCACACGCCGACGCATAGGCGACGCGCGGAAAGTTGTCTGGAGCTGAGGTGCTCGGGCAAAACACAGACTGACTTCTCTAAGAATCCCCCAAAAACAGCTTCCACATTTAAAATGATAAACACGAATAATGACTACAAAATCAATACTATAATGTGGGTGTAATTGGACACCTTGACTCCTCAGATAGTGTAGGAGAATAACATAATTACAATTAAATTATTCCAGCAACGGAAGGACCTTCCTCACAATACAGGATACAATATAAGCATTGATAGAATCTATTATCCTCAGTTAACACTGGCACTATATTTATTGTATCCAATATCATTGTATTTATTTATTTATTCATTGAATCAAAATTGGCACTACACACTTTATATCAAAGCAATATAAATCACAATAAGGTGCAATATATTTAGGTGCTATTGCCTCATTTATTATCACAAGCACTTGTCACTTTTATTAGGCTAGTGGTTATACATATTGGTGCAAATACATAGGCCTCAGACCCAGACCTATGTCATTGCTACTCACTAGTATTCCACTACACTGTATGCACTTTGTTCACTCAATGCACTTTATGCAATTATCACTTTAGACCAGAGGATAGAGGGCCTATCTCTACCCTTCTAATTCATACCTAAACTAGGAAGTTCTTACAATTCCTTATTCTCCTACCTAATCCATCTCGTCAGAATTTCTACATTTTAATACTTTTTAATATTTTTTAAATTATTTAATAAATGTTAAGTTTTATACACTTTTTTGCTCTATATTGTTATGAGGGCCTAGGGTGTGCACTAACAATTAAAGGATACCTGATCTGTCCTCTACTCTTTGCTATTAAAATTAATAGCACAGCATTCTCAAGCTCGCGAATCTGCAATTTAAAATGCATTATTTTATGTTTAATTTCTGTGTTATATCGATCCCGTAGCTACGGGTTTGACTAATTGATCAAGTTCACGGCCGCACATCTAACGTAAAGGAAGACTGGTTTACGCGTTTGCGTCTAGGGCCCGTAACCCGCAGCATGGTTCAATTGAATAGCTCTGTAACGCAGCCGAATTTCAAGCCTGCAGCCTTTGCGGGTGTGCCAATGCCGCTACAGGCTTTGAATTTAATTGGGCTGAATGTGTGCAGGATTATTACTTTACAACAACTTGCTTTCAATCACAATGTCCAATTCATCCTGTTATTATTAGATGCCTAGAAGCCATTTGACAAAGTAAACTGATCTTTTTCATTTACTACTCTACCTCACTACAACTTTCCAACCAAGACCATTATAGCTATTTTAATTCTCTACCACACACCTACAGTATTGTTCACATATGCACAATGGGCCTTTGTTCCACTCCTATAGAAATACAAGGAGACACAAGATAAGAATGTCCCCTATCCACATTTTTATATGCAGACACAATGATATACTGTAACTGGCAATACGATTTTGGAAAATCTAAATAAATTAGCACTTTATGCACATTATTCTTACTATTTCAAATACGCACATATCAATCCCTAAACTGCTGAAATTACTAAACCAATTTAGTGCTTTGGAAGGTCTAAAAATTAACAAAATTATACACAATGCTAATAAAACTTAACAATAATAAATGTTCATTTTGAATGGTCTATTAAATAAATTGCTTATTAGGCAACACACACTGCTTTTATGAAGTTAATGTTTCCCCTTTAATAACAAAATTGATTAATGTAATAAAAGAGTGGACTAAATTCTCTATTTCCCTACTAGGAAGAATAGAGGTCCTAAAGTTGAATCCCTTTTCTCTCATACTTTACTTGTTTAGAACATTACCAATTACTTTTCCTCCATAAATTCTGGCAAAAAAAACAACAAAAAAAACTTTTCACAAAATGTATCTGGAGTTTTAAAGTAGCCAGAATTAATTTTTAAAAAAAATGACAAAGGCATAAAGCTCTGGTTGTACTATCTAAATATAAAACACTATTATTTAGTAGCAAATTTATACAACTGACACAATGGCACTACTCTAAACCACCATTACCATGGATAAAAATAGAACATGATTTATGCTTTCCAATGGAGGTTAAGAACACTGCATGGTTAAGTCTAAAAGGTCAAACAACATAAAAACAATCCCAGTCAATCATAATCTATACTGATGGGATAAATATAAAATACATGTAATCTAACCACAATATGATTTAATACCCATGGCTCCAAATAAAGATTGTGTCACAGTGGTGGGATTTAGTCCCCTTTTAAGATGCCAATAAAAGGGTTATTGTTGTTTAGTCGTCCAGTCATGTCAGACTGTCCGTGACTCAGCACACCAGGCGCATTTGTCAGCTACTGCTCCTCTGAGATCCATTAAGCTCATGTTCATTGCTTCAAAGATCACATCTATCTATATATCTCCACCTCTGCCATATGGTATGATCCTAAAGCTTTTGTAGGACATAGGGTTCTTTGGAATATCCCTGTTCAGCAGCAATGAACCCGGGACAGCATACCTCTTCTGCCAGTTCCCAGGATGTGCAGGAACACAGGTCAGCAGCAATACTCCCAGGCCCTCATTCAATTGTGATTTGGCCAATTGAATAGGGGTCTAAATAAGCACATAGCATATTTTTTTTAAATAAGTTTTTAGTTAGCGAAAACCTTGCTTTTGGATAGATGCTCACTAACTAAAAACTTCTTTAAAAAAATATGTTATGTGCTTATTTAGAGCCCTATTCAATTGGCCAAATCGCAATTGAATGAGGGCCCCAGTGTTTAGGAGCAAAGTATCAGACAGGGTCCGTTGCAGTAATTCACTTTTTTTAGAAATACTATCTACCCAGAATAAACCATACACAATGCTGATGTATGTTTAAACTGCACAAATGACTTTATTGATCAGGTACTGTGTATTTATCCACCACACGGTTCCACCTGTCTTCACCAGCCCCCACCCTGATCCTCCCTAGGAGCTGTCCATCCATCAAACAGAAATCCCAGCAGGGTCTATGTCACACACTTCCTCTCCTTTGATCTCCACTTCCTGAGATAAACACCTTAGTGGGATGTTCTGACAATGGTCATGCAGCTCACTGATAGCCCCATTCACTGCCCACGTTGTAGGCTACACTGATCTCCAGGCATCTGCCAGCCCCCTTCTGGGAACTATGGAACTCCTTCCCAATCAGGCATTTTGTACCATTTACCCCACATCCCTAGGAAAACCTAGTAGCATACACTTGTGAACTCTCTGGGAAAATGCAGCATTTAGATACTAAACATGGCTGGGTCCATCCATACATCACATATTGACAAGTATATCATGGATCACACACAGAATGTCTGACAGCAAAAACAACTGCCACGATTATGTAAATCCAGGCTCTCTCTAATAGTCCAACAGTCTCCAGGAGTCCAGTGGGCCCTCCTGAACATGACACCATCCCCTTCTTCATTCGCCTTCAAATGTTCCCAGTATTAGAGCCTTCTCCAGGGAATCCTGTCTTCATGAAGTGACCAAAATATTTAAGCTTTAAACTCATGATCATTCCTTCCAGTGAACAGTTTGGCTTGATTTCCTGTAGTATGGATTGAGTGGATCTTCTTGCAGTCAAAGGAACGCTAAGCAGTTTTCTCTAACACCACAATTCAATTGGATTGATTCTTCGGTGCTCAGGCGGTTTATGGTTTAGCTCTCACATCCGTATGTTACTACTGTATCTCCCCCCTTCCCCCATGTCTCTTCCCCCCCCCTCCTGTGTCTCCCTCCCCTGTGTCTCTTTCCTTCCCTCACTCCCTCCCCAGTGTCTTGCTCCCCTATTCCCTCCCATCCCTCTGTCTTTCTCCCCTCCTCCTACCCCTCCACAGTGCGCCTCCACCCCTAACGCCGTGCAGTGCGCATGCATGGCTTGCGGCACGTATTAGAGCGCAGTGCGCATGCAAGGCTTGTACAGATTCCATACAATAGTTTCTGTAGTGCGCATGCACTCCCCCTGGAGCATTGCACACTACGGAAACTATTATATATATATATATATATATATATATATATATATATATATTTATTTATATATATATATTTATATTAAAAAAATGTATGATGTTGGCACTAAAGGGGGCCACAGGAGGGCACGGCACAGAAAAAATAAAAATGGGACTTGTATATATATCCCTCCCTTCTTTCCGTCCCTTCTCTCTCTCACTCTCCTTCTCCCGTCTCTCCCTCTCATTCTCCTACCCTCTCCTTCTCCATCCCTCTTTATCTATCCTTCTCCCTCTCCCTTCTCTCTCTCATTCTTACTCTCTCTTTTCTCTCTCCCTTCTTCTCCTTCTCTCTCTCTCTGTCTCTCCCTTCTCCTTCTCCTCTCTTCTCTCTCTCCTTTATCTCTCTCCCTCTCTCTCATTTCTCTCTCCCTCTCTGCCTCTCTCAACCTCAATCCCTTTTCCTTCTCTCTCCATCTCTCCTTCCCTCTCCATCTCTCTCTATTTCTTCTCCCTCTGTCTCCTCTCTCTCTCTCTCTCTGTCTCCTATCTTTCTCACTCTATCTTTCTCCTCTTTCTCTCCAATCTCCCTCGTTCTCTCTCTCCTTCCTCTCTCTCTAAGTCCCTCCATCGGTCTCTCTCCCCCTCTCCCTTTGTCTCTCTCTCTCTCTATATATATATATATATAAATATATATATATATATATGTATATATATATCCCTCCTTTCTCACTCTGCCTTTCTTCTCTCTCTCTCTCCCATCTCCCTCCATCTCTCTCTCTCCCTCCATCTGTCTATCTCCCTCTCTCTGTCTTCTCTCTCTCCCTCTTCATATACAGTGGATATAAAAAGTCTACACACCCCTGTTAAAATGTCAGGTTTCTGTGCTGTAAAAAAAATGAGACAAAGATAAATCAGTTCAGAACTTTTTCCACCTTTAATGTGACCTATAAACTGTACGACTCAATTGAAAAACAAACTGAAATCTTGTAGGTAGAGGGAAGAAAAAAAAAATAAAATAATGGGGTTGCATAAGTCTGCACACCTTCTTATAACTGGGGCTGTAGCTGTGTTCAGAATTAAGCAATCACGTTCCAAATCATGTTAAATAGGAGTCAGCATACACCTGCCATCATTTAAAGTGCCTCTGATTAACACCAAAGAAAGTTCAGCTGCTCTAGTTGGTCTTCCCTGAAATGTTCTTAGTCGCATACCACAGCAAAAGCCATGGTCCACAGAGAGCTTCCAAAGCATCAGAGGGATCTTATTGTTAAAAGGTATCAGTCAGGAGAAGGTTACAAAAGAATTTCCAAGGCATTAGATATACCATGGAACACAGTGACATCATCAAGTGGAGAAAATATGGCACAACAGTGACATTACCAAGAACTGGAGCTCCCTCCAAAATTGATGGAAAGACGAGAAGAAAACTGATCTGTGAGGCTACCAACAGGCCTACAGCAACATTAAAGGAGCTGCAGGAATATCTGGCAAGTACTGGCTGTGTGGTACATGTGACAACAATCTCCCGTATTCTTCATATGTCTGGGCTATGGGGTAAAGTGGCAAAATGAAAGCCTTTTCTTACGAAGAAAAACATCCAAGCCAGGCTACATTTTGCTAAAACACATCTGAAGTCTCCCAAAAGCATGTGGGAAAAGGTGTTATGGTCTGATGAAACCAAGGTTGAACTTTTTGGCCATAATTCCAAAAGATATGTTTGGCGTAAAAACAACACTGCACATCACCAAAAGAACACCATACCCACAGTGAAGCATGGCGGTGGCAGCATCATGCTTTGGTGCTGTTTTTTTTCAGCTGGAACTGGGGCCTTAGTTAAGATAGAGGGAATTATGAACAGTTCCAAATACCAGTCAATATTGGCATAAAACCTTCAGGCTTCTGCTAGAAAGCTGAACATGAAGAGGAATTTCATCTTTCAGCATGACAATGACCCAAAACATACATCCAAATCAACAAAGGAATGGCTTCACCAGAAGAAGATTACAGTTTTGGAATGGCCCAGCCAGAGCCCAGACCTGAATCCGATTGAAAATCTGTGGGGTGATCTGTAGAGGGCTGTGCACAGGAGATGCCCTCACAATCTGACAGATTTGGAGTGTTTTTGCAAAGAAGAATGGGCAAATCTTGCCAAGTCAAAATGTGCCATGCTGATAGACTCATACCCAAAAAGACTGAGTGCTGTAATAAAATCAAAAGGTGCTTCAACAAAGTATTAGTTTAAGGGTGTGCATACTTATGCAACCATATTATTTTATTTTTATATTTTTTCTTCCCTCTACCTAAAAGATTTCAGTTTGTTTTTCAATTGAGTTGTACAGTTTATAGGTCGCATTAAAGGTGGAAAAAGTTCTGAAATAATTTATCTTTGTCTAATTTTTTTACAGCACAGAAACCTGACATTTTAACATGGGTGTGTAGACTTTTTATATCCACTGTATATATATATATATATATATATATATATATATATATATCCCTCCCTTCTTTACGTCCCTTCTCTCCTCCCTCTCCTTCTCCTGCCCTCTCCTCCATCGCTCTCTCTCTTTCCTTCTCCCTCTCCCTTCTCTCTCTCCCGTTTCTCTCTCTTTCTCCCTCTCCCTTCTCCTTCTCTCTCCCTCCCTCCTTCTCCCTCTCTCCCGCTCTCTCTCTCTCTATCTATCCTTTTTCTATCTCTCCCCATCTCTCACTCCCTCTATATCCTTTTTCTCTATCTCTTCTTCTCTCTTTCTCTCTCTCTTTTTCCTGCCTTTGTCTCCTCTCTGTCTCTCCCTCTTTCTGTCTCCTCTCTTTCTCCATACCTCCCTCCATCTCTCCCTCTCTGTCTCCTCTCTCCCTCTCTGTCTCCCCTCTCTCTCTCCTTTTTCTTTCTTTCTTTCTCTCCCTCTCCCCCTCTCTCTCTCTCTCTCTGTCTCCTGTCTATTTCCCTCTGTCTCCCCTCTCTTTTCTCACTCTTTCTCCATCTCCCTCTCCTTTCTCTCTCTCTCTCACTCTCTCCGTCTCTCGCCTTTCTCTCTCTCCTTTTCCCTTCTCTCTCTCTCTCTCACACTCTCTCCATCTCTCTCTTTTCTCTCTCTCCTTCTCCATTCTCTCTCTCTCTATTCTCTCACCTTCTCCCTCTCCCTTCTCTTATTCTCCTTCTCTCTATCTTCCTTTCTCTCCTTTCTCTCTGTATCTTCCTCTCTCTCTTTCTACCTCTCTCTCTCCATCCTTCCCCCCTCTGTCTCCTCTCTCCCTCCTCTCTGTTCTTTCTCTCTCTCCTCTATAATTTGTCTCTCTCTCCCTCTCTCTCCTTTTTGTCTCTTTCCATCTCTCTCTCCCCCTCCCTCCCTCTCATCTTTCTCCCTCTCTCTCCTGCTTAGAGTCCCTTGGACTGCAAGAAGATCCAATAAATCAGTACTTCAGGAAATCAAGATGAACTGTTCACTAGAAGGTGAGGCTGAATCTAAAATATTTTCACCATATAATGAGACATCAGGATTTCCTAGAAAAAAATGCGAAATATTGAAGGCACAAGTAGAAGGGGATGACAGAGGCGGAGAAGGATAGATGAAGTCACTGAAGCAATGAGCATGAACTTGATGGAGCTCAGAGGGGCAGTGACTGTGGATACTGCTCTATATCACAATGAGGAGCAGTCAAAGACTATTTGCAAGGCTGTAAAAAGTAATGTTATGCTATTTTCACAATTTAATAATTGTTTTTAAATGGTGCAGTTTTAGACAGAAAGCTCTCAAAGTGCCGTCTAATTACCTTGGTGTTATCTGCATTTTAGCTGCTTAGTCTGATCAACTGCAATCCTTGATTTGCTGGCATCACAGAAGAGTTTCAATATATCTTGCTTGAATAAAGATGGTCTAATCAGTTGCTCAATAATCTTGATTTCCCTACCTGTGCTCAAAAAGGAATATTCTGAATATTTGGCCTACTGTCAGCCTCAAGGACTGGAGTTGGACATGTCTGCTTTAAAATGAGTTTCCACTAACCTGTGGTTGTAGATCTGTCCATATCCGACTGACCCTCTTCTTAACCTCACTATACATCACTGGAAACTCCATGACCTGAAGCTCCACATTTTCACCTAGACCAAGTTTGGATAGCTCCTGCAAGTGGGAAAAGAAACTGTGTGTAGAAATTATACACAGAAAGACTCATCTTTTCAAAACATTTGTGAAAGAAGATATACAACCCCTAATGTGTGTATCCTTGTAATACTAAAGCATTTATGTTAGATACTTCCTTACCTTCACTGCTTGCCAGCTGGAGTTTACAATATAGTTCCTATAAGGACCAAAACCTTCCAAAAAAAGAGATAGATTATTATAAATGTAAATTCTCAACGTATTTATTCATCAACAAAATATGTTACCAAATACCCTTATTGCCTAAGCAATGCATTAATGCGGTAGACTACTGATTCACAGCACTATGATGTCAACAATAATACTTCCCATTCAAATATCCAGATGATTCAGCTTGTTAGGGAGCATATGATTTAAAACAAGCTGAACATGAAGTATTATTAGAATCCTGCAGAATTTGGTGGCTTTTGGGAGGTCTATCGAATGGCTGTTATTGGCTGGAGTTTTATCCACACTCGAGTGAGGATCTGGCATAGCCAGATTCCACAGACCTCATGATAACCTATTTAGTCCTATATAAAACAGCAGGATTGTGGGGTTTCCTCTGAATTAGGAAAAGGAAGATTGCCAGAAAGAAAGGAAAGTAGTAAGAAGAACAATTTTGGCAACACAAGGAAGCCATTGTTTAGAGTAGCTTGTCCCCCATTTGTGGGCTTTTCAAAATATCAACTGGGAAATATTGTTTGTGTGCGAACTGTGATATATCATGTAAGCTGTCCAAGATGATGCTGTTGATGAAGCCCTGTCTTTATGTCTACATTATGATTTGATTTAGAGTGAAAGGGAGAAGTGGGTCTGAAATGTTGAAATGATATATGCAGATATCTGGCCGTGTTGATTAACAGCCCTGTTAAATTGGGGCTACGTTTTAAAACGTAACTTGTAACTCCGATGTTATGTATTACGGGTATTAAATTGGCCCTGTAACGTTGCTTGCAGCGGGCTTTGCGTGGTAACACTCAGGACGGCCACGAATAGGCTACGTGCTGTGCAACGTTTAATTTTGCGCACGTAAATCCTTTGATCTGACGAGCCCGTAACCGCTATTTGTTCAATTCAGCTATTAAATTGCAACGTGGTCACTTGCAAGCAAGCACGTAACACGCAAATGGAGACCAAAGCGTTCTAGAGCACCCGCAAGGTGGGTAAAGTACAATATGTAACACTTGTAATTGAAAGGAAAATTGTTAGATCTTAGAATTAATAGCACAACATTCTCAAGCCCGCAAATCAGAACCGAAAAATACTTTATTTATTATTATTTATTATTATATTTGTGTTATATTGATCCCTGCGATCAATGTGTTAAGACATATACCGTAACTTGCATGTAATATAATATCATATTTAATGCTTTATTAATATTGCAATATATCTGGACTGTGGGTCCGATCGCAAACTGGATTTGAAGCACGTAGGACTTCTAAATCTACCCTCCCCTTTTTCCAGTGACGTAACGCTATCTCTTTTCCATTGGCTCCATCTGAACCCGTAACTACGTGATTGCTTAATTGTTTGCGTTTGAGCACGCAACCCCGACGGCCGAGAACTGGTTTACGAGATAGCATTTCTCGCTTGTCGCTTGCAGCCCTTTCTAATTTAATAGCAACGTAAGTAGGCCAAATTTGAAACACGCAGCACTTATGTGCTACACGTTGGACTTACGAGGCTGCAATTTAATATGGCCCTTAGATAGTACTATGTCTTTGAGAAATCACCTATGAGATTCATGTATTGAACCTCTAAAAAAATGGGGCAAAATACCAGTAAGTGTTACATATTTAGAACAAAGATGTGACTGCTTGTCAATTTTCATTTAAAGTTGAAAAGTTGTATTATTTTTATTTGCATGTCTGACTACAGATACCATATGTGCAGTTTCTCTTACAGACTTAAAATGACACAACAGAGGTTGCAGATATGGTATAATTTAAAATTCTGTAACACTGGGTCTAAGCATGCCTAGTCTCCTATGCTGGTGACTGCACTTAAGACAATAGACCCAGTGCCTCAAGGGCTAATTAATATTGGAAATAGATTTCAGTCTGCTGGTGGATCATAAAGTCTGGTGACAGTCCAATATGGCAAAATTCAATGTTATATCCTATTTGGAACCTCCCTTGTGTAATTTTAAAATCTGCTAGTGTACTTGAATGCAGAGCTTTATTCTAGAAATGACATGGGGATTTGAAAGGGGCACTATCACTTTCTTACTTGTTTTATTTATTAAAAGCCAAGATACTGTAGCATAATTCAACAAAGGCACCATGGCCTCCATGTAAATCAAGTGCACTGCCTTAAATCTGCTGCAGGAGCCTTTTTTCCCCTAACTTCTACACCAATGTAAATCTTTTTCTCTCCCAGGTTAGGGTACTCAGCCCACAGCCGTAAATCTTGCCTTAGCCACAACAGATTTCTGTTGAGGGAGTAGCCAAACTAAGCTTTACAGATGAGACAAGGCTCTAGGAGCCAAAAGGAAATGCGAACATCATGAATATTATTATGAGTGGGAACTGGCGTGTGTGTGTGTGGCCATGTGCACCCCAATATTCTCCCTCTAGGCCGTGCCTTTTGGGTTAAATTTCGCAGTGCCCAGCAGAACACCTCCTTTGAGAATTCAGGACACCACGGGTTGCAAGCTCAGCCCTAAGATTACTGATTTATAAAAAATAATAAACTCTTTTCCATCCCTTTTGTTAGTATTAGAACATACAAGAAATAGAAGCAGACACCCCATTTCTTAGAATGTCAGACTCCCTTTTTTTTTTTTTTTCACAGACACATCTTGTTAAGCAAAACAATAACCCACATCTCCCCCTCCCCACTTTCTTTGGCCAATCCTCAGTTTCATAATACACGTCCCTGTATGAGGGGTCTGCTTTTGTTACAGTGACTTCCTCACCCCGTTACTAGGCAATAACCCCCCTCCCATTGCCAGACACACCAGAGCTTGGGGGTTATCTGGTTAGGTCACTTCAGATTTGATGTCTGTACGTTGATCATAAACAATTTCTGCCACCTATATGCAACAAATGGTGCATATCACATCATGTAATAACTCCACTTAATGCTCTGAGGTTGGAACCATGATTTCTGTCAAATCACGCTTTCTAGTGCCATTATGGTCAAAAAGGTTCACTAGCCCAGAGCACATTTTAACACACAAAAATTCTTTAATCATTACACATAGTTGATAGGTACATTGTCACAGTCCTTAGCACACATCTCATGTCCATTTTAATAGCCTTTGATATTAGCAACCCTATGTGTTAGAGTCCAAAATATCAGGGTTGCTTGTGGGGTTCAGGGGAGTCCCAAAATCAGTCATGACAATATATATATATATATATATATATATATATATAAAAAACATTTTTTTATTTATCAATATATTATGATATAAAAAAGTGACAATTGTGTTTAAAGCTTCAATAAATAAAGATGTGTTTATTTTGTGCTAAAATATGATATATTTATAGGCAATGCATTAGAGCATTTGTTAATACTAACATGACATATTTAATTACACATATGTTGATATGGGATTGTTAAGTGTCAAATAAAGTTGAAATCTCATCATTTTGTAGTGTTTTTTTGTGCTATTCTGTCACTTTAAATGCTTGTGGTGGACTCAGCAAGGGTTTGAAAATTACTTGTGAGTGGTCTTCTGCTTTTTGCAGTAAAGTCTTCTTAGCGTAATGTTTGAGTGTCAAAGTCTAAAAGAGTAACTCATAATTTGTTGTAAGTGCAGAAATTAATGGAGATTTTGCCTTGCTTTTTGGCTCTGTTGTGAAGTTCTCTCATAGCTGTGAAATTTGAACAATCCAATGAGTGCAATATTTTCAAACATTATAATTAACTAGTGACTTGCCTGTCAAAAATGAGGGCAATAAAATTGTAAGGCTGTTTGGTCCAGACATTAATTTTGTTGATGGTCCGAGATCCTTCGGCGCTCATTGCAAGCCTCGCGCTGAGCACGCATTGCGAGGCTGTTGGTTGTTGTATTTTTTTTTCTGATAGGCGCTGTTGCTGTTATTGTTTGGTCGGCAGTGATCTGCTTTTTGCTCTTATTGCAAGGCTTTGTGTGCTATGAGCAGCGTTGGCGCTTGTTGTGAGTGGCGCGGTGAATGGCTTTTGTGTTTATTGTGAGAGTGTATTTTCTTTTGTGTATATTTTGTATGCTACTTAAATAATAATAAATGAATATACAGTGGATATAAAAAGTCTACACCCCCTGTTAAAATGTCAGGTTTCTGTGCTGTAAAAAAATGAGACAAAGATAATTCCAGAACTTTCCACCTTTAATGTGACCTATAAACTGTACAACTCAATTGAAAAACAAACTAAAATCTTTTAGGTGGAGGGAAGAAAAAAAGAAAAGAAAAATAATGTGGTTACATAAGTCTGCACACCCTCTTAAAACTGGGGATGTAGCTGTGTTCAGAATTAAGCAATCACATTCCAAATCGTACCCAAAAAGACTGAGTGCTGTAATAAAATCAAAAGGTGCTTCAACAAAGTATTAGTTTAAGGATGTGCATACTTATGCAACCATATTATTTTATTTTTATATTTGTTCTTCCCTCTACCTAAAAGATTTCAGTTTGTTTTTCAATTGAGATGTACAGTTTATAGATCACATTAAAGGTGGAAAAAGTTCTGAAATGATTTATCTTTGTCTAATTTTTTTACAGCACAGAAATCTGACATTTTAACAGGGGTGTGTAGACTTTTTATATCAACTGTACTTTACCTATTTGGAAGTAATATATGCAGGAAGCATTGTGTTGAAGAACTGACAATCTGTTTTGATGCCCCTGCAGCATAGAATGAACGACGCGGAGGCTGCACAGGCTCCCTGGGTCAGCCTGTAGCGTCACGTGACCCAGCGGAGCCTGTGAGGCTATCAGCCAATCAGGAGCGTCGGGGGGCGTGTCGGAAGCCCGTTTCGCGCCATTGAGCAGAGCAGCGCGGTCTCCCGACTGGATGGACGGAGGTCTGAGGTCCTGCAGCTATAAAAATACAGTAGGAAGGTTTAATTACTGAGATTTCACCCCAGCTTACCAGCATATAAGGGGATATCACTGTTGAGGCTATCCTTGTCTGTTTTTGTGTTCTTTTCCTCCTCCGTTTTTTGTGTGTGTGTGTGTCCCTGTCTCCCTGTGGTGTGCTGTGCCTGTGTGTGTTCCTGTGTCTGTGTGTGCCTGTTTTCTGCTTGTTGTGCCCCCTGTTTGTTCCCCTGTTAGCTATTTCTATGGATCCAGAAGGCTTAGAGGCCTTACTGGCTGAGGTTAGGACCCGTGCCTTAAGCCAAGGGGTCAGGTGGGTGCAGGACAGGCTGGGACCTCCCATGCCTTCTGCGCTTGGAGCTCAGCACATTGTACAGGAACAGCCTGCGGTGGCTGGTGTCCTAGCCAATCCTGATGCCTCCAGGGAAATTTTTTCCCATCCCACCGCTGTAGGGCTGCCAGACCCACGTCCATCGGGTAGCAGAGACACCAGAGATGGGGGGGTTACAGGTCAGGGCGGCCGGGACCCCAAACCCCCCAGGCAGGCGAGCGCCAGGATCACGGGCGGTGGGGGTGAGGGCCTAGCAATCCGGCCACCACCTGCCAACTTGCCTAAAGGTCCTAGGCCGCGACAAAGGTCGCGAAACACCCCTCTAACACCCCGCAAGGGGGGTGCAGGGGGTAAGAGAAAAGCCGGGAGTCCTAAAAAGGCTCCTACAGGCCCTCACGGTGCCATGCAGACGGTCCCTGGGGTTTCCCTAATTAACAGTGCTTCTGGTACTTTACAGGGACGCCCAACTGGCAGCGAGAGGAGCATGGCGACGACGAGAGAGAGAAGAGATGGGGTCATCAGAGAGATGAACAGCCAAGACAGCATGGTCATGATTGATGACATGCCTGTGACAGCGGCAGTGGCGAGGCTAGGACGCCCCACTCGAGCTAAGAAGGCTACGAGCAGGTACAGTCCGCTGCTATTTACGCACACACCGCTAAGGCGTAGCAGAGTAGAGACTGAGGGCGATACGGTTAGGCCACAGCGCAAAGGGTCTAAGACTGACCAACAGCTGGATATTCCAACGCCCGAGGAAGTCTCAGGGGGCCCCCTACAGGGGGCGGCGGAGGCAGTGCTAGCCTACTCCAGCCGCGCAAGCTTAGCTGACCAGGACCCTTCCTCAGACGAGGAAAGGGCGGTATGGGCGCGGGCATGCAGGTCGCGGAGAGCTAGTGACTGTTCTTCTTGTACCCACAGATCCAGAAGGAGATCCCGGTCTAGAAGCAGAAGATCTTGTCGGTGCAGCTGTGCTTGCACTGGATCTGAGAGGAGAAGCCCGCGGAGGGCCAGACGGCCAGAGTCCCCGGAGCGTCAGGAGAGACGCGGGGATACTCCGTTGGCCGTATCTACTCCTAAGCTTCCAGAAGCAGGTGAGCGCTCAGAATTGAGCTGCGCAGCAGACAAGGGTGGTTTTATTGGGTCATTAAGGACTCTATTAGCTGCGCATAACATTGCAGTTAGCGAGCGCGAAATGGGAGCGTGGATAGGGGGGCTAGCAAAGGGTGCATGGTCCCAGCCAGCAGCGGTAGTGGCGCCAGCGAGCGCGAGCGAGGCGCTAGCTAGCTTGCGCGCGCCCGAGCCGGTAGGCAGCGCAATAGCAGCAGTTGGGAATAACACTGTGGGGGTTACCGACGCAGCCATGAGGCCCATAGTCCTCTGCTCGTTGGATAATTTGGGTGCACACCTTCCACAGGAAGTAAAGGAAAAGATCTGGAGGAGGGAGTTTATAGAGTTGTTTTCCCTTCTCCCTATGTCTAGGCAAACAGACCTGGCCGAGAGGGGCTCCAGGGAGGGGAAATCCTTTGCTAGGCTACCCAGGACGTTTGATACCTGGCTGCAAGCATTTTCTATTTGGGCTTGCGTACTGTGTGAGCGGCACCCTGAACAGAGTTCGGGATTGTTCGTCTACATAGACGAAATTCGGAATGCTCACAAGGTTTATGGGGGTACAGCCTGGTGGCGGTACGATGAGGAATTCCGGCAATACTTGGCCTCAAGGCCAAGTATGGCGTGGAGCGACAAAGCGGTGGCGTATTGGCTAAACATCATGACACCCATGAGAGTCACGACGCCCTTTCGGAGCGGGGCCGGTGGAGGTAAGGGCCCCACCCACGCCTCAGGAGCAGGTCTTAAGACCTGTTTTTCGTACAACGAGGGGGTCTGCAGATGGGCGCCTAACTGCAGGTTTAAGCATGCATGCTCAAACTGCGGAGGTGAACACCCCCTGTCTAGATGCAGTAGACCCAAAGAGGGAGGCAGGGGCGAGCCTCCTGCAAAGGGGCAAGACGCCCATACGCCTCCCCGCCATGCTGCCGTGGCTAAAGCGCTACGGTAAATTGGCAGGCACCGCCGAAGCGGCGCGCCTATTGGAGGACGGGTTCCGAGAAGGATTCCGGATTCCATGTGGGGTCGACATTCAAGGTTTTCTTGTCCCAAACCTGAAGTCGGCTAGGGATTTCCCTGGGGTAGCCAAAGCTAAGGTGCTTAATGAAGTAAAATTGGGGAGGATGGCCGGGCCATTTGCGGCCCCGCCCATCCAGGGTTTAGTTGTGTCTCCTCTTGGGGTGGTCCCCAAGAAGGAGAAGGGTAAATTTAGACTGATCCAGCATCTCTCATACCCCAGAGGCCGTTCGGTAAACGATGGCATATCAAGAGACCAGGCTACTGTGTCTTACGAGTCATTTGACCGGGCGGTCGATTTGGTGAGGAGGAAGGGCCAGGGGGCCCTTATGGCAAAAGTGGACATTGAGGCAGCATTCAGATTGCTCCCCGTGCACCCGACAAGCCATCGGTTGCTGGGGTGCTTCGTAGACGGAAGTTACTTCGTTGACTTATGTTTACCCATGGGATGCTCGATATCCTGTGCTTACTTCGAGGCTTTCAGCAAATTTTTACAGTGGGTTGTGAGCATCGAGGCGGGGTACAAGAGTGTTACCCATTACCTGGATGACTTCCTTTTTGTTGGCCCAGCGAGAAACGACGCTTGCCGTTTTATGCTGGAGGTGTTCACCGAAATCTGTACAGAATTCGGGGTACCATTGGCCCATGACAAGACGGAGGGCCCTACGGAACAATTGACTTTTCTGGGGATTCGGATTGACTCCTGCAAAATGGAGTGCAGTCTTCCCTTAGAGAAGGTGGAGGACATGCAAGCCGAGATTACGGCGCTGCGGGGCGCACGGAGGGTGACCCTGCGGCGGCTGCAATCAATATTGGGGAAGTTGAATTTCGCGTGCAGAATTATCCCCATGGGGCGGATATTCTGTAGACGGATGTCTCTGGCTACGGTAGGGATTGCGAAGCCGCATCATTTCCTAACAGTCTCTAAGGCCATGCGCGACGATGCAGAGGTATGGGCAATGTTCCTTGCAGACTTTAACGGGCGGGTGGTCCTTCAAAAGGAGGGCACCACCAGCGCAGAGCTAGACCTGCACACCGATGGTTCTGGACCGATCGGTTGTGGGGCGTATCTCCAAGGGAGATGGTTCGCTGCGGCATGGCCGGAGGAATGGGAAGAGGCGGGTTTACTGCTGAACCCTACATTCCTGGAGCTGTTTCCTATGGTGGTAGCAGTGCACTTATGGGGTCCTTGTTTCAGGGACAGGCGAGTCATTTTCCATTCGGGTAATAAGGGGTTGGTTGAAGCCGTGAACAACATCACGGCGGCATCCGTACCAGTGATTAGATTGCTTAGGCATCTTGTGCTATGTTGCCTTCGCTTGAACATATGGTTTCAAGCAAGACACGTGACAAAGGTGAATAACGGAATTGCTTACGCCCTCTCTCGGTTTCAGGAGGATCGTTTCAGGGCGCTGGCTCCTCGTGCGAACGCTCTGGGGGGAGCTCATCCCCGAGGAGCTCTGGGAGATTGGAGCTGTCAGGTAACGAGACTCGTGAGACAGTCTGTTGCCCCAGCGACGTGGAACGCTTATAGACGCGTGTGGGCTAAATGGGATAGCCTAGTGGCACTGGCAGGTGGTGCCACGACGGAAGACAAGAGCGTAGGGATCTTGCTTTGGTACCTGCTGCGGTGCGCCGAGCAAGGCGAATCAAAACCCGTAGTAGGGAGACAGGTCACGGCGCTTGCTTTTATGTTTAAGCTTGCTGGGCAGAGGGACCTTACTAAGGAGTTTCTAGTGCGCAAAGTGGTGCGCGGAATGTTCAGCGGTGCGCAAAGGCCAGATAGTAGGCGGCCAATAACATTTGCGCTGTTGCTGAGATTGGCTCAGGAATTGGTGGTGGTTTGCAGGGATCCCTTTGAATCTCTACTTTTCCGAACGGCTTTTTCCCTGGCGTTCTTCGGAGCGTTTAGGATAGGGGAGTTAGTCGCGAACAGTAGACACGGTTCGGGGGGTCTGCAATTGGTGGATACCTGTCTCAGGGAAGGTACGGTGGTATTGTGGTTGCGGAGGTCAAAGACTGACCAGGTGGGTAAAGGAAGAGAAGTGGTTCTGCATCAGGTTGGCACAGAGTGTTGCCCATATGCATGTGTAGTGGAGTACCTTAGCAGCGACCGGTGGGACGGTGTTCGCTGCTGGTCCACGCCGATGGAACGGCACTGTCTGTGTATCAGTTTAAAAGAGTTTTAAAAAGCGCACTGCATCGGCTCGGTTTCAAGCAGTCCGACTTTGGGACGCACTCCTTTCGGATTGGAGCTGCCACTGAAGCGGCTAGGTTGGGGTTGCCCGACGCGGCAGTAAAGCGCATCGGGAGGTGGGACTCAGACCGTTTTCGTTCCTATGTACGGCCAAATGCAGTGGTTTAATGGTGTTGCTTTCTACTTTTAGGGGAACAGAAGCAACTATGGATTGTGGGCCATTCCTACGTGTACTGGGCCCATAGGTTAGCCGCAGTTACCGAAGAAAAGGCACAACTGGGCTTTCCTATTACGGACTTACGCGTAAGGTGGTGTGGCATTCGGGGTCTGCGATGGGCGCAGCTCGACGGTCTCTTGGAAACGTACGCGCAGCGTTACGGTCAGCCCAGTGTTATAATTCTTCATGCCGGCGGGAACGATTTGGGGACAGTTCCCATGAGACGAATGCTAAAGGTGATGAGACGAGACATCGAGAAATGGGTAAAGAAGTTCCCTGGCACGTTCCTTATCTGGTCTGAGATGATCAAGAGAAGATCATGGCGTAACGCGCGCGACCCAGTATGCTTAGATAAGGCTAGACAGAAGATAAACCAGCAGATTGCGAGCTTTGTGAGAAAACAAGGTTTCTCTGCCATCCGGTATAAAGATTTCGAGCCGGTCGGCGCAGATGATTTTTTCGCAAAGGATAAGGTTCATCTTACGGAAATAGGATATGAGTTGATGATGTTGGGGCTTTGGGCAGGGCTCAAAGCGTGAGGTCACTGTTCGTGGCCGGGCTCCTCCCCCGGAAGGAAGGACTAAATTAGTCATCTAAACAAGTTACGGTTGTTTGTTTACATTGTGTCTAAATAAAGCTGTGGCCCGTTGTTTCTCCCAACTCAAGTTGTCGTGTCATTTATTCCATCAACTAGCCTGAATGGATCATGCATGGGTCATGAACGACGCGGAGGCTGCACAGGCTCCCTGGGTCAGCCTGTAGCGTCACGTGACCCAGCGGAGCCTGTGAGGCTATCAGCCAATCAGGAGCGTCGGGGGGCGTGTCGGAAGCCCGTTTCGCGCCATTGAGCAGAGCAGCGCGGTCTCCCGACTGGAATCCCACCCACCCACCCTGTATTTTGTTGTTAACAGATGTTATGGTTTATTCTTTTAAAAAAAAAAAAAAAAAAAAATAAGTATATATAATATAAATAAGAAATATTGAAATTAATATATATATTTTGGTTAAAGAATTCGGAGAAGTGGCTATTGTATGTTGTGTTTTGTTAATTTATGTCTGTGCGGCGGGAGGTGAGTTGCCCGGCCCACTGGCCTAAGGGGGCGATGGCCCCACCTCACAGGGCGTGCTTAAAGATAAGCATTGGGGCTTTGGGCAGGGCTCAAAGCGTGAGGTCACTGTTCGTGGCCGGGCTCCTCCCCCGGAAGGAAGGACTAAATTAGTCATCTAAACAAGTTACGGTTGTTTGTTTACATTGTGTCTAAATAAAGCTGTGGCCCGTTGTTTCTCCCAACTCAAGTTGTCGTGTCATTTATTCCATCAACTAGCCTGAATGGATCATGCATGGGTCATGTCAGTTTGCAGTGTTGTGGAGCTGAGGTGTAAGTGTCATGAATGTGCGCAGTGTGTAGTGTAAATAGGCTGCGTTTGCGAGGGAGAGCCATTAGAGTAGCTGTGTAATTCCGCATTGTGTAAGCTAGTGTTGTAAAATGGCAGTGAATGTGTGTGGTACGTGGCTGTGGATGATGTAGCGTCCTTGGTAAGAGTGTATCTTGTACCTCGTACAGCTTTTTGGAAAAACTGTATGTGCTTGGTGGTGTTTTGCGTCTTTAGGGTCCTGTAGCCTCGTTTTCGTTTTTTCCGGGGGTGCTTAGGGGCTTTTCGTGTGTCTAAACTCGGGAATTTGGACTTAAATTGAGGTGTAACTACAGTTGCAGAGGTCCTTGGTGCCCCCCCCTACTTGCTGTGGGTAAGCTTTTATTTATTTTTTTGTGTGTATTTATTGTGTTTTGAATGTTTTCAGGTGCCCGCGGTTCGGCCGATAAGGTCGTATTTTTGCGAGGTCGTAATGTTTTTTTTTAAAGTCCCGCATCTCGGATTTTTTTATGCTAAGTCTGTAAATTTTCCATTCTAAGTCCCGCGGTTCGTATTTTTCTGTATAAGTCCGTATATAGTAATTGCGTGTTACATCTATTTTGTTAAAGTGCCGCTTGTGTGGGTGTTTGCAAGCGCGTTGAGGCGCCGTAGAGCCTCCACCTCCACAAATGCGGCCCCTTGCTTTTGCGAGGGTCTGCATTTGCGGACCAAACTGCGTTCCTTGCTTCGCGAGGGATGCAGGTCTTGCGAGCTCGCTTTGCGAACTCACAAAGCGTGACGCTGAGTCGTAGTTGGACAATTATAATATGTGATTGTTTAATGGTAAAGCAACCTAACACTCATCCCTGGAAAAAAAGAACTGTTAATGTGGTTTATAACTTTATAGCAATGGGCTGAATAAAAAAATTATATACATATTGACATACATACATACACACAGCCATACCTGTTACAACAACAAGGTTAGAGCTGGACTCTGTGTTGGATGCCATGGTTATGCTTCATTTGCTAATTTAAGCATGATGCACTAGGTAAATCTCAGTATTTTGCAGCAAATCCAGGATATTTCCTTGATTCAATTATTCAATCCTATGACCAAAATATAATGACAGAACTATTATATGCACAATAAAAGACACATTCCCTAGAAATCCTGCAATATTCTGTTTTCACCTAAAAATACTAGAAAACAAGTTAAAAAAATTACCACATTTTACAATACATGAGAACATTATTTATATATTCTATGCATATGTCCAATAATTATATTTTTTATAAAATGGAAGAAATTACATTTCTGTTTTTAAGTCTATATTTCTAGTTGCTGTTAAGTTGTTTGGTTGTGTCTGACTCTCCATGATGCTAAGGACTGCAGCATACCAGGGACATTTGTCAGCCACTGTGCCTCTGAGCTCCTTTAAGCTCATGTGCATTGCTTCAGTGACCTCATCTATCCACCTCCACCTCTGCCATCTCCTTCTTCATGTTCCTTAAATCTTTCCCACCATCAGAATCTTCTTTAGGGAATCCTGGCATCTCATAAAATGGTCAAAATATTTGAGCTTTAGTCTCATGATCAAATATTCCAGTGAACAGTTTGGCTTGATTTTCTGTAGTACTGGCTGACTAGGTCTTCATGCAGTCCAAGGGGCTCTAAGTATTTTTTTTCCATGGCCACAATTCTACAGCGCTCAGCCTTCTTTATGGTCCAGCTCTCACATCTGTATGTTACTACTGTGGTATTTTCTTATAAATCTATTTAATGGTATTCTGGCTGTGTGACATGTTTCTGCAGATACTGTATGTTTATATTAAATATGCCATTTTCAAACATAGGGAGTATTTACTAAATATTTTCTCACCTAATTTGAGTTAAGGTGTGTTTTCCACATAGGAATATATAGTGCCTAAATGCTAACAGCCTTAATAAATTGCAATTCGGCAAATTCTAAAGGGCTCTATAAAAGCACAGAGCATGTTTTTTTTACAGAAGTTTTTAGTTAGTGAAGAACTTGCTTTTGGATAGAAGTTCACTGACTAAAAACTTCTGTAAAAAAGATATGCTATGTGCTTATATATAGCCTCTTAGAATTTGCCGAATTGCAATTGAATAAGGCTTTAAATGCTTAGGGCCTCATTCTATTAGCGGCCGCAGCCGTTGCGGGGCCGCAAGGACCGTCCGCAAGCTATTCTGCTATTCTATTCCCTTATGGCCGGAGGCTCCGGCAGGCTTGCGGCCGGTGCCTTGCTATCTCTTGCGGCCGCTCGCGCCAGAGGAAAGCCTTTGATCTAAAACGGCCGCAAGAGTTTCGGCCGTAAGAAATTCCTATTTGCAATTCAATTGCTCCGGGAAACCTCTCTGCAAGGCTAAAAACGAGCCGCTGCTTACTTGCAGGAAAGAGGTCCCGCTAGCACCAATTAAGCACATAAAATAGCTCAAATAAAGCCATCCTGCACTTTGAGAAGACTATAAAGGGATTTTAGGTGTTAGAAAAAATAGCACATAATTATCCTATACTCAAATCCGTAAAATATTTTATTTTTAATATCCGTAAAATATCCATGTAAAAAGTCCAGAGTGCTTGGAGCACCTCAGACATGCCCACGCCGCAGACGGAAAATAAACAGTTAATTTGAACTCGGGTTTGGGCTGATGTGCAAGCTTGAGAGTGGGTTCCTTTTAATCCTCATGTCCCCCAATATGATCCCTAGCATTTACAGAGCTGTAAAGTGCAGGCTTGAATTTATTTTTGCGTTTTTAGATTTCACAGCTTACGGCCGGTTTCAAGATATGCGGCCGGCCGTAAGAGGAGATCCTTGCGGGGCCGTATAATAGAATCGCGAGTTAACTGAACCCCCGCAAGGAATCGCAGCCTTACGGCCGATTTACGGCCGCTAATAGAATGAGGCCCTTAGTATATTCCCCTCGTCCTACTGTATATTTAAAACCAATAATAAAATATGACTTATTTGTGAGTATCCTGTGCACAATATTCATCCTTATGTCGATGTCTATGAGTGTTTTAGGTATTCTGCTTAATAGACCACCAGTTTAGTAAAAAAAGCATTTTTAGATGACTCTATCGTGGGTGAATTCGATTTTAGACTGCTAATCTGTCTGTAGTTTTAGTGGGAAAGTTATTCTGTGACATCTTACTTTGCCATTGAGTTCCAATTTAAAGGGGCTATTTGGAGAGAGAGTTTTCACAAAAGTGAATACAGATCTTATCTGATTCCAGTGTTCACCCATTCTCCCCTGTGATTATTTTGGCAAAATGCCTGTCAACAAAACATTTGTATTCATTTTATTTATTTATCACTGCTAATGTCATGAGGTCGCGGTCGAAAAATATTACAGCATAGGTCACGTGTATCAGAATGATACATTTAGTACTAAAATATGCTGAAATGCGATAAAAAAACTAAAAATATATTTTTTAAAAACTCTGCAAATATAATGTATGATTATTTATTTATTTTAATTTACTTATTGAACTTATTAAACAAAAAAAATTTAAAATATAAATAATAAAATCTTTGTAACAAAATAATGCAATCACTTTGTTTCTGTCAGATCAGCCGCGACCACTCATAATGGTTAATTATTATCAAGTCAAGTTCTTTAAAAAAGCAAACTATAAATTTCAGGAGTCCTTTAAGGTCAAAGGAGTTTGGCACAAAATGATCCACCCTGTATTTTCCGAGGGAATACAACAAGTGTAAGGCTATGAAAGCTTTGAGAGGGAGGAGTGGAAGCACAAGGGGGCTGGACTGGGTAAAGCCTGGGGTGGAGCTCAAGCCGGGCTTGGGAGGTGGGTTCGGTCACAGGCAGGACATGGTGGAAGCTGAGAGCTCACGTCAGGAATGTGTCCAGGCAGCAGGTACAGTGTGAGCAGCACCCAGAGCCCCGGCCTGAAGTGCAGACAGGAAGGGGAGCAACAGCTTCAGTGCCATTTGTTTATACTTTGCAGTGGTAAACAATTTTTTACCACTGCAAAGAACCTCATTATACACCAAGTATAAAACATAATTACAGCAACACAAAGGGGCTTCCTGTATACTTATAGTATCCACTGTTTACATGCGAACTTGAGACACTGAATCATTTAGCTACAATATTTTATGACAGAAAGAGAAGAGCCATTGTGTATTTATGTGTTTATACAGTGCAGTATTTCACTCAAGTAAAAAGTCCAAGGTCCAGGAAGCAGATCAAAATAAACCGCAAGAAATATAGAATTCATCCAACATCGACCATATCATGGTAAAATTACTTTTAGTTTGTTTTAAATGCACCCTTGTGGCTATCTATCTATCTATCTATCTATCTATCTATCTATCTATCATGTTCACTCTTCTCATTAATCATTCTAGTATAGTATGTCCCTTTCATACCCTTTGGTTTGATCCAAAGGTGTCAGTGTAAATTGAACAATGTGTAAAAAGAGTGTAATTTTTGACATATGGATGCACTGAACATATGTAATTACATCATTGTAGCCACACTCACTATATTTATAGTGCTATTCTTTACATTTTATTTGTGTTAAGATTCCATTGTATGTATGCTTTTCACGTTTCTTTTTTTTTAAATAAGGAGAGAGCAGAACATTACAAAAATTATTTGTAAACCCATTTACAAGGTTTGACTGCAGAGAACACATAGGCCCATATATAAAATGTTTTTAACTACCTGAAAATAATAGCTTAAAGGCATATTTAAATTTCCTGGATTATGAATGCATCTGATAGCGGAGAATCAGTAATGTATGAAAACATTTTTGCGTGAAAAAATAAAACAAATAAGCATTATTAAACTTAACCTGAAGTTTGATAAATCTCTTGAGTTTGCTAGTAGTTGATTTTGAGAGTTAATACCCCTGAATATCTCTGCTATAATTAGCATAACATCCATAATGTGTTTTGGTCAATCAGAGGCAGATACAGCAGTCTCTGCAGCAAGCATCATGGGATTTGTAGGCATAGTTCCTAAAAACAAACCTCAGTTCCTCAGTCTCATTGTTTCTGCTGTTGGATTGAAGGTTAGTGTAGGGTTCAAAACCATACTCAATTGCAGTGTGTGTATATATATATATATATATATATATATATATATATATATATATATATATATATATATATATATAGGTCTGTGTCTATATATACAGTGAATATAAGAAGTCTACACAACCCTGTTAAAATCTCAGGTTTCTGTGCTGTAAAAAAATTAGACAAAGGTAAATAATTTCATAACTTTTTCCAGCTTTAATGTGACCTATCAACTGTACAACTCAAATGAAAAACAAACTGAAATCTTTTAGGTGAAAAAAAAAAAAAAAGAACAATAATTAAGCAGAATTAAGCAATCACATTCCAAATCTTGTTAAATAGGAGTCAGCATACACCTGCCATCATTTAAAGTTCCTCTGATTAACCCCAAATAAAGTTCAGCTGCTCTAGTTGGTCTTTCCTGACATTTTCTTTGTCGCATCCCACAGCAAAAGCCATGGTCCACAGGGAGCTTCCAAAGCATCAGAGGGATCTCATTGTTAAAAGGTATCAGTTAGGAGAAGGGTACAAAAGAATTTACAAGGCATTAGATATACCATGGAACACAGTAAAGACAGTCATCATCAAGTGGAGAAAATATGGCACAACAGTGACATTACCAAGAACTGGAGCTCCCTCCAAAATTGATGAAAAGACGAGAAGAAAACTGGTCTGGGAGGCTACCAAGAGGCCTACAGCAACATTAAAGGAGCTGCAGGAATATCTGGCAAGTACTGGCTGTGTGGTACATGTGACAACAATCTCCCGTATTCTTCATATGTCTGGGCTATGGGGTAGAGTGGCAAGAAAAAAGCCTTTTCTTACGAAGAAAAACATCCAAGCCAGGCTACATTTTGCAAAAACACATCGGAAGTCTCCCAAAAGCATGTGGGAAAAGGTGTTATGGTCTGATGAAACCAAGGTTGAACTTTTTGGCCATAATTCCAAAAGATATGTTTGGCGCAAAAACAACACTACACATCACCAAAAGAACACCATACCCACAGTGAAGCATGGTGATGGCAGCATCATGCTTTGGAGCGGTTTTTCTTCAGCTGGAACTAGGGCCTTAGTTAAGATAGAGGGAATTATGAACAGTTCCAAATACCAATCAATATTGGCCCAAACCTTCAGACTTCTGCTAGAAAGCGGAACATGAAGAGGAACTTCATCTTTCAGCATGACAACGACCCAAAGTGTACATCCAAATCAACAAAGGAATGGCTTCACCAGAAGAAGATTAAAGTTTTGGAATGGCCCAGCCAGAGCCCAGACCTGAATCCGATTGAAAATCTTTGGGGTGATCTGAAGAGGGCTGTGCACAGGAGATGCCCTCGCAATCTGACAGATTTGGAGTGTTTATGCAAAGAAGAGTGGGCGAATCTTGCCAAGTCAAAATGTGCCATGCTGATAGACTCATACCCAAAAAGACTGAGTGCTGTAATAAAATCAAAAGGTGCTTCAACAAAGTATTAGTTTAAGGGTGTGCATACTTCTGCAACCATATTATTTTATTTTTATATTTTTTCTTCCCTCCACCTAAACGATTTCAGTTTGTTTTTCAATTGAGTTGTACAGTTTATAGGTCACATTAAAGGTGGAAAAAGTTCTGAAATGATTTATCTTTGTCTCATTTTTTTACAGCACAGAAACCTGACATTTTAACAGGGGTGTGTAGACTTTTTATATCCACTGTATATATGCACACTAATTTTAAGCGATTAGCAGGGAGAGTTAGAACGAGAAGACTTGTGAGGAGTTTATATGAGCCACAAACTCTGCAGTGAACTCTGAAGAAATGACATGCCACTGTTTTTTAACACATTATTGGACTGTTTGTTTTGCTCCACACAAGTTTAGCTGGATGAGAGCTGGTTAGTGAAGAGAACTGTTGATTGGTTAAGGTAGTGCTTCCGTGGAAGCTAGGACTAATATTTCATTAGCTTGAAAAAGTATTACAGCCTCTTCTATTGTGTTCCTCCATTAAAGTGCTTGAAACACAGGCACAAACCCAGAGGAGACTGTGAACTTGTCACAGTTAATAACAAATAAAAAAAGATAAATTAAAAAAAATATATATTGACATAATTGAAATCTATAAAATACTTGGGATCTTTACGTATGCTAAGAAATCATTCAACAGCAGAAGGGAAATGTGTCAAAATACATTTCAGTAGACATTTCCAAATGTTGGGCCTTCTGTGTTCATTGAAATTGTTCTTAAACCATTAAACATGTGTCTATCATTATATGCTCATATTTGTTTAACCTTTAAAAGGAAGGTAGAAGTATTTGGCAGTTTGTCAGCGAGACATGCTCAACCTGATTCTCATATCCTGAAGTTATTCAAGCTGGCATATGTATAAATACTACATCTAACAACACAGAGAAGGTCTGGGGAAATGTATTACCAAAAAAAAAAAACATTAATATTTGATCTAAAATCATCATTTACACATCACCATAGAGTAAGTATAACTTTTTAATTACAGTGTCAAATTTATTAGAGTCTCTTCTCATCACTTAAAGGCATATTAAAGTGAGGTGAGTTATGAATGCATCCTGCAGAGGAGCATCATAACCCACTTAGCAAAAATGTGGGCATGAAAAAATGCAAACCAAATTTGCATAAAAAAACCTGTTGCAGGTGATGTTTACACCCTCAGTATTGAGCTATGCTTCTCAGGGTGTGATTTTGTAAAAGTGTACCCAGTCCATTTGAGCATGCTCAGATATGCGGCCAACCGTGAACGAGTTACACTGTTGTTCTTTAGACATACTGTACACATAACATGTACTGAAACCAAACATTTCAGCTTATTCTTCCTATTCTAATCTGTCTTTTAGGCAAATGAGCATTTATGCTTCATTTATGATCCTGCAATGAGCTGCAAGAGTCAGCCATGGTCTCTGTGCATGTATCTCTCTGTGAGTGAGTGCATGCAATTTACTGGGGCTGGGGGAGCTAATGGGGCAATTCACTGGGGCTGGGAGAGATCACGGGGGCAATTCAATGGAGGTGGGGGAGGTAATGGGGCAATTCACTGGGGCTGGGGGAAGTATCACCTGGGATGTACATAAAACAATCAGTGAATGAAGGGACACAGACCTTGTTCTGGGTATTACAGAAATTTAAAGGAAAGCTGCAGCTCAATCCCCAGGCTAAAAAGATACAATGTATTATGTATGCTAATCTCAGCTGGGATTTTCAGAGGGTGTCAACATTGATAGAAAACAGTTTGCAAATGCAAGAAATTCAGCAAACTTTAGGGTAACTGTTGAAATGTTTATTTTGTTATTTTTTTTATTCAAACTATTTTTTTTAAATAAACTACTAATTCTCCTCTGTCCGATGCATTAATAACCAAGCTCACTTGAATATACCTTTAATATACAGAGGTGTTGTACCAATAAAAGGCAAGCGCTGAACGTTTATTCATATATTTGAACTTCTATGAGCAAACTCTTTCATATAAGAGCAACTGTTTTTAGATTAAACTTTGTCTTAAAAGGAAACGTTAGGTTATGTATATACACATTATGGGACTTGCCTAGATTGCCAGTAACTGCTTCTTGTTTGAGGAGACTGGGTGCCATCATTAGGAAAAAATATGTTCCATTTCTATCATTGACACTTGGAAATCTGACCTGTGTAATCTGATTAGCTCAAAAGATTAAGAGCCAATAATCTATGACTGCAGTTCTTTGGCAGTTGCTCTCAGTTTCTTCTGTGTTATCATGAAGTTCACATCACCAACATCTGTTACTGGTTACAGCAAAAAAAGGTAAGTTCTATAACTTCATCACCCATTGAACATCATCTCTCCCAAAATAATTGTATATATTCCCTAAGATAAAGCATTTTTACTGTTGAGGCGTGAAACAACCTTTTTTTTTTATATTTCTTTTAATAAAATATAAGAATATTTTTTTTTTTTTAAAACACGCAAGTCCAGACTTAGGACCTCATTCAATTTCAAGCCTGTAATTGCCTGTAACCAAAAATTTTGGCTACGGGTTAAATTTTTTCTAAAAATGTAAATGCATTTAATAGTTTCTGACTCGCAACTGCCCTCTCACAGCCTCCACATAGAAACCATGCACTTGTAAGTAGGATTTCAGGGGCAGGATCATGTGATCTGACAATATTTAAGCAAGCTCGTAATTCGCCTCTTAAACACTCGCAATACTTCTTAGACACTTCTTAATAAATGAGACAAATAAACATGGAGTTTATACTTAAACTTCTCTCACTACAAATTAATTAGTGTCAAGAAGTAAATTTAGGATTCAGACTTTCAATCCAGCAATGTAGGAATCAATAAAATTCATTAAATCAACTGTTATAGTCCATGTGGATTCTATGATATGTATAAACTTCCTTAAAAAAAACATAAAAATATATATTTTTTACTTGCATATTTGTGGGTTTGAGACTGTTGTGCAATTATTTGTAATGTCTTTCCATTCCTTCCCGTGCTTTTAAAGTACATTAGTGTGTTTTAAATTGCTGCTGCAGCTGTGATACATGTTTGAAAAAGACCTTGCGACTTAAAATTTCTGACAGAAACTTGATTAATTTTGTCAGACTTAAGGCCTCATTCAAATGCGATTTTGCCAATTGAATAGGGCTCTATATAAGCACATAGCATATTTATTTTACAGAAGTTTTTAGTTAGTGAACTTCTATCCAAAAGCAAGGTTTTCACTAACTAAAAACTTCTGAAAAAAAATATACTATGTGCTTATATAGAGCCCTATTCAATTGGCCAAATCACATTTGAGTGAGGCCCTTAGCTTGGGAGCTAGAGCTACGGGTCTAATAGAATATTTATTTTGTGTAACTTTAATTATTTAGCACTCGTAAATCTTGAGCTGTGCTAAAACCAATGAAGTTCTAAGGATGGATTTGCGGGTTTGGTTGGCCTGTAGTGATTATGGGTGGGTAACTCATAATTGGAATGTGAGTAGCTAAATGTAGCCAATTGAATATCTGTAACTTTTACAATCTGCTTTACGAGTTCAAGTAATTGCGATTTGGCCAAATGAATGCGGCCCTGAGTTACTACAGCGTTTGCTAAAATATTTAATTTATTTTTATATTTTATTATATCTGATTATAGTAAAAATGAAATTCTAAACAAAAGTTGCAATTTACAAAGGAATAAACTTAAATAAGTTAAAATATACATGTATAAATTGTTTAATTTTTTTTTTTTTTGTGTGCTGAAAATGTAGAGGATTCAGGTGATGTGAGCTGCAGAAAAATACAAAGCAGTCAACTCAACTGCTGCTGTTTATAATGGCAGCTGCATTGTTACTAGTTCCTGATTTTTTTGGCCTCAAGGACCGGCCGCAAGCTACATCCGTATTCTATTCCCTCATGGCCGAGGGCTCCGGCCGGCGCCCTGTTATCCCTTGCGGCCGCAGGGAAAGCTTTTGATCTTACGCAGCCACAAGAATTTGTGCCTCAAGAAAGCCAAGGTCGCTATTCAGATGCTATGCGAACCCTTCCGTCAAGGCCGTAATTAGCTAAAACCGAGCCGCAGCTTACTTACACCAAAAAGGTCTCGTAAGGCTCTTACTTACAAATCGGAGCGCCAATTAAGCACATAAAAAAGCCATCCTGTACTTTGATGAGACGTGAAAGTGATTGTAGGTGTTAGAATTCACAGCACAACATTCCCCAACACTCAAATCTGAAAATAATTTTTATTGTAATTCATGTTCAATTTCCGTGTCCAGAGTCCCACGGGCTTGGAACACATCAGACCCGCAACGGCTGCGGGATTAGCCTCCGTCAAGTCCGTAAATGGGTAAAATAGATCTACAGGTGCAAAGGGTTTATTTACAAATCGTAGCACTAATTAAGCAAATAGAAAAGCCAACCTGTACTTTTATTAAAAGTGAAAGTGATGTTTGGTCTAGAATTAATAGCACAACATTCTCCTACTCTCAAATCTGCAAATAAAGAAATTTAATTTCATGTTCAATCTTCGTGTTCTATCTATCACGCAAGCCCGCACGGGTTTGAATAACGAGCTACGGCTTGGAAGACAATCACCCTCCAAGCCCGCAAGGGCTTGAATAACGAGCTACGGGCTTGGTCATTGAAGCCTGTGGGATTTGGACGGATTTTAAACCTAAAATCAAAGATTATAATTTGGCGATGTGCAAGCTTGAGAATGTTTTGCTATTAATCCCCATGCCCCCCATTGTGTTCCCCATCATTTACAGTGCTTTGCAGTACTGGATTGAATATAGATTGGCTTCTACAATGCTTTGAGTTTGCGGCCTTCAACCTCCGAACCCGTACGGGTTTTAACAACGAAGAGCCATTGGGACTTGGGACGGAAAACAAACCGGAAATGAAATATTGGATTTGGGCGATGTGCAAGCTTGAGAGGGTGTTGTTATTAATCCTCATGTCCCCCATTATGTTGCCTATCATTTACAGTGCTATCTTGAATTTATATGTGCATTTACAGTGTTCCGTCTTTGCGGCCTTGAATCACAATGTACGAGCGCGCGTAAAATGCATGAGGACGATTGCATAATTTGTGGCCGGCCGTAAGGGGGACCTCCTTGCGGCGCCGTCCATTTGAAAAGCAGCATAGCCGTAGCGCTACACAGGGCCGTAAGATGGAATTGCAGCCTTGCGGCCATTTTACGCCTGTTAATAGAATGAGGCCCCTTAGTGCCAAGACTACCAATATAACTTAATATTTTACTAGCCCCAGCTTACCATCATCCAAAACAGGGAAAGTAACTGTCAAACAAGGCAATTTCTAGAACTTTTAAATATAGCCAATCTCTAATTGACCTCTGTCATATGCAAGATAAGTAGCTTTGGGTGAAACTCATTGTTTAAAAGAATATGGAACTGTGACATTTTTAAATGGCATGTTTGAAACATTTAAAATATTTTTTTGCATTAAATTGCACACTCTAAATTCAATAAAACGTAACTTGCAGCATAGACATTTCACAGATCCGCTGTTCCTCAGTTTCAGAAGCTTGGGCTTGGATCTCAACCATCCAAACGAGCCCATTACAAAGACAAGACCCCACTGTGAATCAGGAATAGAGAATGAATCACAACCTTTTTCTCCCCAAAAACATATCTAGTATTTAAAACATATACTTTTAAAACTGGTAGAGTGTCATGTCCCTTTAATGAAGATGTGGAATCCGTGACCAAAGAACCGTTTTCAAGTTCTGTAACTGCGTTATAACAGTCCTTGGAAACTCCCTGAAATGCGCAAACATTTTTTTTTTTTAAATATACAGTTCTTTGGCAAGGAGTCTTATGCTTTGTGTTTTAATGCCTTGCCAAATTCAAGCTGTTTATACCTGCCTCTCATGATATAGCATATAGTGATTTTGTGTCTCTTAAGGGGAGTATTTAGGCAATTTTTTTTGTTTTATAGAAATTAGATGATTTAATGTTAAGTTTAACCCCCTCAATGTAATTGTCACATAACATTTACAATTTATTTACTTTTCAGAAACTGACAGAGTAACAGATGCTTACTTTGTGGAATCTCATAATTTCTTCCTGTTATCTGTCATGTTGGGTGCCATAACTGTGACAGCTTCACACTACTAGTGTCTCATGCTGTGTGTCTGCATGTAGCCGCAGTGCTTTGAGACTGTGAACATCCTCCCCTATAGGATTGACTTTAGGTCACAGCTGTGAAACATGGCACCGTACATGAAAACAGAAAGAAAGGAAAAGGTTTTTAGAGGTTTCTTAGAAGCAACTAAAGTGTAAGTTATATAACACAATTACACAGGAGCATAAAATAAATGAAGATCCCATTTAATATTCCACAGTAGCAGAGAAACCTTGTAAAAAAAACATTTCTCAATATATAAAGAAAATTGTTTCCTTCTCTCTCTCGCTCCAGATAGTTGTTAGCATACTTATTTTACCATATAAAGATCAACCTGACCCTTTATTCTATCAGGAACACAAAGTAATTTACACATGTTTCTAGGTTTCCAACAACTATATTCGTTTCTACTGCATTGCAGTGATTTTTAGGCATGCAATTATTTAGGAATAGCCAATAAGTGAATTTCAAATGTCCTTAAAAATGACTGCATAGTTTTGGTCAGAACTGTTGTCTTTATAAGTGAAGGACCACTGTACCTTAGGAAAAATGGCACATTTGTGAAGTATGTTACAAATTAACACCATCAGCTGTATAAGCCATGAGCATAAAAGCATTTTAAGAGAAAATCTAAAATATAGTTGACTTTGCATATGTACTATCTCAAATTGCTAGTCATAGTGAATTCTGGGGTATCCTGCTGGGGTTTATTATTCTATTTAGTTCTATTATCAAGTGGCAATTTATAGTGGCGGTCTTTTTTTTAGAATCTTGAGTTGAGATCTTATCTGAATCATGGTTCCTTCCTTTCCTCACAGCTGTTTAACACTGTTAGCAACAACATATACAACCTCATTAAATTAGAAAAACCTTCTAATGACGTTTGAACGTTAGGGCTGCGAGCTTGGAATATGACAGTTTACCAACGCTAATAAATTGTGGCTGTGGCTAGCAACATATGAGCTCGCAGCACGGCCATTCCACAATGACCGAGTCAAACTGACAGGAGAAGTGAAAAGTCTGCGAGATGATCTTGCAGGCTTCATACCTCATCACTTGCCTCGGGGGGCCCAATTGGGACCTCTGCGGCAGTTCTAAATATAAGCCCTGCAGTGAGGGGTACCACAGGGACCTAAAATTAACCCTTCTATGCTGGTGGTCTCCATTGGGACCCCTGAAGTGTCCCCTCATTAACCCCTTGCAGTGGGGGTCCCCGATTGGCAAAGATCGGAACCCCTGCAGCATTTAAAATATTCAAAATTCCCGTTGCGGGTCCTTAACGGGCCTGCGGCACACTATTAACCAATCCCGGGTGCGGGGGTACTGTAATTATCCCTGCGGCACCTAACATTAACCCCCTCTATGCTAGATGTCCCCTGGCAGCAGGGGTCCCCGATCGGCAACGATTGGGACCCCCGCTGCATTTAATTTTTTAAATTTCCCGCCTTGCGGGTCCTTAAAGACAATAATCCCTTCAGCCAATCGTAATGAGATACAGCCCATGGGGTGACTGGCTGAAGGCATCTGCTCCTTCTGATTGGCTTCTATCTTATTGACATTGACAACAGACAATCAGAAGTGGTGTATAATGCCTTCTGATTGGTTTAAAAAAAATAACAGGTCCATCAGCCAATCAGAAAGCACTATTGCCTTCAGCCAATCACAATGGGGTGATTGGCTGAAGGCATATGTGCCTTTTGATTGGCTGCAGTCTGATTGACAGTAACAACAGCCAATCACAATGGGATACATCCCCATGGGGGTGTATCTCATTCTGATTGGCTGAAGGGAATAGCACCTTCTGATTAGCTGTTTTCACTGTCAAGCATATATAAGCCAATCAGAAGGAGCATATGCCTTCAGCCAATCACCCGTGGGGTGTATCTCATTATGATTGGCTGAAGGCAATAGTGCCTTCTGATTGGTGTAAAAAAGATTAACCGGTCCATCAGCCAACCAGAATGGGTGTATCACATTCTGATTGTCTCACACCTTGGCGCCTTCTGAAATTTTATTGACAGCCATTTCAGCCACTCAGAAGGTGCCATTCGTTTTTTTTTACCGGAAGAAGACCTAGAAGCCTCATTAGCGTTGGGGAGCTCCTCGAAGGAGGATCTCCGTTACTTTTTTTTTTTAGGTTTTCAAGGGCCCAGTCGGGGCAAAGGAGGCGAAGCATGGGTACATCGTGGACAGGTAAATTTTAAATGTAGAATGTTTATTGTTTATGTAGTTTTTATTTGTGTATGTGTGACTAATGTGATGCTTCTTTTTTCCAGGGGTCGAGGCGGAGAAGACAAGAAGATGGACGGGGACATGCTGGAAATGTAAGTTTAATACTGCATTTAGAATGTGTATTTATTCTATGTAGTGTTTAATTCTGTACTAATTTGATGTTTCTTTTTTTTCTTAGGGGTGCAATCTGAAGGGACATCTGCAAAGGCAAGTGGTCTTATTTATTCTATTTTAGCTACGATTTAGGGTTTAATGTACTATTGATAGGGGGAAATGTATTATAGATAGGGGGTTATGCATTATAGATAGGGGGTAATGTTATGTAGAGAGGGTTAATGTTTAATAGATAGGGGGAAATGTGTTATAGATAGGGGGTAATATTTTGTAGTCCGGGGGATATGTAATGTAGATAGGGAGAAATGTATCGTAGTTAGGGGATTAATAGTATATATTTGTATGTATGTTATGTATATATGAGTATGTATTTTCTTTGCAGGTGTGTAATTCTTTTTTTATTTTTTGTAGTGGGGAGGTTGTAATGTACTTTTTTTTATTTTTTGTAGTGGGGTGTTGTAATGTACTTTTTTATTTTTTGTAGTGGGGGGTTTGTAATGTTCTTTTTTAATTTTTTGTAATTTTACTTTTTTTGTTTTGTGTAATTAGTGGGGTGGGAAGTTTGATATGGGATAGGCAGGTAGTGTAGGCAGTAGGTAGTGTTAATAGGTTGGGGTAGAGGGGGGTTAGTTTAGAATTAGTGGTGTAGTGAAGTGTTTGCACTTAGTGGGGTTAATATTAGGGTTCTAATTGTCCCATGAGGGTCTTCATTGTCCCTTATGGGACTGAGTAGGTTAAAGAGGCATACAGTGGTCTGTATGGACCCCCATTAGTGATGGGGTTCATTTTAGGGCCCTGGGGGGGTACTTATAGTACCCCTGTGGCAGGGGTTAATTTTTTATTTTAGCGTGAGTCCTTTCAGGACCTTTATCATCCTTTAAGGACCCGCGAGGCATGAAATTTCAAATTTGAAATGCAGTGGGGGTCCCGATTGATGCCGATTGGGGACCCCCGCTGCAAGGGGTTAATGTGTGGACACTTCGGGGCTCCCAATGGGAACCTCCAGCATAGAGGGGGGTTAATGTTAGGTGCCGTGGGGGTAATTATTTATAATTATTTAATGTGTCTGATAATGCCTACTACCATTAATGAAAAATGAAATGCAAAAATTACAAATTATGGCTGTATTTATTTATTTTAAACTGTTTCAGATCATTTTTCCCATTATCAAGTCACATTTTTTTATAAGGTAATATGCTAAGTATGACACTTTTGTGGTCCATTAATATTTGTATTATTAAATTGCAGTAAAGTTCTCAGAGCTGCAGAATGGGGTGATAAACTACAATAGTTGTATTGAACAGGAATACTTACAGTGAAAATCCAGCCAAAGAGATTTTACAATAAAGAATGATGATCCTTGTAGGAACAAAAGCAATTAGGTCATAGATAAAAGAAGTCCAGTAGGTTGGTTATGGAACGTGCATGGTGTATTCCAGGTAGAACATAGAGAGAATGGTGAGAGGACTTGAAGAATGGATTGGGAGGATGTTAAAACTGGCATTGTACAATCATTAAAGTACTTTTTTTGTCTTGTCTTGCAATAATGCTGCAGTGGAATCTGCCATTTTGGGTTCTGCCCATCCACCAAGGGTAAGAAGAGACTTTGAATGAAGTGGAAGCACTGACTAGTAATTGTATATACAAGATAAACATTTAACTTTTATATACAATATAAAAGTTTTAAACTTTCTAAAAAGATTTCAGTTGTTTAAATCTCCATGTAAACAAAATCTGATTACAGTGGTCCTTTGAGGGCGTGTTTGAAGACTTGAAAGTAAGTTCCAGATGTTCAGAGCAGCATATGAAACTTGTATGTATGTGTGTAAGGATGTTATGATAGGGTAACCAGGGAGAGGTCACTAGAAGAATGAAGGGGTAGTGTGGAGGATTATGTGAAAATGACAGCTGAGGAAGTATTGTTGAACACATTATAGCTCAGGCATCTTAGGGCAATGAGCTTTATTTTGAGTTTAGAGCCGGGTGGGAGCCATTTCAGAGATATGCAAAGAAGTGAAGCAGATTATAAAAACAACTGTGAAAGAGATATGTCTGGTAGCAGATTGGTTATTCAAACTGGGAATTTCCCAGCAATCTCAATGCAACTTCATTACAAATGAAATTTAATTGTGCAAAGCAGGGGCACATATAGTTTTTATGCTGATTTGTGTGCCCCATCATAGTATCTCACAAAAGTGAGTTTACCCCTCACATTTTTGTAAATATTTTATTATATCTTTTCATGTGACAACACTGAAGAAATGACACTCTGTTACAAAGTAAAGCAGTAAGTGTACAGCCTGTATAACTGCTGTCCCCTCAAAATAACTCAACACACAACCATTAATGTCTAAACCATTAGCAACAAAAGTGAGTACACCCCTAAGTGGAAATGTCCAAATTGGGCCCAATTAGCCATTTTCCCTCCCCGGTGCCATTATCATCATAGTGTTACAATGTCTCAGGTGTGAATGGAAAGCAGGTGTGTTAAATGTGGTGTTATCGCTCTCACATTCTCTCATACTGGTCACTGCAAGTTCAAAATGGCACCTCATGTCAAAGAATTGTTGCTCTACGTAAAGATGGTCTAGGCTACAAGAAGATTGCCAAGACCCTAAAAGTGAGCTGCAGCACGGTGGACAAGACCATACAGCGGTTTCACAGGACAGGTTCCACTCAGAACAGGCCTCGCCATGGTCGACCAAAGATGTTGAGTGCACCTGCTCAGCGTCATATCCAGAGGTTGTCTTTGGGAAATAGACATATGAGGGCTGACAGCATTGCAGCATAGGTTGAAGGGGTGGGGGTTAGCCTGTCAGTACTCAGATCATACACCGCACACTGCATCAAATTGGTCTGCATGGCTGTCGTCCCAGAAGGAAGCCTCTTCTCAAGATGATGCTCAAGAAAGCCTGCAAACAATTTGCTGAAGACAAGCAGACTAAGGACATGGATTATTTCAACCATGTCCTGTGGTCTGATGAGACCAAGATAAAATTATTTGGTGCAGATGATGACAAACGTGTGTGGCGGCAACCAGGTGAGGAGTACAAAGACAAGTGTGTCTTGCCTACAGTCAAGCATGGTGGTGGGAGTGTCATGGTCTGGGCCTGCAATGCTGCCGGCACTGGGGAGCTACAGTTCATTGACGGAACCATGAATGCCAACATGTACTGTAACATACTGAAGCAGAGCATGATCCCCTCCCTTCGCAGACTGGGCCGCAGTGCAGTATTCCAACATGATAACGACCCCAAACAGACCTCCAAGATGACCACTGCCTTGCTAAAGAAGCTGAAGGTAAAGGTGATGGACTGGCCAAGCATGTCTCCAGGCCTAAACCCTATTGAGCATCTGTGGGGCATCCTCAAACAGAAGGTGGGGTAGTCTCTAACATCCACCAGTTCCGTGATATCATCGTGGAGCAGTGGAAGAGGACTCCAGTGGCAACCTGTGAAGATCTGGCAAACTGGATGCCCATGAGGGTTAAGGCAGTGCTGGAAAATAATGGTGGCCACACAAAATATTGACACTTTGGGACGAATTTGACATTTCCACTTAGGGGTGTAGACACTTTTGTTGCCAACGGTTTAGACATCAATGGCTGTTATACAGGGTGTACTACTTTACATTGTAGCAGAGTATAATTTCTTTAGTGTTGTCACATGAAAAGATATAATAAAATATTTACAAAAAAATTGAGGGGTGTACTCACTTGTGAGATACTGTGTGTATATATATATATATATATATATATATATATACTAGCGAATTGCCCGTCAAAAACTTACGGCAATGAAATTGTAAGGTAGCTAATGCTGTTTGGTGTATAATAATGAAATATATAATACATTAATAAATGAATATACTTTACGTATTTTGAAGCATTGTGTTGAAGAGCTGCAAATCTGTTTTGATGTTGCTGCAGCATTAGTGGTGTGGAGCTGCTGTGTAAGCATGATGAATGTGTGCAGTGTAACACTGTGCGTGCGCGAGACCAAACCGTTAGCGTAGTTGTGTACTTCCGCATTGTCGTAAACTGGAGGGTAATGTGTGGTATGCATCTTAGCGGAATATCCGTAGGTCTTTTGTGGTGTTTTGCGACTTTCTTGTGGTGTTTTGCGTGTTTAGAGTGGTGTAGCCTCGTTTTCGTTTTGTTCGGTGGCCATTTTTTCTCTCGCTTAGAGAATTTTTTAGTGTCTAAACTCTTTTGTTTTGAGTTAAATGAAGGTGTAATGTTTTTTTGAGGTCCTGGATGCTCCCTCTTGCTGTACGTAAGCTTTTTATGTATGTACTGTGTGTATTTATTGTGTTTTGAATTTGTTCATGTTTGCGCGTTGCGGCCGATTTTTGCGAGGTCGTAATGAGTGGTAACGTGTCTCGTATGTGGTTTGTGTTGCAACGTAAAGTTTGCGAGGGCCGAAGTTGCTGTGTCGTGTTTTTTGCGTTCCAACGTAAAGTTTGCTATGGTTGCAGTTGCTGGCAAGGAGCACCTTCGGCGCTCCATGCCAGCAACTGAGGCAATCGCCCACGGCCCTCGTTACGAATTACACATTAGCAACAACTCGTACGATCACAACTATATATGTGATATACACACGCACATTATATATATATTGTGACAAACCACTTCTTTTACAGGTAGGATTGTCACCGATCTTGCAGTAACCACAGCCTTCTAGGGTATACAAAGTCCAGGACACCTTCAGCTCAGTTTTCCTTTTTTATTCAGTTTGAAAGCAGGTACTTTAAATAATAACAAAACAAACAAAATCCCTTGCTCTTACTTGAGCTCTTACTAGACAGTACTTGCTATCTGCAATTGGGTGGCTTTCCCACTTACCAATTTCCCAAACAAAAGCAATGTCTTTGCAATAAGCGCAGCCTCTCCTAGCTGTCTTTTCCTCTCCCCCTTGGAGCAGGCTGCTCTCTTCTTTTAAAAGCCTGTCTGCTAATTGAGTAGCTACAGGTGAGTGCCAATTAGCTAACTCTTAAAAACCAGATCCAAGCTGTGGTCTGTTATACAGCAACTAGTGCTGTTGGAGCATTGGCCCCCCCTGCTCTCCAAATACTCCGCCCCAGGGACCCATACCATGTTTTGCAGAGAATCAGCTATGCATATTGCAAACTGTAACATCTCTCCCTGGGGCATTTAACTGAGAAATCCTCTGGTTGCTGTCTAGCAAATCAGGTCTGATGTATCTCCCATCAACCACTATTCCACCTTTATGCTCACATATCCTCCCCCCCAGCTCATACCCAAGGGTTTGAGCGACCATGGAAATCAGGGAGTGTACCCTCGAAAGCCCATCAGCATTACCTTGTTGCAGACCAGCCCTGTGTTCCACAGTGAAATTAAAAGATTGCAAACTCAAAAACCATCTGGTTACTCTGGAGTTACTTTCCCTGTTCTGATACATCCACGTCAGAGGAGCATGGTCCGTTATCAATCGAAACCTTCTGCCTAGTAGGTAGTATTTAAGAGAGTCTAATGCCCACTTAATAGCAAGACACTCTTTTTCAACAATAGAGTAGTTCTTCTCATGTGGGTTTAACTTTCTGCTCAAAAAGAAAACAGGGTGTTCTTCACCCTGGTATTCCTGTGAAAGAACAGCCCCCAAGCCCACATCAGAAGCATCTGTCTGAACTATAAAATCCCTGGAAAAATCTGGGGTCACTAAGACAGGATGGCTACAGATAGCTTCCTTCAGACTCTTAAAAGCCTTTTCTGCCTCAGGGCACCATTTAACTATGACTGGGGATTTTGCTTTAATAAGGTCTGTCAGGGGTGCAGCAATGGTAGCAAAATCTGGAATGAACCGCCTATAATATCCAATTAAACCCAAAAATGCCTTTACTTGTTTCTTTGTAAGGGGCTGTGGCCATTTTTGTATGGCTTCTACTTTGGCTTCCTGTGGTTTAACCAAACCCCTCCCAATAGAATAACCTAAGTACTTAGCTTCCTCTAAACCAATCGTACACTTGGAAGGATTGGCAGTTAAGCCTGCTGAGCGGATAGCATCAAGTACCGCTTGAACTTTAGGGAGGTGGGATTCCCAGTCTGCACTGTGGATGACGACATCATCCAAGTATGCTGCAGCATAACGAACATGAGGTTTAAGAATTCTGTCCATCATTCGTTGGAATGTGGCAGGTGCCCCATGTAACCCAAATGGCAATACAGTGTACTGAAACAGGCCACTGGGTGTTGAAAAGGCTGTCTTTTCTTTGGCTCTTTCAGTGAGCGGGACCTGCCAGTAACCCTTTGTTAAATCCAAGGTTGTTAGATAACGAGCTTTGCCCAGTCTTTCTATTAACTCATCAACTCTTGGCATTGGGTAAGCATCAAATTTTGAGAGGGCGTTTAACTTGCGGTAGTCATTGCAGAACCTCCATGTGCCATCAGGTTTTGGCACCAATACAATAGGACTACTCCAGTTACTCTGGGATTCTTCAATGACTCCAAGTTTTAACATGCTCTCAACCTCTAAGTTTATAACCTCCCTCCGGGCCTCAGGAATTCTATAGGGTTTGAGGTTAACTCTTTTCCCTGGTTCGGTTATTATGTCATGTTTAATCACTTTAGTCTTTCCTGGAACTATCGAGAAAACATCCCTATTTCTTCTGATGAAATCTCTGACCTCTTGCTTTTGATGGACAGACAGAGTCTTAGATACGTTCACATCTGGCTCTACTATAGGAGGTTCTGAAGGTTTTAAAGCAACCAGGACCTCCCTGTCCTTCCATGGCTTTAACAGATTTATATGATACAACTGTTCAGGCTTTCTTCTTCCTGGTTGTCTGACTTTATAATTGACATCACTCACTTTCTCTATTATTTCATAGGGTCCATGCCAAGTCGCAAGGAACTTATTCTCCACAGTAGGGACCAGAACCAATACCCTGTCTCCCGGTTGGAACACTCTGACTCTAGCATTACGGTTATAGCTGTTTTTCTGAGCCTGCTGGACTTCCAGCATGTGTTCCCTGACAATAGGCATGATGGTGGCCATTCTATCCTGCATTTGAGCTATATGCTCAATTACACTCCTGTGAGGAGTAGTCTCCTGTTCCCAGGTCTCCTTAGCAATATCCAATATTCCCCTGGGATGTCTTCCATATAATAATTCAAAAGGAGAGAAGCCCGTGGAGGCCTGTGGAACTTCCCTAATGGAAAACAGTAGATATGGCAATAAAAAATCCCAATTTCTTCCATCTGCATCAATTACCTTGCGTAGCATACTCTTAAGGGTTTTGTTGAACCTCTCTACTAAACCATCAGTCTGTGGGTGATATACTGAGGTCTTAAGATGTTTAACCTGCAAGAGCCTGCACAACTCTTTTGTGACTCTGGACATGAACGGGGTCCCCTGGTCTGTCAGTATTTCTTTAGGGATACCCACCCTACTGAACATCAACATAAGTTCCTTAGCTATTAGCTTTGCAGAGGTATTACGCAAGGGAATGGCCTCAGGATAGCGAGTTGCATAGTCCAAGATGACTAATATATATTGGTGTCCCCTAGCGGACTTTACCAGTGGCCCCACTAAGTCCATAGCGATCCTTTCAAAAGGCACGTCAATTATGGGTAAGGGTACAAGTGGACTACGAAAAGTCTTGAAAGGAGCCCTGTACTGGCACTCAGGACATGAGGAGCAATAGTTTGTAATAGCAGCAAACACTCCAGGCCAGTAAAACCGTCTAAGGACTCTCTCTCTAGTTTTTCCGACTCCCAAGTGTCCCCCTAATATGTGGCTGTGAGCCAACTTTAGCACTATATTCTGGTAAGTCTGAGGAACCAACAGCTGCCTAATGATGTCTGAATCCTTTTTTTCTACACGGTAAATTAGGTCATTTTGTACTTCAAAATAGGGGAACGGCAGTGCTCCTCCTGGCTGATTAACAACCCCGTTTACAACTTTAATATCATTTCTAGCTGTCACTAAAGTGGGATCTTCCCACTGAGCGCTTTTAAAGTTACCTGGACTAATTCCAATATCAATTAAGTCCTTATCCTTGTCTGCATTATTAGTAGGCTCCTCACTAGTTTGAGCTGGGTTATCTCCTATTAATACTGGTTTAGGGCAGTATTTTTTCTTTTTCCTTATTTTTCCGTCACAGTGGTCAAAACCCAAGTCAATATCGGAAAAAGGGAACACATTATCCTCGACAGACTGACTCATTTCTGATAAATTTTGATCTGTCTTTTGTAAAGCTGCCCATAATTTTAGAAAATGAGGAAAGTCTCTACCGATCACTACCTCATGGGCTAATCTAGGTACTACACCCACTCGGTACTTTAAATTCCCATACTGGGTTCCAATATTTACTTCCGCAGTGGGGTATTCCTTTTTATCACCATGAACACAGATAATGCCTATTTTCTGTCCATGATCAGGTTTTACACAAGGTATTATAGACTCTGCTACCAACGTAACCATACTACCTGAATCAAGTAATGCTTTAGACATTTTTCCATTCACAGTTACACAGCATTTATGAGCGTTATTATCATAGTCATTGTTAACAATACCATAACAACTGAGCAAAAATGAACGTGTTCCCTCATTTTTGCCCATATTGCATTCCATAGGTTCATCCTTAAATGGACAGTCTTTGGCCATATGACCATCCTCTTTGCACTTGAAACATTTGACAGTACAGTCTGACCACCAATTAGTTCCGTTCCCAGGCCTATTAGACCTGGATGCCCCCCTTAAACCTTGAACAGTCTTACCCGGTCTTGCAGAATCTTGGGGCTTAGGATTGCGAGGGTTTGCCTGTGAAGTAGGACATAGCAGTTCTCCTGCAGCCGCATATCTTTCCACCAAGGCAATCAGTTGGTCAGCTGTATGGGGGTCACTTTGGCTGACCCAGCGACGCAGGGAAGCTGGTAAACCACGCAAAAACCGGTCCATTACTAAGGTTTCCACAATGTGGCTAGCTGAATGGATTTCAGGTTGTAACCATTTCCGTGCAAGGTGTATGAGGTCAAACATTTGGGAACGTGCGGCTTTGTCTGAAGAATATGACCATGAGTGGAACCTTTGGGCACGTACTGCAGAGGTTACACCCAGTCGTGCCAAGATTTCAGCTTTCAATTTGCTGTAGATACTTGCATCGGCTGGTTCTAGGTCATAATATGCCTTCTGCGGCTCTCCACTTAGGAACGGTGCCAGTATGCTTGCCCACTCACCAGCCGGCCATCCGTCCCTCTCAGCAGTGCGCTCAAATGCCAGAAGGTACGCCTCAACATCATCTGATGCGGTCATTTTCTGAAGATAGTGGCTCGCCCGAATCACCTTTGGCCCCTGGTATCTTCCATCAGGGTCTCCATTCAGTTTTCCAGAGATCGCTTGGATTACCTGTTGTAGTCCCTGGGTGACTTTTTGCTGCTCCTCACGGGCTACTTTAAACATCTCCGCTTGTGTCACAACAAGCTGTTTCACCAAGGACTCAGTGCCCTCCATTTGTGTTTTGGCCAGGACTTTAGCACACTCTGCCTGGGCCAGCACCAGTTGCTGCAGGGCTGCACTGTTTTCTGCAGCTCTCCTGTTAGTCTCCTGTTGCACAGAGGAGGATTGGATCAGAGCCTTGATAACATCCTCCATGTTGAGCTTTAAATGACTTCTACCCTCAGGCTTACGTGGATGCCCGCATTCTCCACCATATGTGACAAACCACTTCTTTTACAGGTAGGATTGTCACCGATCTTGCAGTAACCACAGCCTTCTAGGGTATACAAAGTCCAGGACACCTTCAGCTCAGTTTTCCTTTTTTATTCAGTTTGAAAGCAGGTACTTTAAATAATAACAAAACAAACAAAATCCCTTGCTCTTACTTGAGCTCTTACTAGACAGTACTTGCTATCTGCAATTGGGTGGCTTTCCCACTTACCAATTTCCCAAACAAAAGCAATGTCTTTGCAATAAGCGCAGCCTCTCCTAGCTGTCTTTTCCTCTCCCCCTTGGAGCAGGCTGCTCTCTTCTTTTAAAGGCCTGTCTGCTAATTGAGTAGCTACAGGTGAGTGCCAATTAGCTAACTCTTAAAAACCAGATCCAAGCTGTGGTCTGTTATACAGCAACTAGTGCTGTTGGAGCATTGGCCCCCCCTGCTCTCCAAATACTCCGCCCCAGGGACCCATACCATGTTTTGCAGAGCATCAGCTATGCATATTGCAAACTGTAACATCTCTCCCTGGGGCATTTAACTGAGAAATCCTCTGGTTGCTGTCTAGCAAATCAGGTCTGATGTATCTCCCATCAACCACTATTCCACCTTTATGCTCACAATATATATATATATATATATATATATATATATATATATATATGTCAAAAAGAGTCACTATATAGAGACACATATTACCATTAGAGTGCACAGCACCTTTAACAGCCAGCTACAACCTGGAAATGCGCTGCCCTGGGCCTTGTGGGCCTATGCAGGAACACACTCCAGGAGCCAGGGCTTCAGAATTATAAAATCAAGCTTTCTTTATTGTAATCCATATAAAGATATAAATCTCAACATTGAATCTGACAACATATGCAATGAGTGTCAGAGTGAGCCTGACATGTTTCATACCTAAGTTTCATGATCACGCAATTACAGTTTGAGGTGTGGGAAATCTCCACAATGACTGCTAATTTGAATGTAAGTTTCAACATTGTTTTCCTTGAGAACTGCACAAGGTTTACCACAAGGAGAGACCCAACCTGGTGAGGGGGTTAGGAGAAGAAAATGACTGTGGGACTGTGGTTGTTGGCAGTTGGGAAATAATGGAATTGAAGGTAAATTTGAGAGGATGAAATGAGATGGGTAATTAAATCATAGTGGAAATAATGTGAAGATGGTATTAAACTGTGATTGAGTGTAAATCATTATGTATATTGTTATATATCAGGGTGTATCTAGTAAGAGTGTACCCATAGTAAATATAACACATGAATACAATTAGAGGTGCCTGGAATGTTGTGCCATTTTGCTGTAAACGCAGGAAACATTGCCTTAGTTCAGAATTTCTTTTACTGATTCTTAAGCATGAAGGAGCAGTTTGCCATTAATATTTTAGTGCATATTTTAAAGATTATAAAAGTTCCTTGTTGCTTGAAAAATATTACATAACAGCTGTTTTAAACTTCCTGGCAACTAGCAGGAATTACTACTCTGTGCACAGAACATACTGCAGTATGTAGATTTCATTGGCTTACAAGTATGGCTATTACAGGTACATTGCTGCCCATTGGTTGACAGCGAAAGTGTACATCCAAAGAAGTTTACACTGCTCTATGACTCTCATTAAAAAAAGAAAACACGGACATTTGATCAAATACCATCTTTTAGATGTATCAAACAAAGAGAAACTACCTTCATTGTCTTTTAGCTACACTTTTTATTTTCTATAACAAGTTTGATAAATATACCCTTACAAGAGGAAAATTTTAAAAGGCTAAAGTCTATACTTTGGTCAAATTAAAGTTTAAAGGGCCCTGTTGTCCTATATTAAAAAAAAAATGCTTTCTGAAGAAGCGCTCTTAAAAGTAAGCATTTTCTTTTAGAATTTGCAATTTGTGTAACTTTTATATGCATATATGCTGTTGTTAGATCTACCATTTTGGATTCTGCTGATTAACTTCCTGGGGTGGAGGGAGTTTGTTTTCCTGAAGCTCCTGTCTGCACAGTGGGAATGTACCATATACATGGTCGAGTCACATTATTATGACACAAGCTAATATCCCAACCGCCGTGTGCAGTACAGAAAGCAGCTAGAGTGGTAGTGAGTCAATAAGATGCTGGAAGGTTGGCAAGGGCATCTGGAGCCATGCAGACTGCAGTGCACCGACTGATGCGGAAGAGAGCGCAGTGGAGGATCCATAAGGAGAATATGGTGATCATGGTGGTCCCACATGTGCTCGATGGGGTTCAAGTTCAGGGAATTTGGAGGCCAGGGAAGTACTTGGAAGTCTCATCGTGCTCCTCCAACCACTCCCAGACAATTCTGGCCGTATGACATGTTGCATTGTCCTGCTGTAAGATCCCATCAGCTCCAGGAAAAACAGTCAATATGTATTGTGTACTTGATCTGCAAGGATGGATAGGTAACCCAATGGTTTGAGAGGGCCTTTCAGAGGTATGAGTGGACCCAGACAATGCCAAGAAAACATTACCCAGACCATAACGTTGCCACCACCAGCTTGTGTTCTTTCAACAATTATAGCTGAGTGTTTGTTCTCGGAGGTTTCATGCCAACGTCCGTCCAGTCAATAGAGCAGAAAACATGACTCATCAGAGAAGGCAACCCTTTGCCAATCTGAAGAGGTCCAATTTCAGTACTGTCATGCAAATTGAAGCCGTTTCCGATGATGAACCCTCACCAGCATGGGTACAGTGGTTGGCTGTACTGTCGTTTTAGACAAACGCCTGGTTCGTTTGAATGGTGAGTTGCTCAACTGTAGCATGTCGGTTGGCCCTCACACACCTTTGCAGCCGACGTTCACCTCTGACATCAATGGCACGTGGTGCTCCGCAGTTTCCATATCGTTTATTCGCAATGGTGCCGTTTGTCCAGCCACTGTACACTTTAACCTAAGCAGCATGCAAACCGTTCATAATTGGCACTGTTTCAGAAATACTGCCACCCTTGCCCGAAAGCCAATGACTATCACCTTGTCAAGATCAGATAAATCACACGTTTTACCCATGACTGAGATGGTTGATATGTTTGCAGAATGCCTACATGTCATCTAATATACCCACCAAGCCAGCACGCAACAAGTGTTGTATTTCATTGGCTACATGCTATTGGCCATTGCTTTCAATAGAAGTAATAGAAAACTCATTAGTTTAAAAGGACACAACCTCCAAAAAATGTAAAAGACTTACAGCCTCATTCAATTGCTCCGTTTTTGAGATCCGAGGTCGCAAGTGGAAACCGCAGGCAAATTCCCTATTCAATTGCCTCCATTTTGTGACCATGGATCGGGTTCCGAGTGATTGCCCTGCGAAAAAAGGCCGACCTGCAACTCGGAACATACACCACTCTGAGGCCTTTGATTTGTCACTTTCGCAGCCCAGAAATTGCAAAACCCTATTCAATTGCTGATCCCTCCTACTCCAAAAAAGTATAACAGCTCGCAAAGCGCAAATGCAGGACAAAGACCTGCATGTGCTCAGGAGGACCCGCAAGGGCTTTAGAAGCGCTTATGTATGATCTCCGATAAGTCCACAGTGCAGCTAACACCCCCACATTCCTAAATGAGACCCCAATGATGCAGCGGCCATGATCGGGACCCTCTCAGGGTCCCACATTAACCCCTTTCTGCGTTGGTCCTGATCGGGACCCCAGCAGTGTGCCCAAATAAACCCGATGTGGGGGACCCCACATTAACCCTTGCAGTGGGGGTCCCCATCTGGACCCCCACTGCATTTAAAATGTTTAAATTGTCACCGTGGGTCCTTAAAAGCGCCCGCGACACACAGATAGTTAAGGCCAGCAGCAAGGGTACTGTAAGTACCCCCACCGGCACCTAAAATTAACCCGCCAAATCCTGGGGGTCCCCATTGGGACACCCGCAATGTCTCCACATTAACCCTTGCAGTGCGGTCCCGATCCCACTGCATTTAAAATTCAAATTTCCCGCCTTGTAGGTCCTTAAAGGACCTGCACTAAATAAAAATCAACCCTATCACTCATGGGCCTCTATACAGAGCCCCATGAGCCCCTAATTTACCCTATCGATCATGGGGCTCTATACAGAGCTCCATGAGCCCCTAATTAACTCCATCACTTATGGGGCTCTTTACAGACCCCCATAAGCTTCTATTTAACAACATCACTTATGGGGATCTATACAGACCCCATAAGTCTCTATTTAACCCCATCAGTCCAATAGGAGTCTATATAGACGCCTTTAAGACACTAATTAACCCCTATAATAACACTATAAGTGCCATGAGGGTCCTTACCGGACCCTCATGACACAAAGTATAAGCACTACACTATTAACCCTAACTAAACACCTATTCGCTCATACTAAACCCTGTTAACCCTATCTGGACCCAATAATTGTATGTTGGCCTATTTAACCCTATCTGGGCTTATCTAACCCTAACTGGGCCTATTAACCCTATCTGGATCCAATAACCCTATCTAGGCCTATTTATCTCTAACTTGGCCTATGTAATGCCTATTTAACCCCATCAAAGCATATTTAACCCCATCTAACCCAATCTAAGCTTATCTAACCCCATCTCAGCCTATCTAACCCATCTAAGCCCATCTAACTTCATCTAAGCCTATTTAACCCCCTCTAAGCCTATCTAACCCCATATAGGCCTATTTAACCCCATCTCTAATAAGCAGACCCCTATAAGCATCAATTTAACCCCACCAGTCCCATAATAGTCTATAAAAACCATCATGGGATAATTAGAACCCTAACATTAACCCTGTAAGTGCCATGAGGGTCCTGCAGGACCCTCATGACACTAAGTACAAACACTACACTATCCCCCGCAATAAACCACTAACCCCCTTCTACTCAAACCTTTTAACCCCTACCTCCCTAACACCTACCCCCACCTATTAACAACACTGATTACACAAAATAAAAAAGCTAGGTTACACAAAATAAAAAAGAACATTACAAAAAATAAAAACACCCCACCACCACAGAAATAATAAAATAATTACACGCCTGAAAAGAAAATACATGCACAAATAACACAACACATTACAATAAATACACAATATAATACAGTAATATACACATTAAATTCAGTTCACATATACCACTAACTACATACTATTAACTCCTAACTACATACTATTAACTCCTAACTACATACTATTAACCCCTACCTACATACATTACACCCCTAACTACATACTATTAACCCCTACCTACATACAATACCCTCCTAACTACATACTATGAATCCCTACCTACATACATTGCACCCTTAACTACATACTATTAACCCCCAACTACATCCACTACACCCCTAACTACATACTATTAACACCTAACTGCATACATTACACACCTAACTACATACTATTAACCACTACCTACATACATTACACCCCTAACTACATACATTAACCCCTAACTATACAGTAACCCCCTAACTATACATTAAAAACCCTAAATCGAACCTAAAATAAAATAAATAAGACCACTTACCTTGCCCAAATGCTCCTTCAGCAACAACAGTATTCCTGCCACAGGTCGCAACCCTAGGGAAAAAACAACAACATAGCATTAGTCAAAAATAAACACCTCCTGTAGAATTCTCTGGCTGGGCCACTGGAATGAATAAAACATAACATCATTACACACATATAAACATACTATATATTAAACTTACCTTTTCTTCTCCGGCTGGGCCCTTGAAAAAAAAACGCTGCTCTAAAAAAAATTGTAATTAGTGGTGTGGGGGGATTTAATAGTGGGTTAGATAGGTATTGTAGGTTTTAAAAGGTGAAGGGAGGTGTTAGGTAGATAGGGATTAATATGTTACGCACTTATGGGGTTAATGTTAGGGTTCTAATTGTCCCATGAGGGTCTTTAGAGACCCTTATGGGACTGATGGGGTTAAACTGAGGCTTATGAGGGTCTGTACAGACCCCCATTAGAGATGGGGTTAAATAGTCCTGGATGGGGTTATTTAGGCTGTGATGGGGTTTAATTAGGCTTAGATGGGGTTAAATAGGTTTAGATGGGGTTACATAGGGTTATTGGGTAGATAGGGTTATTGGTCCAGATAGGGTTAAATAGGCCCAGTTATGGTTAGGTAGGCCCAGTTAGGATTGAGTAGGCCTAGATAGGGTTATTGGGTCCAGATAGGGTTATCAGGGTTTAGTATGGGTTAATGGGGGTATAGATAGGGTTAACAGTGTAGTGCTTAGACTCCTGGAGGACCCTCATGGCACTTATAGTATTATTATAGGGGGTTAATAAGTGTCCTATAGGCTCTGTATAGAGCCCTATGAGTGATAGTGTTAATTTTTATTTAGCGCAGGTACTTTAAGGACCTTTACAATCCTTTAAGAACCCACAAGGCAGGATATTTTAATTTTAAATGCAGTGGGGGTCCCAATCAGGAAACCCACTGCAAGTGTTAATGTGGGGACATTGCGGGGAACCCTGATCGGGACCCCCAGCATGGGATTCATGTGGGGACACTGCGGGGGTACCTATTGGGACCCCTGCAGCAGGGTTACATATTGGGAGGCTGCGAGAGCACTCGCAGCTTTGATTGCTGTCAATCATGACATTGGCTATTGGTAAGCAGTAGCTGCGGTCTTGCAGTTGCAAGCTCAGATCTGTTTACATCGGAAACATTGGTTTTCGATTTCGGATGTCGGACAGCTTGACTCGGCCTTTGTTAATTGAATAGCCTCGGAAACGGAGGGGAAACGCAGCTCGCAGCTTACTCGGGAACATGCGCACATCGGCGAGTGAGTTGCGACCATAATCATCTAAGAAAAGAAAATGTGGCTTTGCAGAAAAAAATATTCGATATACTGTAAAAGTTAAAAATATAAAGTTTGTGTTTATGTTTTGCTTTCTAAAATCCAATAATATATGAAAAATCTGACCACAGTGGTCCTGTAAATATGTACTATTTTCAATTAAGCATATGTAAAGAAACTAATATGAAAGAAAAATACAAGAAATGGTAAAAAGATCTCTCCGCCCCCTCGCTGCCATTTTATTGCAGGATTGGGAAGTGTGCAGCATTGCTTAGTTTACAATTTTTTTTATATTTTGATACGTTTTACTAGTATGCTATTCTTGATATACTGTGTTTTGATTAGATGAAATATATCATGTATATTAGGTGTGTGCACAGTATGTTCCATTTTTGTCCTTCATATAACTGTAGATGTGCATAGTGGGAGCACTAACATTACTTCTGAATACTTTACGCCTCAGGATGTGTGTTTGTGCAGTAAACTTGAAATTGAAAGGTATCAGTGTTGTAAATATTTCTTGTGCCTTGTAAAGTTGTTAAGGTTATGGCACCAACTTGTGACATTTAGAAAGAACTGTGTTGAATCCATAGTATTTAAAGGGCTAGTGTAAGCACCAAGGGCTGTTAGTATCTAGTTCACTGCTTATTAGTTCAAGGCATGTGTGTTTAGAAATTCAACAATGAAGCCACCTGTAAATAAAATAATTTTAAAATCACTGTTTCATGCCTGGCATCACATATTTCACATTGTTGTCTGGAAGCCACTGGGGTCACCTGGAAACTGTTTATTATTCAGTAGTTGTGATCTATCTCCCCTATCCTTGTCCATGTGTGACCATGCCCCGGCTTGGTGTCATTAGTTATGTCAGTGTCTTTTTTTTTTTGTTGCTTGATTTTTCAAACAATGGAATGTATACATCACAATTAAATGGCTACCAGATAACTTCAATGGTTTCCAGACAAACATTGTAAGGCATAAGGTGGTGGCAGACCCAGTACTTCAGGCAGGTTAACATTCATTTTAAAACCATTCTATTTACAGATAGCTTTATTGTTGACTTTATGAACACACATTTCTTGAAATAACCTAAAAGAGGGCTACTAGGGCTACTTATACCTGAAATTGGCAGTTTCATTAGTAGTTACAGCCTACAATTATCCTAGTGGACTCAAATATAGTGATAAGACTCTCTCAGGGCTTTTTTTTTTTTTTAGGGTTACCCTTATATCAATGCATTAGCAAATTACTAGTGGTTATAGCCATCAGTCATCTTAGTGGATACATTACTGTCAAGTTGTTTTTATTTGGGTCACCAAACTCTTTATATGTATGTTCTTATTATTTGTGGTTATGGCAAGCTCTGGAAACCTGGTAGTAGGTACTTTGGGTCCTATTCTGTTAGAAGCCTGCAAGTGCCTCAAACTCATACATTTGACTGCGGGTGTTTTTTATATATAAAAGTTTAGATGTATTCTATTGACTCCAGCTTGTAAATTCCGACCGCAAGGCTGAACTCAAGCAAGCCCGTAATTTACTTCTTAGACACAGCCAATAGTAAATGAGAACGTCATCATGACATCAGTAAAACATGGAAGTTACATGTAATCTATAATCTGAGGCTAAGAATTAATTAGTGCCAATAAGTAATAATTGCTGGTTGGGCTCGCAATCAAGCGATCTAGCACTCTATATGATGCACTATAAAATGCATTAGCGCATCTGTTTCAGTCTATGTGGATTTCATGATATTTATTTACCCCTTGAGTCCCGGGATCAATATTACTCAAAAATAACATTTAAAAATATATTTTTTAATTGCATATTTGTGGGTTTAAGACTGTAATTAATTCTGATGTGTTTCCATGCTGTTCCATGCTTTTAAAGTACAATATTGTGTGTTTAATAGATGTTACAGCTCTAATAAGTGTTTGAAAAGCCCTTGTGAGTCCTGTTTAGTAATATTTTGGACAGAAACGTGATACTTTTTTCTGTTGCTAGTCAAACTTTGTTTGCGAGCTAGAGCTACGGGTCTAATAGAACTTTGATTTTGTGTAACTTTAATTATTTAGCACTTGTAATATTTGAGATGTGCTAAAACCAATGGAGTTCTAAGTCTGGTTTGGTGTCTTTGACTGGCCGATAGTAATTGTGGGTGGGTAACTCGTAATTGGATTGCGAGTAACTAATAGAATGTGGCAATATTAAGAGCAGTTTTAATTGTGTATAAATGTACTAATTGGACAATAAAAAATGGCCCTTTGTTTTAAATAGCAGTGTAGTTTTCTAGTGCTAATAAAGAGCCTCATTCAATTTGGAGGCTGCAAGTCGTTCAGCGTAGGCCGCATGTCTGCGAGCCTGATGTGACCCTGCAGCAGCTGCAACTTATAGTGCTATTCAATTGGCTGGGCTCGCAAGTCCCGGGCCGATAGCGCACATCGCAAACCATGCTTTCGAAGGTAGCATTTGCAAGCTTGAACATGATCGCTGATGCAAGGCCGTAACTCCCTGTTAGAAACAGCCAATGGAATCAAACCCGTAGGACTTCAATGAAAAATGGAGGATGGATTTCAAAGTCCTAAGAGCTTGAATTATGAGTTATGATCAGACATAATGCAATATTTATAAAGCCGTAAATATTCTATTACATGTGAGTTCCATTATATGTATTAATACATTGATTGCCAGGATTAATATAACAAGGAAATTGAACATGAAATAAAGTATTTTGCTGGGCCGATTTGCGAGCTTGAGAATGGTGCGCTATTAATTCTTAGACCTAATATCACTTTACCTTTTAATAAAAGTACAGTAGAGTGTTTATATATGCATTTACAGTGCTCTGGACATGTCATTAAGCCCTTTGCGAGACATCCTTTGTACCAGTAACTTGTGGTTCGACTTTTGCCTTTTGCGGACTTGACAGAGTGATTAGCGGGGGGAATCGGAGAAATTGAATATCGATTTGCGATTTTAGCGTTTAGCATTCGGAACACTTGCGGCTGTGAAAGATCAAAGGCTTGGAGGGACATTAACTTGCGATTTTAATAATCGCAATGGATCACAATTAATCGGAGCCCGTAACTTGATCAGAGCGCGCAAAATGATGCCAATTGAATACCAAAGTAACTTGCAGGCTCCATTTCCAAGCCCGGATCTCCCGAAAACCTCAATTGAATGGCTCAAAGTTTTGAACTGTCTAAGTTTGTAAATTTGGATTTTGGTGTAAAGCACCTGAAACAAATTATAGGAATAGTATGCTCATATGAAGAACCTGACTTGATAATGTGCAAAATGTTTTTAGAAATGTTTAAATAAATATAACATTACATTTTATGTATTGTTTTCAGTTTTGCTTTAATTGCATTAGACAGTTTCTAGCAGGATTAAACACTTGAATGGAATGCAAGGAACCATTAATTCAAATAACATCTCTATGCAATTACCTTGAAAGACTAAAGATTTAAGTTGCCATTTGACAATAGAACTAAACAGCAAAACAAGCCTCAGTAGGATAACTCTCAGACTACAGTCAAGCTAGCAATCTAAAATGGAGCCACCCATGACACAAGCAGAGTATCCATAATATAAACTTTAATCTTAAAATGCTCTTATGCTCATGGTTGTTTGTCATACTTCACTAAGATGTGATTTTTTTTTCTTACAAACTACAGTCATCTTTTAACTTTAGAGTGCAGCTTATGAATCATTGTACTGCCAATATTAATTATGAATCATGTAAAATCCTTTCCCATCTGTTTCAAAAACCTGATTTGCTCCTTAGCGTTATATTATATTCAGGATATGCTTATGTCAGTCTCATGCCAATTTTAGTTCCCTACTTCCCTTGATACAATATTCTACAAAACATGCAGTGTACAGGTGTGCATCAGACACAGTTTTGCATATGTTTGCTTGCCAGAGGCTTCAATAACATTTTCTGCTTGTGTATATCATACTGTTTGCAGTAGTCGTTCATCCTTTCAGTAAAAATATAAAGTAGACATGATCTGCTTCCCGTGTCCCATGTGTTTTTAGGATGTGTCGGTGCTTTTATCTCAGGCTGGGTTTATTTGTGCCTTTTCATTTTGTAAAGTAAATAGATTTCTTACGTTAGAGCCGGACCCCTCTGAAACAAATGGAAAGAAGCTGATATCCTAGCGAGACTTTAATCTCCAGCCCCGCTCTGTAAAATGGAGGGGGGCTTGTTTACCAGTTCAGTGTAAGATGGTTTCAGTAATACTGTGCTCAGGAATGCCTGGAATCCCCCCACGCATGAGGCCTCACTTACTTCTAAATTTACCCTCCTTGTGGTTATATGGTACCTCATGTTATGTAGTGAGGCTCTCCTTACACTTATACTTTAATTTAAATGACTTAATTGTGTGTTGTATTTTCTGTAAATGACCAGCAACTTATGCAGAATTTTTACTAAATTTAATGAAGTTTTGAATTTGTATAAGAACAGACACTATACAATCACTAGAGTTAAAGGAAACACCCAAAGAGCTTAGAAACTAATGGGATAATGTAAGATTATGTTTGAAGGTGCTTGGGACCTCAGAAAGACCATTACTAGTCCAATATATATATATATATATATATATATATATATATATATATATATATATCTCAATATAAATATAGATTATTTACTATTTTATAAAATTGTTAAATTACATAATGTAATATTTTGCGAAATCCGTAAGAAACATAGATGTAAAATGGAAGTTTGGAACCAGTAAGCACTCCTAACCTGTCCATTTTACCTACTCAAAAATCTTTTCTACTTAAGCATTACCCAGGTATACTTGACTTCCTGCAATGTAATTGTCCCTTACTCTTCCCTTTATATATCACTCTCTTTAAATAAGTATTTGCACACATTACACCTGAATTTTATGAATGTATTATTTCATGTGAGTTCTGATTAATGATTTACAGATCAAAATTATCTTTCTTTGCTGCTAATTTTTCTTCGTTTTTACTGCTGTGTCCTACAGCTTTTTTTCTACAAATTTGTTGCATTTCATGCTCACTTTTAAGTCTGTCTCATCCAGTGCTTTTTGCAAAGCATCGTTGTACCAAGTTTAAGATGTTTCTTTCAGTTCTTCAGACATAGCCAACTTATCCCATTCAACAAATGATAGGTTAGACCAGTAATAGGTGACTTATTTAATTTGAGGTAGATACATGACATCTTTGAGCTTTAAGATAAATAAAAAAAAAGTAAAATTCACCTTGTTGGAGAGGACTACAGGAACAGATAGTGAGCCAAAGTGTTTTATGGGAAAGTAGAGTGATTATGGTTGGGGAGTGCCTTCAGACACCATGATGGGAACAGCATGGAAAACTCTACGGCACTCACCAGTAGGTTATACTTTGTGACAACCTTTTTCCTTATCTTGTCTTGCAAGTGGTTTGGAGTCTTGCTGTCATCAAAGGAAAGAATGATCATGCAATAATTATTATTTTTAATAATTTAAACAGCAATTTGTGGAGAGTTGTAAGTAATAGTAGATTGGCACAAATTATAAAGGATTAGTGACTATGAAGATTATTTGATAAAAATAGATGTATTTGCTCGCCAACTACTGAAATTTGAGGCATTGGGATTTTATCAATTACAAAAGTCCCTTATTGATTCCGGTTTTACATATCTAGTAACACTCACAAGCAGATCTCTTTGACACCCCTTAAAATTAGACTCTACTGCCCTTCTAAGCCCTGAATCCCAAAATTAAGCCTGCTATTGGAAAGAGGGGCAGGCTATACTACTAGTAATAATACATTGAACTTTCAGAACATTTAAAATTGATTTAAGGAACGTGGCATTACAGGTGACACTTCATTGAAACTGCATATGTTACCTTATTTCAATATGGCACAGTGCATTAGTAATCATGTATTTAACATTTTAGGGATTTGCTATGTGGTAGATGAATTATACTTTATGGATTTGCAAGTTCTCGTGGATACATCAGCCAGCTACTATTCACAAATACTCCAGCAAGATGAGTCTTCTACTAAATTCTTCACTGACCAAAGAGGAGAGAAGGTAAGTACATGGTGACTTTGTCATGTAATAATATTATATCTTTGAGATATGCGTGTGAAAAAAAAATTGGCAAGAAAACAAACACGCCATGTATTGCTATAGCAATGAAAATGGCAGCCACATAAATCTGTAAAATATCTGACATACCCTTTCATATAGTTGCTCTATTTCTGATCCTTGTACTAAATTTCCAGTTGTGCTGTGTAAAAACCACAGATTTTGCCAGCAGGAGGCCCACCCAATCTGCTCGGCTTTTCTTACAGTCTATAAATGCTGAGACCCAATTTGAACTTTTCTCCAGATTTAGAGATCCCTCCTGTCTCACACATATTTTCAATGCCTTGACTATATTCACCACCTTCTGCTGGGAGTCTATTCCCTAACTGAACATGAATTCTTATTCTGAATGTTTGGCTGCTCTGCATGTTCTAAAATGCAGGGGTTTAGAAAAGGGCCTGTGTGTTCGCTTTGAGTGGCCTCTGGTGTCCATGTGTGATAAAACTGGTGCTGCAGAAATTGCTGGGGAACACACTGGTATTTACCAAACATAACTTATGGTGTACTAGTATGCAGAAATAGGAAAGGACAACACATAACAGTCTGATTAATCATCAACAGAAGCATGAGTTCTCCCAATTTATAAAAAAAAAAGAAATAAAAAAAGATCAGGACTTTCCAGAACAAACAGTTTAGGACAAGGTTGCAGTATGTCGGCTAAGTTCACTAAGAGGAACCAAGCACTGTAAAATACTCTGACTTTTCCCCCTTTTCTAGTGATATTTGCTTCTGACTTATGACCCTGAGTAACTACAAGCTTGCTATACCATCCTTTCATATGCTATATTTAAATATCAAGGCGGTGGCCTGCAGTGGGAGAATATTCTGACATATTATCTATACATTCCAGTCATAACAACTGTGTTTGTTATTATCACTTTACATTTCAGATCTTCACTTTTATCTTCATGTTTTTTATTTAAATTTTTTTATTTAATCTGTTCATGCACCTATACATTCTTTCTTTATGATACCATATTATACTAAAAAATGTCACTATTATTTATGAAGGAAATAAATATATTTCTACCTGTTGTGCAGATAAAAATAGATGGATCCAGTCTGGTTAAGATACCATTATATCGGGATGACAATTGTGGAAGTGTGTTGGCCTTGGTAAACCCCAACAAGAAAAAAACAGGTGCAGTAAACTTCAATGTATTGGGCTAATAAAATGGTACATTTGTTTAGGCTCTATGATTGTCCCACTTATATATACAATTTCACCATAAACAACTTTACATACTGTTAAAATGATTACACATTTTAGTGACATAGGGTTTCCAATAGTCATCATTTCTCCTTTCTCTACAACCCGCCAATGTGTCAACTAGCTTTTCTTGACCTAACCTTTCCCTTCCACATCAGCTTCAAAGCAAATGAGAATGTTCTTCTCTCCACACAGTCATATTTTAATATCTGTGTAGGCTGAACAGTTTATCACTATGATCTACCAGTAACCACTTACCAGATATAATGGTAGATACTTAAAGTACATAATTTTTTTACAGAAGCAATATCTCTTCAAGGAAAAGCATAAGTGGATCTATGTTAAGCATGGAGCTAGGCTTTAGATGTGGCATATTTTTACATGTCCTGCTTTATTTTTGTCTAAAATGTTCTGTAAAAAAATGTTATTTGTAATTTTTAGACTATTTGAAGAATAAACTCTGTAGAACAATACAGGAATTGTTCTACTTTATAACTTATATACAAAAATCCAGATAAATACATTGTTGATTTTCAATTGCAAATTAAAAAAAGTCTCTAACCTTTATTTTATTTCCCGCTACCTTTTGCTGTAAAATTTCTGAATTAGTTTCTTCACCCTTACAACTTCATAACCTTTAATTCCAATAATTTTCTCTCTCTTTTATATATTTTTCATCCTGAAGTCACACTAACTTGACTGATAATTATTACATACCATTGCTGTAAAAAAAAAACTCTTAAGAAGCAGTACAAATTACATTAAGTATTAATGTGACATACTATTTGCTTTGTTTGTGTACTTATATTTTTGTGAAATAGAAAAAATACAGAAGGATTTTTCCTATATATACACAAGAATGCAGATAATAACATTGTTGATTTTAAATAAAAAAATACATTAAATTAGAAATGACAAAATGAGTGGAGTAAAGAAATTAGAGTAAAAAACTAAACAAAACATACAATAAATGTAAAATGTAAATTATGTATACAGTTTGACTGCTCTAACCTTTATTTTATTTGCCACTATCTCTTTCTGTAAAGAGATAGCACAGTTCTACATTCACATTTCTTCTACACTATCCAACAACTTCATGACCTCTGATTCCAATAATTATCTCTCGCATATATTTTTAATTCTCCACTTTCTTGATTTTCTATGTCTTTTGAAGTCACACTAAATTTACTGATATTTATTAAATATATTTGCTGTTGAAAAGCTCTTAAAAAGCAATGCAGATCACAGAATGTATTAATGTGACAAAATATTTGTTTTGTTGGTGCACTTATTTGCCTCCCCAAGACTCCTTGCCATAACAGCACTTCTCCCCCTTCCCTGCTCCTCTTCTCATAGCTACTCCCCTTCCCTTACTGCCTGAGCTGCTCCTCTGACTGCAGTTCAGCATTAGGACATATATATATATATATATATATATATATATGTATATATATATATATATATATATATTATACAGTTATCTGGCACCCATAGTGATTGGTAGATGCCGGATAAATGTAGTTTCTGGTTGCTTGAGAATTTCTATTAAAAGATGCCTAGATTAGCTGCACATAGGATGCTCTGTATATATGTCAGTGAAGACTGTTCTAGCAGCAGCAGCTTTCACTCCTCACTTACAGGTACATTCAGCTGGAGGGTGCGGTGCTGAACCTGGGGAATGTAATGCCAACACTGCACTGGCTCAGTCACTCATGCCTGTCTGCTTCCAGGTAAAACTGAATTGCAGAGACCTGGATGCAATCTAGGTGCCTGTAAGCCTGGAAATGCTCTTAACAGGCCCAGGGGTCTGTGGTGGATTGGGCTGGGTTGGGGGGCTCCATTACTACATAAAAAAATTAAATCCCTCCCAAAAAACCCGACACAGCACTGGGCCCCCTGGAGCCCTGGTGCACTGCATCATATGCAACACTGGTAGCTCATCCCCTGCTTCTTTGAATATTTTTGTTTTGTATATAAAAATCTTGTTAGCTGAATGTAGTTGATTCTATGTAATATCTTCCCAGTCCTGGCAGTTTATTTGAATGGACGATGGTGGCCAGTAGATGAAGTCTTGAAGTCTTCTGACCCTTCCAAAGTGGGCCTGAAACAGGTAAGCTCCACTGCATAGTACCGTCTTATCTCAGAATACCTCCATGTATTGCACATCGTCATTAAATTAAAAGCTTCTGATAAAAAACGTTTCACATTCACTACAATGAGCAAGAACCAAATCAATTTTTATAGAATTAGAGTCTCATTCAATTGAGCTTTCGGGAGATCTGGAAATGTAGCCCTAAAGTTATTTTGCTATTCAATTGGCGTCTTTTTGCAGGCTCGGATCGAGTTACCTCTCCGGCCTCCAATACACTGCGATGGTTCAAATCACAAATGTCCCTCCAAGCCTTTGATCTTTCACGGCCGCAAGAGTTGCGAATGCTAAAGTCGGTATTCAATTGCCTCGATTCCCCCTCGCTAACCACTCCGTCAAGCCCGCAAATGGCAAAAGTCAAACCACAAGTTACTGGTACCAAGGAGGTCTCCCAAAGGGCTTAATGACATGTCTGGAGCACTTTAAAAGCAAATAAAAAATCAATACTGTACTTTTATTAAAAGTGAAATTAATGTTAGGTCTTAGAATTAATAGTACAACATTCTCAAGCTCTCAAATCGGCCCAACAAAATACTTGATTTCATGTTTAATTTCCGTGTTATATCGATCCTGGCAATCAATGTGTTAATAAATATAATGGAACTCGCATGTAATAGAATATCATATTTACGGGTTTATCAATATTGCATTATATTTTGAATGTGGGTCCGATCATAACTCATAATTCAAGCCTGTAGGACTTCAATGAAAAATGTAGGTTGGATTTCAAAGTCCTACGGGCTTGAACCCCAAACCACGATGGGACCCACATTCCATTGGCTGGTTCTGAGAGTTACGGCCTTGCATCATCGATCATATTCAAGCTTGCAAATGCTACTTTCGATAGCATGGTTTCCAATGTGCGCTATCGGGCCAGGACTTGCGGGCCCAGCCAATTGAATAGCACCATAAGTTGAGGCCTCATCTTAGTGAAGCGTGTAACAAATCAACAACATTATAAGCTATGTAAGCCATGAACATAAAATTAATTTTAGACAAAATCTTACATTTTGGAGTCTCTGTGTATTGAAAGTTTCCATCTTACCTGTCTTCAGCACTTTGTGATAGCTTGGAGGCTGAGGTTATATTTTTTATGTTTGTGTATATATACTAGCTCTATGGCATTTTTTCTAATTATGCTGTTGTGATTTTAGAACATATATATTTTTCAATGTATAGTATTTCTATACATGCCTCTCATCTACCGCACTTTGAAGGGGGAAATAGGATTTGATATAATATTTTGCAGTGACAGGTCTCCTTAAACTTTAACTCACATAAGAATCATCACCTTAAATTCAATCTTACTTCTTTCTCAGAACAACAACTTTCTGTAGACCTTTGATAAACCCCATAAGACCAAGCTGGACATATTGTAATATGCTTAAATTATTATTACATTAAAGATGAAGCCCTTTAGGCATCTAGGTAAACAGTCACCTTTAAACCGACCAAATACAGCTGCAATATTTTCAGGATCTTGCAAGAATGAAAAACCCACAAAACATGAGATCTGTTAGGCCTGCAGCTATTTGTTCAACTTTCCTGTATTCAAGGACAAGTACGTGTTCTAGAAACTTATTAAGCAAGACATCCCTTTTCTCTAAAATAATGGTCATTCACTTCAAAGTAACATCAATCAACTGATCTATGATAATATATCTACAACTCACCCTGTCTAATAGGGGGGAACTGAAATAAACCTTCCTCTGGCAATTCCAAATTTCATATATAAATTGGTCATATCACACACATTTGAAAGAATCTACATGTAATGAAGAGGATTTTGATCTCTATGTCAGAGAGTATCCTCAACATTGCCATACTGCAGCCCTATGAATTATGATTAAATTATATTTAATCTAATTCAGGATATATCCTCAAACACTGTATATAACATCAAACTTTTTGGACAAACAAAAATCTAGTCTTTGTTTTCATAGTCAATACACTAATGAGTTCTGAGTGACCAAGAACCATCCCAGCAATGTACAGGAGACCAAAACAACTTTGACATGTGTGCTGACCAGTTACGACACACAATTTGAAACAAGTAAACTACTTACAAATTTAATTTTAATTGCGGGAGCTTTTTTTTAGTAATGTTTCACATATATTCAGTGCTCCACTGACGTAATAATACTGAGCACGCCTGAAACCTGTAAATCCAAGCCTTGTAAATAAAGTTAGAAGGCAGGTCAGACAAAAATTAGGACATCCTCCAGGTCTGGACCCCTAGGGCCTCATTCAATTGCAAGCCGGCATCCTACGGTATACAGGTCGTATGTCTGTGGGCTTGAACTGTACTACAATTACAGAGCGATTCAATTAAACAAGCCAGTAAGTTGCAGCCCGAAAAGCGAAAATATAAACCATGCACCATGGAGGTTACATGTCAATCAATTAGCGTTTAGAGGTTCTGATATTATTATTATTATTATTATTATTATTATTATTATCGTTTATTTGTAACGCTCCAACATATTCCGTAGTGCTATACATAAGTTAAGTTAGTGGCAATGACAAGTTCAAGGTTAACACATTGCAAAGAATGGAGGGCCCTGTCTTTGAGCTTGGAATCCGGTGTCCATAGCACTTTCCCTAAATCACCTTGCAGGATTAATACTCACAGACTTACAATCTAAAGGTTGTATGTGGTACAGTAGGGAGAGAGTAGTGCTGAGCATGTTAGGGTGGAAGGTTATAGGCTTCTTTAAAGAGGTGCCTTTTTTATTGAAGGATTTAAGGCAGGATGATAATCTGGTGAAGCGAGGCAAGGAGTTCCAGAGAATAGGGGCAGCGCAAGAAAAGTCCTGGAGGCGGGAATGAGAGGAGGTGACAAGAGTGGTAGAAAGAAGGAAAGAACGAAGTAGGCATGTGGGGGAGTACTTGGAGATGAGAGCAGAGATGTATGGGGGTGCGCTGTTGTTAAGGGCTTTATAAGTTAGGGTCAATATTTAAAATTTTATTCTGGAGGCTAAGGGAAGCCAGTGGAGTGATTGACAAAGAGGAGCTGCCGACACTGAACGATGTGTACAGAAGATGAGTCTGGCGGAGGCATTCATTATGGATTGAAGTGGGGAGAGGCGAGTGGTGGGCAGGCCAACAAGGAGCGAGTTGCAATAGTCGAGATGAAAAATGATGAGAGAGTGTATTAGAATCTTTATAGTGTCTTGTGTGAGGTAATGGCGTATTTTGGATATATTTTTTAGATGAAGATGACAAGATTTGTATGAGACTGTATGTGAGGGATGAAAGAGAGGGCAGGGTCCAGTAGAACCCAAAGACAACAGGCTTGGGAGGTGGGAGTGATGATGGCATTGTTGACAGTGAGAGAGATGTGAGGAATTGAAGCTGTAGTAGAGGGTGGGAAGATTAAGAGTTCAGTTTTAGATGGTGGGCGGACATCCATGAGGATATACTAGAGTGGCAGTGGGAGACGTGTTCTAGAAGAGAGGGGGATAGATCTGGTGCTGAGAGGTAGATTTAAGTGTCATCTGCATAGACATGGTGCTGAAACCCAAAAGAGTTTATTAGGGTACCGAGTGAGGATGTGTAGATGGAGAAGAGGAGGGGGCCTAGGACTGATCCTTGAGGTACACCAATAGACATGGGGTGAGGAGAAGAAGAGGTGCCAGAGAAGGAGGCGCTAAATTAACGTTCTTGGAGGTATGATGAGAACCACGAGAGAACAGTGTCTCGAATGCCGAGGGAGGAGAGAAAGTGCAGTAGAAGCGGATGGTCAACTGTGTCAAAGGCGGCAGAGAGATCCATAAGAAGTAAAATGGAAAAGTGGCCTTTAGGCCTTTAGACTTGGCGGTGAGCAGGTCATTGGTGACTTTTATGAGGGCTGTCTCAGTGGAGTGTTGGGGTCGAAAGCTGGATTGGAAGGTGTCCAGAAGAGAGTTAGAGGAGATGAAACTGGTAAGGCGGTTATAGACGAGCCGCTCCAGCAGTTTGGAAGCCAGGGGAAGTAGAGAGATAGGGCGATAGTTAGATGCAACGTCAGAATCGGATGAGGGTTTCTTGAGAGTGGGTGTAATTATGGCATGTTTTAGAGATTATGGAAACGTGCTAGAGTTTAGGGAAAGGTTGAAGATGTGTGTGAGAGCTGGGATTAGTGTAGTAGAGAGGGGAGCTGAGATGGAATAGGATCCAGAGGACAGGTAGTGAGGTGAGAGGATGATATTAGGATGGAGACTTCATCCTTTGTAGCAGGGGTAAAGTAGTTCAAAGTGGCAGCGGGAATGGGGAGAGGAGTAGACTGGGTATTGTTGGTTAGTTGAGTGGGTGGAGTGTGTGAGCCATGATGAGAGCAGAGTTAATTGCGGATAGTTTGAATTTTATGTGTAGAAAGGTTGGCAAAGTCTTCAGCCGTGAGACAGGAAGGGATGGGGGAGGTGGTGGGCGGAGGAGAGTATTGAAAGTGGCAAACAGACGTTTGGGGTTGGAGGACAGAGTTGATATTAGTGATGTGAAGTAGTGCTGTTTGGCCAGGTTAAGGGCGGAGGAGTAGGAACATGGCATAAACAAGTAGTGAAGGAAATCTGCTGTGGAGCGTGATTTCCTCCATAGTCGTTTTGCAGTGCGGTAGCACTTTTGAATATAACGTGTGTGTGTGTAATGTGCCATGGTTGTGGATGAAATCGAGGGCGTCTGCATGCAGTTATGGGGTTAAGGGTGGAAGAGAGAGTAGAGTTGTAGTGTCAGGTGGCAGTGTCAGGGCAGGTGAGGTTGCTGAGAAGAGGTTGGAGCACAGTGGAGAGTTGTGTAGGGTCAAGTTCTAGCAGGTTTCTGTGGGTTATTGTATCTGTGGTTGAAGAAGAGTGATGAGAGGAAGATGTGGGGAGGTTGAAGGTAAGGAGGTGATAGGAGGTCAGATTGAGGGAGTGGGTGGATGACTGGGTTGGAGGTAGGGCTAATATTCGTGAAAATAAGGTCAAGAGAGTGTCCAGCATGCTGAGTTGAAGAATCTGTAAGTTGTGAGAGGTCAAGGGAAGAGGTGAGTGCAAGTAGTTTGGCGGCTGCTGGGGAGGTGAGGGTGTCAATGGCAATGTTGAAGTCGCCAAGTATCAGTGTAGGACTGTTGGAGTAAAGAAAGTGTGGGAGCCAGGCGGAAACGTGAACGAGAAATTGAGCGGGAGTACCTGGGGGGCGATACATTGCTGCAACACATAGAGAGATAGGAGAGAAGAGGCGCATAGTATGAGCTTCAGAAGATGAAAATTGGAGGGATGGGGCAGGGTGTATGAGGTGATATGTACAGCGAGAGGAAAGTAATACACCCACACCACCACCTTGTTTGTTCCCAGGTTCTAAGTGTGTGACTGAGGTGAAAACCACCATGAGAGAATGCTTCAGGGGAGGCAGTGTCTGAAGATGAGAGCCAGGTTTCAGTGAGAGCCAGTAGATAGATGGAGTTGGTAATGAATAGGTCGTGAGTGAAAGTGAGTTTATTGCAGATAGATTGTGTGTTCCAGAGAGCGCAGGAAAAAGGTAGAGTGGAAGGTTTGTGACAAATGATGGGCATCAAATGCTGGGTGTTTCGGGTGTTTGCTGCCCTTGGGGCAGAGCGTGACTGAGAGCAGGTAGAAATGAAAGAAGGGCCTGGGTTAGGGGATTTGTCTCCAGCAGCCAGGAGAAGGAGGAGTGAGAGCGAGAGAATATGGATAATATGGGAGTGGGACTTACAGTGATGTTTCTGCTTATGGGTGTTAAGGAGGGGATGAGATTGTGATTGGAGGAGGGAGAGTAGCTCGTGGGAGCAGAGAAGAGGAGAGGAAAGCAAGGAAGGTGAGATGGTTATAGTATTGGGGGCATGATATGGATAGGCTGCAAATGAAAGTCTGAGAGAGATGCAGTAGAAGATGAGGAGAAGAAAAAAGTGAGAGAGCATTGTGACACAGTGTGTAGGTGCAGGGAGTAGATGAGATGAAGGTGAGGAAAAAATTGTTTGTGACCATGATGAGATATGCGATCTGGCTCGCAAACCTACAAAATAATAAAAATGGATGCCAATACTGTTCTAGTCCATGTGGGTGGCCTGATATGTATTAACTCATTGATTCCCAAGATCGATAGAACCCCGAAATGAAACATAAAAAAAAAAAAATCTAATGTGTTTCATCGCTTTCCCCGTGAATTACAGTGCAGTATTGATTTTTTATTTGCATTTACAGTGCTATAGACATGTCTTTAACCCCTTTGCGGGTCCTATCAGGATTTTCTTATACATTAGCCGTTTATGGGTGTAAAAACATTTGCGAGCATGCGGAATTTTAGCAATTGAATAGCGATTTGCGATTTTAGTGATTGTAAAACTCTTGCAGACGTAAAAGATCAAAGGCTTAGATGGGTTGTAAGTTATGGTTGTAACAACCACAGGGATTTCCAGCCTGTAAGCCGTAGATCGTTTGTGGATCGCAAAAAGACGCCAATTGAATAGCAAATTAGTTTACAGGCTTCATTACAGGCTCCCCGTAAGCTACAATTTCTCAATTGAATGAGGCCCCTAATATTTTACATTTGCTGTGAATAATATATGTGTCACATTTAAACATCTCACACTAATAACATACATTTAAATAATTGAGTGCATTTTAAATTTAAAATTATATCGTATATAATAGAGCATAAGAAGAGCATGTTTCAAACATCTAAAAAGTAGTTTTTTTTTCATTTAAAGTCTAATTGATGCACTTTAAATACTGTAGTACAGATCCTATTCTGATAAAATGTTTTTAAAATGCCTTCTTTAGTCCAGTTATCACAACATAACTACCTAATTATCTATTCTACAGCAGTTACTGTCTGATTTCTCTGCAGACTTTGTGTAGGTGATGAGCTTGACTAATTGATTCAGAACTCATAAGATTTTTTTTTTTCTTCTTTCAGGTACAGACATTTAGAGAAAGGGTCATTCTCTTTGTCTTAAACTGTCTGGTGTTTGGGATCTTGGAAGATGATGCTTCAGAAGATGGAGTCAACTTTCTAGCACATGCTGCAGAAGAGCAGGCCAAGATCCTCTGGCTCGAGGGAGAGGCTGTGGCATTCTATACCTACAAAACCAGAGGTGATCATACAAGATCACATATAATAGTTATGGATCTAAAACCGTTGGTCATGTTACGATGTTGGTCACGCAATGTTAAAAATTGAGTGTTGCAATGAGCGCAGGAGTTTGGGTGCAATGAGTGCCGCAGGCACTCATCGCGAGGCATACGGGCGAGGCTGTAATGAGCACCGAAAGAGCACATTGCAGGGCTCATGATCAGCGATGTAGGCCCATAGCACTTCGCAAGGCACGCAACACGGACAGTAAATTACGACTTTAACGGCTGGACCACAGAACTCGAAAGACCACCAAAAAACGTCAAATAATTCAAAAAAAAAAAACTTGCACACAGCACAGTGGGAGAGCCATGGAGCCCGTGAGTGAGGTTGCAAGTTAATTTGAGGTATATTTGGTGTTTTTTGGCGATCGAAAATCGGTTAAGTGAGAAAAAAAAGGGCGGACGAAAAAATGTAACTGGATGAAAACGAGGTTGAAGCCAGTAAAAACGACCCCAAAGCCAGTAACACTTAGCAGATCAACTCAAGCAACGGCACTGATCACGAGCCACGCAAAACTTCAGCAGAAACACAGAGGAGAAAGACACAAAGGAGGGAGAGGGTGGAAAGAGACACACTGCTGAGAGTCGGAGGAAAAGAGACAAGGAAAAACAAAAGACCCAGGGCAGGGAGAGAGGGGGAAATAGACATAAGGGTCATAGAGTGGGGAGAGGCTTGCAATGACCGCCGAAGGTGATTATTGAGAAGAACGAAAGTTGTGGGTTGCCAAGGCCTGCACTGAGCGGTAAATTAGACGGTAAAGTAGACGGGGGGAGAGGCTCGCAATGAGCGCCAACGGTGCAGCATTCCCAGCCTTAAAATTGTATTCCCGTCTTTTTTGACGGGCAAGTAGCTAGTTTAATTATAATAGTATTATAAATTCCCATGTATGTGGCAAAGCACAAAGAAGTTAAGTTTATCAACTACTTTACCCAAATTAAGGGCATTAAGGGCCAGTGAAAGTGCCAGATTAAGGTCTGTGAATATTTAGCTCACCACTTGTTAGTTTGAGAAATGTATGTGAGCATACAATGGGTTTAATATGAATATTATCTGCCTGGTGTGCTGGGTCTTTCCCCATGTCTTCCTATCATTTGGCTCACATTGTTTGCCTGGAAATCATTTGTTTTACTAGGAAGTTGTTTAATTATTTGGGTGTTGTGACTCCCCTTGCGTGGTATTATGAGTGATGTCATAGTGATAGCATATTGGTATTATTAGTGATGTCATAGTGATAGCATAATGGTATCATTAGTGATATCAATATTTCTTATTGCCTGATTTTCCTACCTAAGATTAATTAAATAGATGAAAGAATAAATAATTGTATTTTTCTTTGGGCGAATAATGTGAGTCGTGACAGGAGGAGGTGGAGATAGACCTATCACCTCAAGCAGGTTAATTTACATTTTAATTATTTTTATTACAATGCCATGCATGTGACTAATCCTGGGTATATATATATATATATCCACACCAATATGATATTTGCCATTGTTTGTACAAGGAAGCAAATGCATTATCCATAACATTTTGTGGAGCACTAGAGTGAGTTGATCCTCATGCAAAAACAGCAAATCATTTTAGACATGTAACATTCTACAGGATGTTGGTAAAATAAACAACTTTTTCTTACTTGTATATCTTATTTTCTACCTCTGGTGTGGTGAGAGGCTGAGGTCCTCACCCTAGGTATATGTATCAGTGCAACAGATTATTGTTTACCAAAGATGACGTTAGAGTACTGATAGATCCCAAAGGGTTTTTATAGCAATGTGTCTCCAGCAATGTGTTCTCAGACAATCTTTATACTCTTGGGGTATCAAACACAGGAAAATTAAATAGGATTTCACCTTAAATGATCAAATTATGTATTATTCATCACTATGATGTGAGATATATGCAATTCTCTTGCTTATGCAAATGTCAACATCTGTTCTCTTAAGTTGGTGAAGTAGAACAGGGCCATCCACTTTTTGCCATGTGTTCAATATTGTATGTTTCTTTGTAACTACTGCATAGCGGTGTGAAATTTGTTACAAATAAAGGATGATTCTAGGGGTTAATGGCCAGATCACTGTTTGTACAACTGAATATTGGTAGACACACCAGTGTCCACTAACTAGAAACACCTTAATATAAAAAATAACCTTTATTGATATGGATATGGGTCACAATAGTTAAGAACAAATGAGCCTACTACACATATACTGATGGTTTGTAGTTGTTAGTAGACCCTACTTCTTTATAGAGACAATTACTATATCATGTTTTTGTATTGTAGAATAGTAATATTCACTGGCTATCACATATATCTTGGATCTTGGATGTTGGTGAAGTTTGCGATGTTGGTCACGCAGATGCGACTTAGCGAAGTGAGGCGACCCAGCGGCGCCGTCACACATGCGAGCCTTGCAGCTCTTAGGTCGCCGTCAGACATGCAAGCCTCGCGAAGCAGCACTTAGGCTGCAATGAGAAAAACTAAAAGAAAAAATGTAACAAATATAATAACACACTCACAGACAGCACAGGGGGAGAGCCAGGAAGCCTGAGAGTGAGGTTGCAAGTGATTTTGAGCCATATTTGGGGGTTTTCGTCAATTCAAAACCGGCTAAGCGAGGAAAAAAATGGCGGACAAAAAACGTAAAAAAATATGAATATGGATGAAAACGAGGCTGAGCAAAGCCAGGCACGCAGGACTTCGAAAATACACGACGGCAAAGATAGTAACACTTACACCAACAACGCCAGGCACGCGGGACTTAGAAAATACACAACGGAAAAGACAGTAACACTTACACCAACAACGCCAGGCACGCGGGACTTTAAAAATAAAACCAACGGCACTCATAGCGTAACACGCAAACATTCAGCAGACACACAGAGGTGAAACACACAGGATAGGGACAGGGGGGAGATGGTGGAACAAGACACATGGCATTCCCAAGCACAAAACTTGCAAATTAACGAAACCTGCAATGAGCAGGCCGTACAGTAGGCAGGAGGAAAGGCTCGCAATGAACGCCAAAGGCGCTCATTGAGGGGCTCATTGCGCTCACTGTGGGGCTTGAGCTCCAAAGGTGATCAGTGCTAAGCAGGAAAGTTGAAGTACACAGGGGAGAGGCTCACAATGAGCACTGAAGGCGCTCATTACAAGCCAAGCGATGAGCGCTGAAGGTGCTTAGCACAGAGCTCGCAATGAGCGCCGAAGGTGCTCAGAGGACCAAAAGCCTCACATTGTGTGGCAAACAGAATTGCCAGCCTTACTATTTTAATCCCGTCATTTTTGACGGGCAAGTTCCTAGTCACATATAAATGGAAGTAATTGTTAGAAGGTTACATTATTCATAAGCTACTTATTATTATAAGTTACTAGCGACTTGCCCATCAAAAAATGATGGTCAATAAAATTGTAAGGCTGGGAATGCTGTTTGATACACAATGTAAACCGTTTTATAGTGTGAGGACCTTCGGCGCTCATTGCATGTCTTGCGCTGAGCGCCTTTGCCTCCTGTCGTGTACTTTTGGTCCTCTGAGCACCTTCATGAGTCATGATAAAGAGAGATATATATTTCTATGTGTATGTAGTTACGTAATAATTAATTATTTATTCAATAAATTAATATACTTTAATTATTTCTAATTTATATATGCAGCGAGCAATCGGCTGAAGAGCTACCAATCTGTTTGTATTTTCCGTCTGCATACAATATACATTTTGAATGTTGGTGCCCTGCTTATAAAGTGTAATAAATGTTCCAAGTTTGCATTCGAAATCGGCTGGGTGTGCGAGGTAAAGCCGTTTGTTTATTGTGTAAAGCGGCATTGTATATTCGTAATGGTATCAATGTGTTAAGCGTCTCGTGAGCATTTGTATGTCGTAGTTAGATGCGTTTGGCAGTGTTTTGCGCGGTCTGTGGTCGTGTAGTCTCGTTTTCATTTTTTCCGGCAGCCATTTTTTTCCTGGCTTAGGCGATTTTTAGATGTCGAAAATCATTTAAACCGAGTTAAATTTGCGTTCCACCTCACTCCCAGATGTCCTGACTGTTGCCCTGTGCTGTCTGTGATGTTTTTGTAATTTTTGGGGGTCCTGCGTCTCGTATCTTTTTTTTCGAAGTTCCGCGTCTTGTATTTTTTTCTTCTAAGTCCCGCGGCTCGAATTTTTTTTCAAAGTCCCGCGTTTGTCAACCGCTTGCACGCCAAGGCGATCCCACGTTTAGGAAGTGTTTTTTGGCTAAGTCCCGCGTGTTTCATTGCCTCTTCGTGTTTGTGCTGATAGTTGTAGCTCGTTGTATTGGCTTAACGGCTTGCCTCCCTTTGCAAGGCTCGCAGAGATGAGCGCCTTTGGCATCGACGAAGTGCTACGCGTTAACAGCTTGCCTTGCTTTGCGAGGCTCGCAAGCTTGACGACGTCTCGTAGTTAGACAATTATAATATGTGATACTTTGCACCCGGGATTTCTAGCAATATAGTTGCAAATTGAGTGGTGTTTGCGTCACACTTTTGGCTCAGCTGTTTTTAACTATTGGGACCCATATTTTTTTAATCAACAAAGTTTATTTTTTATTTCAAGGTGTTTCTAGTTAGTGGACACTTATGTGTCTACCAATATGGTTATTTAAAACAATGTTTGCTCTGAAATATCACTCCATATAGTCTTTTATTAGACTCTAACACTTCTGCTGGAGGCTATCCCATGATTCCACTGTATGTTCTCTGCTCATAATGCTCTGGATACATTTATTTAGAATTGTATATGCAAATCAACAATTTGTCCAGAGAACAGAACTGTCAACAAATCTGTCCAGACATACTATTGATATATGTATATAGAGCAATGTAATATAGACACATATTCCTCAGGCTTTTCCTCATCATGCCATTTTCTAGTATAAAATTATTTATCCAATACATATGTATGGATATAGCTTTGTACAGCTCCATCTTTGTACTCAATTGTTCCAGTAAAATATGACAGTAGTTCATTTACATGAATGCAGCCAGTGAGGCCTTGTACAGAGTAAACTTACTAGTGCATGAGGTTAAGTGATAGTATAAAGTTAAGTGAGAGTATAAAGGATAGGATTGAAGTTAATTCCACTTGAATGGAAGGACCAAGGAAAGGCAATGTGAAGTAGGAAAAAGTGTTATTTATGACAAATAGCTGAATGTCACAAATGAGTGTAGTATAACATATTTGTATTATTGTTCATACTGATATGACAGTATCATGAATGTCATTATTATCATTGTATTGTATGGCCCTCATTCAATTGCAATTTGGCCAATTGAATAGGGTATAAATAAGCACATAAAATATATTTTTAAAGAGGGTTTTAGTTAGTGAAAACCTTGCTTTTAGATAGATGTTTACTAACTAAAAACTTCTTTAAAAAAAATATGTTATGTGCTTTTTTAGAGCCCTATTCAATTGGCCAAATTGCAATTGAATGATGGCCTATGTGTTTAACACAAGCAGATTCTGTAGTACTAGGCATACAATAAACACAAAAATAAAATGGTACTTTTGTACATTGGTATACACATTGGTATAAGATATGGTGTTGTGAGAGCTTAAAATATAAGAGATAATTGGGTTGATAGAGACATCAGTGAGGAAATTGCTTGATATATTATCGCGCAATGAAGGGAGTGGGTGAGACAACCACAATAGATAGATCTTGCTTGAAATTGAATAGGTGGGTTACCAGATAACGTTTGGATTTCTGAAGATTAGGGAAGGGTCTTGTAAAGCAAGGTAGAGAATTCAAAAGAATGAGGACTGCTCTTGAGAAATCCTGCAGCGAGGAGGTAGTGATGGGAGAGAGTTAGGGGGCTGTTTTGTGTTCATAGTGTGAACTAAACATTGTACAGCATCAAAGAAACAGCAGAGCTAAAATAATATTGACATATTTTATATTGTACTAGAATATTGCCCATCAAAAAATGGCGGCAATGAAATTGTAAGTGAGCTAATGCTGTTTGGTGTATGGTAATGAACTAAATAATAAATTAATAAATTAATATACTTTACCTATTTTGAAGTAATACATGCAGGAAGCATTATGCTGAAGAGCTGACAATCTGTTTTCATGTTGCTGCAGCATACAATGTGTGTTTTCAGTGTTGTGGAGCTGCTGTGTAAGTGTGAGCAATGTGTGCAGTGTGTAGTGTAAATAGTGTGCGTGCGCGAGGAAAATCCGTTAGGGTATATGTGTACTTCCGCATTCTGTAAGTTAGTGTTGTAAAATGACTCCTAATGTGTGGTACTCGACTGTTGGTGATTTAGCGTCCTTGTTCTTCGACCTCGGCCTCCTTTTTTGGAAAATCCATATGTGTTTGCTGGTGTTTTGCGTCTTTAGAGTCCTGTAGCCTCGTTTTCGTTTTTTTCGGCAGACATTTTTTCTCTCGCTTAGGTGATTTTCGGGTGTCTAAACTCTGGATTTTGGACTTAAATGGAGGTGTAACTTCACTTGCAGAGGTCCTGGGTGCTCCTCTTCCTGTGGGTAAGCTTTTTATGTGTTTGTTGTGTGTATTTATTGTGTTTTTAATGTTTTCAGGTTTGCACAGGTCGGCCGTTAAAGTCGTATTTTTGCGAGGTTGTAATGTTTTTTTTTCTAAGTCCCGCATCTTGTATTTGTGTGTCGTAAGTCTGTAAATTTTGCGTGGTGCTCTTTGCGAGGGCCGCAGCGTTAGCAACAACTTTTGACAACCCGCAGTTATGACAATTATATATGTGATATGGCAGAATAACATTTAGTTTAGTTATAATGAAACTAAATCAAATATATATGCTTTTCCTTTTAAAATAAAACAGTGGCACTCCCTCACGCCCACACTTAGGCCACTGAGCCACTACATAATGCTGCTTAAGTGGCCTCTGTTGTGTGATAATGACTTGTTTACCCTGGTTCTGCAGTGAGATGTCAGCTCACAGGACATTGTTTGGGAGCTGCCTGTGCTGCATTCTTGCTAGGTGGTGTCAGTGTTTTTAACAAACAGGGTCATTTTTGGCAGTGAGGTCGCTCCTGGCCTTCCCTGTGCCAAGGCCAGTATTAAAGCAGCAGAAATAATTACCTCCTGTTGACTGTCTCATCAGACCCAGATGACGGCATCCACTGTGTGTTTTCACAATATCCTTAGTCTGCTGATCTTCTCAGCCATATAAACACTGCACAGCAGCTTTCCTCCCCCTGAACTCTTTGGCCTGGTTTTGGACTTCTAACACCCTATGCAGCCGAGGGTTAACAACATATAAAAACAGATTAACCTTCCTATCCATTTATTTAACCCCTTTTATCTCATGGAGAGACAAAACTGAGTGTACTGGTTATATATACAAACTAGGAGGATGACTAAAATGGTGCTAAAAGTGAAAACTGAAAGATAGACTTAATGCACTTACTGCTTAGAGAAAGAGAAGGAAGAGGGATCACATATATAGTTGTGAGCATGCGGGCTGTTGCTAATGCTTGCGGGCTCGCACAGCGAGCCTGCGGCTCTCGCGAAGCGAGGGCGTCAGTTGCTGGCATGGAGCGCCAAAGCAAAATACGTTACGACACATTACGACCTCGCAAAAAACTTCCGAAACTCGCGCACATGAAAACATGGAAAACACAATAAATACACACAACAAATAAATAAAAAGCTTACCTACAGCAAGGGGGGGCACCCAGGACCTCGAAAAGTGAAGATGCACCTCAATTTAACTCCAAATAAAAGAGTTTAGACACTCAAAAATCCCCTAAGCAAGAAAAAAAATGGCCGGCAAAAAAAACGAAAACGAGGCTACAGCACTCTAAAGACGCAAAACACCCCCAAACACCTACGGATTTCATGAAAAAGACGTACGAGATCCAAAAACAAGGAAGCAACCCGTGCAACCCCAAAAACATTACAAACACAATAAATACACACAACAAACACATAAAAAACTTTCCCACAGCAAGGGGGGGGGGGGGCACCCAGGACCTCTGCAAGTGAAGTTACACCTCGATTTAACTCCAAATTTCGGAGTTTAGACATCGCAATGAGCGCCCAAGGATCTTAAAACACCAACAAAATTTTGCATCCAAACAACATTACCTGCCTTACTATCTTATTACCGTCATGTTTTGACCGGCAAGTCGCTAGTAACATGATAAAAACGATCAAATATATCAAATTATTTACTCAAGTTCAGGAAAGAAGTATCTCCTGGAAAAGGGGGAATGCATTAACAAAAGGTATTGAGTTCTGTGGAACTACTATTTTCCAGTAGGGCTCGAGAAGTGGAATACAGTACAGAAATTCAAACATAAGGCTAGTCTAAGGATTAATGAAGTCAAGCTTTTAGGCAGATTAACTTTTGGATTCTTATATGCTGCCAAATCCATGTTTCTATGAGAGTGGTAAATTTAAACATGTCTAAGTACAAAGTGATTAAATCACATGGAAAAGTGAAGCATTATTTTTCTTATCATTAATCTTTGAGAGGTGGTTAGAGATAGAGGCTATTGGGGTTAACAACAAAGATATAAGGGGGTGCACTGTTGTTAAAGGCTTTGCATGTTAGATGAGATTTTAAACCTTATTCTGCAGGGATGCCAGTGTAGTGACAGATGAGGTGATGTAAAGAAGGAACATTGACTAGAGGTAGATTTGTCTGTCATGGTGTATTACAATGAAGGTAAGTGACCAGTTGTTAGTCAATATGGAGTGAGTTACAGTACTCAAGGCAGGTAAGTTAGGATATGGCAGTAAGTGGATGAAGCAATGTCTGCTAAAATGCTGCAAAACATAATTAAGATGCTAGAAATATTAGAGACTAATGCAGCAATTGAATGTGTTAGGACATTTAGACATAAAACAACTTGTATATATAATATTTGTACAGCAAAGAGTCTGGAGCTAGTAGATTTTTTTCCCTGTCTAGAGAAATGTGGTTGATTTTATTTGCTTTTTTTCTCAACACCTCAGGCAGCTTGTGTAACAGCAGCAGCCAGTGTTACCTGCTACCTGTCTTGGACACCATGTTTGTCCGGAAGACACGAAGGAGACGTGGGCTAGGGACACAAATGTTGCAAGATTTCTGCCAGAGTTTTCGAAGGGAAGCTGCCTTGGGTGTCAGCTGCCCTATTTCTGCTGCAATGTATCAAGGTAAGCAGACCTGATGTGGAAACCTGAGATCCCACAGCTAAATAATTCACAGCGAGATACTATGATTCTCATGTATACAGTTCAACTCAATAATGTTTTACATACATATTACCAAAGCCAGGTTCTGCTGTTCCTTGCTAATTTACAATAATTCAGAGCATTTGAAAACTAGATATTATTGAAGTATGCTCACATATTTATTTTCTGGACATGCTAATTAGTATAGGGTATTTTGCAAGCTCATATATAATATGACATTGATGAAAAAACATGATTAAGGATAATTTAGGACATTCATATTTGTCAGGAACAATTCTGCTAGTCTGGTGCATAAAAAGGTGGGCCGAATGGGAACATTTCAATCATATCCAGAATGCTGTCATCCAGTTTGAAGCTGATTGTGTGGTTCAGCAAACCTCACAACGATTCATCTTTTCAGAGGAAATACCCATGTCCCTCGTAGCCTTTCAAATGCTCCTCTTTTGAAGGAAGGTTTGCCAGTTGAGACCAGAACCCTCTGGCACCAATTGCTGTTTTCTCTCAAAATCTAGGAGAACGATAGATGTCGACAGGGCAGAGCTACTGTGGGTACAAAGTACTGGGGCTTACTACATGGTAGGGGCCCACTAATACTGACAGCAGCCAAGTGTAAAGGACTATTAACTGTTTAACTTCTGACTTGATAATAAAGGATGCAACTATCGAAATCTTGTCACTAACTATAATGTTTGTCCAGTTAAAAAGGTATCAATATATATTGCAATACTCTGATTATTCTTCTAGGTTACTGGACATTAATTTGTAGGGAACAGAGGTAACACTAGATAATAGTGCATACGTTTTCAAGAATATAAGTGTACCTCTTTGGTCATTTAGTTTGTTGGCTGGTAGGTATCTGTTGTGGCAGTTAGTAAAATAACAAATGGGCTGACATACTTTCTAAAGGCAGGTTTTGCATTTGCTGAGAATCCCTTTATAGAAGTTAACATGTCCCATGATAAGTATTATTATTCCATCTGTGCCACCCCCCTATTTAATTATCTGCTTCCAGTCTGTGGCAAGTTTCTGATGGATCACCCTGAGGAAAGAGATCGTCTATGGGAGGTGGAAGCTCCAGGTGACTGGAGTCAGCGTCTTAATATCTGGTTACGCATCCAACTTGGTGACACCCCAAAGGTATGTGAGATGTCAATGTGAGGATTCATTGAAAGTAAACCTATTGTGAAGAAACCTAAAAATCTAAAATTGCCAAATATATACTAAATGTATATGTGCTGCTCCATGATTATCTCATCAATCCAGATAGCCATCAATCCATGTTTCTCCTCGAGGCATATCAATTTGTATTATATACAGTAGAAACAAATCAATTAATAATGGTAATATAGACTACATATAATGCTACAATAAGGCAGCTATTGTGTCTATAGTTTTGCTAAAGTAAATACATTTTGTTGACAACCAGTCTCCAATTGTAGATAAGAGAATGCGCTGCAGACAACAAGGCCATGAATCCGGATAAGGAAGGCTCCCAACTGGAGCGGAGAACCCAGGGTCATCCTGATGGTCAAGATTCTGTACTGTCTGAGAGTAATGATGATTGGTTGGCCATTCAATTAGACAGAAAAAGGAAAGGAAACCAAACCGAGATTGAGGAAGAGGCTAACACCAAGAAAAGGAAAAGCTAAGAGTTCAGAGCAGAAGATTATCTGTTCTTTTTTGTTTGTTTACTGTACAAACTGTATTTTTAATAACATCCAGTTGCAATTAAATTGTTATTAACCAAAGTTTTAAATTTCAGACCAGAAATTATTCACACAGAAATACTCAGCACTTTAGAATGTGCAGTACACTTAGACATACAAAACTGCTAGTCTAAATGAGTACTTATGCTTATCCTATATACTAATCATATATCTATGCATTTCCTTAGTTTTATGTACTTTATTATTGTTAAATTATTTATTTAAATTATTATTAAAAAGTGCATAAAAGCTCTGTTATTTTTGCCTAAAATCTTAGAATTAGTTCCTAACTGCTTTCTCCTCTCTGCACCTCTTGAAGACAGTGTACTTTAAGAATAGGGGTCTCGTCATAACCAGTCAATTTTAACATTCTGCAACATGCTACTTGAGAAAGGCTAATTTGAAACACTGCACTTCACTGGCAGTATATTTGTGAGCTGCATGCACTGTAGAGGGCAAACCCAATCAGGTACAAACTGTATACTTTTAGGCAGAACAAAAAAGTACTAAAATAAAGTACATAAAAAGTAAATAGATACATAGGTTTGTTATTTTCCAGAAACCTTCCATGTCCCTTTAATGTGAGAAAGTTATTTTGTTTGATCCTAGCTCCGCCACTGTATCAAGATTTTATAATTTTAGTATATTTTACACAAACTATTGTTAAACTTGTTTGTTTGTAAGATGAACTGTTAAGGAGATGCAAAAGTAATATAATGGTCAATAAGACACTTTTGTGATATGGAAATAATGTATTGGTGGTGACTTCTTTGATGGAGACATCGCTGCCTAAATGCAGAACTAAGTGTAGGTGTAAAATATAAGTTGAGATACCAAAGTCACATACTTATAATATGCTCTTCTACACAACTACAATTGACCAGAGCAACATATTTTTGTGAAGTTAAAAAGCAAAAATGTCCTTTAATAAAATGCAAATGATTTACTATTAAATGTAGCCCTCAACACGTCCATTGCTGTCTGTTAAGCACACCCTCTCCACTGGAGGAAACCTTAATTGGATTGTAACAGTGTATATTACTGTGCATTTATATAACATAATTAATTGACTTTCTGCATGTGTTAGCTAGAAGGGAATGTCTTATGTAGCTGGTCAGTACTGCATGTCCGCATACAAAGTTAGTGCATACAATGTTATGTTTATTTTTGTATTTGTGTCACTGGCTCACTGGATCTTAATGGGCATGTGTGTTAATACATTTCCATGTGTTTCTTAATGGAAAGCTTGATAATGTATTTTTAAAACTACCTTAAAGGGTCTCTGAAGCATTTAGTTTGTCATGTGATTAGCAAACACAATATACTAAAGTAAAAGCAAATACTTTTAAGAATGTTTTTTTCTTCATATTCTTTTTGTGATGTGAGACGTTTCTCACTATTGGAGAATGATAGGATACACTTGGTGCTTGCTTCATTCTTTGACAGGTTTAGGGTGAATTTAAAGTAAACACAGCACTACTAGGTGCTTCTTACTGGACTATGGGGTCATGTGGTGTTTATTTTACTATGGGGACCAATACAAAAATATCTTACCAGTGCTGAGTGGATTCAAAGACGAAACATGGAGATTCACATTAGATGAATAACCTTTTGGCCATCCACCTCCCTTAACGACATGCTCTGAGGGTTGGGGGGAGGGAGCGAGACCAACATGTCTACTATTACTTTCATTGTGCTGTAGGCAATTTATCATTTTAAATCGTCTTGACTTGTCTTACCACTAAAAATTATTTTCCCATAAAATGTGATAGCAAAATATGGTTAACAATTTCAGTTGACACTATTACTATGATTAAATGTTGCATTTTCTCATTGAAGTGTCTCATTCTCTCCCTCTTTAGTTGTCCATCTTTGTTTCTCTCTCTCCCTCTTTCTGTATCTTTCCCTCTTTTCTCTCTCTTCACTTTCATGCTTTCTTTCCATATCTCCCCTTCCTACCTCTTTTTTCTCTTATATTCCCTCTTTTCTCTCTCTCCCTCTTTCTGTTCCTACCCCCTCCCCTTTACATGTGCCTATGTGCTAAAGCAGCAAAGATAATTTGCATAAAAATAACATGCTTTAATGGATGCACTTGTACAGACTTGCATGTGATGTAAAAGGTCATGGTGTGTAACCCTTTAGATTATTTTATTTTGATAGTCTGACCTCAGTTAGAGCAGAGGATTAGCCAACAACACAGGCTTATTAGATGTCCATTTTCACATTCAATAAATATGAATTAAAGCTATATCTCCCTGTTTTTACCTTTTTCTAATCTAACACACACTGCTTATATCAGAAACACAAGGAGTCATACTGTATACATACAGGTTTATTTTATTTAAAATAAAGCCTGTTTTCCATGCCCCCAGTGCTGCTTACATAGGCACAGTGAACCTCCCAATAGAAACACTGCATGCAGATACGGATATTAACCCTTTACAAACCTTCAAGCCAGCAGCAGCTCAAGGCAGAGATCTACAGATCAGCGCCTGACTCCTCCTGCTTCATTCTACAGGGAGACTACACGTCCCATGATTCCTTTCTGCACAAACTGCCATCATTGATTGTCACATTGTATTAAAATGTATTAGCTGCCTGTGATTAGCCAAAATAATTTATGAATGTTATGCTAATTTTAGCAGGTATTTTCAGGGGTGTCAACTCTCAAAAGCTGCTGCTTGCAAACTCAAGAGATTTAGCAAACCTCAAAATGAGTTTGTTAATGTTTATTTTGGTATTTTTTTATGCAAAAATGTTTTCATACACTACTGATTCTCCTCTATCAGATGCATTCATAATCCAGGAAATGTATGTGATGTATATACCTTTAATTCAATTGTTAATGTAACACCTTTTTTTATGTATTACTTTTACAGTAGCAATATTGGGCAGTTTCACATGGTTTGATTGTGTTTTAGCCAGACTGTCCAGAAGCAGCTATCCTGCATGGAGGAATAACGTTTTAATCAGCCCTGCTATAGATAAGACACCGGTGGTGATATAGGAACCCTTAAAGGAAGCTGAGTATATTGGCCGGCGCGGAGGCAGCCCAGGCACGCCGGGTCTGTCGCAGCGCTGCGTGACCCGGCGGAGCCTGGGGGATGCTGATAGGCTGGGAGGAGGAGGAGAGACTTAAGCTCGTTTCGCAGGCTTCCTCCTCACTCCGCGCTGGCCACTGAGCTGACCACTGAGTCTGCACGCTGCGCTCTATGCACAATAGAGAAAAAGCAAGTAAAATAAGGGGCCTCGGCTTATAAGAGGCCCCCGATCCCTCTCACACCTACCCTCTTCCCTTAAAGTGGCCCTGAGCACCCCACTAGTAGCCCCCCCCCTGCCACTTGGTCCTGGCAATAGGGACCCAGGCTCTCAGCATTAGCATATTATTCCCCATAGCAGCATTCCCTGCTCTGTAGGTCCCTGGGGATGGTGTCACATTTGTCATAAGTGGGGTGGCAGCTTAATATGGACTCTGGGGAGTTAGAGGCCTTGCTGACCACGGTCAGAACTAGGGCATTGAGCCATGAGCCTAGATAGCCTGGCGGAGCAGCGTGCTACCTCTGATTGGAGCAATAGTGCTAGGAGCAGCGTGGAGGGCACGGATATGGTTCGTGAGAGTCAGGAGCTTATCCCCCCACCGCAGAAAGCGTGGTGCCAGCGGGAAGCGCGGGCGAGGGCCTAGACATCCGGCCACCACCCAGCGTCTTGTCCCATGGCCCACAGCAGAACCAAGGTTCTGGCGACACCCCTAATCAGCCTCGAGGCTCCAAGGGGAACAGAAAAAGTACAAGGAGCTCTAAAAAAGCTCCTACAGGTTCTCATCGGTTGGTCCCTGCGGTCCCCACTGCCGCACCCACTGCCAGCGCTGCAGGTGTTTGCAGGCACGACGCAATGCCAAAGGAGAGGCCGAGAAGAGAAAAGAGACCACCAGAGGAAAAAGAGACAAGGTGATCGAGGAGATGGCCGCAGACGCCAGTCCGGTGGTCACTGACGAGGTTCCAGTAGAGGCCAAGGTGGCACGGCAGACGCGCCCCACCAGGGTCCGGAAGTCAGCGAACAGGTACAGTCCCTTGATTTTCTACTCGACACCAGACAAGAGACAGAAATCCCCTGACAAGAGAGCTAGGCCACAGCGCACTTCACCCATCCCTGACATCATTACGGATACAGGGACGCCCATAGTGACCCAGGGGCAGGACAGGGGTATGGATAGCATCGAACGCAATAGGTCACTGAGCCGGAGGGAATCCTAGCTCCCTAGCATGGCCACAGAGCGCTCCTCTGGGGGAGCTGGCAGAGTGGCGCAGTGAGATTGTGCCCCATAACCAGGAGGTTGATGGATCAAAAAGGTTCCCTGCTACATTTGGGGAACAGACCGTGCGGTCATTAGCAAGGGATAGACGCAGGAGTTCTAGTGATTTTTCCTCAGGCTTTCCCAGAGCCAGAGGCAGATCCAGGTTTCGGAGCAGATGGTCTGGCGCCTACAGCTGTGCTAGCACAAGGGGGTGAAAGGAGTCCTCGGCGGTCGAGACACGCAGGTACACTCGCTCGTCCAGAGCGGCAGGTGGCCCCCAGGCTGGCAGCAGCCCCGGGGCAAGGAGAGCCAGGTGAGAAGCTTGGAAAATTCGGGGAGGTGGGGGTAGCGATGCACAAAGGCTCCCCCAGGGCATCTCAATTTCTAACAACCCTGAGATACCTTATAGAAGCTTACAACATGGCCGTCTCAGGCTGGGAAGTCGGGGCATGGGTGGGGCTTCTCCCGCAAGGTCACACCGTGCGGGGCTCACCAACCCCACAACACCCCCGGAGGGTGTAGCAGTACACGTTAGAGGAGTGGAGCAGGAGAGGCGTACGGGTCTCGGCTGAGAGGCCATCCATTGTCTGCGCGCAAGAGAATTTGGCATTCAGCCTTGGACGTCAAAGAAATAATCTGGCAACGGGAATACATAGAGATATTCGAGGACATTTGACAACTGGCTACAGGCCTTTGCTATCATGGCCTGTGTCATGGGAGAAAGACACCCAGAACAACGCTTGGGGCGGTCTGTGTATCTGGAGGACATCAGGAACGCATTCTGGACGTGAAGGGGAATGAGTTGGTGGCGATTATGATAAGGAATTTCGGCAGTACAAATCCTCCCGACTGGCGATGGTGTGGAGCGATAAGGCGGTGGCCTCTTGGCTGAACATAATGACAACAATGGGGACTGTGCTGCCCTTTCGCAGGAACTCAGGCGGGGCTAGGGGCCCTGTCGCCTCGAGTACATCTGGTTGAGGGGTCAGACACTCATTCAGCGAGGGCAGCTGCAGGTGGGCACAAAAGCTGCCATTTCAAGCGCGTCTGGGCGAGTTGCGGAGGCGAGATGGATCCCCATATGGTTGGGTGCAATGCTGCCGCGGCTAGAATGCTTCGGAAGGTTGCTGGCTAAAACTGGGGTGGCCGCCCTGCTACGCGAGGGTTTCCGGGAAGTGTCAAGATTTCGTGCACTCTCACACTGTCTGAGTCGCGTCTCCAGAACTTGAAGTTGGTGAAGGAGTTTCCTAGGGTGGTGTCCAAAAACATCCGCGCTGAGGTAGAACTGGGCAGGATGGCGGGGCCTCCATTCCAGGGTTTGGTCATTTCCCCTCTAGGCAGAGGGCCGAAGAAGGAAACAGGAAAATTCTGCTTCATCCAGCATTTATCCTATCCTCCGGGTGGCTCGGTTAATGATGGCGACACCCAGTATTCTTCAGTGTCTTATGTCCCTTTTGATCGAGCCACGGTTTTTGTCAGGCGGCAGGCATTGGGACCAAGATGGCGAAAGTGGCTATTGAATCTGCGTTTCGTTTCTCCGAGGCATCCTCAGAGTCATCGGTATCTTGGCTGTTTCGTTGATGGGCAGTACTTCGTGGACCCATGGGATGTTTTATTCCCTGTTACTATAACAAAGCCTCCAGTACGTTTTGCGATGGGTAGCGCACACCGAGTCAGGTTGCCACAGGATTACCCATTACCTCGACAATTTCCTTTGGTGGGTCTCGCCACATGGGACTTCATACCGAGGACCTTTTCAAGGATACGTCAAGATTTCAGGGTTCCCCTGGCAGACAAAAGACAGAAGGGCTGACCACGGAATTGACGCTCCTGGGGATTAGGATCACTTCGGACGAGATGGAGTGCAGCTTGCTGATGGAGAAGTTGTTGGATCTGTCTGCAGAACTGACAGCCCTAACAGGCGCAAGAAGAGGGTCGCTGCGGCGCTACAATCCATCTTGAGAAAGTTGAATTTCGATTGTAGGATCGTTAAAAAGGGCCGAATATTCAGCAGAAGAATGTCGTTGGCTAAGGCCGGAATGTCACAGCCGCATCATTTTATAAAAGTTTCTGGGGCTATGAAGGGGGATGCATGAGTATGGACGGCATTTCTACGGAACTACGATGGGAGCATCCCGACTCAACCGAGCTGGGTGAAGACCGGTCAGCTCGACCTTTATGCAGGATCCAAGGCAGTCGGAGTGGGAGCCTCTTTTGGAGGCGCGTGGTTCGCAGCACCATGGCATCCATCAGGGGTGCGGGAAAGGCTTACGGACGATGCTACGGTTCTGAAGCTGTTGGACATCACTGCGACGGTTCATCCGTGGCGCAGGGGCTTCTGGAGCTGCCACATGCTTTTTCAATCATACATCCCGAGCGCGGTCCAGGTAGTTAATAGCTTTATGGCAGCGTCTGGGTCATTGAGACAGCTCATACGGCATTGGGTTCTTCTTGCGTGCAGGGAATGCCTGGGGAAGGCTGAGAGTGTTCCCGGCCTTAATGTTGGGGTGGTTGATGCCCTTTCTCGGTTGCAAGGAACCCAGTACGAACACTGGTGACAGTGGCGAAGGATCACGGAGAAGACATACCTTCAGAACACCGGGAGCTTGGAGTGGCAAGGTAGCGGGTTACGGCAGACGGCGACGGCGTGGGTGGCCTACAGGAAGGGACGTAACAGGTGGAGCAACATGGTTGAAGAAGCCGGTGGCAAGGGTTTGGAAGAGAAGGCCTTAGGAATTCTGCTGTGGTTCCTGGTCCGGAGCGCAGAGAGAGGTGATTCCAGGGTGACCGTGGCCCAGCAGTGTGCGGCCCTGACAGTGATGTTCAGGTTGGCAGGGCAGAAGGACTTAACAAAGAAGTTGCGGTTTGCCGAAAGGTCAAAGGCATGTTCAAAGGGGAGCACCGGGCGGACAGGAGGTGCCCGATCACTCTCTCTCTGCTGTTACGCCTTGGGGAGGCGTTGGGTGGGCTATGCAGGGACTCCTCCGAATCCCTGCTTTTCCGGACGGCCTTTTCCCTAGTGTTATTCAGGGCTTTCAGGATTGGGAAACTGGTCTTGGAAAGCAGGCACGTTTCGGGGTGGGCTGCTGGCAAAAAGGACATCTGTCTGGAAGGTGACAGATTGTTGGTATGGCTAAGGAGGTTAAAACTACGGAGGCGGCAAGGCTAGGTCTGCCTGAGAGCATGGTTGAAAAGATTGGGAGATGGGAGTCGCAACGTTTTAGGTCCTGCATATGGCCAGAAAGGGTTATCTAATTGGATTTTGTTTGGTGTTGCAGAACTTCAACAGCTGGGGAGCGTCGGCCATTCCTACATGTATTGGGCTCACTGGTTAGCCTCAGTCACTGGAGACAATGTCCAATTGGGCTTCCGGGAGACGAGCATGCAGGTACGAGGGCTGGGGGTTCCGCGGCTTGACATGGACACAAGTGAATGGCCTGTTGGAGAGCAATGCTCAGCATCACGGTAACCCACACAATTTAATTATGCACGTTGGAAGCAATGTTTTGGGAGTGACATTTATGGGGATAATGTTAAAAGATATGAAGAGGGATGTGGAGTTTTGGCTAGAGCAGTTCCCAGGCTGGTTCAAAGTGTTGTCCGAGATGATCAAAAGATCATGGCAGAATGCAAGGGATTCAGTTTCGGTGGATAGAGCAAGGAAAAAAAAAAAGCAGGCAGATGGCTAGTTCTGAAGGGAACTGGGGTTTCATTACCATTAGGCATCAAGAATTCGGAGGCGCAGACGCCGATGAATTCTTTCGCCTCGATAAGGTTAATTTAACAGAGATAAGTAGAACTGTTTACTCTGGAGCTTAAGGATGGGGCTAGGCGGGCCTTAGCTTTATTGCGAGAGCAAGAGGGGGGATCACAGCCTCAGGAGGGATCCATCGCCTGCTCTGTGGTGGGAGGTGAGGCACCCGGCCCACGGGCTTAAGTGGGTGTTGCCCTGCCTCATGGGCATTTGCTTAGGAAAGCACTGGGAGGCTCTGGGCGCGGGCCCAGGGCGTGAGGTTACTGACTGGGCCTGGCTCCTCCTCCGGGATGTTATTTGAGCTATGATTTAACAATGTTAATTATGTTAATTGGTTATTGGTTTATGGTTGCTTTAATAAAGCCGTGGCCCGTAATTTTCCCAAGAAACGCTGTTTCAGTGTGTTTATTTATTGTAAAGCCCAATGGATCTTTCCAGGGTCATGGCCGGCGCGGAGATACCCCAGGCACGCCGGTTCTGACGCAGCGCTGTGTGACCTGGCGGAGCCTGGGCGATGCTGATAGGCTGGGAGGAGGAGGAGGGACTTAAGCCCGTTTTGTGGGCTTCCTCCTCACTCTGCGCCGGCCACTGAGCTGATTCCCTCCCTCTCCTAAAATGGTGATCAGATAGGAAGGTAGCAGATAAGGAAGTAGGGTATGTCTAGTGGGCGAGGTTGGTTGAGCAAAGTTCAGGAAGTCTAAACTATATTTAAAAAAAAAAAAAAGGGGTGGAAAAGAGTCGAAGGGTTAGGATTCTGTGAATTCTAAGTTAGGATGCAATTAGGAATGTCTTTGGTTGGCGGGAGGTGAGGCACCCGGCCCACGGGCTTAAGTGGGCGTTGCCCTGCCTCATGGGCGTGCTTAGGAAAGCACTGGGAGGCTCTGGGCGCGGGCCAAGGTCGGGAGGTTACTGACCGGGCCGGGCTCCTCCTCCAGGATATTATTTGAGCTGCGATTTAACAATGTTAATTATGTTATTTGGGTTTTGGTTTATGGTTGCTTTAATAAAGCTGTGGCCCGTAATTTTCCCAAGAAACGCTGTTTCAGTGTGTTTATTTATTCTAAAGCCCAATGGATCTTGCCAGGGTCAAGATATAACCTCATATCTACACTGTTCTTTGCTTAGCCATGTCTGCCAACGTACCAGTGTTTGTAAGTTCTTATAAGTTATCCCCACGCTATGCATTGCATTTATCAGTCGAAACAAACAGTATGTCTTTTTTAATTTAGCCTCAAAATTTATGCTAAAATTAATGATATTAATAAAAACAGAATAAATTTGATATACGACTTCTATATAAATTTCTGATGTAAAATAAGGTGTTTATGGTCCTTTAAAAAGACTACCAATTTACTTTTATTTTATATTTATCCATACAACTTTGGGATCACTGGAACACCCTTTGCTAGAGATGAACTGTCTATGCATTGCTCTATCATCCAATCCTTCCCAGAGATATATAGATGCTGTTAAACTGTGCCCAGATTTTCCTTGTATAAAAAACAATAAAACACTTAATTGCCAATTTTTAACGTAGGTTTCTCAGAAATGTTGTCTACAAATAAATTCACGTTAGTAGATTAATGTAGTCTTATTACCCAGACAAGGGTATAGAATGTAATTGTAAGAAACTGCATTATGTAGATCTGTATAAAGGGCAGAGTGTTAGCTTATATCTATATGAGCAAGTACTTACAATTATCCGTATTGTTTGTGAGACACAGTGTACATTACTAACACTGTACTAGATCAAATATTTCTAGATATAAATACAGTCAGTAAGTCAATAATTTACATTCCAGGTACAGAATACTGAACAAGTACTTCTATAAATCATACAGAAAAATACAATTACATCAATATCGGTAAATATGAGCCACTGCACAGACTTATTAGATGTCAATTTTCTAAATAAATTATTTTTCAGATATGACTCAGTTTACAATCAATATAGGCAATCCAGTACTGATGATAATTCAATGGTTAATGTAACTCATTTTTTAAGTGTTACTTTCATTAGCCATATTGTGTTTTATGACAGTTATGCTATTATATATGTTTTGAGCATACATGTCAACAAACACTTTACAGTTAAGCAGTTTTAAATGTATACAGATACCATTGGAACCCATTAACAGCGTAAGTGGGAGATTTACTGTATTGACTGTGTTTAAAACTAACACATGATTACAGTGTCCTCTTGTGGTCAAATAATAGATTGCAGACACTCTAAGAACTTTTGTCTCGTGGCCTTGAGGTCATGGACTTCCAAGCAATGCAATGCATATTCTAAGTGTGATGGACAGATAAGAGTGTTCACAGACTCCTGGCTTTGACGCACTAAGGCTTGTTTAATCAGACAGCAATGCTTCTGCAGGAAGATGAAATGCTAATAGAGATGAATAGTCTCTTGAGGGTCATGTATAGGTTGCAGCTGTCAGCAAGTCCTGGATTGAAAATAAGTCATTCGGTGCAAACACATATACATAGCACATGGTATCCTTTTTACAAACACCTTCTGAGTTGCTTGCAACTTTGACAGATAATTTGAAACATAAACATAACTGAAAAGCCTAAATACCTTAAAGGGAGATACCAAATATGGTTTACTTTAGTAAAGAGTACTTTATCAGTTGAATGTCATTTCACAAATTGCGTTTAGTAAACTTATATTGAAATTTGCTATTTTTGTTTTGTATATTCTTTATTTAAAGACAGTATATGCAAGAAAGAACATATTGAGAACAAATCATTCTGATCCATCAATATAACATGATCTGTTATCTATTTTTATAAGTTGTTATTATTAATAATTGATATTTCCAAACCATATGAAATCGACCACTTTGAGTCAGTCTAGTTACTTCTTGCGGCTGGTGCACTCTCAAACTGACGCATTCCACTGCAGCATAATTACATGAACTAGACAATAAATTAAGGACTACATTATTTTGTACTAGCTAAAACATTTTAGCGCATTATGAAATGTAGCTTTTCAAAATAGTATAGTCTAAATATACAACAGTAAAGCACAGTGTAAAGTATTATCCAAAAAAGAGCAGCATTTTCTACAATGTACTACTTCAGAAAATGAGTGGTTGACTCATTGAATAATGGATGCTTGAGTAGATAGATATGTTACCTCAAAGAAAAGAAACCCAAACATATATTTTGTTTCTGAGATTTAAAATTAAATTAAAAATGTTGATCAAATAATTTGATTCTAGTTCTAAATATTGTTTTATTAAATGACCACTGTCTACAGAGTTACATCATGCTCTACATATTTGCAATGTAAAAAGATGTGGAGCTTTGTGAAATAGTTTTGGAGCTCTTGTGTTAATATATAGTAATTTGCCTCTAAATATTTTTGTATTCACTAGAAATGATATGTTGCATCAACAAGTTCAGTAAGTTTCTGTTGACCTTTCCAAGAAAGTCAAAGACATATTGACTTATCTATAAACAAACAATATAAGGGATTAAAAAGCTAATTCAAATATCCATACAAACTGGCTATAAGTTAAAAGGCTGAGAGTATCTAGTCAACAATAAAGCCAATTATTCAGGAGTGACATAGGCATTCATTTCATCTTATTAACCATTTTTTGGAAAATCAGGCAACAAAAAAAACAAAGTCACCATTGATATCAAGCAGGGAAAGAAAACCCAAGTATTTATACATTTTCTTGGATTATCTAAATGAACTGAAATCATTCCTTTGTTTTAAAGCTATTCACGAGAAAGTATGTTCACTCTGGCATTTAAAGAGTTAATACATATGTATATTGGTATACACATTTTTTATAATGTGTAGTACAGTAGTAACAACTACCCCCCCAAGGAAGTGTCCTGTAGAAGACAAAACAGCTGTCTATGAGCAGTGTTTCTGACACTACCCCAAGGCAATGTTCTAAAGACTTTCTGAGAATAGTGTACATATGATAAAGGTACTGATAGAGATAATAAGTCAAGACTCATTTTATGCACTACCCAGAATTCTTATGGGCAACAGATGCACTGTACAGTATACACTGAATAATTATTTCCTCTTCCCTATTTATTTAAAACCATTATTATGGTATACTGTAAAGTGGTGTTTTTACCGTAAAGTAGTTGTTCGTACTTGCATCTGTGAGTGAGTGGCCTGAGTGATTATTTATTTTTTTATGCTGAGATTGAGGGAGGAGGGGAGGAAATGAGGAGAGATGGGGGAGCACAGGGGGAGGAGTAGAGAGAGAGACAGGAGGAGAGGCAGAGAGATAAGGATAGAGAGGGAGAGGTGAAGTTAGGGAAAAGGGAGAGGTGGAGGGTCCAGGTGCCCCTAGTGTAGGCAGACACTCCTTAGGGACAGTAGCCACTTCTGTGGCTAGTTGGGAATGAAGGAGGGTTGAGCCCCAGGCTTCTGGGCCAGTGCATGGATCTATCATGGTCCTGGGCCTCCCTCTAACCACTCAGTGAAACTAACCTTTGAATACCTCCTTGGCACAGCATCTAAGGGTCCACCAGTACTATGCTTTCCTGCCTGTTAAGTGCTTGCATGCTTGCCTGTGCTTGTTCTTGCAGTGGGCGCACAGTGCATTTTATTTAGAGAAGCAGTTTGCACATATCCAGTTTTGTCATTGGGTTTTGCAAGAATTCGGAATTGCAACTGGGCCTGTATAAAGCAGCAGCAGCAACAGAGCAGCACTACTCAGTTGTTCTGTTTACTCAGCTCCAACTAAGGGCCCAATGCAAATCCATACATGTAGACTCATAAAAAAAAGTCTCTTGTAACTGCGGGAGCATTTTATTTTTCAAATGACTTATCTATTCAAATCCATGCTATCTGAGTTTTACGTAGTGGACTATATGACATATCTGCAAATTACTCAAACCTTGCTGTTACACAGCCCTAGGAACCAATAGAAAACTCCAATGTCAAGTTAATTGACAGGAACATAAAAAAGCATTTTCCCTGCTCAAACACTTACTGTGTTGTAGTTATTCCAAGTTAACATGCAAGTGTAGCAGTTGGTGGGTTTTGGTATTTGAGAGAGAGAGGATGAGATTGGTTGTTCATTGCAGGTAGGAAGGAGTTTGTTTTACACTTATTCCTACACTTAATTTAATCTAATATAATAATTGCTTGTTTGTCTGTCACGCCTGCAGAGTGGTTTGTGCTCAGGCACAACATTCGCAGAAGAAGCGTGTATGCACAGAAGTGTCATTTTTTCCATAACTGCTGCCATAACTGCCTGGAAGTGCAGCAGAAGAGACAGGACAGAGAGAGAGAAAGATAGGACAGAGATAGAGAAATACAGAATCGAGAGAGAGACATGACTGAGAGAGAGACAGGACTGAGAGAAAGAGACAGGACAGAGAGAAAGAGACAGGACAGAGAGAAAGAGACAGGACAGAGAGAGAGAGACAGGACAGAGCAAGAGAGACAGGACAGAGAGAGAGAGAGAGAGACGACAAAGAGAGAAATACAGGATTGAGAGAGAGAAAAAGAGAGGATAGAGAGAGAGAGAGAGAGAGAGAGAGAGACATGACTGAGAGAGAGACAGGGCAGAGAAAGAGACAGAACAGAGAGAGACAGGACAGAGAGAGGCACAAATGGCATTGAACTTGCTTAGTCCTACAATATTGTGTCAATCAAACCCAGCAGTTATACATGCATTAGTTAAGCATGTCAGACTCTTAACAATATGAGGCCAAATACTTTTATCTGATCTAATTAACATTAAGGCTGATGACCTTTTTAATCATCAATTTGAATGGCCAGGTGTTTAGACATCATGACATCATAGCAATCATCTTGATAACACCTGTTTACCTGTAAAATGGCTAAAAAATATCAAATAGAAATTGTGCTAGTACTCTTGGCAAACTGAATGCAGCTATGTCTAAGCATTCATTGTGAGACCGCACAGCATTACTCCTGGTCATGGCAATTGATTCTCATGACAGATACAGCATGCTTTTCCACTGCTAGTAGATGAACACCAGGAAAGTTGGTTTATTGTTACGGTAACAGTATAAAGCACTGCACAGTACATACAAATTCTGATAGATTTTCTTTATTTTAGCTTATAGCCATACACTGAACATTTTTTCAATTTTTTTTTCTGGTCATACTGTATGTGTGTAATTGAACTGGATTACATAAAGTTGATGCATCTGTTTAATTGGGCAGATAAGACACAATGTACGTGCTATGTGCATTACTGGTTAAGTGATGAATAATGATTATAGTTAATTTGGTGTAATGACCACATGTGTCTCTTGTAGATGCTACGCATCATTATTATTATTATGCAGTATTGCCTTTAACCCTTTAGATTTTTCCTATTTTCAAAAAAGACTCTTGTCCTCTTGGGTCCCACACATACCACACACATGATTAATGCACAGTTATATACATCTATGACTGTGCTCTGTGTATAAAATAAACGTTATATAATTACTGATTTGGGACATTAACATTCATTACATTTAAATAACGATCCATTTTTTGTATATAGATCATCTTTCAGTATACCCATCCTGTGTTATGGTATAGTGGATGTGTATAAATGATCTTTTCAGAAATCATCTGCATGTAGAGATTAATACCATATGGATTGCAACATAATCTATTTTAAAATCAATAATGGTTGGTGGTAATATATTGTCACAGACCCCTTTTTCTCAGCCTGGGTGTTGGCCCATTGAGCCCAATAACCTCCTAAGCGGTAATCCCATGCATGACTGACGGGGTTACTGCATGGAGGATCTGGAGGGGGCCCAGTGCTGTCATATTTGCCTGGTCCCCCTCAGCTCACCATTCCTTATCCCTCCTTGCCCCTGATCATCCTCCACTTCCTTCCCTGTTATCATCCTCCTCCTCCTTCCCCCGTTAACATCCTCCTGCTTCTTCCCCCGTTATCCTCCTCCTCCTTCCCCCCTATGATCCTTCTCCTCCTTCCCCCTTAGGATCCTGCTCCTCACTTCCCCCTTATCATCCCCCTCTCTCCTTACTTGTAATCAGATGAGCTGCCTGCTAATCTCTCCCCACGCAGCCTGTCTATATGCTCATGACGTGACGCGCTTGTGAATAAATATGATGATAATGGGGGAGTAGGAGGAAGTTTAAGGGGGAACGGAGGGAAGGGAGGAGGATGAGCGGGGAAGGAGAGAGGTGGATGATAAGGGGGTAAGGAGGGAGGAGGATGATAAGGAGAGAGGAGGAGGATAAGGGAGAAAAAGGAGGGGGGAAAGGGAGGTAATTGGAGAGGGGGGAAGTGATGAGCAGGATAAGGGGGAGGAGAAGAAAGGAGGAGGAGAAGGGGGAAGTGACGCGGATAAAGGGGGAAGGGCGGTATGATTATGTCAGTATTTTTTTATGTACCGCTTTAACATTCTAAATACTGACATAATCATACTGCCAGGAAGGTTAAAGAACAGAAAGCTTGGCTCCAGCCACTGGATTATGTACGTAAATACCTCCATTGTATTTGTAATCTGTTTTGTCCCAGATAAAGTTAATCTCCTGTAATTGTCTGTCACACCATCTCATTGTTACATAGTGTACAACCCCTCTGTATCTAACTGCTATTAATTTTGCTGACTTTTAAAATAAAACAGTTCACTTTTGAGGTATATAGAAATCGTATGTCTCTTATTTTGCTCCTGTTCTCCTTGATGGCTGCAGGGAGTACTGGGAGACTCTGTAGGGGTAGGTTTGGCTGCTGGGGTAGGTTTGACTGTAACAAGTCTCATCAAGCCCCCTAAGAAGAAGCAGATCTGGAGTCTCTTGGTAACCTGGAAGTGCTGATTTCTGATGCAAGGACCCCGATACAGTAGCCAGATATCAGGGTAATGGTGAGTAGATTTTCAAGAAGCCCACGGTCCTTGTGGGTGTTAACCTGGCATGGCAGGTGGCCCCGGGCTTGTAAAGCCCTTACCCTTGGATTGTCACATATATGTATTGACATTCATTTGATTACTGTAATCCTATGTTTCCTTGTCAATGCTCTCATCATGTTAATTCTGATATTAATACCATCATAATTTAACATAAATCCACATATTGGTGCACAACACAAAATGTGCATTAAGTGTGACATCATATTTAGCCTTATTTACTCTCAGAAACTTTGTCATGTGAACAGTACAGGGCATAACAATGACACGGTTGTGGTTTTCCAGATGTGGCCTGAATTAATATGCCCAAAGTATGTTCAATATATTTATTATATGTATACATATTGTCGCATGCACAACAGCAATGGCATGGTACTTTACAATACAGGTTTACCCAAGATTCACTTTGATGGAGGTAAGTTTCCTGGAGCTCCATCTGCCTCTCCACTTGTGACATACAGTGATATACCTCCATTATAGATTAGTGGCTCCCATTTAGCCACAATTAGTGTCACCCACTCCTGTCTTTAAGGATAGAGGCTGCCCATGACATTTCTCAAACCCCAGTTTATGACACCCAACATTATTGTGTAAATTATATACCTTCCCTTGGATGTAACATATATGATAACTATCAATACTGTGATGTGGTCAGGAACAGACCATTGTTTTGGGTGTCAGTAGCCCTTTAATATACAATGCATTAGAGCACCAGTTATAGGCCATGTGTGTTTGTAGCAACACCTTGAGTACTAGGGTTTATATTACTGATATATGGTATGTGGAGGTGTATTATTGCCAAAATAAAAAAGGAGTGTGGCAATGTTGTATGTTGTCACCTTGTTGTCACCTTATTTGTCCAACTTGCAGAGTACATCATGCATAAGGCTGGACTGGATGAATCCAAAGCCGGAATCAATATTGCTGGAAGAAATATTAACAACCTCAGATACACTGATGATACTACTTTGATAGCTGAAAGTGAGGAGGAAATAAAGGACCTATTGATGAGGCAAAAGATGGCCTTCTGCTCAATGTTAAAAAGATAAAGATCAAGGCAAATGACAATCTCAGTTCCTGGCAAATAGACAGGAAGGAAGTGGAGTCAGTGTCAAATTTTATTTTCCTGGGCTACAAGATCTCTGCAGATGATAACTGTCGTCATGAAATTAAAAGACGTTTGCTTCTGGGGAGGAAAGCTTTGACAAGCTAGGAAAAAGTAAAGATATTAAACTAATAACAAAGTTCCACATAGTTAGAACTATGGTATTCCCAGTAGTAACATATAGATGTGAGAGCTGGACCATAAGAAGTCTGAGCGCCATAGAATTGATGACTTTGAATTGTGGTGTTGGAGAAAATTACTTAGAGTCCCTTGGACTGCAAGAAGATCCAGCAAATGAGTACTTCAGACAAACTGTTCAATAGAAGGTAGCATCATGAAGCTGAAGCTCAAATATTTTGGCCATATCATGAGATGGCAGGATTCCCTAGAAAAGACTCTGTTGCTGGGAAAGATTAAAGGCACAAGAAGAAGGCAATGACAGAGCCAGAGATTCATAGATGAAGTAACTGAAGCAATGAATATGAACTTGATGGAGCTCAGAGGGACAGTGACTGAGAGATGTACCTGGAGTGCTGTGGTCCATAGAGTGACAAAACAACAACAGTTATTGCCAATAGTTATTATTCACAGATGTATACTGACTCAAACATAATGATAAAATATTATATTTTTAAATTCAACATATGTGCTTATGGGAATGTTAGGTATTAATTTCTAATGCACTTATATTCTTTTAAATATTTTGATGGTCCTGTACTGTCTCTTTAACTGCTTTTTACAGGTCTCAACAAGGCTTTTAATATAATTTATGGGTATTCTTCAGTGCGTGTAGCCTTTAATTCAAAAATCTTCTTAACTTGAAGATTCAGTAAGTTGTAAGAGTACTATAACTTGAATCGCTTTTGAGTGAAAATTAATGGAAAAGCATTCCGTAATTCAGTAATAATGTTTTTTTCTGAAGCCATGTAAATATGAGTGATTAGCATTAGTACATTACTAATTTACGAGGCTACGTTCACTGTAACCCAAGAAAAACAAAAAAGAATTGCACAAGGCTCTAGTGCTTCATTGTCCTGTGTGTGACCATTGGCCCGCTTTTAGGTTTATTCTTTTGTCAGTGCTCCTAACCTTTTGGCCATGTCCCTGGATTACAAACCTGACTTTCCAAACCTGACCCTTGGACTTTCTTGTGACAATTTGTCTCAGACTGTCCTGCAACGAGGCTGCACCACATCTGATCTTTACATAATAACTGAGACCAACCTGGAGCTTGCAGGTGGGTCACCCATGGGGCCTAAACTCAGTAACTGGATACTTTAACCCTGACTGTCCAAGATCTACATGTGAGACTGGCACGTGAGACTGACACAGCTACAAGGAACTACCCCTGTTTTTGCAGCTCCTCCACTGCATCCAGCGACACTTATTGCTTAGGCATCTGCTTTTGAACCCCAGACACCCCTACCAGAATGTTTTGGAGGATATACTGTAGCACTCTGTTGAAAAATCTTAAGAATAAGAGTCAGCTGCTTTTTCTATTAATGCCAAGCACTGACACACCAGAACATATCCTGTTTAAGGTGGGCCCACAATCTACTTGAGAACAGAATCCAGTTCTCAACAGTCTAATTCAATTTTGGGAAACCATGTTCCGAATATATTGCCATGCAATTAGGATAGGACAAAAATATTACAGTGTCTAGAAAAATAATTTTTAGTAAAATAAATTTTATTGAGTTCACTTATCAGTTTATAGACAAGTATAAGCTTTATGCAGAACAACGTTTATTGAAACAATAGCAAAATCAAGAATGAGTAATACATAGGAGTATGCTATAAACCCCCAAATATAATTGAAAGTTAGGAAATGCAATTATTGTTACAGAATGGAAATGCAGCTAAGCATGGTCAAGTTCTAATAATGGGAGATTTTAATTACCTAAATGAGACAAGCAGTTCAGCTAAGGGGAGAAGGTTCTTGAGTACACTCAGAGATCATTATCTGGCCCAGGTTATACAAGAACCTGCTAGAAATGGGGCTACCTTGGATTTACTTATCACAAATAATATTGATATAGTATTGAATGTTGAAATAGGGCAACCTTTGAAATAGGAATTTTTTTTTTCAGATAGATCACAATAAAATCAGTGGGGGGTTTATCAAAATCCTTTTAAATGTTTGGATGACAATCAATTTTAAAATATTCTATTCCTTATTAATATTATTATTACTATAATTTATTTATAAGGGGCTGACATATTCTGTAGCGCTGTACATAAGATAAGGCAAAGGTAAATACATACATAGCAAATCAAGGAGGACCCATTTCTTTGAGCCTCAAATCCAGTGTCCATGGTCCTTTCCCCAAAGCACCCTGCAGGATTGAAACTCACAGACTTACAACCTAAAGGTATTGTGTGTGGTAAAGTAAGGAGATAGAAGTTATGAGCGTGTTAGGGTGGAAGGTGAGACGCTTCTTTAGAGAATTGGGGCAGCACAAGAAAAGTCATGATGCCGAATGTGAGAGGAGGTGACAAGAGTTGTAGAAAGAAAAAGGTCATTAGCAGAACAAAGAGGGCGGTTGAGGGAATATTTGGAGAGGAGAGCAGAGATGTACGGGCTGCGCTATTGTTGAGGACTTTGTAAGTTAGGGTCAATATTTTAAATTTTATTCTGGAGGCTAAGGGAAGCCAGTGGAATGATTGACAGAGAGCTGATGCCGACACTGAACGTTGTGTATGGAACATTCTAGCAGAGGCATTCATTATGGATAGTCGGGTGGTGGGTAGGCCAGCAAGAAGTCGAGTGATGATGAGAGAGTGTTTTAGGATTTTAGTTGTGTCTTGGGTAAGATAGTGGCAAATTCTGGAGATGTTTTTTAGATGGAGAAGGCAAGATTTTGTTAGTGACTGTATGTGAGGGATGAAAGACAGGGCGTGGTCCAATAGCACCCCAAGGCAACGAGCTTGGGAGGTGGGAATGATGAGGTCCTTGTTGACAGTGAGAGAGATGTGGGGGATTGATGCTGTGGTAGAGGGAGGGAAGATTAGGAGTTCAGTCTTAGACATGTTGTGTTTGAGATGGTGGATGGACATCCAAGAGGATATACTAGAAAGGCAGTTGGAGACGTGTGTTAGAAGAGAGGTGGATAGATCTGGTGATGAGAGGTAGATTTGAGTGTTACCTGCATAGAGATGATACTGAAGCCCAAAAGAGTTTATTAGGGTACCAAGTGAGAATGTGTAGATGGAGAAGAGGAGGGGGCAAATCAAATATGGATAACAATCAGATGTCTATTCCATAGAATACATTTAATATTTATATTCAGTGATATGACATGTTACTCTATGAAAACAGTACATAGCAAAATCATGCATAAAAACCTACATGGCAGCCAGAATATAGAAATATGCAGAAGTAATTAAAACTTTATAATGTATCTAAATAGAATTCTTATGTATGTATTGGATTATACGATAAAGAATTTTATAGCAGAATTGATTAAACTTAATTTATCAAAGCAATCATTCTGCTTTTGATAGAATGGACCCATGGAGAAAACAATAGTGGATTGGGACTCATATCTTAACTATGACCCCCAATATCTTATTTCAGTTTGTACCCATCTTATTAATTGTAGCAGAAATATTTTATCTGGACTATTTCAGTTTTATTATAAAATGTAATGATAAAAACTTGCAGCTATACTTTACCCTATATTTGAGAATAAAGGGTGGATCCCCTCCTGAATAGGACTGCTCCTTATGCTTCTTAGGAGTAACCCTTTTGGTCTTCTTTTTAGGAAGAATTTGTAGTAAAGATAGATAAAGCGGATAACCACAGAGAAAAAAACAAAGGGGCAGAAGTTTATGCCAGAGAGAAACTGACAAAAAGCGTTGAGCCTCCCGTGTCCTGATAGATAAACTCTTTTTTTTGCCCACTCCCAATCACCGGGCTAATTTCCACCAATTGCAATAGCCTCCTACCATATTTGTATGTTCTTAGAGCAAGATTTCTTCCACTGCTAGGAACAGCACTACCCCAGTTTAAAACCTGTATCCACCGTTCCTCAGGCACCTCTCTCCTCTAGGCTCGGATATCCGGAGACAAAATGATAACACACACACACACACTCACAAGGTAGTAATATCAATTGTTTTCTTAATATATTAAACGTTACACAGTAGATTATATAGGGCTTTGCGCGCCCATTATTTGCATTATTATTAGTTATGTGCTGACTTCAGTTATGCAGGACCAACAATTACAGGTCCTGGTTGGTTTTGGCTAGTAACAAGTATTTTTCATCTATATTTTTGTGGTACTGTATATAAGGAGAAGTTACAGAGGCAGAAAACAGAACTATAAATCCCTAGTGGATGAATTAGATAAGGAATTTACAAGGGCCTGCTGACACAATATAAATTCGCATGAACTCCGTTTATGAATCCTTGTGGTCACTAGTTTAGTAAGGCAAAGGTCAAATTGAAAATGATAACTTTTTCATCGTACCTCACAACAACATGATACTCAGGAGATAAAAAAATATGGGGGAGAAACCTCTGTGGAACCATGAGCATTCTCATTCACCCATTCCTTCCTTTCTCTGAACATAGTTTGAGAATACTGAACATGGTTTTATGGAGGTTTCTGTATTTATAACTTAGTATATTATCTAAGTCATGGCATATTATGTTTTTGCAATATTACTAACAGGCCAAAACGATGGGTATGTATTATGCTTTGAAGGTGAAATACAAAATGAAGGAATAATGCTGATAGTACACACAAAATACAAAATGACAGTATACAAAATGCTGTATCTTTTCAAGTTCCACAAATGCTAGAGAGATACAACAGGTGTATCCTTAATTGGCCACAAGCATTGCAATTAGAACATAAAAAGGCAAGAGTCATAGTAAGAAAGGCAAGGTGTCATCTTCAAACTGACTCCAAAAGAGATGCATGTCTCAAAAGGAGAAAGCTCACTGGGAAACAGAATAAGGGAGGGATTATTGTGCTGAGAACCCAGTATGGTTTATGTTCCATGTGATGTTCCGGCAAAAACAACAGAAAGTTTTCAATAGAGTCCTTTGCGCAAAGTTCACAGTCCAGATCGAAAAAGTACGTTGAATGAGAACTTTTCTATCGGTGACTATAAAACACAAGACTCATGTGATCATGTTTAGTCCAGATTGTGGTGCAATGGTTATCAATGTAAGTGCAATTAGATCATGGAGCCCATTTCACTTTATACTTGCTGTCTTGTACATAATAGGCATTGATGATGGGTGTGATTAATAGCCAATAGCAAGATTGCTATAATTGTGCTCTGCAGCTAGAACTTAGATACAATAATTATCATTAAACAATTACACAAAAGTTTCTTAAAACACAATTATGCACTGATATTATTAACATCCTAGAGTTTATGCAGGATAATGTCTTCTTTACCTAGTTACTCTCCCTTATCAGATGCTAGTTCATTATATAGCCTAGCAAGCTGAACAAGGTGCATAAGTGTTAGAAGCCAAGGGACAATAGGAAGACAGGGATAGGAAAGAGTAGAAAAACAAAAAAATGACAAAACAATGAAAAAATAGTTTCAGACAATCTTCATACAAACCCAGTCTTACACATCACACTAAGCCAGGCCCCTCTGAGGTGATATGTTTAAAAGGAATAAAAAAGATTGCCTCTGCATATGAGATACTTTGGTCAAGTAACAGTCCAATATGTGCTAATTTCTACGCACAGAACAAGGATTATGTGACTTTCTCACATATCTTTACATCTTATTCTTGCCAGCAGACACATGCATGTTCACGTTTCCAGATCAATGAACAAGATTTGGACAATGCCTTTTCTTGGCTGCAAAATCACAGCATGTCTGGGCTTTGTCTTTTACTCAGCAATCTCTGTATCTGGGGTTTCATCTGTCATTATCTTTGTCATAAGGATAGGCACTTGGTAGAGACTTTCTCTCGTCATAAACCAGGGCAAGCTTTTGCCACAGTTGTTACTTTCTTTGTTTTTTTTTCCTCCTCTTTACAGGCACTCATGGGCCCCATTCAATGGAGGAATTGATGGTTACTGGAGCCAGTAATGTAGCCCGTAGTCTTATTTGCTTTTCACTTGGCGTCTTACCCAGCTAAGCCTTTTCTGTTTGAAGCCAGTAAATGTAAAAATCTTAATCGTATGTAAATTAAAATCCAGGGTACCTGATAAGGATTTGACTATGGAAACATAACCAAAAATACACAAATACAGTTGAATTGAAAAACCAAATCTTTTATTGACTTGAGCATAATAAAGTAATTAAATAAAAAAGCTGTGATCAAAGCAAAGAATATAATAACAACAAAAAGAAAACTTAAATAAACCTTTAATAATTTGCTGGACGTCAAAAAGCCCAAAGGATTAAACACCTTGGGTTTAACATGAATTTTTTAATTGTTGCATTTTTAACAACATTTTAAATGTATAAATAAAGATTGATTTTTTTAAATGAGTATGTGGCAATAATAATTAAAATAAAGGCTGCATAAAAGGTGTTTCTGTACAACCTTGGTTGGTTGTTCAAGGATTCCTAAATAGGATCCACAGGACAATATTTTGGTACGCAGTAAATGTTACAATTGCAAATCACCATTCAATTGCTACAATTCCTCAAGCCTGCAAATGTTTTCACACCCTTTAATGGCCAATATAGAAGAAAATCCTTTGAGTACCAGAGATGACTTACAAGGGGGTTAAACACCTGATTGTAGCACTGTAAATGCATATAAATAATCAATACTGCACTTTAAAAGACGGGGAAAGTAATGAAAGACATTAGAATTAATTGCACAACAGTCTCAAGCTCGCAAAACTGTGTTATATCAATCTCAGTAATCACGGAGTTAATATGTATCAGGCCAACCACATGGATTAGAACATTTCCTTCATTTATTTATATTATTTTATATATTGGCGGATTATGAGTCTGATCGCATATAAGACTTCTAAACGCTAACTGATTGACATGTAACCTCCATGTTTTACTGACGTAATGATGACGGTCTTATTTACTATTGGCTGTTTCTAAATCGGTAGTTACGGCCTTGCGTAATTGATCATGATCATGCTCTGAAATGCTACTTACGGGTGCATGGTTTACGGTTTAGGCATTTGGCCAGGTTAGCTGCAGGCATGATCAATTGAATAGCTCTGTAATAGCTCTGTAACTGTTGCAAATACAATTGAATAGGGGCTCTGGTCTTCTTCTTCTGGGGGTAGGCAAGTGTGACAAAAATAAAAAGGAAAAAACAAAATCAAAACATTCAAAATCTGTCATACAAGACCTTGCAAACATTTTTCAGACACACATCTTCTCATCAGATAAACATATCCTAGACTCCTCTATGATCTAGGGATGGTATATATAAAGAAGAATTAGTCAAGTCAATTATATAAATTATGCATGGGCTAGTACAATATATAGATATGCAATATGCATTAATTTTCTACTCCTGCCAAAGCGGCAAGGTTGTCTTGCTCAATTAGCTAGATCAATAGTTGATTTATCCTGACATAGGTTATAAGTTGTAGAATAGACTACACATTATTTTACTAATGTTACATTTATACTAATAAGCCTCTGAATTTTCAATTTATCTTCTATCATGTTCCTTTCTTGGAGACCTAGAAATACCTTGAAAAGGTTTTACCAATTGTTTATCAATTTACATCATGGACATCATCTGAGCTGGGGGTGAACATTGAGGAGAATAGTTTTTATTGAAAGGAATACACATTTTTCCAAAACAACAAGCAATAGGCACATTAGCATATAAGATTTTAACATAAACACGTAAGCCTTAAAATCCAAACTATAGTACATCCTTTCATTTTTCCTTTTTCTGTGATTCTGTAGTTACTGTAGCAACCTTTTAACTTAAGTAAGGGAAACCAATGCATAAATCAATGCTTAGCCATTCTTCACCTCTTAAATAGTTACTTCAAAGCTATGTCCAGTTAGTTGTGCAGTTCAGTTTGCTTAGTTAATCTACTATTTCAGTAAGCTGCCATCTAGAACAATGTAATTCTTAAACTTATACAGTTATTGTACATGTATTCACCTCTTGTGTCGCAGTCCAGACAAACCAGAGTCTCCAGGACCAGCTCTCATGTCTCCTCCAGTCCAAGCCCCCTTCTAGCTCAATTCTGATATGTTGTTGCTATCTTATTTTATTACCATTGGGTCATTCAGATCAAGGGGAAACCAAACGATGACTCTAACCAGGGATTCCAAATTTTATAGAACTGTTGCATAGTGTCCAATATAGCCGATGTTAACTTCTCATTTATTGCTATGTAATTAATTTTCTTAATAACCTCCCGCACATCTAGCTTCTCTGATTTCCACTGACTGGCAATGTGTACTTTGGCAGCGGCAGCCATTATCTGGAATAGCCTATTCTGATTCCTTGATAAATTAGGAAGTTTAATCCCCAATAAACACGACTCCATGGTTGCCGTAACCGTATTCTCAAATAATGACGTCGCCATTAGTGCTAACCTTTCCCATAGCTCGTGAATCACCTGACACAGCCACCAGATATGGATATGATCTCCTATTTGTTGACAGCCCCTAAAACAGTTACTGCTTACCCTAGGGTCATAGTTATTGAGTTTATCTGGGGTGCAATATATTCTCTGGAGTACCGTAATAGATGTCTCTATGTGCTTTTAGTTACATGTTGCCTTGCTCAGATTGAAGAACGATTTCTGCCACTTTTTCCACTCCCTTTCCTCCCCCAGCTCTTTTTCCCATTTACAAATATATGCTGGTTTGTCTGTATTCTTTGATGTAGTAAATATATCTTATAACGAGCCTATTATCCCTTTTGCAAGTGGGAGGTGTCGTGTATCAGCCAGTGGCCATATTGGATTTGGCCTGAATAGCCGGTGGCCATGTTGTGACTAGCACAGCCAGGTTGTGACTAGCAGCAATGGTCACATTTTAAAGCCATGTGTTATATTGTATATGATAACTGGGGGGTTTGGGGCTCACAGACCCACTGTTATACTGTATATTGTTATGCTGTGTGCTAGGGGGAGGAGCAGGGTTTTCTCATCACCATTAATAAAGTCATCATAATGCATAAAATGGATTGATTGAGAAAGCCCTGTCCCAACCCTAAATACCATAACTCCCATGTTTAGGCTCAGTGTAATGAGTGTCCTGTGAGAGAGCTAATGGGAGATATTGGCTATACGTGGGGGCAACATTGTGTGTTATATTTGTAAATATATAAATGTATATTATAGTAGAGAGTAGCCCTATTGTACACATACATCTTGTCATAGGAGTCTTTTGACCACAAAGGCTGATCCCTTGTGTACACTCACTTAAGGGATCAGAGCCATACACAATGGGCTCTCCACAGACACAGAGGCACCATAACTCCAGGGGGTCTACAGCTTGTCCCCTCCCAACTATCAGAGCAGGGAGCAGAGCAAAAGGACATGTGTCTCTCCTGAGAGCTAGAAGCCAAGTGAATTAGGTAGCCACACCTAGTGGGCGGACCTGGGAGGAGTCTCATGTTTCCCACAGTGTAACGCTACGTGATTGGCCAGAGGCCAATACTGGCTGACCTCAGGTAGCCCCTCCCTCTACTATGTTGTAAACAGTTTATATACGTGTGTTTTCCAAATAAAGGTTGTTCTTAATTTTCATACTTTGACTAAGCATGTATTATTGACCCAGAGGCATATGCTTGTAGAGGAGCTCGTTCTGACTCCCTCCTAAGGTGCTCCTAGGTACACTACCACAGCAGCTGGGACTTATGCCTTTGTACCGACAAAGACTGTCCATAGGTCTAGAGTCACCCAAACTTAGGTCTAAACCTACTGGGAATAAGAGTACTAGGATACTCTAGATCCCATCATCATAGTAGGTTGTGACAATTGGCTGGCAGCGGTGGGACGACTCTACAAGGACCAGGAATGGAACAGACGGACATCATAACAGAGGCAACAAGGCGGTATGAAGGAGCCAGGCACTTATACCCCAGTAAGATGACCGCACAAGAGGTGGCCAACTTACTAGACCAGCATTGCCAGAGGATCTGGCAGGAGAGGAATGGAGAGAGAGCTCCAGCTCAACAAAGACTTGGCTACAGAAAGACACTGCGTCTAGAGAAATGGATGGCGATTCTGAATCTGTGGCAGGACGATGAGCTAATGGGCTGGCTGGAAGTACTAGTAAGAAAAAAGAGGTTGCCTTGGAGAATTAATATCATGTTTTTCACGCCAGAATAGTTGGTGGCCTTGGAGAGGAGTTTGATTTGAACTTGGAGATAGATTCTGGCCTCCAAGACATTGTGTATGGTGACCCTGAAGGGGGCATAGGGACATTTAAGAGGCACAATAACCTGTTTGTGGAACGCTGTCATAATCTTGGACTGGAACCATAGTCCATGGAGGCTAATTTGATGGCACACCTGGTTGAGCAGGAACTGTAGCTGGAAGAGGAATATTTTGAATTGTGGGATGAAATATTTGGGGACACATTTTGCCTATCCAGATGGGAGGAACCCAGTCAGGCTGACTGCTCACCAGATCTATACAACAAAAAAGGTATGTACCAGAGCGATTGTGCTCAAGGGGTCTTGGGAGAAAATTGTAGAGATAGAGAATGTTTTCCCCTAGAAAATGCAGTAACTGTGTCAGAGCCTAGCAGGGATGATAAAGTCAGCTTGGGACCAAGTCACCAGCTCCAGGAGCCAGAGACCCAGGGGGATGTGCCCTGGGAGGGTCAGATAAGCAATGTTTGTCCCCTGATACCCCAAGAGGCTTAGTCCCAGAGGAAGGGCTAGCTGAGCACAGTTTCTCCAAACTGGTTATGCCTGAGGTGCCAGATGTGGATAGAGCCTCACCTGGGGACTACCTTCCAGCACAAACCCTGGCAGAAACCCCAGTAACTGCTAAACAGGTAGGGCCAGATGAATTAAGTCTGCTCTCCAAAGTTCTAGGCAATGTGGATGGGCCAGAGCTGCTAATGGAACCAGGGGCTCAGGATAGCCACCCAAGAGACTGTGGGGAGGGCTATGTAATGCACTCTGGGGAGAAGGCCGTAGAGGTCAGGTTGGGTGGGAAGGATAAGATTCCCCAGCCTACAACAGATAACCAAAATCTGTACCCTGACACCCCAGGAGAGTTGCTACAAAAGGTGCTAGTGAAGCACAGTGCCCAGGAGGGCTATGTATTGGACTGTGGGGAGGGAACAACGATGGTCCCTAGCTACAGGGAACCGGATCTCACACAGCCAGAGAGTGCCAGGGGCACCAAGAGCCAGACAGGGGCAGCAAGCGTGTCTTCCTGGGAGAAAGAGACATGGGTGCAGAGTGGCACTATGATAGAGGGTGTACCAAGTGGGGAGATACCCTGGATAACCAGTGTCCAGGAGCCCACTGGAACAGACGCCCCTCCAAAGACCCAGTTCAACATGGAGGACTGGGATAATGTTGCTCAACCCAAGGCCATAGAAGAAGAGGGTCAGCTGAGGGCCCCAAAGAACCAGCTGGGTGGGAAATGCGAGATTCCCCAGCCTGCATCAGAGAGCCAGAGCACAGTTGCTTCACCAAGGGCAATAGAGGACAACCAGGAGTAGCTGTCCAAAGCTACAGATGTTCAGGAGGCAGCAGGAAAGGAGCATCCAGGTCTGAGCATCATCATGGATGCTGGAGGTCAGCGCAGCCCGGTATGTCCTATAGGTCCAGAGACTGTTTTAGAAACCCCAGCCCAGCTGTGGGGACTGGCTGAGGGGAATGGGGTTGCCCTGAGACAGGGGTTGGTTTGTGGGGCTCCCCAACATACTATTTTGCCTCAGAAGGGGGTATGGATGCAACCCCCTGTGTCCCCAGTGACTGCCCTACTGCTGCCCAAGCAGAAGGGGAAGAGCAATTTGTTCCGGACAGTAAGGACCAGACCAAGAGCTGGGGGAGGCTTTTACTCTGCCTCTTGGGACTGTGTGCGCACAGACAAGAACTTGCCTAGCATGCAGAGGGCCTGGCCAAACCAGCAGATTCATGACTATCAGCGTAGCTGTGAAAATCTTGGATGTTCCCTGCCATGCTTGGGGAAGGTCTGTCATGAATCAGCCAGTGGCCATATTGAATTTGGCCTGAATAGCCGGTGGCCATGTTGTGACTGGCACAGCCAGGTTGTGACTAGCAGCAATGGTCACATTACTAGGATACTCTAGATCCCATCATCATAGTAGGTTGTGACAGGAAGTTTTTGCAGGTTACCGAGAACCAAGAGGATTTCGATGGTCCAAATTTAAAAAAAATATTGTGCTTACCCAGCTCCTTATTTTTAGATAGTTGTAATACTCTCCTGAAGGAAGAGTATATTTTTCGCCAAACTGCTCCAGAGTCATCAAATGACTCCCTATAAACCAGGAGCCTAACTTGTCTAAGCCCCTAGAAGCCCACCAATGTTTAGATGTTATGTTCATGGTTGCCCAAGAATCCTGGGAGGAAAGGACCGACCAAAGGGGAGATGTACCTATATCTAGCTTGTTTTGGGATCTGGCCCATTTCCACGTTGTATAGTCAGATTTATTATGGGGTTCGGGTGTGATTTAATCGGGCTTAATCCTTCCAGCACCCAAATCAATATGTCCCAGCTGTGTGGTTGCATTTGCTGCTGTTTTAAAAATACCCAGCCCGGCTGATACTTGACTGAGTGCGTTTGAGGTAGTTGGGACAGTCTAGCCACTTTAAAATACTCCTGCAGGTTGGGACATGATAGCCCCCCTCTTTTTTATGTCTGTACATTACCTTCCTAGATATGCGAGATTTCTTATTTTTCCAAACATACCTAAAAATACTGGTTCCCTCAGGGAGATCGGCCTAAGGAGCGTTCTAAAGAGATATAGAATCTTTGGCAGAATGTTCATTTTGACTGCCGCAATTCGGCCGGTCCAAGAAAGAGGATAATTCCTCCATCTGAGCAATTCTTCATTCAACTTTCTGTACATGGGGGGATAGTTAGCTTTATAGAAATCAGAGATTTTAGGTGTTATATTAACCCATAGGTATTTTATGTGTTTGGTAGGCCACAAGAAGGAAAACAGAGATTTCAGGTGGTCTATGTTGCCCTGCACCATGCCTAAGCTCAAAGCCTCTGATTTCCCCAAATTCAGCCTAAGTCCTGACATTTTGCCAAACCTGTCAAGGGTCAACATCAATGCTGGAATGGAGGATCCGGCATTTGTTAGGGTACATAGGATATCATCTGCGAAAAATGAGCACTTATACTGTTGTAACCCTACCTGGTGCCTTTGAATTTCCCTATCTGCTCTAATGAGCTGCGCCAGTGGTTCCACAGCCATGGAAAATAATAGGGGTGAGAGTGGGCATCCCTGTCTTGTACCTCTCTGTATGTTAATTAGAGCCCTATTCTCGTCTGGCAACCTCAGAATAGCTGTCGGGGCTTCATAGTATGTGCCGAGTAGAGTAATAAACCGACCCCTGAGACCAAACTTGTCCAGAACTTTAAACAGATACGGACACTCAACCGTATCGAAGGCTTTCTGTATATCTAGAGCCAGTAGGCACATCGGAGAGCTTGTTTTATGCGCTAGATATTGAATATTGAGGGTACGTCTGACACTGTCCACTGCCTGTCTATGAGGTACAAACCCCGCCTGATCTTTGTGGATAATCTCTGGCAAGAATCTGGAGATCCGCGTCGCCATAATTTTGGCCATTAACTTGACGTCCCTATTCATTAGGGATATAGGTCGATAGTTCTTCACCTCCAGCCTTTCCCTAGCTTCCTTCCGAAGACCCACCAATTCCGACTGATTTAGCTCTGGAGGCATTTTTTCCCCTTTCATGATAGCATTAAATAGGGACGTAAGATGGGGATTTAATGGGGATTCTAATTTTTTGTAGTATAAGTTGGTATAGCCGTCCGGCCCCAGGGATTTGCCTATTTTGAGACCCTGGAAATATCTAGGTTAAGGTTGGCTAGATGCTGCTCGTCTATAGAGGGAAGATCAATAGTTCTTAAAAGTCAAAGTCAAAAGAGTCAAGGTCCAGCCCTTCGCTCAGTCGACCAGACGAGTAGATCTGCTGATAAAAGGACCGGAACTCCTTCTGTATGTCCCTCGGGCTACAAGAAATGTTGCCGTCTCCTTTCCTAATCTGGGTCACCCTAGACTGGATCTCCTTAGCCTTCAATCTCCTAGCCAGCATTCTGTCTGGTTTGTTAGCCTTCCAATAGTATAGGTGACAAGTCTTCCTCATAGCCTTCTCCGTGTAAAAAGACAGGACCCCGTCTAGTTCTATCCTAACCTTATTAATTTGACTTCGTAGCTTCATGGTAGGGAATTTCTGGTTAAACTTTTCTAGGTCTCTTAGAATAGTTGTTAACGCCTCCTCCTTCCGCTTAAGCGACTTACGTTGTTGAGCTGTTAGTTTAATACAGCAACCCCTTATGAAAGTCTTATGGGCTACCCAGAGCCATCCCACCCCCATCTCAGGGGAATCGTTCAACTCAAAATACTGCTTAATGTCCCCCGCTAATGATGCTAAACTGTTGGGGTCTGACAGCAGGTGTTCATCGATCTTCCAGCTCCTAAATGGGGGGTTACCGAGAACCAAGAGGATTTCGATGGTCCAAATTTAAAAAAAATATTGTGCTTACCCAGCTCCTTATTTTTAGATAGTTGTAATACTCTCCTGAAGGAAGAGTATATTTTTCGCCAAACTGCTCCAGAGTCATCAAATGACTCCCTATAAACCAGGAGCCTAACTTGTCTAAGCCCCTAGAAGCCCACCAATGTTTAGATGTTATGTTCGTGGTTGCCCAAGAATCCTGGGAGGAAAGGACCGACCAAAGGGGAGATGTACCTATATCTAGCTTGTTTTGGGATCTGGCCCATTTCCACGTTGTATAGTCAGATTTATTATGGGGTTCGGGTGTGATTTAATCGGGCTTAATCCTTCCAGCACCCAAATCAATATGTCCCAGCTGTGTGGTTGCATTTGCTGCTGTTTTAAAAATACCCAGCCCGGCTGATACTTGACTGAGTGCGTTTGAGGTAGTTGGGACAGTCTAGCCACTTTAAAATACTCCTGCAGGTTGGGACATGATAGCCCCCCTCTTTTTTATGTCTGTACATTACCTTCCTAGATATGCGAGATTTCTTATTTTTCCAAACATACCTAAAAATACTGGTTCCCTCAGGGAGATCGGCCTAAGGAGCGTTCTAAAGAGATATAGAATCTTTGGCAGAATGTTCATTTTGACTGCCGCAATTCGGCCGGTCCAAGAAAGAGGATAATTCCTCCATCTGAGCAATTCTTCATTCAACTTTCTGTACATGGGGGGATAGTTAGCTTTATAGAAATCAGAGATTTTAGGTGTTATATTAACCCATAGGTATTTTATGTGTTTGGTAGGCCACAAGAAGGAAAACAGAGATTTCAGGTGGTCTATGTTGCCCTGCACCATGCCTAAGCTCAAAGCCTCTGATTTCCCCAAATTCAGCCTAAGTCCTGACATTTTGCCAAACCTGTCAAGGGTCGACATCAATGCTGGAATGGAGGATCCGGGATTTGTTAGGGTACATAGGATATCATCTGCGAAAAATGAGCACTTATACTGTTGTAACCCTACCTGGTGCCTTTGAATTTCCCTATCTGCTCTAATGAGCTGCGCCAGTGGTTCCACAGCCATGGCAAATAATAGGGGTGAGAGTGGGCATCCCTGTCTTGTACCTCTCTGTATGTTAATTAGAGCCCTATTCTCGCCTGGCAACCTCAGAATAGCTGTCGGCGCTTCATAGTATGTGCCGAGTAGAGTAATAAACCGACCCCTGAGACCAAACTTGTCCAGAACTTTAAACAGATACGGCCACTCAACCGTATCGAAGGCTTTCTCTATATCTAGAGCCAGTAGGCACATCGGAGAGCTTGTTTTATGCGCTAGATATTGAGTATTGAGGGTACGTCTGACACTGTCCACTGCCTGTCTATGAGGTACAAACCCCGCCTGATCTTTGTGGATAATCTCTGGCAAGAATCTGGAGATCCGCGTCGCCATCATTTTGGCCATTAACTTGACGTCCCTATTCATTAGGGATATAGGTCGATAGTTCTTCACCTCCAGCCTATCCCTAGCTTCCTTCCGAAGACCCACCAATTCCGCCTGATTTAGCTCTGGAGGCATTTTTTCCCCTTTCATGATAGCATTAAATAGGGACGTAAGATGGGGATTTAATGGGAATTCAAATTTTTTGTAGTATAAGTTGGTATAGCCGTCCGGCCCCAGGGATTTGCCTATTTTGAGACCCTGGAAATATCTAGGTTAAGGTTGGCTAGATGCTGCTCGTCTATAGAGGGAAGATCAATAGTTCTTAAAAGTCAAAGTCAAAAGAGTCAAGGTCCAGCCCTTCGCTCAGTCGACCAGACGAGTAGATCTGCTGATAAAAGGACCGGAACTCCTTCTGTATGTCCCTCGGGCTACAAGAAATGTTGCAGTCTCCTTTCCTAATCTGGGTCACCCTAGACTGGATCTCCTTAGCCTTCAATCTCCTAGCCAGCATTCTGTCTGGTTTGTTAGCCTTCCAGTAGTATAGGTGACAAGTCTTCCTCATAGCCTTCTCCGTGTAAAAAGACAGGACCCCGTCTAGTTCTATCCTAACCTTATTAATTTGACTTCGTAGCTTCATGGTAGGGAATTTCTGGTTAAACTTTTCTAGGTCTCTTAGAATAGTTGTTAACGCCTCCTCCTTCCGCTTAAGCGACTTACGTTGTTGAGCTGTTAGTTTAATACAGCAACCCCTTATGAAAGTCTTATGGGCTACCCAGAGCCATCCCACCCCCATCTCAGGGGAATCGTTCAACTCAAAATACTGCTTAATGTCCCCCGCTAATGATGCTAAACTGTTGGGGTCTGACAGCAGGTGTTCATCGATCTTCCAGCTCCTAAATGGGGGGTTAGGTCCTATCGTTATTTTAATGACCACTATGGCGTGGTCAGACCAGGGGCAAGGGACAATGTCAGATTCTCGGACTTTATCAAGGAGTAGAGAGCTCATTAGGAACGTGTCATCCTCGAATAACTGCCATGTGTAGGCGAGTAAAATGTATATTCCCTGTTATCAATGTGTAAGCCTCTCCAAGCGTCTACTAGGCTCATCTTAGCAATTAATTGTCTAATTTAACCTTGTTTTTTTGAAAATTTTGCGTTCTGGGTGTGTCTTGATCTGTCTATTGTTGGATCTAAGGTCAAGTTAAAGTCCCCTCCGATCACCAGCCTGCCCAGATCTAGCAGTTCCAGCTCCCTCAGTATTTTAATCAGGGTTTGGTGGGGAGAATTTGTGGGAGAATATAGGGAGATCAGTGAAATTCTATGGCCCTTGACCACCCCAGTGACCAATACATAATTCCCCTCCTTATCTATTCTGCTATGCTCCAAGATAAAACGGGAAGTCTTTGTGCATCATGATGGCTGCCCCTGCCTTCATTGTAGGCTGAGTGGCCGCATATACTATCGGGAAGTCCTTGTGAACAAACTTCGGTTTACCCTCATGTGAGAAATAAGTCTCCTGCATAAAGATAACCTTTTGTAATATCTAAAAGCTTTCCTCCTCTTAAAAGGGGAGTTAAACCCCTTCACATTATAAGTCATAAATACGTACTTTGACCCACTCATGGTGTTTTAGCGTCTAGGTGTGCATGCTTTCCTTGTCTACCTGTTACTCCTAGACAGACGCCAAGTCCTAGGGATCCGAGGATGAATAAAGGCTTGGAGAGAGGCTGCTGGTGCTGGAGACTCCGGTCGCTGTAGGTCCAGGAAAAAGTAGAAAAACATGGTATTAGATGTACATTTGGCAAACTCCCTTCATTCCTCTGGGTCCCTCTGGTCTCTGCTAACCTTACCCCTGAAGTTAGATTATGCTGGCTGCCTAAACCCTGGCTACCTTCACTTGCAGGATTATAAATGTCTGCACATTTCTTTATCAGCAGAGGCACTTCTGGTAGTTGAGTTGATCTACTAATTGCTCCTTGCAGGCCGGCTAGTATCTCTAACGGACCCCACTCCTCCCCTTCTCCATAACTAATAATGTCCAATCTCAACAACATTTCAACTTGTCTAATTAACCTGAGAATTTTTTTGTCTATCTTCAAAAATCTACTTCAAACAGGCCCCACCTCTGAGGCCCCGACTAACCTATGTTTTAACTAAACTGTTCTATGCCTATTCTTCTTCCGTTAGGATGTATCAGAAAAGTCCAGGAACTGAGTAGGTGAGTAAAGTCTCTGAGTTACTTCCAGTCATTTGGCTTGCTTTCACTCCGAACGTGTTGTTATCAAGCCCTCAGGATAAGTTCTTATCTCTCGAACTTCTGGGGGGGAGTGGATCATCTTTTGGTAGCTGTGGCCCCACCAAGGTCCATTGTTTTTTCGGAATGGGAGGGGGTGGAGGGCGGCCATGTTCTTCTGCCGGTAGATCTGCTGGGCAAAGACGAAGCTGGCATAATACTGCAAGACAGTCTTCTAGATTGCGGGTGGTGTGCGAGGTGCCTTGGTAGCTGAAGGTGAGGGCGAAGGGGAAGTTCCACCGATACTGCAGTTTGTTCTGCTGAAGGATCGCCAGAGCTGGTTTCATCTGCCTCCTCCTGTCCAGCGTGTTGGGGGACAGGTCCGTATACACTTGTAGACTGGAGTTATCTGGGCCCTTAACCATCTGCACCTTCCTAGTTTCTGCCAGTAGGAGGTCTCTGGCCTGTTGCCTTAGGAATCGCACAACAACATCCTTAGGGGACTCGGATTTCTCGCCCCTTCAAGAGCTCTGTGAGCTCGCTCTATTTCGATTGGTTGGTCAAGTAGTATTGCCGCGAAGGTTTCTTTTAAATACACCGCCAGATCCTGTGTGGCCCTTGGCACCCCACATATTCTTACGTTGTGACGGCGGGACCGGTTCTCTAGGTCCTCAATCTTATCTGTCAGCTCCATGATATTGTATGAATTTGGATCAATGGTGGACCTGTCATGTTGCTGTGCCTCTCCAATTTGGTCCATTATCTCCTCCAGCAATTGGGTCCTCTGCCCCAGCTCTTTCAGGTCATTCCTCAAAGGCTCTATTGCCTTGGTTAAGAGCTGCTCAATAGTTGCAATGGATCTAGGCGATAGGTCGATGTGTTGCCTTGTTTTCTTAGAGGCCTCCTCCTGGTCGGATGAGCCTGAGTGGTCTGAAGCAGATTCCACTGGAGATAAGGGCTTGGCCACTTTAGTTGAGAAATGCTCCCCGGATGCCTTTAGTTGAGGGGGCCCTTTTACTCTTCTTCATTGCTGTACAGTGAAGCTTTGCACTATCCAGATAGCTGTAGAACTTCTCCTCTTTTCCCCTCTGCTCGTAAGCCGTTCAGAAGTGTATAGTTATAGTTGCTGTGTCACATCAAGCTGGTCAGATCCGAAGCTGTGATCCCACCCAGAGTAGCTCGTGGTTGCTCGCCGCTTTTTATTTTGCCTCCTTTGGCTTTCCTCCTCTGGACTTGTTGGCCCCTCTGCCCCTCTTTTTGCCTCCTCCACCCTCCTTCCTCTGTGTTTTTATGCCTGGTGACTTATACAGAGCCCGGGCCCCTCTCCTTGCCAGCTTACCAGGATGGCCAAGATGGCGGCCTCCTCCTCTCTACCGGCTCCCGCCTGTTTCCTCTACTCCTCTGTTCTCTTGGGGACACGGCTCCCATGCCTCTGTGCTTCTCACCTCCGCCTTCCAATGTTTACCCTAGCCTGCACAGCCCCGGATTGGGGATCTTCACCTTGCTCCGGCACCTCCCGGTCGGAACCGCTGCTTCTCGCCCTCCGTCCTTCCTCCGCCGGTCTGCTTTGTCCAGTGGGGGTCGGCTCCCACTGTTGCCCCCCGATGTTGCTGGGGCTCACACAGGATCTTTTTGGGCAGTTATAAGCCCTAAATTGCAGCCTTCTGTCGGAGCTCTCCCAAAACACGTCCTGTTGCTCTGGACGTTAGCTCCGCCCCCCCTAAGCATTACATTTTGACAACATTTAACCAGTAAGGGGAAACAAAAACATAGCACCCAAAACATGAGACTCCCAATTATCACAAGAGATAGGACCCCCATATGATAAAGTTCTTTACCCATCTCATAGTGGGAAACCAACAGTTGAAGTTTAAGTAGATACATAGGCCTCCATCTCTTGCCAACAATGCTAGTGCTAATCTGTTATGGAGCACCATTTTAGCCACAAAATTCAACTATACTTGCAAGCTGGAGATTTATCTTTTATGCCATCATTTACACCCCATAATCCTGTAGCATGTTATGCATAGATCAGTGACATAGGCACCCTCTACAGCACACACCTGGTAAGTAAACACGAGAAATTGTGCATTTATCACATTTAGATAGAGACAAATGTCAATCTGCTATATCATTCCTCAAATTACAGTAACATGAGGCATAAAAAAAAATTGCAGCTCAGAAATAAAAAATTATGTGGCTAACAAAACAGGCCTGCAAAAAAAAAACAAGAAAAACTTTAAAGAGTAAAAACAATAATTATTCCGGTTTAATTGACATTTCTGACTGTCTTTACATTCTTATTGTAACACTATTCAAATATTAGACCCAGTTGGTTACTATTATTAACCTTAAAGATGAGCATGTCTTTGAAACAAGTATTTATATATTTACGTTACTGTAAATAGAGTGTACTTCCCTCCATCAATAACTATACATGCAGTCATAAAATAATTTTTACCTGGTAATCATTAGGTACTTAATCAGCATTTCACTTTGAGTTAAAAAAAATTACCATACAAACCTTCCTTTTTTCTGTTAATATAATGCCTCAATAATATTTAAAACAAGTAGGAATTCAATCTAGATAAAATGTTTACTAATAAATATCCAAAATGGCGAACAGCATCTAAACATAATCTATAATATTCATCCAGAGGTGATCAGCCTCTGGACAATATTATTTATAAAAACTATTTATCAAACTGTGTGTCAGTTTAAATGGATAATCTATGCATAGGATTTTTATACCGGTATTAAAATATACTTAACACAAAGACAAGATTCACATAAAACATCACAAAACATTAACTAGTTAATTGTGAGCTCTCAAAAATTATATATATATAAATATATATATATATATATATATATATATATATATATATATATATATATATATATATACAAACATACTGTATATCACATACATATGTGTGGACCAAGAACGTTGGTCACGTTTGCGGCTTTGTCACGCTTTGCGAGCCTCGTGAAGCGAAGCGAGCCGTCGACCACACAGAACTTCAGCTGCAATGAGCGCTGAACGCGTTCATTGCACTGCGAGCCTCGCGAATAAGATTTATAAAACTTAACTGAAGGTGGTAACACTTAAGCCAAGGCACTAACTCTTAACCCAAGGTAGTACATGCCAGAAGAGGCTCACAATGAGCGGCGGAGGCGCTCATTGTGAGCCACGAGATGAGCGCCAAAGGCTCGCATTGTGGGGCAAACAGAATTGACAGGCATACAATTTTACTCCAGTCATTTTTGATGGATATTTTCCTAGTATATATATATATCCCCTTCTGGATCGCTACCTTGTCGTGGTGAAGGGGCTTGTGTACTTCGATGAAGCTGTGAGCTATACAATGTAGAGATGGGCAGGTCATGGCAGGTCATGGCAGAGAGTTCAGACATATCGCAGTCCACTGGAGAAGGAACTGGCAACCCACTCCAGTATCTTTGCTAAGAAAACTTTATGGACAGATACAACAAGAGACGTAACTATATGGCACTGGTAGATGAGCCCCTCTGGTCAGAAGGTGCCTACCACATTACTGAGGAAGAGCAGAGGGCAAGCACAAGTAACACCAAATCAAATTAAGTGATTGGACCAAAGCCCAAAGGACACCCAGCTGCGGATGTGTCTGAAGGGGAAAGGAAAGTCCGCTGCTGCAAAAACCAATTCAGAATAGGAACCTGGAATGTTAGAACTATGAACCAAGGCAAACTAGATGTGGTCAAGAATGAAATGACAAGGTTAAACATTGATATCCTGCGAATTGGTGAACTTAAATGCACTGGAATGGGACATTTCACATCAGACAACCCCCAGATCTTCTACTGTGGTCAAGATTCCTGTAGAAGAAATGGAGTAGCCATCCTAGACAATCAAAGAGTGACCAAAGCAGTGCTCCGTTACAACACAATAAATGACAGAATGATTTCAATTTTAATTCAAGGCAAGCCATTTAATATCACAGAGATCTAAGTCTATACTCTAACCACGGATGCTGAAGTGGCAGAAGTTGTCCAGTTCTACGAAGACATTCAACACATCATAGATATAACATCAAGAAAAGGTGTTACTTTCATCATAGGAGATTGGAATGCTAAAGTAGGGAACCAAAAGACACCTGGAGTACAAAATAAAGCAGGTCAGAGATTAGTAGAATTTAGTCAAAATAATTTTCTGGTCATAGCAAACAGCCTCCGAGGCGACTCTACACATGGACATCACCAGATGGATAACATAGAAATCAGATTGACTATATACTTTGCCGCCAAAGATGGAGGAGCTCTATACAGTCAGCAAAAACAAGACCTAGAGCTAACTGCGGCTCAGACCATGAGCTTCTTATTGCAAAGTTGAAAATTAAACTGAAGAAAAGAGGGAAAACCATCAGACCAAGTAGATACAAAAGAAATAATATCCCTTGTGAATATGCAGTGGAAGTAAAGAATACATTTATGGGACTAGACATGGAAGATAGAATGCCTGAAGAACTTTGGACCGAAGTTTGCAACATTATTCAGGAAACAGCAACAAAGAATATTCCTAAAAGAAAAAAAGTAAGAAGCCAAACGGGCAATCTGATGCAGCTTTGAAAGTAGCCCAGGAAAGAAGAAAAGCGAAAGGTAGTGGAGATAGGAAAACATTTGTCCAACTGAATTCAGAATTCCAGAGATTGAAGAAGATAACTGAATGGGTAAATCAAGAGATCTCTTCAAGAAAAATGGGAACCTAAAAGGCACCTTTAATGCCAAAGTCGGCGTGATAAAAGACAAAAATAGTAGGGACTTAACAGAAGAAGATCAGATAAAGAAGAGGTGGCAGGAATACACTGAAGATCTATACAGGAAGGATCTTAACAGCAGTGATTACCTCAATAGTTTGTCCAATGACCTGGAGACAGACATCTTGGAGAGTAAAATGAGATGAGTCCTAGGATGTCTTGCTGATAATAAAGCTGCAGGAGGTGGTGGAATCCTAACTAAACTATTCAAAATTTTACAGGATGCTGTGGAAATGTTGCTTGCCTTATGCCAACACATTTGGAAAACTCAACAATGGCCAGTAGACTGGAAAAGTTCAGTCTACATTCCAATCCCAAAAAAGGCAGTGCCAAAGAGTGCTCCAATTATCGAACAATTGCACTAATTTCACATGCCAGCAAGATAATGCTTAAGATTCTACAAGCTCGACTCCAACAGTATATGGACCAGGAACTGCCAGATGTGCAAGCCGGTTTCCGCAGAGGAAGACGCACAAGAAGTCCAATTGCCAATGACCGCTGGATAATAGGGAAAGCAAGAGAGTTCCAAAAGACATTTACTTCTGCTTCATAGACTATTCTAAAGCCTTCGACTGTGTGGATCACAACAACATGTGGCATGTCCTTAAAGAGATGGGAGTAACAGATCATCTCATCCTCCTCCTAAAGAATCCGTATGGATTGGAAAAGGGGTGAGACAAGGTTGTATATTGTTACCTCATTCAACTTATATGCAGAGTACATCATGCGCAAGGCTGGACTGGATGAATCCAAAGCCAGAATTAATATTGCTGGAAGGAATATCAACATCCTTAGATATGCCAATGATACTACTCTGATGGCTGAAAGTGAGGAGGAACTAAAGGACTTATTGATGAGAGTAAATGAAGTGAGTGAAAAAGTTGGCCTGCTACTCAATGTTAAAAAGGTGAAGATAATGGCAAACGGCAACCTTACTTCCTGGCAAATAGACAGGGTAGAAGTAGAGGCAGTGACAGATTTTATTTTCCTTGGATCAAAGATCTCTGCAGATGGTGACTGTAGTAATGGAATTAAAAGACGTTTGCTTCTGGGGAGGAAAGCTATGGCAAGCTTGGATAAGCTAGTTAAAAGTAAATATATTAAACTATCAACAAAGGTCTGCATAGTTCGAACTATGGTGTTCCCAATAGTAACATACGGATGTGAGAGCTGGACCATAAAGAAGTCTAAGCACTTTAGAATTGCCGCCTTTGAATTGTGGTGTTGGCGAAAACTACCGAAAGTCTCTTGGACTGCAAGAAGATCATAAAATCAGTACTTCAGGGAATTAAGACAAACTGTTCACTAGAAGGTGTGATTAAGAGGCTGAAGCACAAATATTTTGGCCATATCATGAGACATCAAGATTCCCTAGAAAAGACTCTGATGCTGGGAAAGATTGAAGGCACAAGAAGAAGGGCACAACAGAGGTGGAGATGGATAGATGCGGTCACTGAAGCAATGAACATGAACTTGATGGAGCTCAGAGGGGAGTGACTGAGAGATGTACCTGGAGTGCTGTGGTCCATAGAGTCATGGAGAGTCGGACGTGACTGAATGACTAAACAACAACAAATATATATAGAGTGGATATAAAAAGTCTACACACACCTGTTAAAATGTCAGGTTTCTGTGCTGTAAAAAAATTAGACAAAGATAAATCATTTTAGAACGTTTTTCACCTTTAATGTGACCTATAAACTGTACAACTCAATTGAAAAACAAATCTTTTAGGTAGAAAAAATATAAAAATAAAATAATATGGTTGCATAAGTATGCACATCCTTAAACTAATACTTTGTTGAAGCACCTTTTGATTGTATTACAGCACTCTTTCACAGTCTTTTGGGGTATGAGTCTATCAGCATGGCACATTTTTACTTATATATATATATATATATATATATATATATATATATATATATATACGCATAGTTCTTCTCAAACCACTTATTAAAGATAGACCTACCAAATGTTAAACCTTTAATATTTTTAATTCCTTGACCTGAAGGAATTGAAGCAAATCGAAAATAAATATTTTACAGCAACCATACCTGCAAAAGTATATGACATGAAACGAGTTTCTCAACTCATTAATGACATGTTTTTGCATAATTTTATAACACTAAACACATAAAAATACATTAAGACAAAACAAACATAAAATTACATATAGCTTTTGTCTAGCAGTGCTGCCAGTGTAGCAAGAAAAGTGCAGCATAATGAAACTTTAACGTTTAATGGCATAGCCTCAATGTTTTCACACCAGACCTTTACCGGCTGGATTTAATTTTCATGGAAGGACATACAGTATGTAACAATGCATACAAAACTTAGCAAAAACCTTTAACAAAATGTTCTGACTCTCCAAACTTAATGACCAATCTGTTTTTTCTCTTTTCCTTTTTTTCTTTCATTATGTAAAAAAGACTTTTGAGCTGCATTACACTGTTACTCTTAAGAAAATTCAATCAACATTTATGCAAGTATACAGTAATTTTAACCCAGCATCCCGCATTCATTTTGACCAGGAGGATGGAGAATGGTAAGGTGGGGAAATCTTACAACTAGGGACTTTATACCCAAAAACTACTAGGGACTTAAAACCCATAAAAGATAGTTGTGGACTCTAACCACAACAAAAAAAATTGTTGGGGACTTTAGCCCACAACAAAAGCGCTTTCCCAATTTAATAATTATGATACCCCTGCAGAAAAGGTGAGTATAAAAATGTTTTACTCACCAGTTCTTGAGGGATATCCCGGGTGTAAGCCCCCAAATTATTGAGACAGGATTTCTTTTACTGCTAGGAACAGCGCTACCTCGGGCGTAAAACCTTTATCCACCTTCCTCGGGCACCTCTCTCCTTGTCTCAGATATCCGGGAGACAGAATGATAATACACACACAAGATAGTATTATCAAATTGTCTCAAATTAGTAAGCATTACACAATAGATTATATGAGGCTTTGCCCACCCATCGTTTGCATTATTATCAGAGGTACGTGGTGACTTTACATGGTCAGTTATGCAGGGTCAACAATTACAAGTCATGGTTGGTTTGGCTAGTAACAATTATTTTACATCTGTAATCTTGTGGTATAATAATAATATTATTTAACATAATAAACATAATAAACAACATTGAGAGCATTTAATTAGTGATGTCGCAAACATAAAATTTTCGGTTCGCGAACCGGCGAACATCGGCGAACCGCCATAGACTTCAATGGGCAGGCGAATTTTAAAACCCACAGGGACTCTTTCTGGCCACAATAGTAATGGGAAAGTTGTTTCAAAGGGGTCTAACAACTGGACTGTGGCATGCCGGAGGGGGATCCATGGCAAAACTCCCACGGAAAATTACATAGTTGATACAGAGTCTGGTTTTAAGCCATAAAGGGCATAAATTACCTAACATTCCTAAATTGTTTGGAATAACGTGCTTTAAAACATCAGGTATGATGTTGTAACGATCACGTAGTGTAAGGGTTACACCCGCTTCACAGTGACAGACCAAACTCCCCGTTTAACGCACCGCAAACAACCGCAAACAGTCCATTTGCACAACCGCAAACTCCCCATTTGCACAAGGTTGGATACCAAGCTAGCCATGTCCCGTTCCATGTCCTCACTGATGTCATTGAAGGTCTCTTCCTCCACCCAGCCACGTACAACACCAAGGGTCCCCGAAAGGTGACAACAAGCCCCCTGGGACGCCTGCTGTGTTTGGTCTTCCACCTCCTCAAAGCCACCTTCCTCCTCTGACTCCTCTTCTTCAGACTCCTCTTATACATTGCCTCTCTCTGCATTATTATAAGGTGTGTTAAGTAGTACTACTCTTATCAGTTTAAAACCTGTTACAGCACATATCAGGGGGCGTGTATAAGGCCTGGATTTTTAGAACCGGGAGATGGAAAAAGATGCTTTGTTGGTCGTATCACTTCAATTTTGGGGCACTTTGAGACATTAGCTTCTTACGCTCAAACATGTCCTTTACAGGCACCTGACTATGGGCAAATTAGCAGGAACTGCTCAAGGCGAGAGACGCAGTGGCGGATGGTTGAGAGGGGGCAAGGAGGACAGCAGTGGTTGATGTGGCTGATGATGCTGGGCCAGGAGGAGGATGGCGGCTTTGAGTTTGTGTGCTGCTTGTACTCATGTGTTTGGCCGGGAGTCACCGAAACATTAGGTCTAAAAATGTAGAGGATAAGGGAACCAGGCTACTCTAGACCTCATTCATCATTACCGGTTTTGACAGATTGGTACTATGCGTCCAAGCTACTGTGACAACAGATATGAGTGGCACTGTGCACTTGCAGAAGTTGGCAGAGTAGACGCTGTAGGTCTGACACACACGCTTGCAGACAACTAACTGCTATGCAATCTATTACAGTAGAAAAAATGTTTTTTGTTTTAAATGTACACTACTGTTACACCAGATATGAGTTGTGTGTTAAGTAGTACTACTCCTATCAGTTTAATCCCTGTTATGTGCCTTTTTTTTGGGTTTGGTTGTTGAAGGCACAGTGCAGCACCAGAGGCCAGAAAAATTAGGCATGTAAACATGCCTGCAAAATTAGGTATTGTTGATCTTGCAGTGAGCAGAGAAGAAGGTAGGCCTGATTCAACGCCCCAGCCCGCATACCCACACTCAGAGATTGAGGGGGGGACCTGAGAAGGCCACGGGTCGGAGATATAAAGGGGGGCCATCCCAAATAAGCACACAAGCGGGGACAAAGGTAGTGAAGGGGACATAGAGGCCCATGGACTGACGGTCGCCATCTTGGCAGGAAAAGGGCCCAGCAATTAAGCCAAACTGACCCAGCACAGGCAGCTACTTGAGTCAAACACTGTACAATTACACCTTAATAAAGCTGAAACATGCAGCAGCAGGGATTCTAAACGGCCACACGGGGACAAGAAGGCTAACAGCCACCACAGTCTCTGCACCACTCTTTTTAACAGATAACCCAATGGGCTAACCAGGGACCTTGCCCACATAAAAAAACAGAATTTTATTGGAGGAATTATTAGTGTCTTTACCCCCCAAGAGAGGACATAATATACGGTATCTTTAGACTACCTGATGGCCAAACCTCCTTTAGCCTCAATGCTATCCAAGAAACATTTCAAAACTTTATCTGACTGGGGGTCTATAGAGTGACATTAGTACTGACCTTTATATGACTGGGGGTCTATAGAGGGACATTAGTACTGACCTTTATCTGACTGGGTGTCTATAGAGGGACATTAGTAATGACCTTTATCTGACTAGGTGTCTATAGAGGGACATTAGTACTGACCTTTATCTGACTGGGTGTCTATAGAGGGACATTAGTACTGACCTTTATCTGACTGGGTGTCTATAGAGTGACATTAGTACTGACCTTTATATGACTGGGGGTCTATAGGTGACATTAGTACTGACCTTTATATGACTGGGTGTCTATAGAGTGACATTAGTACTGACCTTTATATGACTGGGGGTCTATAGGTGACATAAGTACTGACCTTTATCTGACTGGGTGTCTATAGAGTGACATTAGTACTGACCTTTATATGACTGGGGGTCTATAGGTGACATTAGTACTGACCTTTATCTGACTGGGTGTCTATAGAGTGACATTAGCACTGACCTTTATATGACTGGGGGTCTATAGGTGACATTAGTACTGACCTTTATATGACTGGGTGTCTATAGAGGGACATTAGTACTGACCTTTATATGACTGGGGGTCTATAGAGGGACATTAGTACTGACCTTTATCTGACTGGGTGTCTATAGAGTGACATTAGTACTGACCTTTATATGACTGGGGGTCTATAGGTGACATTAGTCCTGACCTTTATCTGACTGGGTGTCTATAGAGTGACATTAGTACAGACCTTTATATGACTGGGGGTCTATAGGTGACATTAGTACTGACCTTTATCTGAATGGGTGTCTATAGAGGGACATTAGTAATGACCTTTATCTGACTGGGGGTCTATACAGGGACATTAGTACTGACCTTTTTCTGACTGGGGGTCTATAGAGGGACATTAGTACTGACCTTTATCTGTCTGGGGGTCTATAGGTGACATTAGTACTGACCTTTATATGACTGGGGGTCTATAGGTGACATTAGTACTGACCTTTATATGACTGGGTGTCTATAGAGTGACATTAGTACTGACCTTTATATGACTGGGGGTCTATAGGTGACATTAGTACTGACCTTTATCTGAATGGGTGTCTATAGAGGGACATTAGTAATGACCTTTATCTGACTGGGGGTCTATACAGGGACATTAGTACTGACCTTTATCTGACTGGGGGTCTATAGAGGGACATTAGTACTGACCTTTATCTGTCTGGGGGTCTATAGGTGACATTAGTACTGAACTTTATATGACTGGGGGTCTATAGGTGACATTAGTACTGACCTTTATCTGACTGGGTGTCTATAGAGTGACATTAGTACTGACCTTTATATGACTGGGGGTCTATAGTTGACATTAGTACTGACCTTTATCTGACTGGGTGTCTATAGAGGGACATTAGTAATGACCTTTATCTGACTGGGGGTCTATAGAGGGACATTAGTACTGACCTTTATCTGACTGGGGGTCTATAGAGGGACATTAGTACTGACCTTTATCTGTCTGGGGGTCTATAGGTGACATTAGTCCTGACCTCCTGCTGCAGTATTATTACTCCCAGTACTCCCAGGCTTGCTACTATTAGATATAATAACCTCAGTTTCGTTTCCTTATCTGTTGGTAACATCAAAATATGATTATTAAATATTTCATATTTGTTTGTTTTTTTCTCCCAAAGTGAACCCCTTTGTGTGTGTCCCACAGATGTGGCGTTTCCGCTCTGCGTATGTTGGATTTGCACCGCTCAAAAAGTATGAAAAGAGATCCCCCCCTTGAAGCCCATTAATGACATTATCAGTAAATTGTATGTAACAGATTCCAGTGTTTAGGGTTTATGACCCAATACTGCGATCATATCATTTATGACAAAAATCCGTATTTGTCGTATTATTCAGACGTGCGTGCATCTTTGTGTTACATTTCCTGATACTTTTATTATCTTGATCTTTATATATTTACTAGCAACTTGCCCGTCAAAAAATGGCGGCAATAAGATTGGAAGGCAGGTAATGGTTTGGACGAAACATTCATTTTGTTGGCGATCGGATATCCTTCGGCGCTCATTGCGAGGCTGATGATTGTATTTTTTTTCTGATAGGCGCTTTTGCTGTTATTCTTTGGTTGGCGGTGATGTGTTTTTTGCGCTTATTGCAAGGCTTTGTGTGCTATGAGCAGCATTGGTGCTCGTTGTGAGGCGCGCAGTGAATGGCTTTTATGTTTAATGTAATAATGTTTTTTTTGTGTATATGTATTTTTGTATGCTAATGAAATAATTACTAAATTAATATACTTTACCTATTTGTAAGTAATATATGCAGGAAGCATTGTGCTGAAGAGCTGACAATCTGTTTTCATGTTCCTGCAGCATACAATGTAGGTTTTCAGTGCTGTGGAGCTGCTGTGTAAGTGTCAGCAATGTGTGCAGTGTGTAGTGTAAATAGGCTGCGTGCGCGAGTGGAAGCCGTTAGTGTAGCTGGGTACTTCCGCATTGTGTAAGTTAGTGTTGTAAAATGGCGGGGAATGTGTATGTGGTAAGCGGGTGTGGATGATTTAGCGTCCTTGTTAATAGTGTATCTTTACCTCGTACGGCTTTTTAGGAAAATCTTTTTTAGTTAGCTCTTCAGGTTATTGATCACTGGATATATTAATTACAAATAGGTAAAGTATTTTAGTAATTAATTAATTCATTATTATAAAAAAAAATATATATAAAAAAATACGCTTAATAGCATAGTTTACACTGCGGTTACTTTACATACATTAATGCTTCGCACTTCCTAATACATTTGTTCAGAGTATTTAATCAAAGATGAATCGTCACACATTATTTCCAAATTCAGTAATATAATTGATGAAAACACTCCCTTTGAAAAGAGTGTGGGTATATTAGCCTGGGAAGATGACTTGAAAATCATAATACTGGTGGAAGATTGGACTAAAATTTTTAGTATTGTTAAGAAATCATCAATTAATTCTTCATACAATGAAATGATGGTCAAGTTAATCCATAGATGGTACTACGTCCCTTATAGATTAAAAACAATATATAACAACCTAGATGGCCTATGTTGGAAACAATGCGGTCTATCAGGCACAACTATTCATATGTGGTGGGATTGCAAAAAATTTTAAATATTCTGGACGAAAGTAAGTAAAGAACTTTCGGTTCTTATTGGTAAACAAATTCCTTGTAATCCGATAATATTTATTTTACACTCACAAATGGAAATCTTCCCATTAGGAGAAAGATTATTAATATCACACATTTGCCTAGTTGCTAAAGGGTTATTATTGAAATATTGGAAACAACCACAAGTACCCTCCTGGAAAGAATTAGAGAACACTATCTCAAAAAATAGAGAATTGATGAAACTAGATCCGCTAGTTAATTCCCGAGATAATATCCCTAAGGCCACTCGTATAATAAAATGGCAGCTCTGGGACCAATATTTAATATCAAGCTAGATAAATGGGGGCGATGAGATAGCTATTGACAATGTTCCCGCGACGAATACCAAGGGAGAGGTAAGGTGAGAGAGAGTGAAATTTCCTTTTTTATTTTTATTTTTTTTTTTTTTTCTTTCTTCTTCTTTCTTCTTTTCTTCTCTTTTTTCCCTTTCTCCCCCTCCTTTGTTTTCTGTTGATTGTAAAGTTTAAACTGGAGAGATATCAGATATGTGTATACTCGTGTATTGCCTATTATTCTCTCTTGTATGGTGTTTATGAAAAAGATAAAAATAAACAAAAAAAAAAAAAAAAATACATTTGTTCATTCACAATAGTTATTATCGTGTATTCATTTAATAAGTATTAATTAGTAATGGAAAATAAAAATGTAGACTTTACACTACACTAAAATGTTTTACTTTTTACTCTGCAGTTATATATCTGGATTACTGCTCATTGGCTGCCAGCGATAGCACTCTCAAAGCAGTTACAAATCTAAATCACTTTATTATGCTCTGAGACCTGAATACATTTTTTATTTACACTGCACAAAAAAAATTATATATTTAACACTGTACTTATATATCTGTCTTTGCGATGAGCGTCGAAGCACGAAACATGAAGGAGACGAGGGAAGAGGCTCACAATGAGCGCCGAAGGTCCTCAGAGTACAAAAAGCATCACATTGTGTGGCAAACAGCATTGCCATGGCTTCAAACTTTTTTATTTATTATTATTGCCCCGTCATTTGTGCCAGGCAAGTCGCTAGTGATATAATATAACATAATGCAATACAATATTATACAGTACACATGGGTGTTGGAACTGGGGGGGGGGTAAGGGGTAACCCCCCCCCCCCAGATTTCTTATCGTATGTATGTATGGGTATACAAGCTAACAGGGGAGGGGAGAGGGGGAGGAAACACAGGGGAGAGGGAGAGGAAGACACAGGGCAGAGGGGGGAAGAGAAACAGGGTAAGGGAGAGGTGAGGGGAAGAGACACATGGGAGGGGGGAGAGACACAGGAGAGAGTGGGGGGTAGAGACACAGGGGAGAGGGGGGAAGAGACTAATGGGAGGGAGTGGTGAGGAGACACCGGGGAGAGGAAAGGGGGTAAAGACACAGAGGAGGGGGGAAGAAACACAGGGGAAGGGAGAGGGGATAGAGACACAGGGTAGAGGGGGTAGAGACACAGGGGAGAAGGGGGAAGAGACACAGATGAGAGGGAGAGACACAGGGGAGAGGGAAGGGGGAAAGACACAGGGGAGGGGGGAAAGAAACACTGAAGGGAGAGGGGGGTTGAGACACAGGGGAGGGGGGAGTGACACAGGGAAGAGGGAAGGGGGAAAAGACACAGGAGAGGGGGGAAAGAAACACTGGGGAAGGGAGAGGGGGTAGAGACACAGGCAAGGGTGGGAGAGACACAGGGGAGAGGGGGGGAGAGAGACACATGGGAGGGAGTGGGGGGGGAGACACAGGGGAGGTCTTCTGCTTTATTATTATTCTTATTATTATTACTATATAATGTGTAGATGTACCGGCTGGGCATGCTCTTGTGCATTATTATTATTATTATTATTATTATTACTATATAATGTGTAGATGTACGGGCTGGGCATGCTCTTCTATATTATTATTATTATTATTATTACTATATAATGTGTAGATGTACTGGCTGGGCATGCTCTTGTGCATTATTATTATTATTATTATTACTATATAATGTGTAGGTGTACCAGCTGGGCATGCTCTTGTGCATTATTATTATTATTAGTAGTAGTTTTTTACTAATAATAATAATAATAATGCACAAGAGCATGCCCAGCTGGTACATCTACACATTATATAATAATAATAATAATAATAATAATAATAATAATAATAATAATGCATGCCCAGCTGGTACATCTACACATTATATAGTAGTAATAATATTAATAATAATGCACAAGAGTCCTTCAGCACTGCACTGGACACTGAATAAACTTGCTTAGCTATGGTTTTCCCTATTGATGCAGTATCACCTACACTCTACCTCCTCTCAGTAAGACTGCAAGTTAGTTATGATTCCAAAATGGCTGCTGTCCATGAGGTAGAAGGGTGTGGAAGGGAGTGTATGCTGCTGATTGGCTGGAATGTGTCTGCTGACTGTGACATGCAGGGTCAAAGTTTGCTCAATGATAAAGTATTGGGGGCAGGTCGAATCTCGCATATGTTCGCAGTTCGCCGCGAACGCGAACATGCTATGTTCGCCGGGAACAGTCCGCCGGCGAACTATTCGCGACATCTCTACATTTAATATAATAAAAATGCCAGTTTGATGCCTCTTTACCCCTATGCTGCCTCTTTAAAAGCTGTGGAGTGGATGCTGAAATGTTGCATCACTTTCGGCTTGCAATGGGGGGGCACGTGCTTTTGATGTGTACACGCTGACGTTGTGCGCGCTTCACTGGCTAAGCGATTGTGATATTGCGCTTTAGTCGTCGCGGTTATAGTAAAAGCGCCAGTCATGCGACCCCAACTATGAAATATCATGGAATATACGTGTTGACTTTTAGTTATATATTACGCCATATAAAAATGTTATGTTTAAATAAATCATTGTCCCGCTATCTGCACCTGTTTTGATAGCACATGGTTAAAATGAGAAATAGGAGAAATTAGAAACATCATGTATATGTTTTATCATTATGGAGCAGACCACAGGAAACCTGGTTATTTTAATACTTCTGTAGTACCTTTACCTGAGTTGTCTGAATACACAACTGCACAAGAGGTTGAAGTTTTGAATTCTTCTTGTAGAAATAATGGCCAGGAGAAAAAACAGTTTTTATGATGAGCCACATTCTTTCATTGGTCTGAAACAGGGAGTTGTTAAGGTCTTCGGTATCAGAGGTAAATTCCAAGGAGAACTAATAATTATTCAAGTGAGTTACTGTCAAAACTGAAGCACTAAAATCAAGTGTGGTGTCTAGGCCATGTTAAAGAAGGGCAAGTCTATTAGAAAGATAAGGATTAATTTACCCTATTTTAGAATGCTATTAATTCAGACAACACATTTTCATCTGATTCTGTGATAAACAGTAACAGTAAATGTTTCTCTGGCTCCAAAAGGATTCCAATTACTTGATAGTATACACAGTCTTCATAAATGTATTCCACTCAATCTATAAAGCCATACAATTTAGATTTTCTTTATGAGAACTGAAAATAAATGTACATTAATTCTTAAATCATTTTGAGGATGGCTGTGGATTGTAGTGTCTACAAACAGAAAAGTTAGATTAATGCGCCATGGTATTCTTTTCCCTAAAGGAGTTATACATTGTTTTAGTTGATTGAGCTTGTGATTGATCTAAGAAATATGTAGACAAGTCTGATATCCCATATATGGTAAAGACATCAGAAGTAATGTTTGATCGATTTTTACATTTGAACAAAAAAACTTTTTTTAAGCTATAATAAAACCTATATCTGGTAGACTTCATCTCTTTATGATCTTCTTGAAGACTGTGATGCTTAGATGCCAGTTTCTTGGATCTTAAAATTTGTTGAATTAGAAAATCTGCACTACAAATATTTTACCTGGCAAGAAAAGAGGAGAAAATCTTGACAGGTTTTAATTTTGATATTTCACATAACGGTCTGGCAACAGATTTGCTTTTTTTCCCATTTGATATGGATTTCAAGTGGGAGACAACCACTTTATTGCTTACCCTGCTTCCCCCATTTTATTCTGAGAGCAAGGAGGTAAAATGTGAAATAGGGCCACCACTTAAGCTAACTTGTTTGAAATATTATTGAAAAGGATTAATCATCAAGCATATTGTATGCTGTACTGTGCAGCCACCCCCAGCTTTTTCCATCTGTCAATTATATATGACCTAGAGGGAGACCTTCTTCTAGTTTGGATAAGAATGCTTTCTATAAGGTACTTGTTTAGTAAAAGTGTAAATTTGTGAGTTTTCAGTTTTGTAAGTGCTTTGGGAAAGCACTATGTAAGTCTGATTTTAAGCTCAAAGATAGGGCCCTACATTCTTTTGCAATGTGTTAATATTGTTTTGCCTTGTACATAAACCCTGCATAGTGCTACAGAATATGTTGTCGTGTTACAAATAAAATGGAATACATAATATAAAAAAGATAATCTGTCTGTATTTAGATATATTTTAAGACTATTTGATTAGTAACTGAATCATATCTTTGACTAAAATGATTATGCATCCAGATAATGGAACAGGTGTATTCCTTTACTTTTTATTTCTAGCAATTAAGATATTAGATCTATTGAAGGTACTTGGAGCTGCAGCCAGCCTAAAGGAACTGCCAATGTCTCTTATTTACTCAAAACAGACATATACTATCTGTTCTAATGTTCTTCCAAAGATATATCCGAAAAGATATCTCAAATAATTTTCCGGATCTGTTAAAATTAAGACAATGTTATCTGCAAACATTAATATTTTATGTTGAGTATTACCAATTGTAACTCCTCTAATTTTAATATTAGATCTTATTATGTAAGGTAAGGTTCATCCTTGGACATCCTTGCCTTGTACCATTTGTGATGTTAAAAGTATTTGTTTTGAAGCCAAAACATGAGATTGAAGACTTTGAATTTCTGTAAAAGACCATAATGGCCTATGCCCCAAAATCTCCAAGCCTGCATATATGCAGGATTAATTCAATAAAACCCCAAATTCACTCTGTCAAATGCCTTCTCAGCATCCAGCGATAATGCCAAAAAAATGATGGTCATTTTTAGTATGTAATCTAACAATCTCCTAGTATTGTCAGGTCCTTGTCTTTTATTTACAAAACTCACCTGATCAAAGTTAATTAAGTTAGGGATAACTCTATTTACTCTTATCGCCAGAACTTTTGCATATATATTAGTGTCAATATTTAGCAGGGAAATGGGACTATAAATTTGAAATTGTTCAGGATCCTTGTCCTGCTTTAAAATGTTGATAATACAGGCTTCTGACATTTCTAGAGGCATATTACCAGAAGTTTTAATTTCATTGGACATATTGCACATGTAGGGGCTCAGTTCTGAGCTAAACAATTTATAATAAAGGTTTATATATCCATCTTTACCAGGCGAGGTAGTTTCAAGTTTGAGATAACTGACTCTTTGTTGGTAATATCTAGATGAAGTTTGTTTAGTTCCTCTGAGCTTATCTTGGGGAGATTGATTTTTATTTAAAAAATGTATATTTCTTCTTTAGAGGGCTTAACAAAACCATTTTCCAAATCCAGATTATATAAGGTCTTATAACATAATTCAAATATCTTTCTGATGTTCTTAGGGTGTGAAAATGTCTTATTATTTTTATCTTGTAGACTAAGAATTCTTTGAGATAATCTTTGCTTCTTGATTTTATTTATCAACAGTTTATTCGCTTTGTTACCAAAAGAGTAATGATCTTGCTGAGACTTTAATATTAAATTATGTGACTGAATTTGTAAAGTCTTTTTAATTTGTAATTTTACATTATTAATCTGGAGGTTTGCTTCCTTGTCCAGTAAAATGTTTTACATTTAAATCCAAATAAAGTTCTCTTAGGGGTTTACCTCAAGATTTTTTCACAGTAGCCATTCTTGCCCAAAATAAGCCTCTCATATATATCTTATGTGCACACCACAGAGTTGAATAGGAGGACACAGAACATTTCTTAATATTAAAATAATCGTTAATATCTAATTTCAATTTAGTAACAGACTCCTGGGATTTCAAGAGTAAGGAATCCAGTCTCTAATATCTAGTATTTTTATTATATTGGGGTTATTTAATCAACATGGTAATAATTGCTTGGTCTGACCATGTAATATCCCCAATTCTTTTACTATATTTAATGTTCGGTCATCGGTTAAGAAATGGTCTAATCTAGTGGAAGTATTATGTCTCATTGAATTAAATGTATAGTCTCTCATGTCTGAGGTTAGGGTCCTCCAACAGTCAAAAAGTTTGTTTCTAAAGATTTCTTTTGAAAATCGGTTAGCCAACCTCTTACCAGTTTCACATAGATTAAGAGGAGGAAATGCTATCTAGTTGGAAATCAGATATTAACTTGTTCAAGTATTTTCTTTAAAAAAATAATTTGGTTATGATTAGGTATATATAAATGTACTATTGTATAAAGTTTGTTATTAATCAATCCCAGCCAAATAATATATCTCCCCATCTAGTATTTTACATTCTTTCAAAATTGCTAGGTTCTTATTGAATATAATTGCTACACCTTTTTTTATATAAGGGGCACTAATACATTCCATAAAGATTATTTTCGAAAATTTAGGACAGTCCTTTTTCCTCCAATGTGTAAACATATGATACTGGCCTTCTATTTTCAGTAGTTTTTCATTACTGTTCTCCATTTAAATGGGGTATTAAGACCTTTAACGTTATGGGAGATGATTTTAATTCCCATCCAGATGTGTGTTAAACTCTGTTATGCTTCCCTTTATACTTTTGATTTTATAAAAAATACAAATTCCTCCAACCACTCACATTCATTCATACAACTATTTTTAGTTGCATATTTAATAGACGAACAAAGTAATGGAAATGTCAGGCAATCAAGTAAAAAAAAAAAGTTATTGATCTTGTTTGGAGATGATAGGAAGCAAGCTTTATGAAAAATAAACTTTATTTTCTAACCACATTACTCTTCCCAGAAAATGCAAAGGATGTTCCAAAGCTTAAAATATTAAGATCAGATACAGTAGGATCCTCTAAGAAAGAGGTAAAGAGAGAGAGAGGAAAAAAATATTTTTTATGAAGATTAATAGATAGACAGGAAAATATGAAAGTCCTAACCATATTTCAGTGTGCAAGACAGTTTTATCAGTTATCAATCTGAAGATTTAATAAGGTGTATTCAGTGTTAATTGTTAAATTATCTATTAAAAAAAAAAAAAAAAAACACAGACTACTTTTTGAGCCAGCCTCAAAACAAGTGTCTATATAATCTGCTGGTTACAAGTGTTATTTCTAATACATCTATCATATGAGTTATTCTCATCTAAACATAACAATCAGTGTTATATTATTATAATATGGTAAAAAAAAAAAGAAGGAAAACCCATAAATGTTATAAGATCAACATTGCAACATATATCCATATGCTCTAATTATGAAACACTAAAATTTCAACAAAACTTTGACTTATTCACCACTAATCGGTATCGTTTGTGTTTTGTTGAAGAAAAACATTTCCACAAACCACATTCTACTCCAAAACCCAGTCATGATACCAAAACACAGAGGCCTCTGATTTTCTTCACTTTATTCGGACAAGCATGGATCAGCAACAGAATAGCATTGACAATGTCTGCTGCTGACAGCAAATATATACAAATCATAAACTTTTAGAGTCGTTCCACGTACAAAAAATAGTATGTTCCATCATACCATCTTTTAGGCCAATAAAAGATTATTTATATTTGTAAGCCAATTAAAAGGCGAACACGTACAAGAGCATGCATCAAAAGCATGCATGCTGTATGCTGACATCATTGCACACCTTCATGCTCAGTAAACATCCTATCTCAAGCTGCACTTAGAGAACATTTTTTTTGACTTTAACTTAACTGTTTCAGAGCTTACATCTAGCAATACAAAGTTAATAAATGCTATATATATATACTTTGTGACATATTCACTGTCAGTCTCAGGATCCGTGCCCTAATATCCAGCACCAAAATGGAGAAAACAGGAGTCCTTTAAATGCTTAGCAGGTTTGTGCTGTTTGTCAGCATACAACAGAAAATAAACCAAACAGAAAATAAATCCTAGCTTCTCCTTGAAGCCCTGCATAACTAAACTGTAGTTCCCTTACTGTCTTACATGGAAGTGCAAACATACAGTCCAAACATAGGTAGCAGAGGTGTCTTTCCCTCTCACCTCTCTCTTAGGCTCTGTATCTCCGGCCTCTCTTTCCGAAGCAGATCCCTCCTTCGGTCATCACCTTCAGGGACTTTCTCTTCCTCTTAGCTGCATGCTCGTTCTTCAAAGCTTCCGGCTTTGGTCCATTAGTTTTCAGTGCTGCCTCTGACGTCGGCCCAGCACAACACTCCAGCTCTGTCAAACAGCTCTCCACCTGTAGACAGCAGCCGGTCTTGATTGCAGCCACAGCCAAGCTTTTTAAGGATCTTCTTAACCATCTCACTCCTGGGGAGAAGTCTTGAAGGGCTCTCTACTGCCCTCTGTTGACACACCATCACAATATATATATATATATATACAAAATAATGTATAGTTATTTGTATTTCTCCACAAATCTCCCCCCTACGACAATGAAAATTGTCATCAAAGGAAAAATACAAATATGACAAGGTGCAATCTTAATGTACATGTAAAGCATACTAAAGCTAAAAAAAAAAAAAACATATACAAATGATAAACCTAATAGGAACTAGAGGCATGATCTTCAGACTGGCTCCTAAAGAGACTCAAGGCCCCTAAAGGATCCAGTACAGATGAGTTTCCTACAACATGGAAATATTACATTTCACAGAGTCTTTTGCACCTTTTACCTTAATACCTTCCCAACAAGAGCATTGCAAAAGAAAAACAATACATAGCAAAAATCACAAAACAATACAAATTAAAAAGGAATTATAATAGTCTGATATGATCTGTGGAAAAATGTAAAAGTCTCTCAATAATGGAGTCCTTAGCACAATGATCACAGTCCAGATGTTAAAAGTCTGTTGAATGACAGCTTTACAATCAGTGATTATAAAGCACAAGGAAAATCAAGTCCTGGTGGGAAAAAAAAGTCCAAAAAGAAAATCCAGACAAAAATAAGTGAGCATCTGTTTTATCAAGTCCTTATGACAATGGAAGAGTTCAATGGGGTGGATGAAAACATCCACATTTGCTGTTAAATGTTACCATGAGATAGCCCAGATTGCAGTGTAATAGATATAAAAGTCCAGGCATGTAAAACAAAACACAATAGTTAATGCAGACAAAATTTCCTCACTTAATACTCAAAAAACACCACCCAACCAGTTACCAATAACTAGACCACATAACCAATTTCCCTTTATACTCATTGTCTTATTCACAGTAGGCATTTAGTGGATATATGTAATTCAATAACCAATACATTTTGCACTGATATTACTAACAATCCAGAGTTTATGCACAATAACTTCTTTCCCTAATTGCTCTCCCTAAGCAGATGTTAGTATGTACTAGATCCTATCAAGTGTATAGAACAAGGTACAGAAGTGTTAGAAGCCAAAGAACAGTAAAAAGAAAGACAGGTATATGAAAGAGTAGAAAAAGTAAAAATGACAAAACAATGAACACATATGCTCAGACACACTTCATACAAACTCAGTCTTACACATTACACTTAGCCAGGACCCTCTTTGTCCATACAATAAACCATAAACAGGTGGTTCACTTGCTTCTAGATGGTGAGATCCTCTGGTCAAAGCAATATACCATGTATGGGGATCTATTAAGGCACAGGACAAGGAGTATGTGACTTTCTCACAGATCTTTACATATTTTCTCTTTGCCAGCAGATACATGTATACAAGCGTATGGTCATGACTTTTTCCCTTTCTTTGCAAGATTTCTGTCTGGGCTTTGTCTTTTAATCAGCAAACTCTGTATCTGTTTCTTCATCTGTTATTATCTGTTGTCATCAGGATAGGTACTTGGTAGAGACTTTCTTTCATCATATATCAGAGCACACTTGTCTATTTGTTGCTCTCTTTGTCAATTCTTCTTCTTTACAGGCACGCACTCGCTGTCATCTTCGGCAAGTGTGACAAAAATAAAAACAAAAATCCACACATTTAAGATCTATCATACAAAAAACTTCCATACATCTTTCAACCAGACATCCTCTCACCATATACAGCTACCCTAATTTTCCCTAACTGTAAATAAAATGTAACATATGCATAACTCTATAATAAACAAGAGGTGGTATAAACTAAAATCAATTAAATCAAAATGTAAATCATGCAAAGCTAATAAACATATAAGATACATGTAAAATACATAAACAACCATTAGTTTCTTCTCCTGCTAAAGCAGCAAAAATATTCATAAGAACAGTTTCAATAATACTAAATTACGTCTCTATAAGTGATAAGACATTACGTTATTTAACTGGTTGTATACTAAAGAAATTACTAATGATCAGCTCCATTAAATTCCAGCCCTGTAGGTGCAACGTGAAGCTCGCAACGACTGCGAACTTGAAGAGTTGTGGATTTATGGGGTTATTAAATTAGACAAGGCCATGATCTACGGGCCAGAGACGCAAACCCGTAAACCATTCTCACGCACGTTGGATGTGCGGTCGTGAACATGATCTATTAGTCAAACGCGTAGCTACGGGTGTAGACGGAGCCAATGGCAAATATTGTCAGCATAACGTCACGAAAGGCTGTGGGAACCACCACAGGCTCCCAACATCATCTCTTGCTGCGGGGGTCCCAATTGGGACCCCTGCTGCACTTAAATAGTTAGTCGCTGTCGCAGGGGTACTTCAAGTACCCCCACGGCACCTAAAATTAAGCCCCCTATGCTGGGGGTCCCCATTGTGACCCCTGCAGTGACCCTACATAAACCTTTGTAATGGGGGTCAATCAGAAAGCGATCAGAAGGCGCAAATGCTTTTAGCCAATCAGAAGGTTCAAATGCTTTCAGCCAATCACAATGAGATACAACGTGTAGTCCATTCTGATTGGCTGAAATCTGATTGACAGCGATTTCAGCCATTCAGAAGGCGCATTTTTTTTTGGTTCATAGCATGCACGTGTTATAAAAACAGTTAAATTAATTAATTACAATATTATTATTCATAATCATATTAATTATGCTTATAATAATTATTCTAACAAATAAATAGATATATTCAAGAGGCGTTACAGATTTATGGTTACAAAATGTGCATTTATTAGAACACAATACTTAATACAAATACATTAATAATATATGATAATACTATGGAAACAACATCTCTTAACTTAGCAGAAAGGCATTCTTAACACTACCAATTATGTCCATGTGTGTGTGTGAAGTATGATACTTTACCAGGCCTCCACAGTTTAGTGAAGATTGAAGAGAGTTGTAGATTGCACAGAGCCAGGAAGCAGAGACTTTGTCTGGCCCTGTTAAGGCTTTATAAATCCTGTAGTCTCAATTCCACCCCCATACTCCTCCCTAGCTCCCATTGGTCAATTAGGTCACATGTCCTTCGCAAAGTCCTCTCACTGGTCAGCTGTACCACACAAAGGACTCCTATATCCACATGTAAAACTAGACATATCCGGTTCTCAAAGTAACACACCCCCACCCATGCGTTCAAGAATACCATATATGGTCTTCTGCTAATTCTCTGGATAAACCTGGACTTAGTGAAATCCAGCGCCATCTTGTGTTCATTCGGCAAATCCATCCACTATTCAGAGTGTCCTTCCAACTTAGTGGGGAAAAGAACGAATAAAGATAGCCTTTCAGCCTTATATTAAATCTGGTAATTATTCCTTACTTCTAACGCTAGGTGTGTGTTACAGAACAGGAACCTTTATTTGCGGCGGGGAGCTCCTCAAGGGCGGAGCTCTGTCAGTAAGATTTTTCTTTTGATAGAACGTCAGATTTTTTTGGGAGGGGCCATTCCTGGCCCAGAAGCCTGAAGACCAAGGCATCGATGGATACAGATGGAGGGGCATTTTAGCCTGGCGAGTAGACTATTAACCCTTTCTTTTTAGCAGGTTGTCAGTACTTGTTTATTTACTGTAATGTTATGTTTTCATTGTAGGTGTGTCAGAATGTCGGTACTTTGTTTGAGGGGTCTTTACTAGCTCAGAAGGGTGAAGACCAGGGCAGTGAACACATTAACCCTTTGTTTTATTACAGGTTGTAATTCATTTTTTATTTTAATAGGGCCTCATTCCATTGCTACGTTTTAGAGATCCGGGCTCGCAAATGGAGGTCGCAAGCTACTTTGCTAATCAATTGCCTTCCGTTTGCGGGCTCCAATCGAGTTACGTGCTGCGAGCTATGATTCCTAGCGATTTGTTCAATCACAGCTTACGTCCCTCAAAGCCTTTGATCTTTCACCATAAATCCCAATTTGCTATTCAATTGCTCCTATTTACCTTCCCTCAAGCCCGTAAATGTCAAAATTCGAACCACAGGTTACTTGGCCCAAGGAGGTGTTGGAAAGGGCTTATTTACAAATTTTAGCACTCCTGTAGCAATCTTGTACTTTTATTGAAAGTGAAAGAATTATATAGCACAACTTTCTCAAGCTTGCAAATTGGCAAAAATAAATACTTTACTTCATGTTCAATTTTCGTCATAAAGTCCTACGGGCTTCAACCTCCAAGCCCGTATGTGCAAGCTTGAGAATGTTGTGCTTTTAATTCTAATGTCACCCATTGTGTTCCCCATCATTTACAGTGCTTGAAAGTGCTATATTGAATTTATATTTGCATTTACAGTGCTCCGAGTTTGCTGGCTTGAAACACAAGTTACGGGTAAACGTAGAGCAATGCAAGGACATAACTCGATTGCAAGAAAATGAGTTTCGACCCCTAATTGAATGAGGCCCATAGTGTTTATTATTTTTTGTAGTCTTTTATTATTTTATGTGTAAGTTTTTTTAATTTTCTGTTGTGTTTTCTTATTTTGATGTAATTAGCAGTTTTTTTTTTTCTGTACTTGGTGTTTTTTTAAATTTTCTTTACTTAGTGGGTGATTAGGGATTTAATTGGGGTTAAGGTGTTAATAGGATAGGAATGGGTAGTGTAGGGGTTATTAGGGGGTTAATAGGATAGGGTAGTATAAGGGCTATTAGGTGGTTAATAGGAGAGGATAGAGTAGTGTTGGGGTTATTAGGGGGTCAATAGGGTATGCGTTGATTAGGTACAGTTAGGGTTAATTGGGTATACTTAAGGCTAATTAAGTACAGTTAGGGTTTATTGGCTATAGTTAGGGTTAAATATGTAGAGTTATGCCTTATTGAGTATGGTTATAGTTAAATAGGTGCAGTTAGGGTTATTGGGTATAGTTAGAGTTACGTAGGTACAGTTCGGGTTTATTGAGTATAGTTAGGGTTACATAGGTACAGTTAGGGTTTATTGGGTACAGTTAGGGTTAAATAGGTACAGTTAGGGTTTATTGGGTATAGTTAGGGTTAAATCAGACTAGATAGGGATAACTATGTCTAGATGGGGCTAAGTGGTTAGTGATAGAGTTAATTAGATATTGTGAGGTTTAAATATGGTTAATTACTTAGAGCAGTAGTTCATTACTGAGGGGGGTTAATTAGTTAATCATAGCGTTAATTATTGTTAATTATTTAGAGAGGGGCTGATATAATGGAATAGGGTAGGAAAGGGTTAATAGTGTAGTGCTTAGACTTTGTGTAATAAGGGTCCTAGAGGACCCTCATGGCAATTATAGTGTTAATGTGGGGGTTAATAGTGTCCTATGGGGGTCTATATAGACTCATATTGGACTGATGGGGTTAATTATAGTCTCATGAGGATCTATATAGATCCCTATGAGTGATGGGGTTATTGATGGGTTCCATGGGGGTACTTACAGTACCCCCACGACAGGGCTTAATTTTTCATTTAGGGGAGAATTTTGACATTTAAACACTGCGGGGGGCCCCCATAGCAAGGGTTTACATAGAGACAATGCACGGGTCCCAATGGGGACCCCCAGCATAGGGGGGTTATTTTAGGTGCCTGTGGGGGGGGGTATGGGAAGTATCCCCGCAGCAGGGCTTCACTATTTAACTGCCGTGGGGATCCGATTGCGACTCCCGCAGCAAGGGGTGATGTTGGGAGACTGGGGGAGTCGTGATCGGGATCCCTGTAGCATGGGGATTTCTTTTGGGAGCAGGGAGGAGGTTTAGGGGACAGAGGGAGGTTTGGGGGCTGTAGGGGGTCTTTTTTGCTGCTCCGGCGGCATACGTAAGGGCTTTTAAAGCCATTGCGGGTCCTCTCTAGCCCTCGTTCATTTCTTGGCTATATTTGCGAGTTACAGGTTTTGAATGCCAGTGATTTTGTTGCAATTTAATAGCGCAATTGGAACGTATCAGTTACGGACTTGAAAGAACAAAGGATTTGGGACCGCGAAGTTCAACATTGCTCATACCGCAGGCATTTTTCTGCTTTGCTGCATCTTAACCCACAAGTTGTCTGCTGGTTGCTTTAAGAGGCCAATTTAATAGCCTTTAGTCTTGCGAGCTATGTTACGAGATACGTTTTGACACTTAGCCTGAATTATTTGGGCAGTATATTACTGTCTATATACATTTTCTAATAAAGCTCTAAAATCTTTTCTCAACTCATAATGTAATCCACCTCTTATCATGTTCCCTTCTTAGAGGACTAGAAATACTTTGCAGAAGTTTTTCCTAATTCTCTACCCATTTGCACCATGGCCATCATCTGAGCTGGGGATGGGCCTGGAGGAATAGATGTCACAATTTCACAGTATTTATCCAACATGGAAAAACAAAACATAGTACATAACACAAAAAAACTGAATTGCTATGATAAGGTTCTTTAACCAGATAAGATATCATACACTGATTTCTAGTGATATGGGTACTCACCGATATCTGCTTGTGGAGTAACCAGGAGACAGGGATTGTGCACAAACCACATTTATTCCAACAAAGAGAAATGTCAACATGAAACAAACAAACAAAAAAAAACAGACCAGCAAAAATCTAAAATTAAAAAAGGAAAAACAAAACCTAGAAAAAAAAGAAAACTAAAAAAATATTTTTTTAGTCGGTTGATATTTCTGACTATCCTGTATGCTTATCATAACCCATAAAATAATTTCACCTTGTTAATTGTTATCTTAAAAACGTAATATTTATTATGTCTTTGGAACAGGTACCTGTGCTCCTAAATATTACTCTAAATGTAGTGTACTTCACTCCTTCTATAATTCTACATGGGATCATAAACCAATTTGACCTGGTGATTATTAGATAATCAATATTTTGAGTACAAAGACTGGTTACCATACAAACCTTCCTTCTTTTCCTGTTATCACACCTGATCATTTTATTAGATTGGTACCAAAATTATTAATTCTACCTTACAATGTCTATAAGAATTCTACATCTTATTTGTCATAACTTTATCACATTATAATGCATCACAGATCAATTCAGTGTTTGAAAATGTACATAACTTAAAATTTCATAAACCAATACTTCCTTAAAAAATAATATTACGAGTTGCTCTGGTAAACAAAAATGAAAGTGTTTTTGCTTCCCCAAAATATCTCATTGTATGACCTTGGAACTAAGACAGAAGCTTCTTCAAAACACCCAGCTTTTGCCAGTATCCAGTATGTTTTAAAAACAATTCTAGCATGTTGCTTCAATGAACTTAACATAATTTATACATTATATTATCTTACTAAATCGTAAATAATGTGCAAATTCTCTACCTTTACTCTTTTCTAAAATGCAGTTCTTTAACAATTACTATATTTACTAGTAACAACATTTTCTTGAATAACAACCCTTAAAAAATATTTAACAAATTAGGAACCAGATTTAAATAAAACCTTTATTAATGATTATCCAAAATGGCTGACAGCATATAAAACACAAATATTAATATAACATTGATCAGATTTCAGATTATATTCTCCATCAGCTACTTAAACACATCAGACACAATGGACAATCCTTACACAGAACTGTAACAATATGATCTGGACATAGGTTCCTTATGTGACCACCAACATTCAGTATATTATTTCAGGAAAAACAGCAAATCTCCCCTCAGAGCATCACAAACCACATCACAATCAGAACATACATGACATCCCTGCACATAGACAGGGATGTTATAGCAAAGTCAAGCAAAACAAACAGGGAGAAAGAAAAACACAAGAACTGCAGCATCCACAAGGAACATTTCCCCATCAGATAACAACACTCTCATGCCACTACTCCATGTTCACTCACTCAACCCCAATACTTGATCATACAGAAAGAAAACATCAACACAAAAGGACACACATGAATATCTCCAACCATAATGCACTCCACAATGCTCCAAACAAGACCTCCTTTTTCCACTGGAAAACATCATCTCTACATAGATATTTCATATCGGCATAAACATATAATGGTAAACAACATGAACACATGACCCAGACAAGACAGACAACACAGAACTTATAATTAGATAATTGTGAGTTCACAGAATACTTTAATACAACAACATTTAGAAAATAATTTATATTATTACCTATAACTAATCCTAAACATAATTGGACCAAAAAAAATCAAAACAAGACAAAAATAAATATAGCCATAAAACCTGGAAATTAATATATGACATAAAAACAATTTCTCAAATTACATATGACACTTTATGGGGATAAATACACAATGTTTTCTATAATTATATAAAAATAAACATTTAACTTGCTTATTAAATCTTTTATCTTATCAATATCTCAATAAAAATCGTTATTACTATTGTAGCAGTGGTAGAGCAAAACAACTGGGACCACTACAGGGTAGGGATTTCTCTCTACTAGCAATAGATAAGTAATACTTCTTATTAGGTGGGCATGGTAGAGATTACTCTGTGCACAGGTGACCTGATCTACATAAGTAATCCATTATAATACATTCTTTCATTATTACAGGGACAGCTTTCTCTGGCCACTCTATACCTTTAAGGATACAAGAGGGGCTTATAACACCACTTCTGGGGAAGGGAGGTGCAAAGACGCTACGCTTACAAACAGCACTCCATATTATGGGCCCAAGCAAGCAGAGCTGGAGCATAGTGCCCCGACCATGGTCCCAGGGGAGGAAGAGTACCATGCCCACACTGTGGTTCCAGGCGTGGTGGAATACAGTGCACCGATCATAGTCCAAGTAGAGGGAGAAATGGAATACCATTCCCGGACCATTGTTCCAGGTGAACGGAGATACCGTGCCCAGACTGTGGTGCAGGGGAAAATGGAGTACAGTGCTCAGCCCATGTTTCAACACAAGGGGGTTGAGGCTACACTCAAGACCTAGATCTCTGCTGCCAGCCAGCAGATCATTCTTGCAGGGTACCTACTGGGATTATTGATTGTTTTTGCCTCAGAGGAGGATATGTATGCTCCTAGTCCCACAAAAAGAAGCAGGCATTGGAGGAAGAATTTTCCATGGCCAGGGGGAGAAGGTTTTGCAATTGCGCCATGGAGGCTATGCTCAATATTGTGTGCCCGCTGGAATTTGGGAGACTATCAGCCCTATTAAATTCCTACAGCGTTTAAAACCGTAGCCTGTAACATAGCCCGTAAAACTAGCAGCTATTAAATTGGCCCTGTAAAGCAACCTGATAACGACTTGGGGGGTAAGGGCAATAAAAACCCTACAGGATGTTGAAAATTGAACTCTGCGGCTGCAAATCCTTTGTTCTGTCAAGCCCGTAACTGTTACATTCCAATCAAGCTATTAAATTGCAACAAATTGACAGGCGTTCAAGCACGTAACCCGCAAATGGAGACAAAAAGCCAACGGGTACTAGAAAGGACCCTCTAGGGGGTTAAAGTCCTACCCGTAGCACTGTGAATGCAAATATACACACATTACTGTACTTATAAGTAAAGGGAAAGGGATGTTAGGTATTAAAATTAATAGCACAACATTCTTAAGCTCGCAAATCTGCAATATAAAATACTTTTTTCAATGTTTCATTTTCATGTTGTATCGATCCCAGCAATCCCTATGTTAATGTATATAATGGAACTTGCATAGACTTGAATATCATATTTACTGATTTATTAATATTGCATTATTTCTGGAATGCCGGTCCGATCGAAACTCGTAATTGAAACCTGTAAGGCTTTGAAATCTAACCTCCATTTGTGACGTTATGACGTAATAATGACAATCTCATTTGCCATTGGCTCTGTCTAAACCCGTAACTAAGGGTTTGACTAATTGATCATGTTCATGGCCGCCCTTCCAATGTGTGAAAAATGGTTTACAGGCTTGCGGCGGGCCCGTAACTCGCGGCATGGTGGATTTTAATAGCTCTGTAACAGAGCCGAATTTCAAGCCTGCAGCCTTGCTGATGCCGCTATAGGCTCTATGTGGACTGTGAGGCAACCACAACCCTATCACTCACACAGGTGAGATCAGTGTGGCTAGGAACTCAACCGACAGGAGGAATTCCTAGGCCTCACTAGGATAGGGAAAACTATCCTAGTGATGAATTTCTAGGCCTTACTAGGATAGGGGAAACTATGCCCCCTGCACCCCCAACAATAATACCGTTATTTGGGACTCTATCACATCTGTTTGCTAATATCAAAGACTTGAAGAAGTTACGTAATATACTGTCCAATCAAAAAAAATATTTTGAAAAAATATTGTCTCATTTGTAACATCTAAAACATACTAGTGACTTGCCCATCAAAAAATGACGGTCAATATAATTTTAAAACTGGAAATGCTGTTTGTGACACAATGTGATTCTCTAACACTCTGAATGTTTTAATTATCTACAAAGTACAAAAATGTTTCTTAATTTATTTTTTATTTTTTTTAAACAATGTACTGTTAAACCATATCAAACTTTGTAATTATCATGTATGGAATAATAATATACCAATCCATCAAATTTCTCAGAATACGTATTATGAACCATTACATTAAGGTTTCTAATATTCAATGGTATCATTGGGTAAATCATGTATTTGTGGATGTTTTCCTTCTCCAATTTGGATGAGCCAATCATTGAATTCATTTTGGCCTTCAGATCTCATATTTAATTCTAATTTGAGATGTGTAAATATTTTCCACAGTTTACTTGTCTTGATACATGTTTCAATGATATCAGTTCTACTTCCATGTGGCACAACAGGTAATGTTTGCCTAAAATCTCCTCTTAACAGCATCATCTTTCCACCAAATGGCAAATTATTATCCATTCCTTATTTTAAGAATCTATCAATACATTGCAAAGCATGACATGACATCATTGTTGCCACGTCTATGATAATTAATTTACTTTGTTTAAATGTTTTGGCTTGTAAAGAATTCAGTCGAATATCTGACACAGATTTTTCCAAAATGGGAACTGGCAGTTTAAATCCACTATGCACAGTTCTACCAACATCTAACAAAAGTGCTGCAATTCCAGTTGTTGCCAATAGCATTGCTATCTGACCCTGTGCTCAAATGTAACTCATCAAACAATTGTACAGATAAGTTTTTCCTGATCCATCAGGGCCATCTAGATAGAAATAATGTTCTTTGACCATTTCATCATCTGTAGCATTTGTGCTGGCATTACATGCTTTTAATTGTAAAGTATTTAAAGTTGACAGTTTTTTCTGTTTTTCTGGATCAGGCAAATTAAAACTTGCACAATTTAATCCATGAGCAAGCAATATTTATTGAATTTCCATTAAAGTTTTTAACAGTGCTATTGGCTCATTGTAACATTTCAAGAAGTCTTCAGACATACTGAATTTCCCACAAAGTAAATGCATCAGGTACATTGCAAAATATGCAAATAAAAGCAAATTGTTCTCTCATTTGCTTTGGCATTTGACATAGTGCTGCTTCTTCCAGACACCTCTCCCATTCTGTATCATCAGCTATGAAGTTTTGATGTCTTGCAGCTAATAGGAAAGTATCATAAACTATGTCATTCACTGTGCGTAAATGTTCAAAACTTTGTGCACCGGGAACATGTAAGAGAAGTCATCTTAAACTGAAAGGTTCAATGTCTCTTGGACTAACGGTATAAATTGTGCTATAATTTTATGAGTTTCTCTTCTTCGTTGTTGCCATAGACCATTTACAAATACATAGTGATATGGAATCTCAATTGTCTGGCCTGCGTGTCCTGGCAGTTTAATTAAACCATGCAGTAAGTGTTGTATCTCTGTGTTCACTTTGCGCTAAGGCAGTTCTTTCATTGCCTGCAGTAAAGCAAACAAACTGACTTTGTGGCAAATGTACAGCTAAACGATACGCAGCATGTGACCGATCATGCATCTCAAATTTCAGAAGTCGCCACATTGCTTCAGGAGCACTGACATAGCGAGCATCTAAATAATTTAAAAGTTTGTCATGTAAAAAAGTGGATATATTCTAATATCCCGCTAAAAAGGTGGTTCACCATCATTTTTAAAAACCATGGCAACCTCATTGACTGTTGGTAAATTATACCGTCTTTGATCAGTGTTGCGATCTCTTTTTAACACCATATTTACTCTTGGCATTGTCAATGGATGTCTTTGAGCATGTTCCTGTTGTTCTTTTTCAAGCTGTGCTAATTGTTTGTATGCTTGAGTGTATGGGTTGTTGGCCAAAATTTTATCGAACTGTTTAAAGACTATGCGCAAACACTGTTTATTTTCTGGAAGCCTCATTCATTCTTTGTTCAACAGCTTCCATTGTATCTAAGACATATAACTGTGCAAATTTGCTCTCCTTCTTGTGGGTGTAAATGTGAAGTTCGGTGGTAAATTTGTCCTTGAACTCTAAAACATTAAGGACCATGTCCTAGGACATTTTCTGCTAATGTGGCACCCATTGAAGCAAATTAAATTGCACTGTTATAAGACCTTATGTTTTTTATTTTATTTGGTATAATTTGGAAATGTTGGATCATTCATGATACTTTGTAAGTAATCTGGAAATGGGTGTCTTTGTGGAAGTCTTGCCTTTCCTCTCAGTCAGTTGGTCTTTCCTTTAGAAATGATAGGCCCCACAAAACTGACCAACAACATTAAGTAATCCACAAGAATGAGTGTCTACTTTTAGTGCTCTAAGAAACACATTCTCATACACTCCCTCAACATAGATATAACTACAACTTTCTATATCTACATCGGTGTCATGTGTCTAAACATTGGTGTCAATAGGCAATATAGTATGATTGGGCAATGGTTCACAGACATGTTTGAGTTTACTTTTTCATTTCTTTGAAGCCCCAGCACACTCACTTTGTGCTTTCTTACTTTTTTCTTTTATTTAAAAGTCTCTGTCGGTCTTCTTCTCTTAAGCGTTGGGAGGTTTCAGGTGACTGTGCATCTCTCCATCTTTGCTTCCTTTCCCTTGCCAATCTTCTTTTGCGTTCAATGTTGTCTTCTCCATTATCCGTCATTGTAATCTGTAATTGTAAATACAGGTTGTACGTTTATTTGGGTGTACGTTTATTTTTTTTCTGTTTCTGTACATATTGTGTGTAGCTGTTTTCAATCTAAAAGTAAATAGCATTAATTAAAGAATGCAAACATTCAAAACTATTTTTTTTTTCAATGCAATAAATGAAACCATTTTAAATAGCAAAGGACTACACACATATATATATATATATATATATATATATATATATATATATATATTGAGCATTTTTTTTAATTTTAGGACTACGGAATTATCATGAATATACGTTAGTTAATTAATCCAAAAATGAGATAAATGTTAAACCTCAACAGTTACTTATATTGTCATAAAGAAGATCAAACATAAACAGCTATTATAGATGCGTTCTAAAAGAATGTTAAATTTTCTTAAAGATGCAATGAATGTAGGTATGATGTCTAATTTTTGTATTTTGTATTTGTTTTATTTTTAACATTCATAAAAGCCAGAACACATAAAATACAATACAAAAAACATATACAAACTTGTACAAAATAGATTAATTTTTCAGAAAGACAGAACTATATTTCTTGCACAGTTTATTCCTCATAACCGTTTTCATACTCTTTTCTATCTCTTTATCTTTCCCCTTCAACAAAAGGAAAAAAAATTGCATTTCTGGAGAGGGATATTGCTTCAAAACATTTTTAATTTTACATAAGGCTGAACCACTTTTCAATTCTTTACCCAGATCATAATTTTTCCTCATTATTATCGGAATAACTATATTTATCCCATATTTTCCATTTCATTGTATCTGGCTTTATTAACTCAGCCATTTGAAAATATTTCTCCAATGCTCTATTTCTTTTTAATACATTTAATATCTCATTCCAAGACGGAGTAATTTGTTGTTTCCAATAACAAGCCAGCTTCCATTTTGCAATTGAAAGAAATTGCAAAATGAAGGCTTGTGTTACATAATTTAGTCCAGATGGCATAATATGCAAGATAACCATTTCTGGCGATGAAACAATGGATGTGCCCACTATTTGTGATATATTCGAAAAACAATTAGTCCAAAAGGAATCAATCCGTGGGCATTCCCACCATATGTGCAAGAAAGAGCCTAAGAAACCCCACTCTCTCCAACATAAATTTTGGCCTTAGTTTCCCGTAAATTGACTAATTTTCTCTGGCACAAGATACCATCCATTTAAAATCTTAAACTGGACTTCTCTTAAAGTTGCATTTTTAATATATCTATCAGTTATTGAGAGCGCTTTCTTCCAAGTTTCTATAGAAAAGACCAGATTTAACTCTTTTACCAAAATTCTCATATTTATTGTTTTATCTTTTAAAGACGGTTCTCTAATAATTTGAAAGCATTTAGATATTAAATGCTTTTTATTGTTTTGAACTAGCAATCTTTCAAAATCAGTTTAATGGTTCTTTACAGAAAATCAAAATCTCTTAAATTACCTTCTTTCCGACTAGCCTCTTCAACTTGTGTCCATGAATATGTTACCCTTGGATCTATCCACTTAACTATTTGAGAAATAATTATTGCATCATGATAAAGCTTAAGATCTGGGTATGATATACCCCATTCTTAAATTTTCTTATTAAAATATCCTTTTTAATTCTTGATTTTCTTCCATTCAAAACATAATTGTCTAACAAAGTTTGAAACTTCTTAATCCAATACAACGGAAGACAGACTGGAATATTTCTCACATAATAATTAAATCTTGGCAAATAAGCCATTTTAATAGCTTCTATTCTACCGGAAATGGAAAGATTCTTATTTTTCCAATCTTGTATAATATAATTGCATTTTTCGTATAATTTTTTATAGTTTAATGGAATAATCTTCTTTATATCTTTCTCATAAACTATTCCCAAATGTGTAAATTTACCATTCGACCAATTAAAAGGATATTTTGATTTTAATAGTTCTTTATTCTCCAATTTTAAATTCATATCTAATATTTCAGTTTTTTTGAAGGTTAAGCTTATAATATGAAATAAAACTAAATTCCTTTAGTATTTTGTATAGATATTTCAACAAATTTTTAGGTCGGGTTAACATTAATACTATATCATCTGCAAATAAAACTATTTTATGTTCCATTCCTTTCATTTCAATTCCTTTTATATTCTTTGCAGACCTTATTAATTCAGCCATAGGCTCTATTAGTAAAGTGAATAGGACAGGAGACAAAGGACACCCCTGTCCTGTCCCATTCTTTATAGAAAATGATGTCTAATTGAGGTTCTTTAAAACGTAATTACTTAAGCATATATATATCTTCCTCTTTTTTTTTTCTTGTAATGACCAATTAAAATCACCAAACCTCATTCATCTTCCTTTTTTTTTTTTTTTGCAAAATGACATCCTAAAAACTTCATTCATTTGCAAGTTGCTCCAAGCAATTCAGCACTATATAAGCACCTTTTTTTTATTTTTTAAATGATGACTAATTATTAATTAAAATATTATTATACATTAATTAATCAAAAGAAAAGATGGATATGGTATTGGGCTTTTTGTATTCCCAATTTGGGCTTTAGCGCTTAGTTTACTCAGATAATGTCAGTCCAAGATAATTCTCTCTCAGTTTCTGTAGATAATATGTTGAGGTGGATAATATGTGGATGTTAGTATATTTTCACACTATTTCTACACGATCTTGGATGGGTCTTGTTGTTATATTCCTAGTGCGGATCCGGTGTGTGTGCGCGCGAGCTCTGAGCAGGAACACCAATCACTGAAGAAGCTGCAACAAAGAGCAGCGAAACGCGTTTGACTACCATTTACATACATACACACTTTTTGGGTACTTTTTCACTGATAAACATTGAGACCTAGTGTCTTTTATGACATCACGGTTCTTATTGTGTTTTTTATCAAATTTTTACCTTTTAGTTGTACCTATATTTTTGAGGATATTTTGACCAATTTCTACATTGGCTAGTATGTTTTGTATGGCATAATAAAAGTATATATTTTCAAGGAATTGAGTGTGTGTGTATCTTTACATTAGACTTGGATTTAGATCACATAGGCATACATGAACATATACATATATATAGAATCATTGGTGCATAATCTTATATAGAGATATACAGAAATTGGAGTGTTTTTGTCAGTATACCTGACACCTCACAGAGGTAATTTCAAGTACACCTCATAGATCATAGAAACACACTGTATATTGGGGTGCACCATGAAAACCATGAAGAGGTCTTGAAACATCCCTTCTGACACCTACTTGTGAGAGAGAATCACATCCAGCTTTTAAGTACCTCACATTCTGGAGGTCAACAAAGGTGAGAGACAACTTTGTAAAAATACATTGTCTAATACTACGAAGAGGCACTAGGAGTATCTATTGTGCTCTCTCCCCTCCCTTCTTTATTAATTAATCAATTACTGTTATCCATGTTAGCAACATTTAGCCTTTTTTGTTCCCTAATTCCCTAATTAAATGATATACCTGTCAAGGTGATCTTTATGGTGTTCAAAGGCTGCAAATGTCACTCTCTGTGTAGAGTCAGCTGTAGATCCGATACTACTGTGAAAGAAGATTGAAATAATTTGTAATATTTTGCTTCATCCCTATCAGTCAATCACCAGCCACACAGATATATTGTCATAGATGCAAAACATAAAAGCATATTCCTCAATGTATTGTTAAATCAAACCTTTTTTTTGTAATGATTACTAATTATTAATTCATTAATATATTAATATATGTTAATTAATCAATAACTGTCATCAATTCCAACTAAGAAGACTTAAATCCTTTTTTTGGAAAGAACATAATTTAATGATATACCTGTAAAGGTGCTGTTTATGGTGTTGATTCAGCTGCAGCGTCACTGAAACTGTCAAAAAAAATGGAAAGCATTTGTAATATTTGAATTAATCCCTAATAGTCAATCCGCATCATCACAGATATGTCAGTGCATCTTAAAATATACATTTGGTTTTTGGTCCTTTTTTTTCCCTTTTTCAATCTTACTAATTACAAATTATTAAATTAATGTACATTAATAATCAATTAATCACTGCCTAAATGCATTCTAAAGATGTAAGCATTAATATATTCCTAAACTAAAGTAATTGTAAGTTTTTTTTATAATGATTACTAATAATTAATTCATTAAATAATGTACATTAATAATTAATGAATCAATGTGTAAATGTCTTTGCAATTTTTTTACTTTAATCATGTATTAATAAACGTGAACCTTTTTTTTCTTAATGATTACTAATTAATAATTAATAAATTAAAGTACATTATTAATTAAGTATTCAATTAATTAATATCTTACAAACAGGTAAGCATGAAAGTATTGCTAAACTAAATCAAGCGTTGATTCTTGTTTCCTCAATTTTTTTAAATAATCTTTTTTTTAAATTATAATTAATAAAAATAGACACAGGAACGAGACACAGGGGCGGGAGAGAGGGGGAAAGAGACACAAGGGAAGGGAGGGGGGGAGGAAATGAATCACAAGGGAGGAAGTAGACAGGGTAGAGACTCACAACGAGCGCTGAAGGCACTCAGCATGGGGCTTGCGATGAGCGCCGAAGGTGATCACATTTGGTCAGGCTTAAAATGTTATTCCTATCATTTTTGACGGGCAAGTAGATAATTAACATATAATGTAATGTGTCTCAACTACAAGGCTTATGTACAATAAACATCATCTACGTGCTGGCAATCAGTATGTGATTCTTCCTAAAAAGAAGCCCATAAAGGGATTACTTCTAAACAAGTTAAGGAGCAGTCCTATTCAGCAAGGATCTCCCTGCTAACTTCATATTGGATACAGTATAGCAACAAGTCTCTATTATTACATTTTATATTAGTATTGAAATATTCCAGATACAATCTTTATGTTACAACTGATAAGGTGGGTACAACCTGAAATAAGATTTGGGGGGGTCATGGTCCAGATGTGTGCCCCAATTCATTATTTTTTTCTGCTTGGGTCCATTTTATCAAAAACAGTCTGATTGCTTTAATAAATTAAAGGCATATCCAAGTTTAATGGATTAACACATTTCTACAATCCTTTTTACGCAAAAAGCAGCCTATAATGATTATGTTGACACCACCAGGGAGTGCCTATACAGGCATCTTATCCCCCACAAATAGCATAGCAATGCATAGCACATATCAGTGATAAACTACATATCCCAGTTGGTTTTGCAGCACAAAAAGGAACCCCAGAGTTTAAATCAAATGTTTCATCTAATCTGATTAGCCAAAACAAATATATTTGAATGTTATGCTAATTTAGGCTGGGTTTGGAGGGTTTTAACCCTAATTTGCAACTGTCAGAAATTACAAGAGAATTTGCTGACTTCAATGTAAATGTTTAAATGTTGGAATTTTTTCATGCAAAAAACTGTTGCATATAATTTTCCTCTGTCAGGTGCATTCATAATCCAGCAAACTTAGATATGCCTTTAAATGTAATCAATTACATTTATTATAAAACCCCTTATTAAATACTGTATTACCATAGTTATTTTATTTGCCATAGCCATACATTATAACCTAAGTTTTATTTACTACTGCATATTCCTATCTTCTGGCTGCCTTATAGGTTTTATACCTGATTTTGCTATTTACTGTTTTCATAGAGTAACATGCTGTGTCACTGAATATTAAAACCAAATATTTTCAATGGTATAGACATCTGATTGTTTATTCAAGTTGTATACAATTGTATACACTTCTTAGTATTTCTGTATTAAACTAATAGAATGTAGAATGTTTTAAAATTGATTGTCTAAACATTATTCTAACCATTGTAATATTTATGTCATATGCAAATTGTATGAAAACCCATGCACAATCACTATGGACCAGCCAAAGCCCCAAAACAGGCCTTAAAACTCCATTTGTTTTAGCGCAGCTTGAAAGTTATGAGCTCTAAATAATTAAACTTACACAAAATCAATATTTTGTTAGACTCAGAGAGCTAGATCGCAAATAAAGTCTAAAACGCAGTAGAAAAAAGTATCAAGTTTCTGTCAGAAATATTGCTAAATACTAAATACGGCTTTTTCAAACACTTATTAGAGCTGTAACTGCAATTAAAGACACAATACTGGACTTTAAAAACATGGGAAGGCATGATAGCACATTAGAATTAATTGCACTACAGTCTCCAAGGAACAAATATGACATTTTCTTAAATAATATTTTGGACTGATTATGCATAGGTTAATATTAAAAGCGTTGCTGCAAGGTGCATAAAGCAATTAAAGATACAGTATATTACTAAATTGCAAGAAAAAACATGTAACTACCTTACAAATGATAAGTAACACTCACAGAGGCTCCAATGTGGTCTTGATATATATTTTTTTTTTTACATATATCAGTCATTATATCTATCTAAGAACAACATATTGGCAACATTACACCGCCACATGACATATATCAAGTACCAGTGGAGCATACATCACACTACACAAAAGGTTAATACCGTTCTGCAAATACACAGGGACTAAAACAGCTGTTCTAATGAAATGACTATCAAAGGGATATATACACCTCCAATGATACTCAGAAGCACTATTGATCAGCCCCACACCACAATACTTACCCAGATCATCTACCCACATCCAATAGTTCTTAGGAAATGGGGTGGGAGAAATTGTAGCATGGACAGTCTCTGGTCTTAAAGACAGAAGGGGGTAAAATTGATGCTGCCTACATGGGCATATCTTTACAGAGCACAGGCCAGGCACTGCGTTGTCCCAGGGAGCATGTAAGGAACCCACTGCTAGATGCACAGGGGCATAGGGATTCAGGAACAAATCAGGACAAGAGGTATTGCACTAATCTGATCAAGCTCTTCAGGAAGGCGACAAATACACATGGAGGCTGTGGAGAGGCACATGGAGCAACAGCAAGCTCACCTCCATCAAAGCCAATCTTTGGTACATTCATCCTGTAAAGTCTCTCACCATTGGTGTAGGCCATGAGGCAAGATGTATACAATAATAATTTTGTGAAATTATATTAAGTGTTGTATTAATTACTTAGTAATATTACCTGTCATTTGGTTAACAACTCTTGATACTAAACAGTACTACAATTTATACTTTTCATCACAAACATCACCAAGAATATTCTTCAAGCATGATATCCAAAATGGTGAGAATAACACATAAGATAGTGTTTGAACACATTTAGGAAAATATCAATACATGTGATCATTGGAAATCACTTTAATGGGCTGGTATGTTCACATAACAATGTACTGACAGTAAATAGGGATTATTATTTTAGAAGAATGCAGATTTTAGGTGTTAGGTGCACCAGTATGTGATACATATGATTACAGTACAGTACAATGCATGAAGGGTTGGGTGTAGAGGAAGATCATCTAACTATAAATATATCAACGTTACATAAATGTTATGTATGTTGATGTCCCAAAACCTTAACCATTGAAAACACACAGAAACAGTGATAACAGTATTATCAAACTTTATTATATACACAGAGCATACTCAGAAATGTATATCACTGTGAATTAATATCATGGGTGTGGTGTGGGCAAGAGGCTATTTGGGAAAAAGGGACACCTAAAGGGTTAAAGGTAATACTGTATATTAATAATGATGCATAGTATCTACTAAGGTCACATGTGGTCACTACACCACAGTAAACAGAATCTGATGAATACAAGTCTCATCATAGATGCATATCACTTACATATGGTCTTCATCTGCTCAATTAAACATATGCAATAAAAATTGGGACTATGTAATCCAATACAGTTACACACATACAGTGTGTTCCAAAGAACAATAATCTGAAAAAAAGTGGTCCAAGTCTTAAAAAGACAGAGAAGGATAAAAAAAACATGCATGTACCGTACAGTGCTAATTACCATAACTGTAAAAATATACCAACTTATCTGATTTTCATCTGCAAGCATTACTAACCATTAGGTAGTTGTCATGATAAATCACTATCCATGACCATTAATAATGATGTGTCATTTCACAATGAACGGATAGCTCTGATCACAGTCAGTGGTCCAAATGTACTATCACCATCTCCACCTGATATTTTTTAGCAACATTGATATCACATTCATGGTATACAGGTATTATCACATTTCAAAATTCTTATGATATCATAAGTTCGGAACACGTACCCATTAATGCGGAGAGCTTAATGCTGGCTTTGATAAACATGTCATTGTGTGACTTTGCAAGTCCACCGCCATAGATGTATTGGTCTAAATGTATGCTAACAACAATAATGTACTGGATATATTATTTAAATAATATAGTTTCAGCTACATTTTTAGTAGGGGATGCCATTGATAGAATTTCTAACTGTGAATACATTTCAATTACTTCATATTTTTAACAATGCTTGCAAATGAAGAAAATTACTTCATAGACCGGAATTGAGCCTAAAATCAAAAAATAAAAGACATTTAAAAAAAAATAAGGCCTTACAGAAATATAGGGACTGGAGCATCTCTTATCAACAGCATTCCTCAGTGACCATCAATTGGTGAAATGTTAGACATAACCCTACATGGCCACAGAGAAGAAGATCATGGGTGGTAGCCATCTGCCTACAAATTATCACCATCACATAGGCCATGATACTCTACTCTGGAGCCAGGCTAGATTATGTTAACATTTGGACCAATAGATTGTCACTGAGGAGTGCTGTTGAGAAGGTCAAAAAATATGTGCAGTCCCTACATCCTCCTTTGTCTTGCCAAAGGGCCCCAAGCCCACTTGCCCCCACACCTTCTGCCTAGTTGAAGGGTGTTTGCAGAGGGAGGCATCACCCCAGGAGGCAGCAGCACTGGAGGTGGCAGAGGCATTGAGGGAGGTGAGGAGTGGCAAGGCTGCAAGTGTGTGGGGGAGGCCTCTGGGATGGAGGAGGTAGTACTTGGAACCAGAGAGTACTAGGGACATCAATGTTCAGGTGGATGAGTGTACTATGTTTGTACTAATATTAATATGACTGGAGCAGCCAGGCCAGGTAGGACTCCACCATGAGGTTGTGCCCCTCACCTCCCTATAGAGCCTCCGCAGGTTGCTGTCCGTGGAGGCCTGGTTTGAGAAGACACTGGTCTGGAGTGCCCGAGTAGTCTTCACTTGCTGCCTCATCAGGACCAGCATCTCCCCAAAGTCTGCTCTGTGTGGGAATGGCTGGGCGAGGAGGCGGCAGTGGCCTAATGTGGAGGGCCTGGGGCACGGCTAGAACCTGGGTTGTTGTTGTGGTGGTGGGCCTGGTGGTGGTGGGAGCCAGGTTGTGCTAGTGGTGCTGGGAGGAGAAGGTAGTGGTGATAGTGGTGATGGAGGAAAACTTCTGTTGTCCATCCAATAGGAAGGCCCCGGTGGTGAATCAAGTTGTTGGAGTAGGGGAACAGTGGGGTCCAATGCCACGGATGTTCCTCCACTTACTATATCCTCTTGGATCCTCTCCTTGCCTCTTGCTCCATTACTCTGGCTCAGTAGCGGACCCAATCCTCCTGCTAGCTAGAAAAGAGAGAATAATGGTATATGTGTTAATTATGTTTTTTCCTAACTATCTGACACCTTATTGTCTTGAATTTGGACATTTCACTTAATTTCTACAATGTTTAGCTATCATTTGGTAGATGTGATCACCCTGATGAGTGAGACGTAACATCTCACAGAAACGTACGTCGGGCGTTTTCTGTTATGGCCAAACCTACCCAGCAGATCCACCAGGTTATTTTGATCCCTTCACCAAGACTTCACTGATGTCTCTAAAATGCTCTTACTCTTTATGCAGCATTTAAAAATATGAACGCAGGCTCAGCATTATAAAAATCAGGAATTGCTTCTGTTGCTTTGGAAACTTCATAACAGGTCTAATAGATGTATATTTAAACTTGAACTCATACCATTCTCTAACAGTTTGTGTGTCTTCTGGATTTTGTATAAAATACCATTGACAGCGTTTCATCTGCAAGGCATCATAACATCCACTTCATTATTATGTTCTCTAGGAATGTTGACATCACATATTATAATTGTCAAACTGTGATTTCTCATCACGCTTGCGAGCCTTGCAAAGTGAGGCGAGCCATTGAGGCATTGAAGCAAGTGGGACTTTGGCTGAAATGAGCGCCGAAGGCACTCCTGCAAGGCGAGCAGTTAAGGCATGCGGGATTAAGGCTGCAATCGGTTGATGTATGCGGGACTTACTTAGGCCGCAAGCAGTTGAGGAACGCCGGACTAAGAAAACAAATTTGACCTCCGAATCTCGGGGGCAAAAAAATCAGACTTTGCAAAAATAAGAATTTAACGGCCAAACTGCGGAAATCCAAAAATACGAAAAATAATAAAAATAAATAAAAACACACACGTACAGGGGTATAGCCAGGAAGCCTTGGGATTGAGGCAAGAGATTTGGAGCCTTATTTGCTGTGTTTCGTCACTCGAAAATCGGCTAAGCGAGAAAAAAATGGCGGACGAAAAACATTAAAAATTCTAAAACTGGATGAAAACGTGGCTGAGCCAGGCACATGGGACTTAGAAAATACACAACGGCAAAGACAGTAACACTTACACGAACAACACCAGGAATGCGGATCCTAGAAAATACACAACAGCAAAGATGCTAACACTTACACCACCAAAAAATCCGATCTCAGAAAAATTTGAATTTAACGGTTGAACCGCGGAAATCGAAAAAGAAAACATTAATTAAAAACACACTCACACACAGTACAGGGGGAGAGCCATGAAGCCTGGGAGTGAGGTTGTTAGCGGTTTTGAGCCTTATTTGCTATGTTCCGTCACTCGAAAATCGGTTAAGCGAGAAAGAAAATGGCGGATGAAAAACGTAAAAACATCTGTACCTGGATGAAAACGAGGCTGAGCAAAGCCAGCATGCTGGACTTTGAAAAATACACAATGGCAAAGACAGTAACATGCAGGACTTTGAAAATAAAACAAACGGCAGACAGCACGCGCCACACAAACATTCAGCAGCCACATAGAGGAGAAACACACGGGGAAGGGACGGGGGAGATGCTGGAAAGAGACACATGGCATTCCCATGCAGGTAATGAACCAAGAGAAAAAAAAAAGCTTTGATGTTAGAGACAACCAAATAAATAATCATAACTCTGCATAAACCCTATTTCCACACCACAATCACCCTAAGTTGAGAGGCACTGGAAGAGGCATCTGGAAGTTTCAAAGAAATTCCTAAGCACACATAACATTCTAGGATTGATTCAGAGACAGGTTTACATCTCATTGTAGAATAAAGAAGATCAGAGAGTCATAAATATATATTAAATTCATATTTAATCATATCTGCTAGAAATGTTCTTTTTCATACAGAAGCGTCACATAAAACGGATATATACTGTGTTTTCTTTCAATATGATATAATCTGAGAAGGCTCTTAACAATATAACAGGCTATATGCAGTATACCTGATTGAAAGCACTTTTCTTTTTTAATCTGTAATATTTTGTGTAATACATACAGTGCCTTGCAGAAGTATTCACCCCCTTGGCATTTCTCGTGTTTTGTTGCCTCACAACCGAGAATTAACATGGATTGTTTGAGGCTTTGCATCATTTAATTTACAGAAAATGCCCACAACTTTTTTTTTCATTATGAAGCAGACAACAAATAGGACAAAATAACAGAAAAAATCAATGTGCATAACTAGTGATGTCGCGAACCTAAAATTTTCGGTTTGCGAACCGCGAATGAGAACCTCCGCAAATGTTCGCGAACATCGGCGAACCGCCATAGACTTCAATGGGCAGGCGAATTTTAAAATCCACAGGGACTCTTTCTGGCCACAATAGTGATGGGAAAGTTGTTTCAAGGGGTCTAACAACTGGACTGTGGCATGCCGGAGGGGGGGTCCATGGCAAAACTCTCACGGAAAATTACATAGTTGATACAGAGTCTGGTTTTAAGCCATAAAGGGCATAAATTACCTAACATTCCTAAATTGTTTGGAATAACGTGCTTTAAAACATCAGGTATGATGTTGTATCGATCAGGTAGTGTAAGGGTTACACCTTACATGACTGGGTGTCTATAGAGTGACATTAGTAATGACCTTTATATGACTGGGGGTCTATAGAGGGACATTAGTACTGACCTTTATCTGACTGGGTGTCTATAGAGGGACATTAGTAATGACCTTTATCTGACTGGGTGTCTATAGAGGGACATTAGTACTGACCTTTAGCTGACTGGGTGTCTATAGAGGGACATTAGTACTGACCTTTAGCTGACTGGGTGTCTATAGAGGGACATTAGTACTGACCTTTATCTGACTGGGTGTCTATAGAGTGACATTAGTACTGACCTTTATCTGACTGGGTGTCTATAGGTGACATTAGTACTGACCTTTATATGACTGGGGGTCTATAGGTGACATTAGTACTGACCTTTATCTGACTGGGTGTCTATAGAGGGACATTAGTAATGACCTTTATATGACTGGGGGTCTATAGAGGGACATTAGTACTGACCTTTATCTGACTGGGTGTCTATAGAGGGACATTAGTAATGACCTTTATCTGACTGGGTGTCTATAGAGGAACATTAGTACTGACCTTTATATGACTGGGGGTCTATAGGTGACATTAGTACTGACCTTTATCTGACTGGGTGTCTATAGAGGGACATTAGTAATGACCTTTATCTGACTGGGTGTCTATAGAGGGACATTAGTACTGACCTTTAGCTGACTGGGTGTCTATAGAGGGACATTAGTACTGACCTTTATCTGACTGGGTGTCTATAGAGTGACATTAGTACTGACCTTTATATGACTGGGGGTCTATAGGTGACATTAGTACTGACCTTTATCTGACTGGGTGTCTATAGAGGGACATTAGTAATGACCTTTATATGACTGGGGGTCTATAGAGGGACATTAGTACTGACCTTTATGTGACTGGGTGTCTATAGAGTGACATTAGTCCTGACCTCCTGCTGCAGTATTATTACTCCCAGTACTCCCAGGCTTGCTACTATTAGATATAATAACCTCAGTTTCGTTTCCTTATCTGTTGGTAACATCAAAATATGATTATTAAATATTTCATATTTGTTTGTTTTTTTCTCCCAAAGTGAACCCCTTTGTGTGTGTCCCACAGATGTGGCGTTTCCGCTCTGCGTATGTTGGATTTGCACCGCTCAAAAAGTATGAAAAGAGATCCCCCCCCCTTGAAGACCATTAATGACATCATCAGTAAATTGTATGTAACAGATTCCAGTGTTTAGGGTTTATGACCCAATACTGCGATCATATCACTTATGACAAAAATCCGTATTTGTCGTATTATTCAGACGCGCGTGCATCTTTGTGTTACATTTCCTGATACTTTTATTATCTTGATCTTTATATATTTACTAGCGACTTGCCCATCAAAAAGTGGCGGCAATAAGATTGTAAGGCAGGTAATGGTTTGGACGAGACATTTATTTTGTTGGCGGTCGGAGATCCTTCGGCGCTCATTGCGAGTCTGTTGGTTGTATTTTTTTTCTGATAGGTGCTTTTGCTGTTATTCTTTGGTCGGCGGTGATGTGTTTTTTGCGCTTATTGCAAGGCTTTGTATGCTATGAGCAGCGTTGGCGCTCGTTGTGAGGCGCGCAGTGAATGGCTTTTATGTTTAATGTGATAATGTTTTTTTTGTGTATATGTATTTTTGTATGCTAATGAAATCATTACTAAATGAATAAACTTTACCTATTTGTAAGTAATATATGCAGGAAGCATTGTGCTGAAGAGCTGACAATCTGTTTTCATGTTCCTGCAGCATACAATGTAGGTTTTCAGTGCTGTGGAGCTGCTGTGTAAGTGTCAGCAATGTGTGCAGTGTGTAGTGTAAATAGGCTGCGTGCGCGAGGGGAAGCCGTTAGTGTAGCTGGGTACTTCCGCATTGTGTAAGTTAGTGTTGTAAAATGGCGGGGAATGTGTATGTGGTACGCGGGTGTGGATGATTTAGCGTCCTTGTTAATAGTGTATCTTTACCTCGTACGGCTTTTTAGGAAAATCCGTATGTGTTTTACGTGTTTAGGGTCCTGTAGCCTCGTTTTCTTTTTTTCAAGGGCCATTCTTTCTCTCACTTAGATGATTTTCGGGTGTCTAAACTCATGAATTTGGACTTAAATGGAGGTGTAACTTCACTTGCAGAGGTCCTCGGTGCCCGCCTTGCTGTGGGTAAGCTGTTTATGTGTTTGTTTTGTGTATTTATTGTGTTTTTAATGTTTTTAAGTGCGTGCGGTTCGGGCGTTAAGGTCGTATTTTTGTGAGCTCCCGTATTTTTGGATGGTAAGTCCGTAAATTTGATGGTGTAAGTCCCGCCTGCGGCTCATTGCAGCCGACGTGGGAGCCTTCGGCGCTCCTTGCCAGCAACTGAATCCGCTCTAAGTCAGTGCACAGTTTGTCTGTATTAATCAGTGTACAGGTGAGAGTGGGTGTGGCTTGGCCTGTGTAGTTATATCTGGGTGCATTTGTGTGAGGTCAGGTTTGAATCTGCTCTAAGTCAGTGCACAGTTTCTGTCTGCATTAATCAGTGTACAGGTGAGAGTGGGTGTGGCTTGGCCTGTGTAGTTATATCTGGGTGAATTTGTGTGAGGTCAGGTTTGAATCTGCTCTAAGTCAGTGCACAGTTTCTGTCTGCATTAATCAGTGTACAGGTGAGAGTGGGTGTGGCTTGGCCTGTGTAGTTATATCTGGGTGAATTTGTGTGAGGTCAGGTTTGAATCTGCTCTAAGTCAGTGCACAGTTTCTGTCTGCATTAATCAGTGTACAGGTGAGAGTGGGTGTGGCTTGGCCTGTGTAGTTATATCTGGGTGAATTTGTGTGAGGTCAGGTTTGAATCTGCTCTAAGTCAGTGCACAGTTTCTGTCTGCATTAATCAGTGTACAGGTGAGAGTGGGTGTGGCTTGGCCTGTGTAGTTATATCTGGGTGCATTTGTGTGAGGTCAGGTTTGAATCTGCTCTAAGTCAGTGCACAGTTTCTGTCTGTTGCATTAATCAGAGTACAGGTGAGAGTGGATGTGGCTTGGGCTGTGTAAGTTATATCTGGGTGAAATTGTGTGAGTTCTGTTTGAATCTGCTCTAAGTCAGTGCAGAGTTTTCTGTCTGTTGCATTAATCAGAGTACAGGTGAGTGTGGGTGTGGCTTGGGCTGTGTAAGTTATATCTGTGTGTATTTTGTTGTTTTCTGTTGAATCGGTTCTGTGGTCAGGACCGTGTTTTCTATCCTGTGCTCTTTTATCATTGTACAGGCAAGTAGGCGGGGTCTATTTTAACAAGGGAAGGGAGAGCTTGGGAGCTTGCAATCATTTCTAGTGTAAGTGTAGTTGGTGTGTAGGAGATTAAATAAAATGAGGAAATCCAAATAAGGGGTATTATAAGAAAAAACAGAAAACAAACGTACATATTGTTTCTGTTTTGTTTGGTTTAAGGTGTGGAAAATAAATCTTTATACAAATACATTGATTTGTTTTCTCACTGTATTTTTGTAACTGATAATCATGAGTCAGTCCAGTGGAAACCTCACTCAGTGTACATCCTGCCAAATGTATGCACTACTGGAACAGATGATCCAGGGTCCATACCTCTGTGACAGGTGTGAGCATGTTGCCTCTTTGGAAGCTCAAATTGAAGATCTGGAGTGGAGAATTGCAGCACTTAGTGATATTGCTCCACTGGAAAGGGAGTTGGTGCTCACGGAGCACAGTTTAGCTGGGCCTAGTATGGAGGGAGGAGCTGGGGCTAGTGAGGATGGCCAGGGAGGTAGCTGGGTTACAGTTAGAAGGGGAATCAGGGGGTACAGGAGGAGGCAGGCCAGTTCTGAGTTGGCAAACACCAACAGATTTGCCAGATTGAGTGAAACTGTTGGGGATGTCCATTCAGGAATGGCAATGCCAGATAGAGCTGTTCCCTCTAACAGCCGGGAGAACAGTTCTACTGGAGGAGAGGGAGGGCAGAATAGGCAGAGCAACAGACATGTTTTGGTGGTAGGGGACTCTATTATTAGGAAGGTAGACAGGGTAATTTGTCACCCAGATCCCAGCAATCGAACAGTTTGCTGTCTCCCGGGTGCTCGGGTTCGGCATGTTGTGGATCGGGTGGATAAATTATTGGGAGGGGCTGGTAATGAACCGGCGGTCTTGGTACACATTGGTACCAATGACAAAGTTAGTGGAAGATGGAGCGTCCTAAAGAATGATTTTAGAGAATTAGGGAATAAGCTTAAAGCAAGGACCTCCAAGGTAATATTTTCTGAGATACTATCAGTGCCACGTGCTAGCCCAGGGAGGCAGAAGGAGCTTAGGGAGGTTAATGCGTGGCTAAAAAAGTGGTGCAGTGCAGAGGGTTTTGGGTTTTTAGAGCACTGGGCTGACTTCTCACTTGGGTACAATCTCTATAGCAGGGATGGATTGCACCTTAATGATGAGGGCGCTTTTGTGCTAGGAGATAGGATGGTAGAACGGCTGGGGGAGTTTTTAAACTTGTAGGTGGGGGGGAGGGACTATATAGAAGTATTGGGATAAATAGGGTAGAGAGGGAAAGGGATGAATTATTGACCCATGGGGGAGGAGAAGGGGGGAGGGTTACAATAGAAAGTAGGGAGATATTAATAGGGGCCTCAAATACAGTGGCAGGCACTTCACATCAGCAGAGCCATAGCAACATAAAGTGTATGATTGCAAACGCAAGAAGTTTGCCTGGGAAAATGGATGAGCTAGAAATATTAGCAGTACAAGAAAAATGGGGCTTAATAGGCATTACGGAAACATGGTGGGATGAATCTCATGACTGGACTGTTAATCTGGATGGTTATAACCTATTTAGGAAAGATAGGGGAAATGGTAAAAGAGGAGGAGGGATCTGTCTTTATGTTAAGCCTGAATTTAAGCCTATAGTTAGAGAAGATATTTATGCTGGCACTAACGGCATCATTGAATCCTTGTGGGTTGAGCTAAATAGTGGAGGAGCTAATTCTAAATGCATATTGATGGGAGTATGCTATAAACCCCCAAATATAGCTGAAAGTGAGGAAATACAATTATTGTTACAGATTGGAAATGCAGCTAAGCATGGGCAAGTTCTAATAATGGGAGACTTTAATTACCCTGATATAAACTGGATAAACGAGACCAGCAGCTCAGCTAAGGGGAGCAGGTTTTTGAGTACACTCAGGGATCATTATCTAGCCCAGGTAATACAAGAACCTACTAGAAATGGGGCCATCTTGGATTTAGTCATCACAAGTAATATTGATATAATATCAAATGTAAAAATAGGGGAACCCTTGGGGAACAGTGATCACAACACAGTCTCATTTGAGATTGAATACAAAAAACAGAGTTGTAAGGGGCCAACAAAAACTCTAAATTTTAAAAGGGCTAACTTTAATGGGCTACGGGCAGCAATACAACATATAGACTGGGACAAAGAACTTACAGGGAAGAATACTGAAAATAAATGGACAACATTCAAATCCTTACTAAATAAACATACTCATCAGCATGTACCATGTGGAAATAAAATGAATAGGAGTAAATCACATCCCATGTGGCTTAACAATGACTTAAAGATCATGATGAGGAAAAAGAAATATGCATTTAAATTATACAAGAAGGAGGGAACAGAGGCAGCTTTATGTGACTATAAGGAAATCAACAAGGCTTGCAAAAGGGCTATGAGACTGGCTAAAATAGAAAATGAGAAGTCAGTTGCAATGGAAAGTAAGACTAACCCTAAAATATTTTATAAATATATTAATGGGAAGAAGGCCAGGAAGGAATCGATAGGACCATTACAATGTGACACAGGCCATCTGATAATTAGTGACCAGGAAAAGGCAGATGAGCTAAATAGGTTCTTTTCGTCGGCTTACACAAGGGAGGTACCATTGGTTGGGACACTGCAACATAATGGGGCTACACTACCTTTACTAAATAATTGGTTAACGCAGGAAGAAATACAAAAGAGGTTGGAGAAAATAAATGTTAATAAAGCCCCAGGTCCTGATGGAATACATCCAAGGGTACTGAGGGAGCTGGGTTCTGTAATAGCCAAACCATTATATCTAATCTTTAAAGACTCACTCACTACAGGGTCTCTACCAGATGACTGGAGAAAAGCAGAGGTGATACCTATATTTAAGAAGGGATCTAGAGCAAATCCGGGGAATTATAGACCAGTGAGCCTCACTTCTGTAGTTGGGAAGCTTTTAGAAGGGTTAATAAGGGACAGAATACAAGAATATGTCTATTTGACCAGGATCATAGGTAGCAGTCAACATGGATTTATGAAGGAAAGGTCGTGTCAGACCAATCTAATTCGTTTTTATGAGGAGGTTAGTAGGAACTTGGATCAGGGCAACTCAGTGGATGTAGTCTTTTTAGATTTTTCAAAGGCATTTGTTACAGTGCCACATGGAAGACTAGTGAGCAAACTAAGGGATACAGGAATTGCAGTAAATATCTGCTCATGGATCGAGAGCTGGCTAAAAGACAGGAAGCAAAGGGTTGTTGTAAATGGAACATACTCTGATTGGTCTAATGTGATAAGTGGGGTTCCTCAGGGCTCAGTATTGGGTCCTCTCCTTTTTAACATATTTATTAATGACATTGAAGTAGGACTCGAATGTAGTGTCTCCATTTTTGCTGATGACACTAAGTTGTGCAAGGTAATAAAATCAGATAATGATGTACTTTCCCTACAAAAGGATTTGCATAAATTAGAGAAATGGGCGGCTAAATGGCAGATGAGATTTAATACAAATAAATGTAAGGTTATGCATTTGGGAAGGAACAATAGCCAAGCAATCTATAATCTAAATGGAGCAAATCTAGGGGTATCAGATATTGAAAGGGATTTGGGAGTACTAGTGGACAACCACCTAGGTAACAGCGCTCAAAGCCAAGCAGCGGCTGCAAAGGCAAATAAAATATTAGCATGTATTAGGAAGGGTATAGAAGCCAGGGAAGAAGATATAATTCTGCCACTATACAAATCTCTAGTACGCCCTCATTTGGAATATGGAGTACAATTTTGGGCACCACCTCATAAAAAAGACATTTTAGAGCTGGAAAAAGTACAGAGAAGGGCTACAAAACTAATAAGGGGAATGGAGGGGCTAAGTTATGAAGAAAGACTAGCAAAATTAAACTTATTTTCGCTAGAAAAAAGGCGTCTAAGAGGAGATATGATTACGTTATTGTAACGGAGCAGGAACACGCAGTCCAAAATCTCCGCTGGTATACGGTAAAATACCCAAGAGGCACTACAGTTTCACCATTCCCGACCTCCCATATTGGACGACACACAATTTGGGAGTCAAATGAATACTGACTTTATTTTGTTATTGCAGAAATATTTATACATCTCTTTGGCCACAGGTAATACCCATGCCCATATTTGGCCACACACAATACACATAAAGAGAACAATAGGGGGGTCACACCTCCCTGGCAACTTTGATACAATCAGATATTGATTCAATTACACTTCTTTGTTCTTATCTGAGAATGAAAACACTGTATACAATAGACTTTCTTTATCTTATGCAGAGTCGCTGTAACAAGATTATCTCCCATGCCAAGTAGCTGTAAATGTCTGGGACAATATTCTGCAGAGCATCAACCAACATACATATAGTAGGATCATATTTTAACCATAATAATCATAAAACAGGGTAAAACAGTGAAGGGTTCCGCTACACACCTCCCCCGTGACCATAAGCCGGCATACACGGTGTGATCCCGACGGATCGGCCTGGGGATGTCCGGACAAAAGTATTTGTTGGTCAATTCTCTAGTTTGACAACCCATCAGCATTACTGCAATTCACATTTACTCACATTTCCCATATCCCCAGATAGCTGGGATCTGAGCGCACAAAACTACCGAATAGCGCTCAGATCCTCTTCACACAGTTCAATTGCCAAGTAGCTAAAGTCTTTCCCATAGTCTTTCATCATATGAATGGGCTCCATGGCATAGCTATCTGGGGTATCACCGCTCCCACAGGGCAAGTACAGAATGACCCCCTGTATGTAAAGGGCCAGAATGAGTGACATACACTCTGGTATGGCCGAACACTGGTTCCAAAGGGCAATATGTACCAGGGCCATAGTCGCAGGGCAGGAGGCTGGCAAACAGTCCTCTCCAAGCCAAAGTGGCGAAGGGCACTTCGTCACACATCTCCCCTTTGGGGGGAAGTCTAACCAGGCACCTGGATATTTTGCTGGGGTGATGGTGCAACACGCTGAGGGGACTTGAAGGGCAGAGGCCAGCGGCACTCTGCCCTGATGCCAGCTCTTCTGCTGGTATAACCTGCAGGACCTCCTGCTCTGTACAAGGGACAAAGGGAGGGCAGAGGCCGACTGCACTCTGCCCCGCTGTCAGCTCTTCTGCAGGGGTACTTGGGACATATTACGGCTCAGTAGCCAGGGAAACGTGGCAGTCAGTGGGGGTTAACATTTCCTCTGTTAACCCTGGGGCCACATTAGAAGTTAGCTGGGGAGGGGAATTTGTACTTACCCCCTCCTCCGGTTGTCCTAGTGAGGGTAGTTGGGGGTCTGGACAAGCTGTGGGCGCAGAGACCACGGTCCCATCTGCGCCGTCTGGGAGACTGGTGCCCCCCTGGTTAGGGTAAACTGTCGCTGGGGGGAAAGGACGACACCTTCTGCCCCCTGGGGTTCACACTGCCGCTGGGGGGGAAGGACGACACCTTCTGCCCCCTGGGGTTCACACTGCCGCTGGGGGGGAAGGATGACACCTTCTGCCCCCTGGGGTTCACACTGCTGCTGGGGGGAAAGGACGACACCTTCTGCCCCCTGGGGTTCACACTGCTGCTGGGGAGGAAGGACGGCCCCTTCTGCTCCCTGGGGTACACACTGCCGCTGTGGGGGAAGGCCGACACCTTCAGCTCCCTGGGGTACACACTGCCGCTGGGGAGGAAGGACAACACCTTCAGCTCCCTGGGGTACACACTGCCGCTGGGGGGGAAGGCCGACACCTTCAGCTCCCTGGCGTACACACTGCCGCTGGGGAGGAAGGACGACACCTTCAGCTCCCTGGGGTACACACTGCCGCTGGGGGGAAAGGACGACACCTTCTGCCCCCTGGGGTTCACACTGCCGCTGGGGAGGAAGGACGGCCCCTTCTGCTCCCTGGGGTACACACTGCCGCTGGGGGGGAAGGCCGACACCTTCAGCTCCCTGGGGTACACACTGCTGCTGGGGGGGAAGGATGACACCTTCGGCCCCCTGGGGTACACACTGCCGCTGGGGAGGAAGGACGACACCTTCGGCTCCCTGGGGAACACACTGCCGCTGGGGAGGAAGGACAACACCTTCTGCCCCCTGGGGTTCACACTGCCGCTGGGGGGGAAGGACGACACCTTCTGCCCCCTGGGGTTCACACTGCCGCTGGGGGGGAAGGACGACACCTTCTGCCCCCTGGGGTTCACACTGCTGCTGGGGGGAAAGGACGACACCTTCTGCCCCCTGGGGTTCACACTGCTGCTGGGGAGGAAGGACGGCCCCTTCTGCTCCCTGGGGTACACACTGCCGCTGTGGGGGAAGGCCGACACCTTCAGCTCCCTGGGGTACACACTGCCGCTGGGGAGGAAGGACGACACCTTCAGCTCCCTGGGGTACACACTGCCGCTGGGGGGGAAGGCCGACACCTTCAGCTCCCTGGGGTACACACTGCCGCTGGGGAGGAAGGACGACACCTTCAGCTCCCTGGGGTACACACTGCCGCTGGGGGGAAAGGACGACACCTTCTGCCCCCTGGGGTTCACACTGCAGCTGGGGAGGAAGGACGGCCCCTTCTGCTCCCTGGGGTACACACTGCCGCTGGGGGGGAAGGCCGACACCTTCAGCTCCCTGGGGTACACACTGCTGCTGGGGGGGAAGGATGACACCTTCGGCCCCCTGGGGTACACACTGCCGCTGGGGAGGAAGGACGACACCTTCGGCTCCCTGGGGAAAACACTGCCGCTGGGGAGGAAGGACAACACCTTCGGCTCCCTGGGGTACACACTGGCGCTGGGGGGGAAGGACGACACCTTCAGCCCCCTGGGGTACACACTGCTGCTGGGGAGGAAGGACGACACCTTCAGCTCCCTGGGGTACACACTGCCGCTGGGGAGGAAGGACGACACCTTCGGCTCCCTGGGGAAAACACTGCCGCTGGGGAGGAAGGACAACACCTTCGGCTCCCTGGGGTACACACTGGCGCTGGGGGGGAAGGACGACACCTTCAGCCCCCTGGGGTACACACTGCTGCTGGGGAGGAAGGACGACACCTTCAGCTCCCTGGGGTACACACTGTCGCTGGGGAGGGGAATTAGTTGGAGTATTCCACGTGGAGCGGTTTCTGTTTCTGGGACAGTCTCTCTGCATGTGACCCTGCTGGTTACACGTGTGGCACCTGATGTACCGTGCAGGGGTTTGGTAGTTCCCACCACCCGGACGCAGTGCTGGGGGGGGGGGTTAATGGTGGGAGGTGGGTTAGCAGCTCCCAAGATGGACCGCTCCCGTGCCCGCTGCTTTTCCATTATGAATTTGTGGACATCTGTCATTAACCATTCCAAGGTTTTCATGGGAAGCGTACCTGGGAAAAAGGCCAGTCTGCTTTGGAGTTCTCTTCCAAACTCATTCTGTGGGGTAATACGAGGTACTGTAACCATGAGTTCCTTTCTGTCTGCATCCCTGTAGTCCGCGGCCGCCTCCTCCTCCTCATGATGGAACGCTGTCTGAAAACTAGCCGGTTCCATCCTGCTGTAGCCAGGGGCGCTGTACGGATACTAGCGTTGCCCTCAATTTGTACTCCACGGAATGGTGTCTCCTGTAGCTGTCCTTCTGACCGTGGGAACAATCCCGCCACTTGCCAACAAATGTAATGGAGCAGGAACACGCAGTCCAAAATCTCCGCTGGTATACGGTAAAATACCCAAGAGGCACTACAGTTTCACCATTCCCGACCTCCCATATTGGACGACACACAATTTGGGAGTCAAATGAATACTGACTTTATTTTGTTATTGCAGAAATATTTATACATCTCTTTGGCCACAGGTAATACCCATGCCCATATTTGGCCACACACAATACACATAAAGAGAACAATAGGGGGGTCACACCTCCCTGGCAACTTTGATACAATCAGACATTGATTCAATTACACTTCTTTGTTCTTATCTGAGAATGAAAACACTGTATACAATAGACTTCCTTTATCTTATGCAGATTCGCTGTAACAAGATTATCTCCCATGCCAAGTAGCTGTAAATGTCTGGGACAATATTCTGCAGAGCATCAACCAACATACATATAGTAGGATCGTATTTTAACCATAATAATCATAAAACAGGGTAAAACAGTGATGGGTTCCACTACAGTTATATAAATACATCCAGGGTCAATATAAGGCTTTGTCAAGTGAACTTTTTGTAGCAAAAGATTTTCAACTGACAAGAGGACATCCGTTGAGGTTAGAGGAAAAAAAAATTCACCTTAAACAAAGAAAAGGGTTCTTCACAGTTAGGGTGGTTAAACTGTGGAATTCCCTACCAAAGGAGATGGTGACAGCGAATTCGATAGACAACTTCAAAAAGGGGTTAGATATATTTCTGAATAAAGAGGGCATTCAAGGCTATCCTAGATAACTAGCAAGGAATATTGATCCAGGGAGAAATTTGATCGCCAGTTTCTGGGGTCAGGAAGGAATTTTGCTTTTTTTTCCCCTTATGAGACAATTGGCAAAGTTTCAATGGGTTTTTTTTTTTATGTTTGCCTTCCTCTGGATCAATTAACAATAATAATAAATAGTCCAAATTAAAAAGATCAATAGAGATCTAAAAAGGTTGAACTTGATGGACTAACTCTTTATTCATCCTCCAATACTATACTATTAATAATTATTTAAGCAATAATTTAATTAATAACTAATCCGCATATTGCAGATCAGAGGAGATCTTAACAGGTTGAACTTGATGGACTGAAAGTCTTTTTTCAACCTTAATTACTATGTAACTATGTAACTATGTAACTCTGGCCCTGGCTTCGCAAGCCCGCAGCGTTAGCAACAACCCGCCTGCTCACAACTATATATGTGATATCTGTAACGTCTTCCCCAGTTGGCACTTGTAAATCGGCTAAGCGACAAAAAAAATGGCGTCCGTAAAAAATGAAAACGAGGCTACACGACCCCAAACCGCGCAAAACATCGCCAGCCATGTACGACTTTTACCTAGGAACGGACGAGGTACAAAATACACTATTATAAATAATGGAAACTGCTGGAGAGCCGCGTAACACATACACAATCGCCGCCATTTTACAACACTAACTTGCAACTAATAACATTACAAATCTAAAATGGCGCGTTACACGACTATACAAGCGGTTCCCCTCGTGCACTGCGCACATTGCTGACACTTACACCTCGGGTCACCAACAGTCCAAATGTACACTGTAAGCTGCAGGAAAATCAAAACTGATTGTTAGCTCTTCAGGTTATTGATCACTGGATATATTAATTACAAATAGGTAAAGTATTTTAGTAATTAATTAATTCATTATTATTATTTTTTTTTTATTGATTTTTATTAGACAGGTCAGACATATAACATAGTACACCAAAAACATTAGAAGTGATAAATAGGAATTAACAATAAACGTATTTCACATATTTGGTTTCCAGTGTGTCCTCTGCCTGTCCAAAACTCCTCTCCCTTTTCCGTTTTTCTGGTATTATAATAGCTGATACTAGCTTTTAAATAACTTAAGGCTAACGAGAAAACTATATTTAATGAAGTCCCATAACTATGGGAAAAATATGATGAACTTGGATTCCTGACCAACTGTTGTTTTGAGCTTGGTTGGTAGCATCTAATAGAAAGATTATTCTGTGTTTAGGTTACTGTGTGGGCTAATGATGTTGGGTAAATTAAGACCACTACTACTATGGATCCCCTAATAGCTCCTTTGTAGGGAGAAGTGTCACTCACCCTATTCATCTGCCGCGTCTTGTCTCCCAGGCGGCCCAGCAGGAGGCCCAGCGCTTGTATTTATTGTCAACCTCTGCGGACAAAATGCTCATGGATCGAACAAACTCAATTTTATTTAAGACTACTTCAAATGTTGGGGTGGGTGATTTCCAATGGGCGGCTACTACTATCCTAACTGCTAGGAAAATTTGGTTAGTTAGGAATTGTTCTGAGTTGGACATCCCTTCTACCGGTAATCCTAGGATGGCCTCTTCTGGTCTCATGGGATAGCATTGACCCCATAGTTTCTCCAGGGTTTTGTAGGTGTCCACCCATGTGTGTCTAATCATAGGGCATTCCCATAATTTATGGATTAGAGTCCCTTTTTGGTTGCAGCCCCTTTCGCATATGTCACTAATTGTCTGGTTCCCTATGTGCATACTTACTGGGGTTAGGTACCACCTCATAATAACTTTATAGGAGTTTTCTTTCATAATTACGTTAAGTGATGTGTTTTTGGCTTGTTTCCGAATACTATTCCATTGGTCTCTGTCTAAATTTATGTTGAGGTCAGCTTCCCATGCTGATTCATAGTGTAATTTAGGGGGAGTGACTAAATCGCTTAAATGGTTATATATTGTGGAGATGTTTCCTTTCCCTCCCGGGAATTTAATGCAACATTTTTCGAATAAGGATATATTTTGCCCTCCTTTATTCTTAGTGATGTGATTTAATCTTTGGTTTATAGCGATTAGGTTAAGCCATTCCCCCGGAGGAAGGGGTTTGTCTTCTAGGAATGCGGTGGTGGACCATTTTTGATTAACAACCGGTAAATCTGCTGCAATTGAGCAATTATTATCAATCCACCATCTGTATTGAGCATTAGAGTTTATTTTGGGGTTAGTTGAAAGTGGCCATAGAGGGCTGAGCCCTGACTCCTGGCCCAGCAGTCTGTTCCTCTTATTTATATCTTTCCATAGGGAAATTGAATGCCTCACACTTGATGGAATTGATTGGGGTAACTTGAAGCCCTGCTGGGTTGAGAGCCATAGTAACTGACGCATGATTAAATCATTGGACCCTAGTATGTGTTTTTCTAATTGAACCCATACCGGGGGGGAGTCCCTGACATACCACTTAACTAGTTGTGCTAATCTAGCAGCTTTAAAGTACCTGGAAATGTCTGGAAATCCGAGCCCACCATCCTTCTTAGTCGCAGTAGTTGTTTCTCTGTTTATTCTAGGTTTTTTATTGTTCCACAGAAAACTCATTAGTAATTTCTGTATTTTTTTAAAGTCTATCGCTAAAATCGAGATAGGTAAGGTCCAAAAAAGGTAGAGCAGTTTGGGGAGTACGTTCATTTTGACAGCATGTAGCTTTCCTAACCACGAAATCTTTAGTTCTGACCACCTGTGCAGGTCCCTAGTTAATTGTTTAAAGAGGGTTGGGTAGTTTGCTTCATATAGGGTCTTAGTTGATTTTGTAATTTGTACGCCTAGGTAGTTGATAGAATTCGGGGCCCATTTTATTGGGAAGTTATTGGCTAGTAGTTTTTCCGTGGTGGGAGGAAGTGATATATTAAGGGCTATGCTTTTACTTGTGTTAATTTTGAATCCTGACAGTGGGCCAAATTGAGACAAAAGTTTAAATAGATTAGGTAGACTAACCAGGGGGTTTGATATTGTTAGTAGGATATCATCGGCAAAAAGGCTAATTTTATGATCTGTCGGGCCGACCCGTATACCCGATATGTCAGTGTGCTGACGAATGGCAATTGCTAGGGGCTCTATACTGAGGGCGAACAGCAATGGTGATAGAGGGCACCCCTGTCTTGTCCCCCTTGTGATGTTGAATTTTAGTGAATTGTGTCCTTGGTATGTAACTTGTGCGGTTGGTTCCGAGTATAATGTCGCGATGCTTCGCAGAAAACCTTCCGGAATTCCGAATTTGTTCAGTGTGGCGTTCATAAATGTCCAATCTAACCTATCAAATGCCTTCTCGGCATCAAGCGCCAACAACATAGCGCGGCCTTCATTACTTTTGGTTATGTCAATAAGGTCAACAATTTTTCTGGTATTGTCTGGCGCTTCTCTCCCCTTAATGAACCCTACTTGGTCTGGATGTACCACTTCAGGTAACAGATTCGCTAGTCTTGACGCTAAGATTTTGGTGTATATTTTTAAATCTGTGTTGATCAGAGATATTGGTCTATAGCTAGCACATTGGGATGGGTCTTTCCCCGGTTTAGGAATCAGTATTATTTTAGCTTCTAAGAATTCCGGTTTAATTTTTTCACCAGCTAAGAAGCTGTTAAATAGCTTATGTAAGGTGGGGCTAAGTAGATCGCTCATATGTTTGTAGTAGAGGTTGGAATAGCCATCTGGCCCTGGGGCCCCGTGTGCCTTTGTGGATTTGATCGCATCCTGTATTTCTTCGACCGAGATGGGCTCTAAGAGTGATTTAGCTTTGATAGAGTCTAATTGGGGTATATTTAAGTTATTTAGTGTATTTTCAATTTCTAGTTTGTGGGTTGGGGTGCCTGATTCGGGTGTTTTGCTGTAAAGGTCCGCATAAAATTGTCTGAATTCGTTTACTATTTGATCTGGTTTAAAAACTGTCTGCCTATTTTTGGTGATTATTTTGGCTATGAATGAGTTTGCTCTTTTTTCTTTTAGTCTCGTGGCCAGCATTCTATCGGGCTTGTTTGCGTATCTGAAGAATTTAGCTTCAGTTCGCTGTAGGATATTGACCATTTTCCCTCTTAAAATAGTGTTTAGTTCTTGTTTGTAACTTAGTATCTTCTCATGGGTATGTCGTGATTTATCTTTAACAAATAGTTTCTGTGCTTCAGCAATTTTCTGGTTTAGAAGTAAGATTTGTGCTTGGTCTTTTTTCTTTTTGATTGAACTAATTTGTATACAGACTCCCCTGATCACTGCCTTGTGAGCTGCCCAAATTCCATCTATGTCTATCTCCCCTACTGTATTGAGGTCAAGATAATCTACGATTGCAGTTCTGACCTTATCTCGTGTGATAGGGTCGTTCAGTATACTGGGATTTAATGACCACCTTGGGTTATTTCCTTTCGGTAGGAGATTATTCATGGAGATTTTGACTAGATCGTGGTCCGACCATGCTATGGGGCAGATAGAGGCCTCAGTTAGGTTCCCTGTAACGTTCTGTGGGATCAGGATATAGTCTATTCTGGAGAGCGAACCATGTCTGGCGGAAAAAAATGTGTATTCCCTTTCTGTGGGGTTCATGTTTCTCCAGGTATCAATCATGCAGTTTGATTTTAGGAGTTTCTTGAGAGCTTTGGTCGCTGTGGGGATTTTTTGTGAACCTAAATCGTTTGACTTGTCTTTGAGCGGGTCTAAGACCGCGTTCATGTCTCCTCCTATTATCTTAAGTCCGTCTTCCCAGCTATCTGTGAGTTTCTGTATTTTTTGAAAGAATGGCGTTTGATCTGTGTTCGGGGCGTAAATGTTCAAGAATGAAACCTTACGTTCGTGTATGGTCCCATGTACTGCTAAAAACCTGCCATCTTTATCTTTTTGAATTTTACTTAACTGAAAGTTGAGTCTTCTGTGGAACAAAATCGTGACTCCCTTTTGTTTGGTATCTGCGGTCGAATGGAATGCCTGAGTAAAGACTCCCCCCCAATATTTTGGTAGTGCTTGTTTTCTAAAGTGAGTTTCCTGAATCATTACGATATCAAGATTTAGTTTTTGGTAATTTCTCAAGTCTACCCCCCTCTTGATTGGTTCGTTCAGACCATGAGCGTTGTGTGACGCAATGACAATGTCCATATTTCTTATTGAGGTGTATGACCCTTTGGTGTGTCTAAATGGCTATCTCACCTTTCTGGAAGCCTGTTACTTCGTTATCCTGTGCCTCCTGCTGGTTTCCGCCCGAAGACTGCTTAGCAGCTGGCTGTGTGGGAGAGTATCTGTACTCAAAGGAAAAAAGACAACAGAGTATGAGCCAAATTGCTTATACTTAAACCTTCGGAATTATAAAAACCTGGCTCAGTAATTAAGCAAGTTCCTACTTTTCCTCTAGTGGGGAACCCTAAGGTAATCCTGGGTAAGAAGTCTAAGTACTTGGGTCTGTTTGTGTGTCTTACTGTTGGTCAGGAAGGCTCTTAGTATGTTTGAACTTAATTGTGTTCCTTACTTAAATAAAGTGTGGTAATTTAAACTACTATGAGGAGAGCGTTTGCTGTCCTCTTCGTATTTTACTGGTGGGCCAGTTAGTGTCTCTAAACTGACACTGAATTGGTCCGCCTAAACTTTCCCTACTGTAGGGGTTTTTGGAAGTCTACGTGTTAGCGCCCGTAGGGACGCCTTCTAGGTGTGTGTTGCTTTTGCCTTTACGGCCTGGGTTAACTGTCTATAGTGTGTATTAGAACTTTCACTGGTGTGGGTGCTACCTTATTGGATCTACTCGTTTTCAGATTCAACTAGCTTTGGTTGTCAGAGTAGCATGAAAACAAGGAGAGAGAGAGAAGAAGAGAGAGGAAGATGAAGCAAAAAAAGACAAAAAAAACAGAGAAACAAAATAAGTGACAACTCATTGTAGTAAGTCTTTTTCTCCGTTCATGGGAGGACTCCTTCCTCTCGGGTTTTCTGTTGGTTGTAACTGCTCTCCGACAGTGACCTTGATGTTCCATTCCGCCAGCAAGTTAATGCCTTCCTCCAGTGTTCTGATGGTGAAGAATTTTCCCTCTTTGGATATATTGAGGCGAAAAGGGAAACCCCATGTATACCTCCATCCTTGAGCCAGGATACAGTCCAGAACCGGTTTCAGTTGTCTCCTTTTGGCAAGGGTAGTCGGGGCTAGATCAGAAAAAAGCAGCGGTGTGTGCCCCTCGATGGGAGGGATGCCTTTTCTTGCGGCCTTCATGAACAGTTCTTTGGTGGAGTAGTAGTGGAATCTGGCAATGATGTCTCTTGGGCGCTCCTGTGGAGATGAACGGAATCCTAGGGCTCTGTGAAACCGATCCATTCTCAAGTTTTCTGGATGTATGTTTGGGAGGAGAAATTTCACATAGATCGTTTAGGTATGCGTGTAGGTCCTTGACAGACTTTCCTCAGCCTTATGTTCTGTCGTCTAGATCTGTTTTCTAGATCTTCCTGTTGCAACTGTTGTCTAGATTGTTCCTCCTTCAAAGCCAAGATCTCCTCTGTTAGCTTGTTGTTATGTTGCATTATTTCCGAAATTTTAGTTTCCAGTTTTGTTGTTTTATCGTCCACCTTTTTAATTTCTGTGGTTAGTTCTGTTGTCACCTTCCGGATGTCTGATTTGACCTCCTCTCTGAAGTTGGATATTAGGTCTTTAAGGTCCTGGATGTCACTTTTAGTGCTAGGCGCTGACATTTCAGAGCTTGTTGCTGCGTGGACTGCGGCTGTGGGTGTTTTATTGGTGGGAGAACTTGCTGAAGATTTGGGTAGGCAGTAAGGTTGGATCCCTTTATTGTTCTTTCTCGTGGCAACACCTGCCATCTCAGTGAGAGTATTGTAGATCAAGTTGTTGCCAGAGACCTGGTTTCACTTGGTTTGTCCCAGAGCAATTGTTAGCGTCCCTATATTGCTGGGCTTTTTGCTAGTTACATCTTTTTGGATTTATTAAAAGTTCTTGAACCGAAGTGGTCATAGCTTAAATGCTTATAGTTGAAAATTTGAAAGCAAAAGACTTGCAAATAAAAGAATATCAGCTGCAAAAATGAAAGATACAACCAAAAAAAATAAAAAAATAATAAAGCATTTACAAACTGTTCCGAAAACATCAGATGACATTTTACAACATACCAGTCAAGACAGACCAAAAAAAGCAACTACAAAAACAAAGCATTTACAAACTCTTACTAAAAACTTACAGGACATTTCAACCAAACAAGTCCAACATATACCAAGAAAATCTACAAAAAAAACTAAACATTTATAACCTGTTGTTGAAACATTTCATGACTTTTCATCTGATGAATTATGAAAGTCAACATCCAATATGCTTTGCAAATTGTCCTTTACTGAAGTCTTTAGCAGTAGAGGTTCATAGTTGTGGGGACATGACTACTCAATGTCAATTTTGTGAGGCTTATTATTTTAAACAGGAGAGACCCCGAGATGGACAATTTATTAGTTGTTGTCAAAAAGGAAAGTTCAAACTTACAGAAAGGAAACAATTTCTAACCTATTTACAAAATATTATGACTGAACCTACTTTTCAAAATTACAAAAATTTTAAGACAAACATAAGATCCTACAATAGTGCCATATCATTTGCATCTATGGGGGCAACATTGGCTGCTAATGTACCAGGACATGGTCCTTACTGTTTTAAAGTCCAAGGACAAATTTATCATCGGACTTCACATTTACATCCAGAGGAAGGAGAGCAAAGAAAATTCGCTCAACTATATGTCCTAGATACAATGGAAGCTGTTGACCAACGTATGCAGATGGAAGAAAATAAAAAATGCTTACCCAGTGTTTTTATAGAGCTAAATAACATTATGGACAACAATCCCTACAGTAAAGCTTACAAAAAATTGGCAGAAGTAGAAAATGAACAACTACTTCATGCACAAAGACATCAATTACCCATGCCAAAGGTTAATATGGTGCTTAAAAGAGACAGACATACTGATAAACGTCGTTATAACTTGCCAACATCAAATGAGGTTGCAATGGTCTTTCAGAATGATGAAGGAGAACCACCATTTCAAAGAGACATTAGAGTATATCCCAGAAATGAGGACCAACCATTTATTAATATTAATATCTTAAGTCCAAATTTAGATCCAATGACATATCCCATCTTTTTCCCACACGGAGAAGCAGGTTGGCAACCAAAATTAAGCCTTCCCAGTTACCCAAATGCTAAAGCCAGAATCCGAAATAATGTTTCTATGCTTGAATTTAAAGTTGCTCAAATTGCCATTAGAGATGAATTTAATCCAATTTTATGTGGTGGGAAACTAACACAACAATGGATTATTGATTCATATTTGCAAGTTGAGGCAAATAATTTAAACTTTATAAAATATCAACAAGATAAACTACGTGTAGAACAATATTGTGGACTCATGGACTATGTTGCTGACGTGGCTACAAGCAGAGACATGACAGCTGGCAAAGCCATCATTTTACCATCTTCCTTTCAAGGATCTCCTCGAAATATGAGAGAAAGATACAATGATGCTATGGCTATTGTGACAAAATTTGGAAAACCAGATTTATTTGTGACATTTACATGTAATCCACAATGGCCAGAAATTAATCAAAATCTACTTCTTGGACAAAGTGCTTCAGATCGACCAGATTTAGTAGCCAGAGTTTTTAAGATCAAATTAAATGAATTAATACGTGACTTCACTATAAATCAGTTATTTGGCAAATGTCTTGCTTATGTATATACCATTGAATTTCAAAAAAGAGGCCTTCCACATGCACATCTTCTCATAATACTTCAAGAGAAAGATAAATTAGATACTTCGGACAAAGTGGATGCAGTCATAGTTGCTGAACTACCAGATCCAGAACTATATGGTAGACTATATGAGATTGTTACTCATCGCATGATTCATGGACCCTGTGGAGACCTTAATCCACAATCACCATGTATGGAAAATAATCAATGTTCAAAAGATTTTCCAAAAGATTATAGAGACAAAACATATGCAAATTGTGATGGATATCCACTTTATAAAAGAAGAGAAGGAGATAGTGCCATTATTCGTGGAAAAAAAGTGGACAATAGATATGTAGTACCCTACAATCCACATTTACTCATGAAGTACAACGCCCACATCAACGTAGAAGCCTGCACTTCCATCAAATCCATTAAATATGTCTACAAATATATTTACAAAGGCTACGATGCAGCTACTGTAGTCGTCAAAAGTGCAGACAACCCTGAAAGTAGTGAGTTAGTACATGATGAACTTGCATCTCATGTCGATGCTCGCTATGTCAGTGCGCCAGAAGCTATGTGGCGGCTTTTAAAATTTGAAATGCATGATAGATCACATGCAGTATATAGGTTAGCAATACATTTGCCACAACGACATTTAGTCTATTTCCATGCTGGAAATGAAATGAATGCATTGGCCCAAAGTGAAGATCGTCACACTACACTAACTGCATGGTTTGCATTAAATTCCACTGATGCTCAAGCAACACAATACTTATATATTGAAATTCCATATCACTATGTTTTTGTGAATGGATTATGGAGAGCAAGAAAAACCAGAGGCAATAAAATAATTCCACGAATTTACACAGTCAGTCCAAGAGATGTTGAACGATTTTGCTTACGGATATTACTTTTAAATGTTCCAGGAGCACAAAGTTTTGAACAATTAAGAACTGTTAATGACATTGTATATGAATCCTTCCATTTAGCTGCAAGACATAGAAACTTACTCGCTGATGATACAGAGTGGGAAAGATGTTTAGAAGAAGCAGCACAATGTCAAATGCCACGACAGATGAGAGAACAATTTGCATCTTCTCAAATGCTCCAAATGCATTAGCTTTGTGGGAGACTTTTAAAAGTAATATGGCTGAAGACTTTATGCGACGATACAATGAACCCATTGCACACTTAAAAGCCTTAATGGAAATTCAAGAAGTCTTTTTAACTCATGGATTAAGTTGTGCAAGTTTTAATTTGCCTGATCCAGGTCTAATAGATGACATTAACTTTGAAGACTATGACATTCAACTACAAGCAGAAAGAACAGAAGAAAGACTTGCAACTTTAAATACACTACAATTGCAAGCATTTCATGCCATTAAAAATGCTATAGATGATGACATGGTGACAGAGCGTTATTTCTATCTTGATGGACCTGGCGGATCAGGGAAAACATATTTGTACAATTTATTAATGAGTTCAGTACGAGCACAAGGAAAAATAGCAATGGCGTTTGCCACTACTGGAATTGCTGCACTTTTATTAGAAGGTGGAAGAACTGTTCATAGTGGATTTAAACTGCCAGTGCCTTTTTTGGAAAATTCTGTGTCAGATATTCGCATGACATCCTTACAAGCAAAGAAATTGAAGAAATGTAAATTAATTATAATAGATGAGGCCACAATGATGTCATGCTATGCCCTCCAATGTATTGACCGTTTGCTTCGTGAAGTCATGGATAATATTTTTCCATTTGGTGGAAAGGTAATGTTGTTGGGTGGCGATTTTAGACAAACATTACCTGTCGTTGTACATGGAAATAGAACAGACATTATTGAAACATGTATAAAGTCAAGTACAGTATGGAAACATTTTACCCATCTTCAACTGCAACAAAATATGAGATCAAAAGGCCAAACTGATTTCAATAATTGGCTTATTAAAATTGGAGAAGGCAGAACAGAAAAAATACTACATTTACCTGACGACACTGTAGAGATCCCACCTCATATGATTTGTCAACAAGATATTATATAGGCTATATTTGAAGGGAGCATAAATAACGAAGAATATTCCGAGCTTGCCAACCAAGTTATACTGACGTGTAAAAATAAAGATGCATTAATACTCAATAATGAAATCTTAAAAAAAATTAATGCACCACAAAGAAATTATCACAGTGCTGATTCTGTACTTGCTGATGACAATGAAAGTCAGGCAAACTTTTCAACTGAATTCATTAACTCTTTAACTCCTTCTGGAATGCCACCACATATTTTGCAGCTAAAGAAGGGTGCAATTATCATGTTACTGCGAAATATGAACCCCAAAAAAGGCCTATGCAATGGCACAAGATTAATTGTTCAACAATTAAAGGACCATTTTATAGATGCTGAAATTTTAACTGGGACCCATAAAGGAGAGAGAGTTTTCATACCAAGAATAGATTTAGCACCAAGTGAAAGTAGTCTCCCTTTTATACTTCAAAGAAGACAATTTCCCATTATTATGGCATTTGCCATGACCATTAATAAATCACAAGGTCAAACTTTCAAATCTGTGGGTATTTACTTGGAAGAACCAGTTTTTGCACATGGTCAATTGTACGTTGCGTTGTCACGCTGCAAAAATCCACAGGCTATTAAAGTTTACATTGAAAACAATGAAAGTCAAGGTGATTTATTAGAAGATGGACGTATTTTTACTAAAAACATTGTCTACTATGAAGTACTATAACTTTGAAGGATACAAATTAAAGATGCCAAGATTTTTTTAAAGCATTGCAATATACATAACAATTGGTTGTTTAATTCAGTCATAATTAATGGAAGTCATGTTTATGAATGATTTGCCTCACAAAATACTTGCCTTGCATTGTTAGTAAAAGTTATGTTAAAATTTTAAGTCACTATGTTAATGTTTCTAATGTTACAAGTTTAAAAAATATATTTTCAAGTTATTTCATTCAACAGATTACAAAGTGGATGTTAACAGGTCAAGCACCTTTTAAGTCACAATGTAAATATTGTCTGTTATCTTAAGATTACTACTTACATTAATGTTTATCGCCAGTTTATGTGCTCAGTAATAAATTACTTTAATTACGTACGTTTTAAGAAGAGTTTTACTGTATGCCTTCCTCTACATTCAATGTATATTCAAGTTAACAATTATTGTGATAGAAATTGAATTTTAATACTGATTAATTTAAATGTCAATTGTTTTTACATTCAAATGTTAATACTTTTAATAAAAAATTAGGTTACAAAATGTATTCACTATGTTCCTGTTTATAATGTTCAAAATTATACCAATGTTTTGTCAACTTCTAAACTTACATAAAAAATAAAGTTCAAGTTTAAAAATATATACTTTGATGGTTATTGCTTACATATAGTTTAAACTTCATGTTAAAATTTGCGACGTTTAAAGAAGGGTTTTTACTTTTTGCTTTCCTATTCATTCAATGTATATTAAAGTTAACAATTCTTCAGATACTAATTACATTTTAAAAAACCATTACATCAACATTTTACAAAAATACACGCTTATATTAAAATACTTACAAGGGTCAAAAATATATGTTAATAACTAAACAACTTGACAAACATATACATCACATTGCCGTCATTTTTTGACGGGCAAGTCGCTAGTTACTATATAATGTGTAGATGTACTGGCTGGGCATGCTCTTGTGCATTATTATTAGTAGTAGTAGTAGTATTTTACTACTACTACTAATAATAATAATAATAATAATGCACAAGAGCATGCCCAGCTGGTACATCTACACATTATATAATAATAATAATAATAATAATAATAATAATGCATGCCCAGCTGGTACATCTACACATTAAATAGTAGTAATAATAATAATAATAATAATGCACAAGAGTCCTTCAGCACTGCACTGGACACTGAATAAACTTGCCTAGCTATGGTTTTCCCTATTGATGCAGTATCATCCAAACTGTCCCTCCTCTGAGTAAGACTGCAAGTTACTTATGATTCCAAAATGGCTGCTGTCCATGAGGTGAAAGGGTGTGGAAGGGAGTGTATGCTGCTGATTGGCTGGAATGTGTCTGCTGACTGTGACATGCAGGGTCAAAGTTTGCTCAATGATAAAGTATTGGGGGCAGGTCGAATCTCGCATATGTTCGCAGTTCGCCGCGAACGCGAACATGCTATGTTCGCTGAAAAAAGTCAGCCGGCGAACTATTCGCGACATCTCTATGCATAACTATTCACCCCCCTAAAATCAATACTTTGTAGAGCCACCCTTTGCGGCAATCACAGCTCCAAGTCAGTTTGGATAAGTCTCTATGAGCTTGCCACATCTTACCACTGGGATTTTTGCCCATTGCTCCTTGCAAAACTGCTCCAGCTCCTTCAAGTTTGATGGTTTGCATTTGCGAATAGCAATCTTTAAGTCTGACCACAGATTTTCTATTGGATTGAGGTCTTGGCTTTGACTAGGCCATTCCAACACATTTACATGTTTCCCCTTAAACCACTCGTATTGCTTTAGCAGTGTGTTTGGGGTCATTGCCCTGCTGGAAGGTGAACCTACGTCCTAGCCTCAAAGCACGCACTGAGTGGTACAGGTTTTGCTGAAGAATATCCCTGTATTTAGCTATCTTTCCTCAACTCTGACCAGTTTCCCAGTCCCGGCTGCTGAAAAACATCTCCATAGCATGATGCTACCACCACCATGTTTCACTGTCGGGATGGTGTTCTTTGGGTGATGTGATGTGTTGGGTTTGAGCCAGACATAGCGTTTTCTTTGGTGGCCGAAAAGTTCAATTTTAGTCTCATCAGACCAGAGCACCATCCTCCATACATTTTGGGAGTCTCCCACATGCCTTTTTGCAAACTCAAAACGTGCCATTTTGTTTTTTGCTGAAAGTAATGGCTTTCTTCTGGCCACTCTGCCATATAGCCCAACTCTGTGGAGCGTACAACTTATTGTTGTCCTATGTACAGATACTCCAGACTCTGCTGTGGAACTCTGCAGCTCCTCCAGGGTTACCTTAGGTCTCTTTGCTGCCTCTCTGATTAATGCCCTCCTTGCCCGGTCCATGAGTTTTGGTGGGCGGACGTCTCTTGGCCGGTTTGCTGTTGTGCCATGTTCTTTCCATTTGGGTATGATAGATTTGATGGTGCTCCTGGGGATCATCAAATATTTGGATATTTTTTCATAACCTAACTCTGACTTGTACTTCTCAAGAACATTGTCCCTTTCTTGTTTGGAGAGTTCCTTGGTCTTCATGGCAGTGTTTGGTTAGTGGTGCCTCTTTCTTAGGTATTGCAGCCTTTGGGGCCTTTCAAAAAAAATGTGTTATGTAATGACAGATCATTTGACACCTAGATTACATACGCACATGCCAATTTTCTGTTTTCTGTTTCTAAAAAATAGTTTTATGTATATAGTTTTCTCATTTCTCTTCACCAACTTGTACTATTGTGTTCTGATCCATCACATAGAATTCAGATTAACAAAACATTGAACTTAAGGCTGTAATGTAACAAAATAGATAAAAAGTCAAGGGGGTGAATAATTTTGCAAGGCACTGTAAATTGTATTAAATATTGCCTTTATGTTTTAAATGTGTTATGAATTACTGGATACATTTTTCATAGATTAAAATTGTCAGGAATTATTTATGCCTTTTGCGCTTTTGTCTTGTTTTATCACTCTATACATTTTGGGGTACACAAGAAAACAATATTGATTAGCTGGCTAGATAGTAGGCGGATGCAGAGAAAGTTTCAAATGTTGGGTGGCAGGCTATTTTCAAGATGAACCCTGTACTTTGAGTTGAAACCATCCAAACTGGTTACTGTGTTACACACATTCATGTCTCTTGCATTGAATTGGCATCAAAAAGATTAAAAGTTCATCCACCAAAACATTTGTGATTGTTAATTTGTACGAGCTCCTACTTCATAATAAATATCAACATTACTTGTCTTGGGCCCCAATCTTTCTTTTCTGAACCCATTCACTCTCATCTTAGCTTTAAGAATAAAGCTTCATGAGTAGTTAAAATTATAAGCTATATTGAAGAAGACAATATAACTTATCTGATGCTGTTATTGTAAACTACAATGCTGCATTATCTTATATCTTAATCAATGTCAAAAAATAAAATAAAATAAAGCTTCATCCTAAAGTGTGCTTCATGCTTTATTCTTCACAAATGTTTAGCTGTTTAATCCTTCTGAAGTCTTGTTTCTAAAAAGAATAGAGGTTGTGGCCATACTTTTTTCCTCAAGTACTTTTATTATTATTATTTAAATATTTACAGTAAGCAAACACAAACAAATGATATAAACATAAACAAAAGCAGAATATCTCCACTGTTACATAAAAACAGTTATCTGTCTTTGTAATCACACCAGTAGATCAGTTTTGAACTATATCTAATAAGTCAAGGTACCACCATGAAGATATATATATATATATATATATATATATATATATATATATATATATATATATATATATCATCTATATAGTTGTCGTAATTACGAGTTTGTTGGTAATGCTATGTTCAAAGTTATGGGCTTGTGCATGCGCAATGAGCGCCGAAGGCGCTCATTGCAGGGCTTCCGATGAGCGCAAAAGGCCCGTAAGTTAGAGGGGGGAGAGGCGCGAAATGAGCACCAAAGGCTCTCATCGCGAGGCTTGCAATGTAGAGGGGCTACAAATGGTTTTCGACTTACGGCCTTGAAAACAAATGGCGGTAAACCTATAAATTTTTTTCAAGGCCGAAAGGTGCACCAAAGGCTGAAGGTGTGTGTGTGTGTGTGGGGGGGGAGGCCTGCAATGACCTCTGAAGTCCGTAGGTAAAGGAGGGGAGGCCCGCAATGAGCGCCGAAGGCCTTAGGCCGAATTCGATACAGCATGCAAATGTTTTCACAACCCGAAATGGCTATAGAGAGACAGAGGGGGGCAAAGAGAGATGGGGGGGGTGAGACACAGGGGAGGGAGAGGTGGCAGAAGAAAGACACAAGGGAGGAAGACTCGCACACGGTATAGCAAAGGTCGGAAACTGCGGCTTAGCCCTCAAAGTGTGAGAAATTACGAGCCTTGCCATCATGAGACTCGCCAAGTGCGATTCGTGCAAAAAACAAAGTTTATATATACTGGACAATTTTCAGATCTTTCTCACTTTCTCCTCAGGTGATGAACAGTGTGACTGGACATTTATCTGCAGGCGTTATTTCTGAAGAGAGATTGTTAGCTCTTTATGAGTTTGAATTCTGCTGAATACAGATAATAGGTAAAGTATAATTACTTATTAATTAATTTATTTATTTATTTATCATTTTAAAAAAAACACTTTTAAGTTACTGAAATGATTACAATTTATTTCAAACTTGATTAAATATTTGTGTTAACAACATTATTCATGTATAGCAATATTTAGAAGACAGAAAATTGTTTCTTTAGAAAAAAATAGAAATGTATTATTCAAAAAATTATTATTAATTCTTTTAATTTGAATTTACACTTCAAATTACAGCTCTCTGTCAATTTCCACAGACACTTGCTGAAGACAGTGTCACAGAAATTTTTAAAACAGTGAGCTTTTATGAAGACAGACTGTCAGCTCTGCATGATTTTCCATTCACTACTTCCATATAATAGGTACAGTATAATTAGTTCTTTAATAATTATATAATTGATTTAATAATTTAAAACATTTTATATTTTAAATAGTAATAGCAAGTTAATTAATAAAGACATAGATTAGTAATTTGAATTGCATGAATTAATGTTGTGGATTGTGGTTTACTGAAAGTATATTAATAGACAAAAGAATCATTATAGGAAATATGCTGCAGATATTGCTAATTTAAGAATTGGTGATTGGATAAATTAACTATTAATTTAAAAAATAAAATAAAAAAATAAAAAGGACATTAATGTAGTGTACTGCTGTTTAGACATAACAAATACAATTAATTAGAGCTTCATATTATCACACAGATTGGAAAAAAAGTTTGACACAATTGACATACCATCATATATTAAAAAGAAGAGTGGATTCAGAAAAAGAAAGACATTTTGCTGCTTTAATCGATTACAACTTCATGTAAGCTACAGAAATATATTAGTAACATTTGCAATAAAAAAAATTAAATACATTGAAAATTAAAAATGTAAATTTACAGATTACAATGTATGATAACAAAGAAAACAACTAACGCAAAAAAAATTCTAACAAGGGAACGAGTACAAAGATGGAAAGATCGACAGTCCCTGAAGACTCGGAAAAGGTTACAAGAAGAAGAACGTGAGAGAATTTCAAAGAAAGGAACATGTCTGTTACAGTTACATCGTAACGTCAGAGAGCTACGAATAATAAAAAAAAAAAGATAAAGATGCATGTGAGCAATATGGTAACGATAGTAATGTTGATATTGATAGTAATATTGATATATATTCTCAGGATAGTACATTATTTACATCTATAACAGTGTGGTTTGTTGAATGTTGTTTGTCAGTTTTGTTTAGCTTATCATTTTCAACAGGAAAGACCTTGAGATGGTGAGTTCATTAGTTGTTGTCAGAAAGGAAAGGTAAGACTTCCAGAAAGAGATGAATTCCAAGCATATTTACAAAGTATAATGAGTGACCCTACTTTTCAAAATTATAGTAATTTCAAGCAAAACATAAGGTCTTATAATAGTGCCATTTAATTTGCTTCTATGGGTGCAAATTTAGCTGCTAATGTTCCAGGACATGGCCCTTACTGTTTTAAAGTCCAAGGCCAAATTTACCACCGTACTTTTCATTTACACCCAGAAGTTGGAGAGCAAAGAAAATTTGCTCAACTATATGTCCTAGATACAATGGAAGCAGTTGAACAATGTATGAAGCTTTCTGAAAGTAAAAAAATGCTTAGCCACTGTTTTTCAAGAGCTTGATAATATTATGGCCAAAACCCATATACTCAAGCATAATTTTTTTTTATCGGAAGTAGAACGGGAACAACAGAGTCATGCTGAACAAAATCATTTGAATATTCCAAGAGTCAATATGGTTCTTCGAAGCGGTCGTCATTGTGATAAACGCTGTTCTAATTTACCAACATCTAATGAGGTTGCGATGGTGTCTCAAAATGACAATGGGGAACCACCATTTCAGCGTGATATTAGAATATATCCCAGAAATCAAGAGCAGCCTTTCATTAACATAAGTATCTTAAGTAGTAATTTGGATCCAATGACATATCCAAATTTGGATCCAAATATGCAGGATGGTAACCTAAATTAATACTTCAAAGTTATCCAAAAAGTAAAGTAGGTGTCAGAAAAAATATTTCAATGCTTGAAAATAAAGTTTCACAAACTGTTATTCAAGATGAATTTAATCCCATTTTATATGGTGGAAAACTGACAACAGTAGATCATTGATTTATATCTGCAAGAAGAAGAAAATAATCAAAATTTCATTAACTATCAACAAAATGAGCTATGTGTTGAACAGTATTGTGGATTTATGGATTATGTAGCTGAAGTTGCTACAAACAGCGAACTTCCAGCTGGCCGAGCTGTCATTTTGCCATCTTCTTTCCAAGGATCTACTCGCAATATGAGAGAAAGATACAATACAGCTATGGCTATTGTGACTGAATTTGGGAAACCAGATGTATTTGTTACATTTACATGTAATCCACAATGGACAGAGATTGTGGATAATTTAAAAGCTGGACAAAGTGCTTCTGATAGACCAGATTTCGTGGCTAGAGTTTTCAAAATTAAACTATCAGCATTAATACATGACATAACCATTGGTAATGTATTTGGTAAGTGTGTGGCTTATGTTTATACTATAAAATTTCAAAAAAGAAGCCTTCCACATGCTCATATTCTTTTAATCCTTTAAGAAAAGGGTAAATTGAATTCTGCTGATCGAATGGATTCAGTTATTATTGCTGAACTACCAGATCCACAAAAACATGCTGCACTTTATAAAATTGTTACACATCGCAGGATTCATGGCCCATGTGGAGTTATAAATCCGCAGTCATCATGTATGGAAAATAATAAATGCACCAAAGATTTCCCTAAGGAATTTAGAGTAAAAACTTTTGCAAATTGTGATGGATATCCTTTGTATCGAAGAAGAGAAGGTCAAACTGCAATTTTTTGCGGAAAAAATGTAGATAACCAATATGTTGTTCCATATAATCCACATTTGCTGATGCACACATAAATGTTGAAGCTTGCACTTCTATCAAATCAATTAAATATGTGTTCAAATATATTTAAAATGATATGATGCAGCAACTGTTGTGGTGCAAAGTGGTCAAAACGAAGAAGACAATCAGATTGTATATGATGAACTTTCATTTCATGTAGTTGCTTGCTATGAAAGTGCTCCAGAAGCGATGTGGCGCCTTCTGAAATTTGAAATGCATGATCAGTCACATGCAATTTAGCGATAAGCTGTTCATTTGCCACAAAGACACTAAGTTTATTTTAATGCTGGTGATGAAGAAATGCTCTTGACCAAAATGAACATAGAGAAAGGACACTTACTACTTGGGTTAAATTAAATTGTAACGACAGTGAGACAAGGGAATTATTATACATTGAGATTCCATATCATTATGTTTCATTAATGGGTTATGACAAAAAAGAAATAGGAGTGGTAATAAAATAATTCCCAGAATTTATACTGCTACTCCAAGAGACATTGAACGTTTTTGTTTACGTTTACTCCTTTTAAATGTTCCAGGTGCACAAACTTTTGAACATTTGAGAACTGTGAATTACATAGTTTATGATACATTTCACAACAAAGAAACTTCCTTTGCATATGATACTGAATGGCAGAGATGTCTAGAAGATGCAGCACTATGTCAAATGCCTAGACAGATGAGGGAACAGTTTTCATTAATTTGCATATTTCATAATGTACCTGAAGCATTATCTTTGTGGAACAAATTTAAATTAAATATGTGTGAAGACTTTTTGAAACATTATAGTGAGTCCATTGCAGAATTAAAAGGATTAACGGAAATTCAAGAGGTCTTTCTTTGTCATGGCTTAAGTTGTGCAACTTTTAATCTGCCAGATCCAGAAATTATTGATGAAATAAACTATAAAGGGTATGACTCTATTGTGGAAAAACAAAAAGCAAAAGAAAAAATTGCCAGTTTGAATACATTGCAATTAGAAGCATTTAAAGCCATACAACAAGCACTAGATGAAATGCTCAAGGAGCGTTATTTCTATCTAGATGGGCAAAACTTATCTTTAATATTTATTAATGAGTTTAATTTGAGGTTAAAAAAAAAATTGAGGTCAAGAAAAAGTCTGAAAAAAGACAGGAGCTGTACAGAGAGAAACGTACAGAGAGAGAAACTGGCAGAAATTGTGAAATTCTGGCATTTATTTTGAAAATATAACAACTATGTGATAATAAATGACTTCATATTATCACTATCCTTCAATAAAATCTTTTTTTTTTGCATGATCAGTCATATTTTTAAAATAAATGCAAAAAGTTCACAATTTGTGCCAGGGTATTCAAACTTTTGAGCACAACTGTATATATATATATATATATATATATATATATGTATATATATATATATATACAGAGTGGTACTTTGGTTCTCAGCCTTAATCCGTTCCGGACTGCAGGTTGAGTACCAAAACGATTGAGTACCAAACTCCCATAAGGTGTAATGTAAATTGGGTTTAATAAGTACCAAGTTTGCACGATGAGTACCAAGGATTTTTGCTCATTCAGACAGGTTGTGTATCAAAAATGTTGAGTTCCAAGGAGGCTGAGAACCAAGGTACCACTATCACTTATATAGTTGTGGCTCTTGCAATGTTGTTGATGTTTGCGATGTTGGTGACATTTTCAGTGCAGTCAAACTGCGAGCCTCGCAAAGCAAGGCTCTCCAGAGGCGCCACACTGTTCAAGCGCGTCGCATCACCATATTCCAAGCAACTACCTGGATGCAACCCTGCCAGCAGCACCGCACTCCTGCTCTGTGCCTGCCATGTCTCCTCCCTCCTTCCCCCTTATCCTCCTTCTTCCCCCCTCTACAATTACCTCCCTACCTCCTTTCCCCTCTCTCCTTACTATTATGCGATGACCTCCTGCTGCTGCACTCTTCTCCCTGCAGCGCCGGCTTCTGCCTGTGTCCCAACCGGATTATGCTAATGATGTGATGCGCATGGGATGTCACGTCACTAGCATATGCCAGTTCCGACACAGAAAGAAGCTGGCGCTGCAGGGGAGAGAGCAGCAGCTGGAGCTGATCCCATGATAGTAAGGAGAGAGGGGATAGGGGGTAGGGAGGGAATTGTATCGGGGGAAAGGAAGGATGAGGAGGATAAGAGGGAAGGAGGGAGGAGGAGGAGGGGAGGAGGAGGATAAGGGGGAGGGGGCGAGACACAGGGGAGGGAGAGGGGGAAAGAGACACAGGGGGGAAGAGACACAGGGGAGGGATGTGGGGAAGAGAGATCTGGGAGGGAGAGAGCTGAAAAGAGACACAGGGGAGGGAGGGGGAATGAGACACAGGCTGGGGGAGGGAGAGTCACAGGGGAAGGGAGAGGGGAGGATAGAGACAAATGGGAGGACATGGGAAGGAGAGGGGTGAAAAGAGACACAGGGGAGGGAGGGGGGAAAGATACACAGGGGAGGGGGGAAAGAGACACATGGGAGGGAGAGGGGGAAAGACACAGGGGAGGTAGAGGGGGAAGAGACACAGGGGAGGGAGAGGGGGGAAGAGGGGGGGGGAAGAGACACAGGGGAGTGAGAGGGGATAAAACAAAGGGAGGAAAGGAGACACAAGGGAGGGAGAGGGGAAATGAGACACAAATTAAACTTGTAGACAGATCTGGGTCTCAATAGACAAAAGGGCATATGTGGTAATCATAACAAATTGTTGTAAGAATATGAAGCAGATTTGATATGTGAAGAATACAATAAATACGATAATTTGAATAAAACCAAAACCAATAATTTTGCATAAAACAAAAACCTCATTGTCCTGATCTACTGCTTGATTGGGCTTGAAAAGATCCTAGATCAATCCTACCCAGTAGAATTGTGATGTCTGTTGTATCACTGTTAGCAGGAGATGGACCAGTACTAGAAAATTTAATACCAGGAGCATAAACAATACCACAGGCAGATCGAGGCTGAAGAAGTTACCATCAGCAACTATTTCCCCAGGATCAGCAACAAACATCCCAAGCAAGGACTCACACATATTATGTAAGTCCAAACTGAAACTGATTTATTGGTCGCAGTACATCAAATTTATAACAATCTCCAACCATCAGTAAACATTACTCTCGCTAATCCCCAAAGTCCTTGGGTCATGTGGGAGACCTGTCCATCAAATGAGGTCATCCTCCCTGATCACCCCCTGTAGACCAGGAGCCTAACTGATTGATTAGTCTAAACCCTTCCTTGTTCTAGTCCTTCCAGGGGCTTATCCAGTCAGAACAATAGGGGAGACACCTTGATTTTAGAAATCGTAGCCCGTAAAGGAGCCTGGAAGCAGCCTGCTATTAAATTGGCCTCTTTCATCTACCTGCAAATGATTGGGTGGTTACAGGCAGAAAAACCTTAAGGGCTGGGAAAATCTGAACTCCGTCCCAGCAAAGCCCTTAAATGTTACTATCGCAAATCACTATTAAATTGCTAAGAATCCCCAAGGACGCACTGGTGTTCAAATCCATAGAAGGAAAATGGAGCCAAAAATATTACGGCCTCCAAATAGGACCCCCAAAGGCGCAAATGGTTTACAGACAAGTTCTTAACACCGTAAAATACAATACAAATGCACCACTGGACTTAAAAAAATGGGGAAAGCAATGAAAGGCATTACAATTACTGGCACAAAAATCCCCAAATAAAAAATAGGCATTACATTTTTATTTTATTTTATCATATATTGGAATGGTCATGCATATGCCAATATGAAAAGCCATGCTGCAACATGCATAAAGCAACTAAAGATGCACTACCTGATTAAACTGCAACACAAAAACATGAAACTGCCTGCCATATTAACCCTCTCTCACTCACAGTGGACCCTGAAATATAAATATAATTGCATATACATCTCACTCATCACATCTACATTGGGAAAATAAATAGAGGCCAAATTACACCGCCACATCACATATATCAAGTACCAGGGTAACATTTTATTATTTGTTGTTCAGTCCTTCAGTCATGTCCAACTCTCTGTAACCCTATGAACGGCAGCACATTTAGTTATGTCTCTACCTGTGCTGTTACACAAGGTTTGCATGCCAAAGATACTGGAGTGGGTTGCCAGTTCCTTCTCCAGTCGACAGTGATTTGTCTGATCTCTCTGCTATGACCTGCTCAGGGGAATGTTGATACTCCACAGTATTACAAATTGGACTTTGCATGTGTATTACCCCTTTATTATTATACACTAGCGACTCGGTTGGTGTATTTTTTTGTTATCAGAGGCGCTTTTGCTCTCATTGTAAGGTCTGCGCTGATCTCCTTTTTGCAAGTCTCTCCTCTGGTGTAGCTGGTGTCCTATGAGCACCGTTGGCGCTCCTTGTGAGGCGCGCATTGAAGTGCTTTGTCGTTTATTGTGATACTGTGGTGTTTTTTTTTGTGTATATGTATTTTTTGAAGATAATTAATTTATTAATGAAATGATAAATGAATATACTTTACTTATTTGTAATTAATATATGCAGCAGGCAATGTACTGAAGAGCTAACAATCTGTTTTGATGTTCTTGCAGCATACAATGTAGATTTGCACTGTTGTTGAGCTGAGGTGTAAGTGTCAGCAATGTGTGCAGTGTGTAGTGTAAATAGGCTGTGTGCGCGAGGGGAAACCGTTTGTGTAGCTGTGTACTGCTGCATTCTGTAAGTTAGTGTTGTAAAATGGCGGCGATTGTGTATGAGGTATGCGGGTGTGGATGGTTTAGCGTCCTTGCTAATAGTGTATGTTGTACCTCGTACAGATTTTTTAAAAGTCGTATATGCATGGCGGTGTTTTGCAGCTTTAGTAGTCGTGTAGCCTTGTTTTAGTTTTTTGGGCGGCCATTCTTTCTGTCGCTTTAGGACAGAATGAAGTGAGTAACCTCACTTCCAGACATCCTGGGTGTCCCCCCATGCTGTGGGTAAGGTTTTTATTTTATTTTTGTGCGTATTTTGTGTTTTTTTTATAGTTTTTTGCTGTGCGCGGTTCGGCCGTTAAGGTCGTATTTTTGCAAGTTCGTAATTTTTTTTTTCTAAGTCCTGCGGCTCATATTTTTTTGTGTATGTCCGTATTTAGTCATTGCGTGTTATAGTTTTTTTTTCAAAGTCACGCTTCTGTGGCTGTTTGTAAACGCTTGTGAGGCGCCGTAGAGCCTCCATCTCCGCAAATGTGGCCCATCGCTTCGCAAGGGTCTGCATTTGAGGCCTGCAATGAGCCTTTGGCTCATTGCAGCCAACGTTGGAGCCTCCACCTTCTGCAAATGCGGCCCCTTGCGAGATCACAAAGTATGTGATGATATATATTATTATATGATATCTTATGATATTATTACTATTATTATGGTTATCATATGTATTAACCTATAGCATAATAACTAGAGCTCATTAGTTTACTGATATAGGAATGTGACACAAATGTGATGTATTTGGATGTTTCAAAACCCCAACCATTGAAAACACACTGACACAGTGATCATGGTATAACAAAGCTTTATTTCAGATACAGAGCACAATCAGAAATGTGCATTAATATCATGGATGTGGTGTGGGCTTATCCCGGGAAGGCAAGAGGCTCCAAAAGGGGATGCCTACAGGGGGTGATGTCATAGTCTAGAATAATCATGATGCACAGCACCTCCCAGGCTCACATGTGGTGATTAAAAGGATCATCAAAAATAAATGTGCTTAACACTAACAACTTGTCTATATCTGCTCAATTAAATAGATCCTGAAACCTCTGGACTGTGTAATCCGATCCAGTGGCACACATACAGTGTGTTGACAAAACAAAAATCTGAAATAAGTGGTCAAAAAGAAAAAGGCAGGGAGGATAAAAAATAAAAAAACATGCTAAATACTGTAACTGTAACAATATACCAACTTACCTGATTCCCATATGCAAGCATTACTAACTATTAGCTAGTTCTCAGAATAACTCACTGGCCATGACCATTAGTAATGATATGTCGTCTTGCAATAAATGCTTTGCTGTGACCAGTGTTAGTGATCAAGTTGTACTATCACCTTCTCCATATGAAATTGTTAAGCAACATTGATATCACATCCATCAGCTATACAGCTGTTAGCACATGTTAAAGGATTCTTATGATATCAGCAATAGGGGAAAATACCTATTAATACAGAGAGGACACAAAGGTCAGATTCAATGTTTATTACATTAGACCTAAGGCTCTTTTGTGATATTGAGGTCAGGATCACATGCTTCACTAGTGCATATATTAATGCTGGCTATCATTAAAACACTATTGTTTTCCTACCTGTTTGCCTAGATTATTGACTCCTCCCCTGGTCCCAGGACGATCCCAGCTGGGGGCCCATCTGACCAAATCTTCCGAAGCGGCTACACAGCTCCCCTGCTTTTCCGTCTACTAACATAAGGTTTGGAAGTAGGGTGAGTCATGAATATCAATAATATTTCACATAATGCTCAGGGCCTGAATGAACCAGTTAAAAGGGAGGTTGCCATAAAAGAATACCAAATACTAGGGGGTGATGTGATTTTGGTTCAAGAAACGCATTTTAAGAAAATAGCGGTCCCCAAATTCTGGGGGAAGGCATACAAACAAACCTTCCATTCTACCGCCAGAGAGAAAAAGAAGGGGGTGTCTATTTTAGTGCACACCAGGCTTAATTTCCATCACACCCGTACTCAGACAGACCCCAAGGGTAGATATCTAGCAGTCCATGGCACCATCCATGAACGTAAAATAACCTTTCTCAATCTATATGCAACAAACACGGATCAGGCAACATTTTTCAATAAAATTTCAGACTACTCTTGGGCCATGAACACAGTCTTAGACCCATCCAAAGATAATTCAACTACCTCCGCTGCATCCAATATTCCCACAGCTACCAAGGCCTTTAAAAACCTCCTAAAATCTAACTGCCTGATAGACTCCTGGAGGATATTAAATCCTTCCGACAAAGAATATACCTTTTTCTCCTCTAGACATCAATCTCATTCACGGATTGACTACCTGTTAATCCAGCAACACTTGACGCCAAACTTAGCAGCTGCGTCTATCCAGCCCATAGCATGGTCAGACCATGATTTAGTACGTATCTCCCTAACGGGGCTCCTGCCACCAGGTCGTTCTCCTTCGTGGACTTTAAATCCAGGCCTACTAAATGATTTAAACATTAAAGAAAAAATTAACAATGCAATTATAGAATACTTCGCAATTAATAGTGATGGCGAGATAGACAATTCAGGAGTGTGGGAAGCTCATAAGGCGGTGATTAGAGGGGTTTGTATTCAGCTGGTGGCAGCTGCGAAAAAAGCAGATCAGGCGCGAATAGTCAATCTTAACAATAACATTTCTGAATTACACTCAAGATTTGCTAAACAGAATGAGCCACAGGTCTATAATGAGATTTTTAAACATAAACAATCAGTAAATGCAATACTTAGGAAAAAGATGGTCTCCATACTACAACGTACCCAAGCTACCTTTTTCAGATGCACCAATAAACCCGATGGTATGCTAGCCAGAAAGCTTAAAGCACAAAGGGCGGATTCATTTATCCCCAAAATAATCAATAAAGGAAATGTACCTGTGTTTAAGCCAGACAAAATTGCTGAAGTGTTTCAACAATTTTATATGGAACTATACTCAGCCCTCCCCCCCCCCCCCCATTCGGGATCTAGAGCTCATGAATCACAAATTGATTGCTTTCTTTCCTTGGTTGAGATCCCTCAAATTGATAGAACGTTTGCAGAAGCCCTCACACAACCCATCACAATAGAAGAAATTAAAGGGGGAATTGGTGCAGTCAGATCACATGCTGCTCCTGTTCCAGATGGATTTATGAATTATTACTACAAACAATGTTTGGATCCCTTACTACCCCACCTTCAGGGGCTGTTTAATGGGTTTTTGTCAAGTTTCCCAATAAGATCAGAACTTCTGGAAGCAAAAGTTATTGTGATTCCTAAAGAAGGAAAATACCCCACCCAATGCAGATACAGACCAATCTCATTGATTAACACAGACATTAAATTGTACTCTAATATAATGGCAAACATATTGGCCCCATTGTTGCCAAATGTGATCCATCCAGACCAGGTGGGCTTTATTGCAGGTGGAGAAGCTCTGGACAACACCAGGAGAGTCTTAAAACTGATAGATATAGCCTCTAAAGAAGACAGTCTGTTAATGCTCTTGTCACTGGATGCAGAGAAAGCGTTTTCGATCAGATAGATTGGGCTTTTATGTGGATGACAATTTCTAAATTTGGTCTTGGAGAAGGCTTTCTGAAGGGCATTAGGTCCTTATATGCTGGTCCAGTGACATTCATTGTATATAAGGGGTTTGGTTCCCAGCGGTTTAACATTACTAGAGGCACTAGACAAGGCAACCCACTGTCACCTGCAATTTGCTCTATGCCTGGAACTCTAGCTGTGGCAATCAGAATCTGCCCAGACATAAGGGGAATGCGGGTGGGCCCTTGAGAACACAAACTTAATCTCTTTGCGGACGATGTTCTGCTTTCACTAACCGAGGCAACAATTAGTCTACCTAACCTGTTCCACTTGCTCGCAATTTTCGGCCAAGTTTCGGGGTTTAAAATCAACACAAACAAAAGTGTAGCCCACAATATTATGTAACCACAAGTTATGAAAGATACCCTAGAGAAGAGCTTTCCCATCAAGTGGGCTCCCAAATATATAACGTATCGAGGAATCAATATCCCAAGATCGACAGGTCTAGTATATGAGGCAAATTTTCCTTGAGTGTTCGGTAGAATCAAAGGGGACATCGAGAGATGGTCATCCTTTAGCATTTAGTGGTTAATAAAATTAGATGCCATCAAGATGAATGTTACCCCAAAAATTCTTTACCTATTTAGGACAACCCCGACACCAATCAACCTAAAATACCTTAAATTAATGAAAAAAACGCTTTTTAAATTTGTCTAGAACAATAAACGACCAAGAATCAATAGAGCCACGATGTGTGCTCCTACGCTGAAGGGGGGATTGGCTTTCCCTGATCTAATGAAATATTATAAAGCCACGAGGCTAGCACAAATCACAAATTGGTTCAAGAAAGAGGCTATACCTGTCTGGGTGGAAATTGAGAAACAAACCTTAGAGAACAAACAATGGGTGTTGTCTCATGTCTTATGGCTTAGCATAAATCAGGAGCTGCGAATACACGCATTGCCATCTGTATTAACAACTCTTGAAAAATTTGGAAAGATATTAATAGAAGGACAAACCTTTTACGTGTAGGCTCCGGTTTAACCCCGCTTTGGCAGCCCCATAGGGATCATCATTTCAGTAAGATGGCCCAGATGAAATGATGGATAAACAATAATGTAACAATAGCGGCAGGTACTTGGGTTCCCTCAACAATATCAGGACTAACCAAGGTGCCCCATAGAGAGTGGCTTAATCTAAGGGTAGTCAATCAGGTGCTAACTCAGATTACGAGGACTAATAGACATAATGCTAAATCAATCTTTGAGCGCTGTTGTATCAACAATCCTGGGGGTAAGAGTAATATTTCCATCATATATAACCACCTTTCTGATCTCTTTAGCGGGATTAAATCACACTATCAAGTGGCATGGGAATCTGAGTTGCATATATCACTAGATGGTAGTCAATAGGGGAAAGATTCTCAAACAAGCTAGTAACTCTTCCCTAAATATTACGCTAAAGGAAAATGCTTTTAAAACAATAATGAGGTGGTACCTCACGCCATCGAGACTCCACCTTTCAAACCAATCACTTCCTGATACTTGTCCGAGGGGTTACACAAACACAGGTACCTTAAGCCACATGCTCTGGGACTGTCCTAAAATCAGACACATAGGGGTAGCAACATATGACTCACTGGAAAAGCTTTGGAGTATTCCATTACAGCAGAAGCCAAAAGAAGCTCTCTTAGGCCTACCAATCACAGGGCTTTCCAAAGCGGAGCAATTCTTGACGAATCAGATATTTTTAGCTTCTAGATGTATTATAGCAAAACATTGCAAAATTACTGCCTGACTTACAATGAGGTGCTACAAAAATCAGGTTCATTCAGGCCATGAGCTCACTTTTTGCTGATATTGATGGGATATACAAACGATGGGACTCTGGATGGACTCTGAGAGGACCAAAGTGAGGTGGGTGTAACTCCTTCCAACCTAGCAGCTGGGCTCCCTATTACCTTGTTCCTGCCCCTTCTGCTAATATGTATGTGTCTTTATGTATAACCATGTTTGAAACCTTCTGTGACTGTTTATAGTAGTTCTACAGATTATTTTGATAATCAAACAAGGTTTAAAAACTAAGAGTCATCTTACATGTTGTTTAGAATACATGAGATTTGTAATATTGTTTGACAAATTCTTATTGTTTATTTGCTGTCTCTTACAATAAAAAGTTAATAAAAAAAAACAAAAACAAAAAAAACAAGCAGAACCATATAGGCCCCAACCGGACCTAAAAAAAACTTAAAATACCAAGCGGAACCATATAGGCCCCAACCGCTCCTTAAAACCCTTAAAATACCAAGCGGGACCATTGGGTCCCCAACCGGACCTAAAAAAAAAACCTTAAAATACCAAGCGGGACCATATAGGCCCCAACCGTACCTAAAAAAACAAGAATATTCCAAGCGGATCTATATAGGCCACAACTATGCCATGGGTGGATATATATATATATATATATTGTGACAGATTCACTGTCACTCTCAGGATCCGTGTCCTGATATCCAGCACCAAAATGGAGAAAGCAGGAGCCCTTTAAATGTTTAGCAGATTTATGCTGTTTATTTGTCAGCATACAACAGAAAATAAAGCAAACAGAAAATAAGTCCTAGCTTCTCCTTGAAGCCCTGCATAACTAAACTGTAATTCCCTTACTATCTTACCTAGAAGTGAAAACATACAGTCCAAATATAGGTAGCAGAGGTGTTTTTCTCTCTCACCTCGGCTCTGTATCTCCGGCCTCTCTTTCCAAAGCAGATCCCTCCTTTGGTCATTACCTCCAGGGACTTTCTGATCCTCTTATCTGCATGCTCGCTTTTCAAAGCTTCTGGCTTTGGTCGTTTAGTTTTCAGTGCGGCCTCTGACTTCGGCCCTGCACACATCCACAGCACTCCAGCTCTGTCAAACAGCTCTCCCCCTGGAGACAGCCACCGCAGGTCCTGATTGCAGCCACACCCCTGCCTTTTGAGCAGGTTGTTAACTCTCTCACTCCTGGGGAAAAGTCTTGAAGAGCTCTCTTCTGCCCTCTGGTGGCACTTCACCACAATATATATATATACACATATACACATAAATACTTATTTTTACGCATGTGTGTATATTTAGTAAACTCCCCGTTAGCCGGCACTCCCTATTGCCGTAGTACCTAAACTATCTATATAATCCCTGTCTCCTAAAAAATAAAATGTCTGGCTTCTAGCCAACATGGCTGGTTCCTAAATGTTTTGTTAACCCCTGATCTTGAGATCCAATCCAGAGGTAAAATCATGGTGATTTTTTTTAATTTATTTATTTTTTTTTTTTAATTTTATTTTTTTATTTTATTTTTTACCCCTATATAATAGTTACTTTCTGCTTCGAAGACGCTTGGATTTTCTAGGACAGTCCACCACCTCCAGTACTTTCTTTCTCTTGCGCAGGGAATCATCCCTCGGTCCTGCTCCAAGCGGATCTATATAGGCCACAACTATGCCATGGGTGGATATATATATATATATATATATATATATATATATACACATATACACATAAATACTTATTTTTACGCATGTGTGTATATATAGTAAACTCCCCGTTAGCCGGCACTCCCTATTGCCGTAGTACCTAAACTGGGCCATTTTGGCCCCAAAAAACAAATAGGAAAAAAGTTATTTTTTTGTGCAGTCTCAAACTGCCGAATAGTGCCGGACAGTGCCGGTTATGCAGGTTTAGCAGGAGTTTTTTGAAAATGGGGAATTGACGCCAGTGCTGGTTGCTTGAGAGGCCGGTTAGTTGATTGCCGGAAAAACTGGATTTTTACTGTATATACATATACACATATATTTACATACATATATATATATATACATATATATATTTAAAAAAAATCCCTTGACCAAATGCTATTCTCATTTTTATAGACTCTGATTGGTTGAAATCAATGTCAATCAGAATTTCAGCCAATCAGAGTCTTCCAGAATTAGAATAAAAGGCAGAGCGTGGGAAAAAATCAATTAGTCGTGGGTAGCTCCTTGAAGGAGGAGCTCTGTTATTTAGGTTTTTTTAGGTGGAGGCTGGATTCTTTAATCAAGATGGATAGCCACAATATCCAGGGCAGAAGGTTGCCACTGGAGGGGTCAATTGGGCAGGTATGTATTATTTCCTTATTGTATGTCCCCCCCACCCCTATTTTTATTTTAATTTTTAAAGTGACAGGAAATGTATACTTTTTTTAATTGCAATGTTAAAGATACATTGCCTGTCACTTGGAAAAATGAAATAAAAATATGGGGAGGGGGGTTGGGTGCCTGGGTTATGTGTTTTATGTGCTGGTAAAAAAATTTTTTTAGTAATGTAGTTAGTATTAGGCTTGTAATTTTTTTTTAATTTTTGGTGCCTTTTTTATTTTATGTAATGTAGTTTAGTGCTTTTTGTTGGGGACATAGTTTAGCAATTAGGGACTATGAGTAGGTAGTTAGGTGGGTGGTTCCCAGGCCCTGTGGGCCTCATAGGGTGGTTCCCAGGCCCTGCAGGCCTGATTGGGGGGTTCCCAAGCCCCATGGGCCTGATTGGGGGCATCAGAGGGCAGGAGGGGGTAGTGGGGCCCAGATGGGGACAGTGTAAGGCAGGAGGGGTAGATGGGGGCAACAAAGGGCAGGAGGGGTAGATCGGGGCATCAGAGGGCAGGAGGGGTTAGATGGGGCATCTGAGGGCAGGAGGGGTAGAGGGCCTAGATGGGGGCAGTGTAAGGTAGGAGGGTGTAGATGGGGGCATCAGAGGGCAGGAGGAGATAAATGGGTGCATCAGGGGGCAGGAGGTGGTAGCAGGGCCTAGATGGGGGCAGTGTAGGGCAGGAGGGGGTAGATGGGGCAGTGTAGGGCAGGAGGGGTAGATGGGGGCGTCAGAGTGCAGGAGGAGGTAGATGGGGGCATCAGAGGATAGAATGGAATAGCCGGACCTAGATGGGGGCAGTGTTAGGCAGAAGGGGGTAGATGGGAGCATCAGAGGGCAGGAGGAGGTAGATGGGGCCATCAGAGGGTGGGTGGGGGTAGCGGGCCTAGATGGGGGCAGTGTAAGGCAGAAGGGGGTAGATGGGGGCATCAGAGGGCAGGAGGGATATATGGGGTAGCGGGGCCTAGATGGGGCAGTATAGAGCAGGAGGGCCTAGATGGGGGCAGTGTAGGGCAGGAGGGGGGAGTTGGGGGCATCAGAGGGCAGGAGGGGGTAGATGGGGCATCAGAGGACAAGAGGAGGCATCATGGAGTAGATGGGACAGTGTAGGGTATCAGAGGGCAGGAGGGGTTAGATGGGGGCAGTAGTGGGAAGGAGGGGGGGTAGCGGGGCCTAGATGGGGCAGTGTAGGGCAGGCGGGGTAGATGGAGAATCAGAGGGCAGGAGGGTGTAGCGGGCATAGATGGGGGTGGTGTAGGGCAGGAGGGGGTAGATGGGGGCATCAGAGGACAGGAGGGAGTAGTGGGGCCTAGTTGGGGGAAGTGTAGAACAGGAGGGGGTAGATGGGAGCATCAGAGGGCAGGAGGAGGTAGATGGGGACATCAGAGGGCAGAAGGGAGTAGCGGGGCCTAGATGGGGGCAGTGTAGGGCAGGTGGGGGTAGATGGGGGCATCAGAGGGCAGGAGGAGATAGATGGGGGCATTAGAGGGCAGGAGGGGGTAGCGGGGCCTAGATGGGGCAGTGTAAGGCAGAAGGGGGTAGATGGGGGCATCAGAGGGCAGGAGGGATAGATGGGGGCATCAGAGGGCAGGAGGGAGTAGCGCGGCCTAGATGGGGGCAGTGTAGGGCAGGTGGGGGTAGATGGGGGCATCAGAGGGCAGGAGGAGATAAATGGGGGCATTAGAGGGCAGGAGGGGGTAGCAGGGCCTAGATCGGGGCAGTATAGGGCAGGAGGGGTTAGATGGGGCATCAGAGGGCAGGAGGAGGCAGATGAGGTATCAGAGAGCAGGAGGGGTAGCGGGGCCTAGATGGGGGCAGTGTAGGGCAGGAGGGGGTAGTTGGGGGCATCAGAGGTCAGGAGGGGGTAGATGGGGCATCAGAGGGCAAGAGGAGGCATCATGGAGTAGATGTGACTAATTTAAAGTGATAGATACATATTTTTAACAAAATCATATGAAATAAGACATGAAAGCTGATATACAGATTGTGGTGTATCACCAAATTAATATTACACAAGGTTCGTCTACATTAAAAGGTATTTATTAAAAGGCAGATAACACAATACTATAAATGTATTACAAACACAACAGCCCAGACCCACGGAGCAACACCCCCTTTTAAATCTATCTACCTATATATATAGTAATTCCCTTCCCCAAACGCTTGATCTTACCCACGGTTAGACCATTGACATCACCTCCATCACCATCAAGGAAGAAAACAGGCCCAAGCACAAGTTTCCTGCCTGGATATATCCTTAGTTGAGATGATGTAATTTACATCACATCCTGTCCATGCATGACTTCCTTTAGCAATTGTGGGAGGGAAGTAAAGATTCTCAGCCCTCCTACAAAGGCCTGTTTGAGGAAGTCCTGAATTACTATTCAAGGAAGACAAGTTACCACACAGATATCATATAATTAAATTGTATTATCTAAATAAATTTAAAATACAATGTTAAAGTGATTGATCATTTTTGGTGGGGCGCCCCTTTGCCCCTATACACCAACCGCTCCTGCAATAGATCACTTTAACATAGAATCCTATGCTCTTTCACACAACGTATCTCATCTAGAGTGAGGTAACTGTCCCTTTGACTGCAACTATCATTTGCTAGCTGTAATCTGTGTTGGGTTCTTGATCTTTATATTTCTTGGCTCCTAATGCTCTTTTGATTCTGGCTGCGGTCTGTGACTGTATATACTGCAGTGGGCACACCCATACATGGACTGGCTATTGGTTGATTCCTGTTGTTGTGCCCACTGAAAGCAGTGATTTGTCAGCCTCATGGATTTAATGACGCATGACTGATCCATCTATCCCTTGTATATTCCATGAAGCTGACATGTCAGTGTCCTTGTTGATCATCCTGTACATGTATAGTGTGTGTGATATACATGTGGTGGCATGTTGGTGTATGCGATATTCACCTGACGATGTGTTGACCTGGCTCTAAGTGTATCTATGTGTGTTATTTACTCTATGTGTATTTGTATTATGTGTAGTCAGTATATATGTGTAATCAAAATTTAAGTGTAAAATAGTATCACATATATAGTTGGAGCATTGCAGGTTGTTGCTAATGCTTATGAGCTCATGCAGCGTGCCCGCTGCCACTGCGGCCCTCGCAAAGCCAAAGGCGCTCATTGCGCTGATGGAGATGAGCACCATAAGCGCTCATCCCTACGACCCGATCTCAATTATCCAAAGTGCCAGCCCCGTAGCAGTTTGAAAAAAAATTGTGTTTAAAAATTACGGCCCGTAACACTTTGCAAAAGAAAGTGGGACTTAGAAAAGAAAAAAAGAAAAATACGACCCGCCTTAGAAAAAAAAAATACGACTTACACCAAAAAAAAAATACGACCCACGGGACTTTTAAAAACATTAAAAAAAACATAAAAAAAAAAATCACACACAGCACCCACCGTCTGTGAGGTTGCACACGAATTTAAGTCGAATTTCACGAATCAAAAAAATGACGGCAGAAAACCCCAAAGACAAGGCCATCCACGGCAAATGAAAAAACGGACTCGGAACAATTATCCGAACTCAGTAACACTTCATGCGGCACGTAGTAAATCCAAAATCTAAGCCATTTTCTATGGAAGAAGTAAGTACCTTGCATGAAAAGGTGGCTGGAACATAAATTGACGGCTGAAACGCAAATAGCTCATGCGCATTGCGTTATAATAGTTTCTACTTCAGCTCACACTTTATAAATACTGCAAACTTTCTAGAATTTTCTCCATTTCTCCTCAGGTGATGAACAGTATGACTGTACATTTCACTGGTGGTGTTACTACTGAAGCAACTTGATTATCATTTTAGAAGTTTAAAATCTGCAAATTACAGCAAATAGGTAAGCTATAATTAATTAATTAATTAATAAATTAATAATTACAAAAAATATATATGGTTTGAAATATTGCCAATAACAACATTATTCATGTACAGTAACATTGAAAAGATTTATACATTTTTAAAATTACTAAATTAATAATTTCTAAAAAAAATGGGTTTTAAATATTCCTCAAAAACAACAATATTATTGCACAGAAGCAATTGGAAGACATTATTCATGTATAGTAAGATTTCAAGACAGATAAATGTTTAGGTGGGGTAAACTAGTGTAACTTTTAAAATAGAAAAAAAATGAGAAATTTAAAGAAGAAAATAACTTTTATTAAGACATATTTGAAGACATAACTTATGCTTCTAGCAAAAAAAAATGTTTTAATATTTTCTAGTGGATTTTAACATTTCCATATTTTTGTCATTTTGAACAGACTCTGCCTGAGGAGTGTCACTGACTAATTTGCAGCATTGCACAATTTCACACAGACTGTCAACTCAAGCCAACAGGTAATGTACAAAAATACATTTGCTTAACAAAAATAGTATGGTCTTAGTAAAAAAAAAATATATATATATATATATTGAAAAGTAAATATATTTCAACATTTGCATCCCTGTCTGTCATTTTCAACAGACACTGCCTGAAGAGTGTCGCAGGAAGATTGGCAGCAGGGGACCCTCTGTCATTCATAGACAACAAATTCAACACAACAGGTACAGTATAACAAATAATAATAATAAAAAAAAAACATGATCTATCCTTTTTGGTGTGCGCCAATGTGAAAACGCACTGCAACCTAACTAACCCTCTAAGCCTAACCCCATAACCTATACCCCTTATGCCAACAGTGCCGCACACAAAAGATGATAGTACAAAAAAAAAAAGCTACCCTAAGGCCCTAATGCCAACGGTGGGGCACACAAAACAGGATACTACAACAAATATTATTAACACATATACAATGGAAGAATATATCCTGTTTTATGTGCACCAACCTCTAAGCCTAACCCCATAACCTAAACTTATAATGCCAACAGTGGCACACACAAAACAGGATACTAAAACAAATGTTCTTAAAATATAATAAATGGAAGGATCTATCCAATTTTCTATGTACCACTGTCTAAGCCTAACCCCATAACCGAAACCTCTCTAAATACATACAAAATGGAAGTATATATACTGTGTTGTATGGTCTTAGTACAAAGACAAATTGATTTAAATGTTATTTTAACATTTGAATCTCTCTCTGTAATTCTCAACAGACTCTGCCTGAAGAGTCTCATCATCTCTACCGGAATTTATACACAACACATTGAAGACAAGAGGTACAGTATTACAAGTTACAAAAAATACATCAAGTACTGCTGTTTACACATATAAAATGGAAGGACCTATCCTGTTTGGTGTCTACCTTTGTAGATACTGTAACCGAACTAACACTCTAAGCCTAATGCCATAACCGTAAACCCCTAATGACAACATTGCTGCATACAAATTAGTATGCCAAAAAAAAAAAAAAGGGGTACCATAACCCCTAATGCCAACAGAAAAGGATAATGCTTTTAACATATACAACATGGAAGGATATATACCATTTTAGGTGTGCAACCCTCTAAGCCCAACTCCATACCCTAAACATGTGACAACAGCAGCGCACAAAAAACACAACTAAGCCTATAATGTCAACACTGCAACACACAAAAAAGGATAATACAAGAAAGCTATTAACATATACAAAATAGAAGGACTTATCATTTTTGCCTTTTATCAAACAGACTGCAACCTAACTAATCTGCTAAATCGAACCTCATAAAGCTAACCCCATGCAACCCCTAATGTAAACACTGGTGCACACAAATCAGGATAGGACAAAAAATAACCAAAGCCTAATAACAAAAAGTTCAGTAAAAAAAAAAAAAAGGATCAAATGTACTAATGAACTACTTTTATTTACAGATTAATATGGCAGATACTGAATACAAAGAGGAAAAGAAAAGGCGTCAAACTAGACAACGTCAAAAAACATGGGCAGAACAACAGACGCTTGAGCAAATGGAAATTCAACATCAAAAAGTACGGGAGAGACTTGCAAGCAAAAGACTAACGGCTGACAAACTAACATCCAAGCCCAAAAAGGCAACTAAAAAACAAAAACATTTAGAAAATTTTGCGGAACAATTTGAGAAGAATTCTAATGATGATTTAGAGAGTCATATTGATATATGTTCTCAGAATTGTCCTTTACCTAAATCTTTAACAGTAGATGTTCATAATTGTGGTATTATGAATATTGCCTGTCAGTTTTGTGGGGCTTATCATTTACAACAGGAAAGACCCAGATGTGGCCAGTTCGTTAGTTGCTGTCAAAAAGGCAAGGTAAGACTTCCACAAATAAAACACTTCCAAACATATTTAAAAAGCATTATGACTGAGCCTACTTTCCCTAATTACCAAAAATTCAAGACAAACATAAGATTCTACAATAGTGCCATATCCTTTGCATCTATGCAACATTAGCTGCTGATGTGCCAGGACATGGCCCTTACTGTTTCAAAGTACAAGGACATTGTTTTATCATTTAGATCCAGAAGAAGAGGAGCAAAGAAAATTATATGTCCTAGATGCAATGGAAGCTGTTGAACAATGTATACATCTTCCAGAAAATAAAAAATTCTTACCCATTGTTTTTATAGAACTTGATAAAATTATATTCCGAATTCAAAATGTCTTATTTAGCAAACATTGTCATTTGTTGGTTAAAAAGATGAAGAAAGAAAAAAATGAAACAGAAAAAAACAACAAAAAAAGGCAGAACCACATCTCAACTGGGCATAAAGGTGATTTTTGTTGCACCTGGAGTGCTACTGTGATAAGCTTTTATCATATGACATTTAAAACAAAAGCTTCTCATTATGTAATCGGAGCTGGTACTCCTTCTGCACTTCCACCATTGCTCTTTGGGGTACAGTAATGCATTCAATACTGTGCACCAGGGAGTTTTTATGATCTCCTGTAAGCTATCCAAATATAAATAGCATTTTTTCAGAAATATTCCCCCATGAATACATCTGTACTGAAAATAAAGGTAACATTTGTCATATCACATTACCTCCAGGACACCTCTGTCTATATCCATTATAGTGGATGGTATCTCTTTGAGCAATAGGATAAGACTTAGAATATTTATACTGCTATTCCCAGTAGTAATAGGGAAGAGTCTTATTTTAAAGACTTTGATATTAATCCCAGGGCTTTGTACTAAACAAAGTTTACTATATTTTCAGATACAATGATAAAAGTCATGAAACTTTCTGCAGCATTTAGAACAGGTACCCTAACTGTGTAAAGTAAATCTGGAGTAATGGAGACATATGTACCAATGTAATCTAAAGAAAAAGATTGTTGTAGGTCAGGAGGGGATGTACATGTACATAACTTTGGCTTTTGTTAAAAATACTGACAGTTCAGGAAAGGTTGGTATATCTTTAGTCCATATCTAAGGTTGCTTTTAATGTTCTGACTGTGGTGTCTCTTTAAATACTTCTGAAGAACAAGGATGAGTCTAAATCAGGTCTGTCAAACTCAAGTCCTCAAGGGCCGTAAAGTCTAAATATCCTTAAATCCCAGCCTGGTTAAGGCTCATTGGCGCTGCTGGTCTAACGTTTTACAGGAAGCAGTGTTTGAGAGCCGAATGAGTGGTTATTCTCTGCAATCACATTCCTACGTTTCCTCTGGGATTCGCTGGATATTTGAAGCTTTTTCTTTAGCAGAAAAAAGAGATGAAATGAAGACGTTGTTAGCAGCATTTGAGTTGATAATTATTAGTTATTTGACTTCCATCTTTGCTGATATAAATTGCTGACCTTAAACACACTGGTCATGGCTGTGTGTCAGAAGTCTGACCTTGCGTTAACAGCATTAGTTCCAAGCAAAGAACATGGCCAAAATGTCACTGCATAGAATTAATCCACTGGTGCGTTTAATTAACAATTGCAATTTTAACACTCATTATTACATTACAACATTTTACTTCAGTGTGCTTGATTTTCTTCTAGTACAAAACAGTACTGCTATAAGGATAAGGCATATTTTGCCACAGAAGCTGAATTTGAATAAACATCAAAATCAGCTTCTGTTAATTAATTTAAAATTAGTATACAATGCATTTAAACTCTGCAGATAGTTTTTAAGCAGATACAGATGGGGTGGTTACAATCACATATTTATCAACATCTCATTTGATAAAGAAGGGTACACAATATTGATAACTAATATGCATGCAGATATGTCCTTATAATTTGCAAAATATGCACTAATATATATGTTTCTTAAGCCCACTGATATTGCTATATATTTTAAACATAACAAAAAATACTTTACACATTAGAAAATTAGGCAGGTCATAGGGTTACAAAGAAAAAAAAAAAATCCAGTTTGAATCTCAGTATATTCTACTTTTTTGTAAAACAATACACTCCATTGGCTTAAATTTAAAAAAAATAAAAATTTTCTTTGTACAACCTGTTCTTTTTGTCTGTGAACACACTTTAGCAAGGAAAAACTGGTTTCAGCTTTATGTGAAGTTAGTACTTAAAATATGGAATAAGACTTGGATTAATTATATCAATGTAGCAAACACAAACGTACATGTAGATACACGTTCACAAACATTTTAATACATAAACACATACATACAATTCATTCACATGTACTATTACACAGCATGCACACATAAATACATTATCATTTATATAGATGATATCACTATAATTATTATTAATAATAATTATTATTATAATGTCATAGGTAGCCAGTCATACTATTCCTGCTTGCTCTCAGAAACTATTAAAATAAACTAGCTACTTGCCCATCAAAAATTACTGGAATAACATTTTAAGGCTGGTAATGTTGTAACTTTGGCGCTCATCGTGATCCCCGCAATGAGCGGCTTCATGGGTCTCACAATGAGAGCCTTTGGTGCTCATTGAGAGCCTCTCCCCCCGTCTACTTTATGGGCATCGTAATGAGCGACTTCGGTGCTCATCTCAAGCCCATCAATGAGCAGTTTTGCAGCTCATTGGAGGCCTCCTCAACCTGCAACTTTTGTGCCTGGGAATGCCATGTGTCTCTTTCCACCATCTCCCCCCTGTCCCTTCCCTGTGTCTTTCCTCTCTGTGTTTTTGCTGAATCTTTGCTTGGCGCGCGCTGACTACCATTGGTTTTATTTTCAAAGTCCTGCGTGCCTGGCGTTATTTGTGTGTGTTACTGTCTTCTCCATCATGTATTTTCTAAGTCCCACGTGCCTAGCGTTGTTCAGCTTCATTTTGATCCTGTTTGAGAATTTTTGCGTTTTTTCAGCCGCCATATTTTCCCTTGCTTAGCTGATTTTCGATCTACGAAAAACGCCAAATATGGCTCAAATTTGCTTGCAACCTCACTCACAGGCTTCCTGGCTCTTCCCCTGTGCTGTGTGTGTTATTTTTGTTTTTTATTATTTGGCTTTTTTGGGGGGGTCTTTCGCGTTATGAGCTTGAAACTATTTCAGCCGTTAAAATAATAACCTGCGTGCCTCGCAATCAGGGGCAAAGTGCTCAGTTTTTCGGCAGCTATCACAGCCATCGACATTAGTGCCACCTAACTAACTGTTTTAAAGTCCAGCGGGCCTCGCCATGAGCACGACAGGCGCTCATCGAGCCCTGAAATGAGTGACTTGGAGCTCATTGCAGCCTAACTAACTACCGTGGACCTCATTGCTGCTTAAGCCCCATGGGCCTTGCGATGAGAACCGGCAGTGCTCATCACGAGGCCTGCAATGAGCGCCTTTGGCACTCATTGCAGCCCTGCAACTGCGTCCCTCACTTTCCGAGGGATGCAAGTGCGTGACCAACATTGCAAACGTGACCAACATTCATATGATCCATAACTATATATGTGATACGTGATGCCAAGACAAAAGCTTATTGGTCATATTTCAGTAAGGTTGAGGGTGTTTTCACCAGTAAATTAAGTATTGTTTTTGCAAAACCACATGGCTCTACAAATCAGTGACTTAGCAGAAAATTAAAGAATATTTCATTAAATCTCATGGATTTCTCAGTGACAGAAGATACATTTTCCAGTAATAAGGTGCTAAAGATAAAGATAAAACAGGTTTCTATCAAAGTACTATCTGCTTATCTAGATAACTGGAAAGTAGATAAATATTTGTACAAATTTTTTGCTCCCAGTCATTTAATCTACCTCCATTTTGCACCTCATTATCCACAGTTGCTCATGGACCAGATAATTTCCCCTACCTTAATTCAGCAAAATAAGATTTTTCATTAGGAGGTAAAAAACAAGTAATGCTACTGTTATCCTGGAAAACCTCTGCATTATTGTATATTTTAAAATTGATTCCTTTGGATTGTGGTGTTGGAGAAAACTGCTTAGAGTCCCTTGGACTGCAATAGATCCAATAAATCAATATACAGAAAATCAAGTTAAACTGTTCACTAGAAGGTATGATCATGAGGCTAAAGCTTAAATATTTTGTACAAATAATAAGAAGAAAGGATTTTCTAGAGAAGACTCCGATTCTCAGAAAGATTGAAGACACACGAAGAAGGGGATGGCAGAGATGGAGGTCATTGAAGCACTGAACATGAGCTTTAGGGAGCTCAGGGGAGCAGTGGATGTGAAAAAGAAACTAGACTAGTTTAACATTCTATGGTTTTACATATGAGATCTTCATTTAGTCTTCATCATGTCTTCACAGTAGATAAATCTACCTGTATGTGCCAAATAACACACACACTTTTAACTTTGTCATTATTGAACCAACATTCAGAGGTCTTGTGCTCCCCAAAGATTCAGTAAAATTGAGCAAACTCTTATCGCTCTCTAACATTGATTCCTATTCTATTAGCTGCTCACAAATGCCTTGAACCCGTACTTTTGGCTGAAGGCGTTTTTTAAACATGTAAACCCTGCCTTTTTAAGTTGAATTTATGGGGGGTGTGATCATATGATCTGACAATATTTAAGCTAGCCTGTAATTTACGTCTTAGGCACAGCCAATAGTAAATGAGAGAGTCATCATGACGTCAGTAAAACATGGAAGTTACACGTAATCTGCAGTCGGAGGCTACAAATTCATTAGAGCCAATAAGTAATATTTGCAGATCAGGCTCATAAACAAGCTATCTAGCACTCCATAAAATGCATTCGATCATCTGTTTTAATCCATCTAATCTGTTTTGAGACTGTTCTGCAATGAATTCTAATATTCTAATGTCTTACCATGCTTTTAAAGTACAGTATTGTGTGAATGAATTGTTTTAGAGGCAAGTATATCTGTGACAAATAATACAACAAGAGGTTAAAGAGTTGTTGTAGATGGGTAGTTAAGAGGTTACACATTCCTACTGTTTTTTTATTCTCTGTGAATAAGGAATGTTAGGAAGTGACAGCGAGTACTTGGCACACTGAGATATCCATACTTTCATACAATTTATGGCCAACCAGCCGCTCCAGTGACATGGGACAGGAGTTGTAAAAAGTCTTCTGACTCCTGACAAAATCAACCTGCACATCAAATAATAATACACAAACCCCCCCCTGCAAACTATAACTGAAGTTCTGTTTCAGTGCTCTGAAGAATCATTCACTACCTTTGATATTATTTTAGTGTGTAAGTTTTCCTTTGTGACCAAATTGTTTTATTTGTTTGTTTTTTTTAAAACTTTTATAGTTCTCGGTAACTGAAACCCCTTTACATGTAGACAGTCCTATTTTTTTACTATGCCATAAAATCCCACAGTCTTCTCTGAGTGAGACTGGTGGGGACAAACATGCTTTCTATGCTAATATTAATTGGAGCTCAGTGAATTTAATAATGTATTTTGTTTGTCAGTGGTGTGTTTTTCCTAGTTGATCTGTATTGGTGGGGGGAAGTGAATTTATGTTGGAATTAAAAATATTAATCTCAGACTCTCTACTCAAATTTATCCAAAGCTAGCCCAGTATACAGACTCAAAGTAGGGCTAAACACTCTAAGTTTGAGGGTTTTGGTGTGCCAACCTGGGGCCTACCAAGCTAAATGTCCAACTGTTCCTTTGTGAGCTCTGATACATTTGCAATAATGTCCACCAGCACTGAAACTCTGAAGTACCCAGGTAGACAAGCAAACAATGCTCTTTCATTGATAAATCTGATTGACGGTAAGATTTCCTATGATTGGTAGGCTGATGTTGGCCAAAGCCATATTACATTCCATAATTTCCCAGATGGTCATTGCCAGTCCTGGACAATTAATGGACTGCTTTTCTTGGTTCCCTAGGCAACTACAGGGATTTTAAAGCTGTACTTTGTATATCGATTGAGTAATGGTTAAAATATTAGTTTTTTTTATTTTCCCTATAAATGCTTTTCAGCCCCCTTTTGCTGTTTGTGGAAACCCTTCCTGTATTCTCCATCTACATCTTCTGGTTTTGGTGTTTGAATCTCACTTGGCTAATGTGGAAGTTAAGCTGCAATTCTTGTGTGCTTCCCACAGGGTATTCCTAACAGGTAGTTTCTCAGCAGATGCCACAAAATAAGGCAGCTACTTCTTAAAATAATGTCAATAATCGATTAGATTATGACATTTTTATAAAAATAAGTCATAAGATGGGGACAATGGCTACCCAAAATAATGTGCTATTTATCTAAAGAGAAGTAATGTGTTAGAAAGTAGATAAGCTCAAAATTGTAGTATTATACAGATTTCCATAAGGTATTTAGCCAGCAATACAGTATAACATAACTAAGTGAAATATAGAAGGAATGTAGCCCAGTGCTTTTACACATGTAGCAACTAGCCCATGCTGTTCTCCAATTGAACATTAGATGGCAGTGTTGCTCTTCCATTGCTTGTCAGAAGCAATTAGCTGTGTATGCTCTTTCTCAGGATACTGTAAAGATGCTTTGGCTTCTCAGTATTAAAAAATTCCAGAGGTGAGATCATAATTTGAGGTTAGCTCACTTATTTCACCCTCCAGGAGGCTGCAATAGAGAGTGCCCTGTTCACCTAAAGGTGCAGAGCTGGATGCCATTATTGCAGCATCGACACGGTTCCCAGCCTGACATCCTATAATGGTCCAAGTCATCTACTGGAGGACCTATCAAAGCACTTGTCCATGTAACACCTTCCCTACATTTTTTTAACTGCTGCTTCAACACATACAATTTTCCAAGTAGTTTTAGCCAAGTCAAAGAATATTTTGGCTCTGAAGCTGGAAGCGGCTCTGTACAGATGAATATATGTTCTTTTTCCATGGTCATATATGGTACTGTGGGTAACCAGTAATAGAGTAGCATGCATGAGACCTAAATAATAATTGACTTTCAATCAACAATCATATTTTCTGCCAATCAACTGCAGCTGCAAATTTAAATTGATGATAGTTTGTTTCATCTGTTAATGTCAATTATCAGTTTGTCAGTTATATAGTCTTTTTTGCTCATTGTTGATCTCTTGCTCTGAAGTTCGGCATTTTGTTCCTTAAGTATAAAAGGTTACAGACCATTTATCTAGACAATGGTATACCCATATTCTGATTTGATTTAAATAATCAAACATTGACAACTAATGAGGGAACTTGTTTACAATAACAGCCGTAAAGATTATTTATTACCCGTTAAATATATCTATGATCTGAGTGAGACTTTCTTTACATGAACAAGCTTGCCATTTCTCGTCTGCCATGAGCCTTCATCTTATATACACTGCTGCAAGCAGGAACCATTTCCACAAATAAAACCGCCGCCCGTGCTAAATGAGGAAGGTGATAATTCTCAGATGGCTTGATCTGAGCGCTCCAAGAAATATTCTGCAATTTCATCTTGGCTCTTGTGGGGTCAGACTGATGTCCTGAGGGCTGGATGTTTAATTTCTAATATCTACGGCCCTTCGCAGGCACTTGCTCTTTGTTGCCTCGCTTTTGCACATATATATTGGAGATGTAATAATGTGAAAAGCACTTAGTCCAGTGACATCTCTTTTACTGTTTTTTTTTTTCCGTTGCTTCCTGCTTTTTTCTTGCATGAATTTATATATATCTTACTTAATCATGGACTTTATATATATATATATATATATATATATATTTATTTATTTATTTATATAATACCTAAGAAAAGATTCTGATCTTTTCCCTGTACGTCTCTCCATGATAATCTAGTTGTGTACATTTACCTTGTCTCCCACACAACGCCGCTACCTCTCTCCAGGTGTACTGCATATCTCTATTTCTCTCTCTAGCTCTTGATCCACCTGCCTCTCCCTCAACCTCTTTGCCTGACCATCCCTTTCCTCTTGATCTATATTCCTACTGTTTTGCATTGCCTATGTTTTTTCCCACTTCCAAAGCCTGCTTCTTTTAACTATTGATCTAATTGCATTGCTTATCTCATTCTTAATATTATTATTTAAAATTGATGAATATTTCACAGTTTTATAAGAGCTTTTCTATCACCTAGTTATTTCTTGAACTGCATGCTTCTGTGTAAGGAGGGGGTCTCTGGGTTCTGCAAGAATCAGAAATCATAACACTGCAAATGTTAATTAAACTCTCATTGCTGTAATCAAAAAATATCATTTTATTTCTTTGGGTTCATTAGACATACTAATCTCAAATGGATTTTTTTTTTATTATTGCAATAAAGACAAATATGAGCATTTAAAGGAATCTTGTAATTCATGGTATATTCAGGATCTGAAGTGATATGGGTCCCATTCCAATGTTTATACTTTGCCAGTTACAGTGCAAGTTTGTAGGTAACTTGCAAACCTATCTATTAAAATATATCTATTTTTCAGCCCTGCGTGAATGCATTACTGAAAAGGCTAAAATGGCCATTGTTATCAAGCTACAGTTAGCTGCTCCATTATATTTCACTTAAAGCCTATTACAATTGCAGTTAACGGTCCTCACACAAGTTACTTAGTCTTTTGGTAGCTGTTTTTTTTTCCCTGAAAAGTTACGAGTACTGAATACCACCTGTAAGGACTCAAAAAAGTTAAAGAGACAGCACTATAATAATAAATCAAGAATAATCATTTAAGTGCTAAATAAATATTATTAGAAACATTCTCAAGGCACATATGTTGCATTCTAAACATATGGGAAGGTATGTCATGTACACAATAACGTTGTGTGTTAGACACCAGGGTGTGAGAACTCTCACAATGGACAGCCTGGGGACTTAAAGACATGAGTGGTTGGCACTGATTGTGGGTAAATGTGGGCCTGTAATCCATGCTGGAGGTGACCCTCGGCAGGCAGATTACCATATAGCATAGGACATGCACAGGTTTCTGTTAGAGGAGTAGGTAAGAGACAGGGCGTTATATAGGCACACGGACATGTGGAAATAGGGCCAAATACTAATCAGGAGGATCACATTTATGTGGATGTAGCTGTTGAGGAAGGCCAGAGGGAGCCCAAGGTGGCTGTGGAGAGGCAAAAAGAGCTCCAGGAGCTTACATCCATCAACAGGAATCTTGTGTACATCTGTCCTGTGAAGTCATCCTCCATTGCTGTTGTTTATGTCAGAATATGTATACAAATAATAAATATATTCAAATAACACATGATTTATTAACCCATTCAATGTTATAATGAAATTATTTAGTAGTATAACCTCATCAAATAAGTAGCACTGTTGTTCATGTATAATGTAGAAATACAGTGCTAACAACATATAAAATACTGCATTACCATACTTTAGACAAATTAGTTCAAGCAACATATTAACAACCACGACTGTGTCATTCTTATGCCCTGAACTGTTCACATGAACATGTTTTTGATAGAAAATAAGGGTAGATATTTGATTACAATGTCCCACCTAATGTATATTTCAAGTGTTGTTTGCACCAATATGTGATTTGATGTTTAATTATGTTAACGGTAACGTCATATTTAATATGGAAAGTGTAATCACTTGGCCATTACAACATTATTTACTAAGTAAGCAACCATTATTGACATGGAAATATATGGTAAAACTAAACAAGTGTATGAAGACATAAATGTGTCCAGATATATTTCCCCATCACCCATATTTGTTATATAAATATGTTTTTGCTGTTATCCATATTTTATTAATCTATTCATGCAGATGATTTGTTTTTAATATATGATTTTTCCACTTCCACTATACTTTAGAACAGGATGGGTAAACTGAAATATGGTATAGATATATATATCAGATCATTAAATAACTGTAACGTATGTTAATGTCCCAAATCAGTGACCATTACAAACACACAGACACATGGATTACAGTATATACGTTTATTATATCCACCAAGCATAGTATTAAATGTAGCAGACTATGCATTGATATTAATGGTGTGGTGCAAATGATACCCAAGAAGACAGGAGGCTGTATAAATTGCGATTATAATATTTTTATAATGAAAATAATGTATACTATCTACTAGAGTCCTCAGCAATGATAATTAGATACATTTTTAATCTCATCGTTAATCACTTCATATAATAGAATTAACCATTAATGGTCATCACTCATATCGTAATCCAAATCAAAACATTGGAAATGGTATGACATAGCTCTGAAATGATAAGTGCATGGTCATAACCAAAATATCTGAGGAGAAAAATCTAGCAGGATCTTATGTTCAGTTCAGTGCTTTATATTGTTATTGTAACTATAAACGTACTTACCGTATATACTCGATTATAAGCCGACCCGAGTATAAGCCGAGGCACCTATTTTACCACAAAATACTGGGTAAAATGAGTGACGAGGGTGACAAGTGACGAGGGTGGGAAATGTGCTGCCCCCTGTGTCCCTCTTGTGCCCTCTGTGTCCCCCCTCTCTCTCCCGTGTCTCTTCTCCCCTCTCCCTTCCCTGTGTCTCTTCCCCCCTCTCCCTTCCCTGTGTCTCTTCCCCCCTCCCTTATCACCCTCCTCAACCCCCCTCCTCATTCTCAACCTCCCTCCTCAACCCCACTCCTCATCCTCAACCTCCCTCCTCATCCTCCCTCCTCATCCTCAACCTCCCACCTCAACCCCCTCATCCTCAACCCCGTCCTCAACCCCCTCCTCAATCTCCCTCCTCAACCTCAACCCCCCTCCTCAACCTCCCTCCTCAACACCCCTCCTCAACCCCACTCCTCATTCTAAACCCCTCTCCTCATTCTAAACCCCACTAAATACCTCCGCCTCTCCCTTTCCCCTCACTTACCTGCTTCTGCTCCGGCCTCCGCTCCTTCTTGACCCAGCGCGCATGTGACCTCACATGCGCGCCACGTCTTTAGCATATACCAGGTGCCGGCACCCGGTATATGCTAATGATGTGATGTCACATGCATGCCATGTCAGCATATACCGGGTGTGGAGTTGAGGATGAGGAGGGGGAGGGAAAGAGACACCAGGGGGTTAGTGAGACACAGGGGGGTAGAGAGACACGGGTGTTAGAGAGACAAGGGGGGGGTTAGAGAGACACGGGGGGGGGGGGGGGGGAGAGTGACTCGAGTATAAGCCGAGGTTGCCCTTTTTAGCCTTAAAGGGCTGAAAAACTCGGCTTATACTCGAGTATATACGGTACCTAATTTTTATCTACAAGCAGTGCAAACAATGCTTCATCTATCATTAGAAATCAGTTCTCATGACCAATTGCAGATGTTTAGAAATTAGGTGGGATCTCAGAAGGAATGCCTAGCTGTGACTACAATCACAAGGCCAGGTGTACTATCACTATTTCGATGGCCACATTGATATGACATCTTAAAAATATACAGGCGTTATCATAGGATAACTGTGTTTGTTGTGAAATGACAACTAAACATGTAGACATTAATATTGGTGACAAAAAAAAGCCATCAGCATAAATGTCTTGTAATAAGATCAGAAGAGCCTATCTGATCTCATATTGTTAAGAATGATGACATGCTTAGCTCACACATGTGTCACTGCTGGGTTTGATTAACATAGTATTGTAGGACCATGCAATTCCACAGCCATATATGCATTGGTACATATTAAATGTAACCTCATGTGCTTAAAACATAATATATATTTGTATTTATGGCATTTGAGTTCATTCTGCTGGGTGGATGTCATCAATAGAACAGCTATATGTTAGCCAAATACATATATGGTTTACTTACATTATTTGGTAGAACTGCTTGCAGATGAACAAATTGCCTTAATGTATGTGACATTTGCCTACAATAAATAGAAGACAAAGGTTTTTCAGTATAAAAAGCATACTAAATATGGACTATATCATCTCTTCTCAACTGCATCCCTCAGTGACCATCAACTGGTAAAATGCTAACCATAACGATATGTGTCCACAGATAAGATCATCATGTAATATGTGGTGGTAGCTAGCCACGTGATTACTTTATATCACTATCACATAGGCCATGATCATCTTATCTGTGGACAAGCATGAGTAAGTTAACATTTTACACCCTAGAGCTTCAATGAGGACTGTATTTAAGAAGGATTAAATGAGATGCAGTCCCTATTTTATTCTCTGCCTAGTCATAGGGCACCATGCCACCACACTGCAGAGGTGTAGCCAGCGGTGGTGATGGTGACAGCATAGTGTAGACGTGCTGATGGTGGTGGCATGGTGGGAAAGTGCAGGGGTGGAGGCCTTGGTGTTCTTGGGGTGGACTAGGCATGCGTGGTACTGGAAGGGATGGTGGTGGAGAAGCATTTTAGGGTTATGGTGCAAGCGGATCAGACCAGTAGGAGGTCCCAGTCTATCTGTGTGAAGAGGAGGCCAATGGAGTAAAATGCCACCATGGTGGCTGACGGCCCTGCAGGTTCTCCCACTGACCACATTAATCTGTCATACTCCTCTTCATATCATGGGTCCTTCTCTGATGGCTGTTCCTGCTGCTGTTGCTCCTCCTCCTTCCTGTACCAGGGATCCTGCTTGAGTCTGCCCCCTGCATCTCATGAAGACACAGACTCCTTTGGTCTTGCTGTGCTGTGTCTCATAATAACAAATCAGTGACGATCTCTCAGAAAGATTTTGCAACATGTTGGTGAGACGTGGTCCCTCATAGGCTATGACACTATACTGCACAGCGATCCCTACATAGTCTGTATCTGCATACTCTGCAGTGGGCACACCCACACATGGAATATTTATTTGACGTTTATTAATTTTAAATGTATGTTTTAATTGATTCTCAATGTAACCTAGTAATTCTATGTAATTAGACATGCAGAAATAGTATATCCCTTGTCAAATCCAGGAACCTTACATACCCTTTAATTAATAGGCAAAATTTACATTGGATGTGTGTTATCTATGTGTGTGTGTGGTGTACATGTTTGAGTATGTGATGGGATGATAGTGTTTATGATCTTCACCTGGCATGGTCCCTGGCTTCTGGGGAGATCCAATCCCTCAGCATCCTCTCCCACTCATTAAAGTGGACCGTGGCTGGAGGGCCACCATCAATTGATCTTGTACTTTCCTCCCCCTCAGACATCTTCCTCCTGACCTTGCACTAGCAGCCATCATAGTGGTGATTTACAGAGTGTACATCCCTTACATACACCCTCAGGTCACTGACCTCCTTCCACATCTTGTCCCTTTGGCCCAGCCTCACATCCCTGCCACCATCTTCATGGGTATAATTGGGGGGGGGGGGGGCTGGGGTGGCTTATCTCCTTGTTATGATCTGGAAGCCTCCCCCTCCCCAGCTCGCTCCCCTTCAGACCCCTCATCTTCTATTTTTGATCTCTGTGTTCCTGCCACTGGGACATTCCTCCATCCACATCTTCTCCACTGCTGCTACTTCTGGCCCTCTCTGTCCCTCCGCTGCTGCCACTCATCCTCATCTTAACCTCTCCCTCTCTTCCCTTCTCTTACCCCTCCACTCCCTCTGTCCTCACTTCTCCTTCTCTTATTTCTACATTAAAATAAGATATAACAGATACAAACAAACTTCCTGACTACTCTCTCTGAATAACTCACTACTCTCTCCTACACACTTTGATAAGCCACCAACTTCTAGACCTGCATGTTCACTTGCAAAATCTGTGAAATATGCAGAGTTAGGGCTGGAAACAGGCTCTATGAAGTGATGTCATGCAACACTGCTTCTACATAGTCTATGCAAGGATTTTTTCTTTTTAACAGACAGTACATGGGTTTACATATAAATAATTTGGTTAGTTGAGTTCGGAATTTGAATAGCTATGTAGCTTCTTTAAAAAAAAAGCTCTCACAGTTACGAGGGAGCCTTTTAACGTAGCTATACAGCAGATTGGAATGGGACTCTTATCAGCCCCATTAAATTGCTACAATTTTATGAATTGTAGCTCGTAACCTAGCTCGCAAGACTTAAGGTTGTTAAATTAGCCTCTTAAAGCAACCCGCAGATGACTTGGGTTTTAAGACGCAGAAAGGCCAATAAAAAGCCTACAGGGATGTGGAACTTCGCTACCACAAATCCTTTGTTCATTCCAGCCCGTAACCTCTACATTCAAATTGAGCTATTAAATTGCATCAAGATCACTGTCATTCAAGCTTGTAACTTGCAAATGGAGCTAAGAAGCCAATGAGTGCTAGAGAGGACCAGCAAGGGGGTAAAGTCCAAGTCGTAGCAATTTAAATGCACATATCACTACACTACTGTAGATATCATAACAGAGAAAGTGATGTTTGGTCTTAGAATTAATAGCACAACATTCTCAAGCTCGCACATTGACCCAATAAAAGAGTTTATTTCATGTTCAATCTTTGTGTTATATAGATCCCGGCAATCAATGTGTTAATACATATACTGTAACTCGCATGTCATAGAATATCATATTTGCAGCTTTATCAATATTGCATTATATCTGGAATGTGGGTCCGATCATAACTCGTAATTGAACCTCCATTTTTCAGTGACGTAATTCTGATAATCTCTGTTGCCATTGGCTCCATCCCAACTCGTAACTACGCGTTAGACTAATTGATCATGTTCAAGGCTGTACATCCGATGAGCGAAAGATGGTCTACGGGTTTGCCTCTCAAGCCTGTAACTCGCAACCTGTTCAAATTTAATAATCCGCAACTCTTCAAGCTTGCAGCCGTTGCGGGTCTCACGTTGCAGAAACAAGCTTCAAATTTAATGTGGCTGTATGTTTGTAAACTCAGTGTTCTATAACGAATAATCATCTGCAATGCTATTGTCAGTTCTTACCAATCTCAAAAAGTACAAATAAGGTCAAGGAAATCTAGAGTATTTCTCACCAGAAATGGTGTAAAGGTTTTGTAAGTTTGAAAACACAGCATAAGACAGGCAATCTTCAACTTATACTAACTATAAGATATCCAGCAAAATGTTTACAAAAAGACAATCTTACATTTCAATAAAGAGGAATTGAAAGCATGTATTTCATAATTGCATCTGAAAGTAATTGATAATGTCTCATTTTATAATTTCCCACATCTCTCTTTACTCATAGCCAAAACCCATACTCTCCTAGTTCTGAGGAAAAGAGGTAAGCAACACTTCAAAATTAACAAATTTAGATTTTCATAAACAATATTTTATGACCATGGAATAATTGTTAGTATAGTTAGTTTATTATATATTTGACAAACAAGTGTCTTTCTTCTTGAACTGCAATACTCCTTTAAGAAGAATCTGACCCTCAGTGTGTACTGCATTGATCTGGGTGTTAGTTGGAGGAATCTGAAGCTAGGCAGCTTTTTCTTACAAATAAAGTATTGTCGTGAGAAAGGGTGAAACAGGAATAGCTGTGTTCACTGCTTGTTTCTGAGACCCCCGCAGGCCTAGACACAGGAAGAGGTCAGAGGAGGTATTGATTATGTGTCTGACCCTTAGGTGTGGGGAATCAATATTGCTAACTTGCAGGGGGGAAATCTTACAGCTCTTTCAAGTACAAAAGTGGAACATCAGCATTTTTATTTTCTAGCAGCACATGCTGTATTATATACGCGTCTCTCGTGAGAATGTATTTTCAAGATACATAATGATATATGAGTATGGAGCTCAGGTCTGCGTTGTAGCGTGGTATTATAGACATGTTGGCTTATGCATAGTGTGTGATAATACATAGTGCATGTATTATCATACAAGTAATATATGCAGAGCAACATCATTTAAAGAAATGTACTTTTTATTTTCTTACTGGAGTTAACATGTTGGATCTTAGTGCAGATATTCTAGATGAAAATTATATTAAATCAAATAAGGTACTTGAGCTTTTTTTCTTTTAAAATATCATTAAAGGACCACTGTACAATGATACTGTATACATCTCTTTAGAGCAATTATTTAGTCTATTAATGCAACCTACCTGTTTCCTAGCCTGTGAGGGGATAGAGGTACGAGTACATTTCAGTGGCATCCAATCATCTAACAAATAATACTGATTTCTGCCTCTCTATCCACCCATCAATCTACATTCACAGATATATATTTTTATACACACAGAGTGCTTCTTAGCTTTTCAATGACAATGAGTATGATCTGGGAATAATGTGTTTTGCATAAAGAATTGTAGAAAACTAAATGGACCTTTTGGTGACATATTGCAAAGCTAAATGAAAACTTTATGTACAGGTTATCACAATTTAGACCAAAGCAAAAACAATACTCATAAAAACAATCATCCTTAAAATGGGCTTGGACACAACTATTTGAAAAGGACTATGCTAAACACTACAAATATAAAGTTTTTTTGCAGTATAATAGAATACTTCACGGATCCTTAGTTTATTTTTTTAAATATTTTTTATTGTGAAAACAGAGAATACAAATAAACAACACCAGTGTTGCAAATGCACTTCAGTATAAGTGATAACAGTACAAAAAACACAATTATATTTTTATAACATAACATGTTCCTATTATTACATCTTTCTACTGTAATTCCTTTCTCTTTGTTTCTTTTTTCACCTTTTCTTATTTTCAACAATAACAAATCTATGATTTGAAACATTTTATATAGTAAACTAGTGACTTGCCTGTCAAAAATGACGGGGCAATGAAATTTGAAGCCATGGGAATGCTGTTTGACACACAATGTAAATCTTTTTGTAGTCTGAGGACCTACGGCGCTCATGGCGAGCCTCTCGTCTCGTCTATTTTTGCTCCTCTGAGCACCTTTGTCACTCATTATAAAGAGAGATATATATTAATAATTAGTTCTTGAATAACTTAATATACTTTACATCTTTGTAATTAATATATCCAGCAAACAATAGCCTGAAGAGCTAACAATCTGTTTGTATTTTCCGTCAGCATAAAATGTACAGTTTGAGTGTTGGTGCTCTAATGATAAAGTGTAATGAATGTTCTAGCTGTGCATGACAAATTGGTTGTGTGCGCGAGGTAAATCAGTTTTTGTAGTTGTGTAAAGCGCCATTGTAGATTCAAAATGTTATTAATGTGTTACGGGGCTCGCAAGCATTTTCCGTCATTTGTAATAGTGTATTTTGTAGTTTGTTCGTTTCTGTGTGAAAGTGCTACACGTTTGGCAGTGTTTTGCGCAGTCCGGGGTAGTGTAGCCTTGTTTTAATTTTTTTTCAGCGGCCATTTTATTCTCGCTTAGGCAATTTGCGTGTGGTGAAAGTCTTCAAAATCACCTTAAGTTTGCCTTCCACCTCCCTCCCAGATGTCCTGGCTGTTCCCCCATGCTGTGAGGGATGTTTTTTTGGTATTTATTTGTATTGTACTTGTGTTTTTTGGATTTTCGCGGTTCAGCCATTAACTTTGTATTTTTGCTATCTCGTATTTTCTTTTTTCAAAGCCCCACGTCTCGTATTAATTTTTTTCAAAGTCCTGCGTCTCGTATTTTTTTTTTCTAAGTCCCGCATTTTTCATGTGCATGTAGGCTAATGCAAATGCGCGATTACTAAGTGTTTGGTGTCTAAGTCCCGCGTGTTTCATTGCCTTCAGTGCTCACCTCGCTTTGCTCGCCATTGTGAGAGTTATTAAACTCTCTGATTTACTTTAACCTAGTTTGAAAATATTGAGATAATAACTTCAGTTCAGAGGAGAGCAATCGCTGTCCTCTTTTTTTTATGGTGAGTTGGATTGTATCCTAAAATTGGATGCAGAGGTGGTTCACCAAATTAGCGTATGGAGCAATTAGAGCTTAGAAAATATTCGGGGGGGCGGGTGGGGGGGGGGGAAGGAAAAATAAAACTTAACACTTTCAAAGGTAATGGCATAAGAATATTTCCAACAGATTTTCAAAGGAGGCACATGGTTCAGCTTATCACTTATAAGAGTCCATGATGATTTCTGCACATTCTATTTCCATTGTGGTGTGGAACTTTCTTCTTAATTTACTTCTCATCTGGTGTCTCTTCTGTTTTTTGAGTAAGGATGGTATTTTGGTCCACTTTGTATTAAGACATTTTATTTTTATCCCAGGTTGTTTGGAATTGGTAAGTTCCACAAATGGAGCATCGCTTTACCTTACTCGGGAATTTTGTGATGTCTCCCTTCTTTTGATATAATCAGTCTAAAAGGAAAGCCGCAAGTATATTTATATCCATGCTTAGTAATCACCCCTAAAGGGGTTTCAGGAGTTTCCTTTTGTATAAGGTAGTGGGTGACAAGTCCGAGAAGATAGCTGGTTGACCTCCTTCAATTCCAGGAACACCATATCTGGCTGCTTTCATGAATAAGACTTTTGTAGAAAAATAATGGAATCTGACGATCACATCTCTTGGTCTCTCATTGGAGGATGGTGGACTCTATAAATCCCATCCAATCTAAATTCTTCTTCACTTAGATCTTGTAGAAGTTTGGCACATAAATCTTTCATGTATAGAGGTAGGTCTCCGATAAATTACGTATGCGAATGTTTGATATACATATATATGATATATATATATTTTTTTTTCTAGATCCTCTTGTATGATTTTAAGTTGTTTCTGTTCCTTTTTAAGCACAATCAGATCCTTTTCCATTTCTATGTCTGACTTAAGAAGGTTATTATATCTGTCTTCTAATTTAAAAACTTTGTTGTGTTCAATGCTTTTATTTCTGCTGTTAGTTCCACAGAGACTCTTTGTATCTCAGCTGTAATTTCTAATCTAAAAGAGGAGAATAATGATTTCAAATCTTGAATATCTGCTTTAGTGCTGGGTGCAGAAGTCTCTGTTCCACTGTTCAGTGATTGTTTATCTGGAGTAGCGAGGTGTTGGGAAGAATGCACATTTTGATTTATAGTGCCATGATGTTTTTTTTTCTAATAAAGTCCCCCACTCACTCCCCTGTGTCTCTATCCCCCCTCTCCCTTCCCTGCATCTCTTTTCCCCCTCTTTCCCTTCCCTGTCTCTCTTTGCCCCCCCTGTCCCTCCCCTGTCTGTCTTTTCCCATCTCTCCCTCCCCTGTCTCCCTTTCCCTCCCCATGTCTCTTCCCCCACTCTACCTCCACTGTGTCTCTTCTCCCACTCCCCCCCTGTATCTCTTCCCCCTTTCCCTCCTCTGTGTCTCTTCCCCTCCTCTCCCCTGTGTCTCCCCTCGCCTCCTGTGTTTTTTTCCTTTCTTCTCCCTCACCTGTGTCTTTTCCCTCCTCCATCTCCTGCACCTCTCCTGCACCTCCTTTCCCCTTCTCCCTCCCCTGTGTCTCCTTTCCCCCATCTCTCTTCCCTGTGTCTCCTTTCTCCCCTCTCTCCCTCTTCTCCTTTCCCCCTCTCCCTTTACCTTCCCCCGTGTCTCCTTGCCCCTCTATCTCCCCTGTGTCTCCTTCTCCCCCTCCCTCCCTTGTGTCTCTGTTCCCCCTCATCTCCCTCCCTTGTCTCCTTTCCCCCCCCCTCTCGCCTCTCTTGTTGCCCGTAACTGTTACGTTTCCAGTTTAGCTGTTAAATTGCAACAAATTAATTGGTGTTCAATCCCGTAACATGCAAATGGAGCCAAGAAGCCAACAGGTACCAGAGAGTACCCGCAAGGGGGGTGAAGTTCAATCCGTACCACTGTAAATGCACATATACACACACACTACTGTACTTATATTAAAAGGGAAACTGATGTTAAATAATAGCACAATATTCTCTCGCTCGCAAATTGGCCCCAAAAAATACTTTATTTCATGTACATTTTTTGTGTTATATCGATCCCGGCAATCAATGTGTTAATACATATAATGAAAATCATATGTAATAGAATATCATATTTACGGCTTTATCAATATTGCATTATATTTGGAATGTGGGTCCGATCCTAACTCGTAATTGAACCCCGTAAGACTTTGAATTGCATTTTTCTGTGACGCAGTCATGACGGTATCTGTTTCCATTGGCTCTATCTAAACCCATAACTACTGGTTTGACTTATTGATCACTTACACCGCGGCACATCCATCGGGAGTCAAATGGTTTAAAGGTTTGTGTCTCAAGCCCGTAACTCGTGGCCTGTTCTAATCTCATAGCTATGTAACTCAAATTTCAAGCCTGCAGGCCTTGCAAGCTTCCCAATGCCTGCTTCTAATTTAATAGGGCTGCAAGTCAGGGAACCAAGAGGTCACACCCACCTGAAGCCGAGCAGGGTTGGGCCTGGTCAGAGAGAGACCACCTAGGAATACCAGAAGCTGTATGCTGTGGCCCACTGGAGAAGGAACTGGCAACCCGCTCCAGTATCTCTGCCATGAATACCAAGTGGATCAGCATAACCATGATCATAAAGATGTTCTGGTATGTTACAGTCCATGAGGTCACGGAAAGTCGAATATGACTAAACAATGCAAAAAAACAAAAATGGGCTTATACATATTTCAGGCATACATTCCTGTTCCACATTGTTTTAAATAGTTAAAAACATAAGAAACTTTACAAATATAAAGTCTGTTGATATCGCATTGTATCAATATTCTGTTTCAGTGTATTCAATATCTATAATAATGTGGTTCAACCCTTTCTCATGTCTGCCATGTTGAACCTCTATGAGTCAAGGTTATGATTAACGTTGCAGTGCGTGTGAAGAGCAGACAAGCTGGTACTGCCACATCATCTGTGGACTAAAGCTGCCCAACCTGGCTCTGTTGAGGTGGAAATATTGTGGATGTTTTTTTTTTTTTTCTTCATTCCTCTAGGGTTAACAAACCAGACAGAGGAGAGCAGGGAGTGCGCTGCACTTTTCTCCAGTCTGTCACTGCCGTGTTGGTAGTTCAGTTTCTAGTGGCAATGGCCCGGAAGATTCAGACAACTGTCAGTCTAAACTCTCCTATTGTATTAATATACCCTGGGAGATGTTACAAGATTATGCTACTGCAAGGACCCTTTCACTGCCATGAGTTTATTAAAGACATAATGCACATAATTACGTAATCATTTCTAGATAATTTCTATTTATAAATAAATGGTTTTTAAATGGTCAAATTGATTAGAATACATAACCCAGCATCCTGTTCAGTGCTTAGTGATGTTCTCAATGTTTTCTAGTTTGCAGCTGTTAGTTGTTACCTTAAAACTTGCTGTATATGGAGAGAGATATTTAGATGATATTTGTTAGATAAAATTGCCACTTCAATATAAATTATAATATAAAAAATAATTCTAATTCACAATATTTGAATGAACATTCAAAAAACTTCAGTCTATTATGAGACGCTGCACAACCCGAGGGCAGATCCAAGCAGGTACTATTTGGACGGTTTTAGGCCGAAAAAACTGAAAGCACTTCTTAATAAAATAAAGTACAGAAAAGTAAATATATAGACATGTGCAATACATTCATAGTGAAATGCAAAAACCTTCCAGGTCCATTTAAATTATATATTTCTAGTGCTACATGATATTCTGATTTAAGTCCCTAGTGATGCCTTTATGCAAACATATAAAATTGGGGGTATCTATCTAGCTGATACTGCAGAGAGGTGTTATAAACTTCATTGGGGTTGGGTGCGCTTTACTGAAAACTGTAGTGTCTATTTTCTATGGGAAGACACCACTGAAGACTTCCACTGCCCTTCACAACCTTTGTGAAAGTTTAGTGAATCTACCCATCGTGTTTGGTAATCAACTGAATCTCAGGGAGTGGTGAGATAAGAGTAATCTACCAATACAAAGTAATGACAAATGCAGAGTAATGAAAAAAAAAGAAGAGGAGGAATACAGAGATAAATCTCTTTTCTATATAGGAAATGTTGATATATATTTTTTAACATTGTAAGTAGCTAATTAATACAGTTACTTGTCTTTAAAAAATCTTTGCCTCAGCCTATACCCTATCAAATTGTTGTCCCATGGTTTCAACATTCATTCAGGACTGTTGTTGAGTTAACACTGCCAGTGCATGAGGACCCATTTTAACCACATTCCATCCAAGGTTGGAGGCATTATCAATGCACCAGGGCCTTCCTCTGGGGGGACAGTGCTGTGTAATATTTTTCTTTTTGCATTTTTTTTTTCTGTTGAGCATTTCTACTGAAGCTCCAATTTGTGCCAATATGGAGCAGTTCAGCATGCTGGGAGTGTGTATCAGAGAAGTGATGACAGCAAAGTACGGGGGGGGGGGGCAAGTTCTATGTAGTGGGTGCTTAGAGGTGTTGGGTGCTGTGTGGGGATGGATTTAGAGAGAGACTGGGTGCTATGTCAAAATGGCTGCAAAAAGGGACTGGCTACTATGTAGAGATAGTATATGTATATATGTCTGCTTCACGCAGGCATGAGTTAAGGGGAGAAGCCCTCTCCCATAGGGGGGGAGCACCCATGGGAAAGGCTCTTGGGGAGGGGTGCTGTTTTAGGAAGTTGTCTTTGGGAGGGCACTAAGTGAGTTCGTACCAGGGGGGCAATGCAAAAAAAATGACATTGCCCCATCAGGGGAAGGGGACCACTTTTCTTTTTGCACCGGGGCTCTCCATTCTTATGCTTCACCACTGTTGCCAAGGTTGGTATTCAATGGAGAGGTAGAGAAAGAGGCTCTTTTGAGAAAGAGATGGGATGTGGAAAAAAGGGAAGGGATAATGGAACAGAGGAAGAAATTACAATGGGATGAGAGGGAAGCAAAATTAAGTAAGATAGTGTGGTAAATGGAAAGATAGGAAAAAATAAATTAAATAGTGCTAGAGAAGAAAGGAGAAAACCTGCAATTATGGACAAGAAAAGGAGAGAGATGCAGATTGAAGGGAAGAATGAGAGACTAGAAAAAATGAGAAATACATATGAGGGACAATCTTGCTTGTCTCCCATAGAAATCCTGCTGCCATAGGCTGTGGTTTTCTTGACCAACTGGAAAATATGCACCTGCATTCCCTTTGGGTATTGGGCATCATTACTGCCAGTTGGGAAGTTGTTCTCTGTATCCACCACACATTTTCTAAAGTAATACTTCCCCATGTTCCTAATGAGCCTTCCCTTTTATAGATTTGAAACACACCCTCATGTTCTGACATTTTGCTTTCTTTAGATATACTTGCCTCTTATACTTTGTTGGTTCCTTTAATCTATCTGAAAGTCTTTATCATAAGATTCAACAAGCAGTAGTTGGTAAATGAATCTGGGCACTAATTACCTACGATGATACATCTGTCCTTCTCTATGAGCTAAAGCAATTCAATGAGTGGAACGAAGAAAGCCTTTGATGTTCAGTCTGAGCTCAATAAGCTGCAAGTTTCTGCAGAGCTCTGTCTGTTCCAACCAGGTTCATTCAGAGGGCAAAATATCTAAACACTCCGCTTTTGACCCCAACTAGCAAATACTTAATGTATGAATTAAACTGGACAGCCCTTTGCCAAAAGCCTTTTGCAAGTTATATTTCTGAAGCTATTTTTATCTGCACTGAATAGCTTAAATTCCACAGACATTGCTGACAAACTGTGTTTATTTTAGTTAAAAGTCACACAGGGTTCAAAAATCTTTTTGCGTCTCATTACTCTGACAAAACATTACAGACGCACCAATTATTGGGAAATCAGTCAGCAGAGAGGGACATGGTTATTATTTGTGCAAATCTCTTTTGCTGAAAGAGTGGTTGTCGGAAAAGGGGTTAAACATGTTGGAGTGTAGCAGCATTACAAACACATGTATATAGTATAGTGAGGATATATATATATATATATATATATATATATATACAGTGGGGGGAAAAGTATTTGATCCCCTGCTGATTTTGAACATGTGTCCACTGACAAAGAAATTATCAGTCTATAATTTTAATAGTAGGTGTATTTTAACAGTGAGAGACAGAATAACAAAAAAATAAAACAAGAAAAACGCATGTCAAAAAAAGTTATAAATTGATATGCAGGTCAGTGAGGGAAATAAGTATTTGATCCCCAGCAAGATTTCTGGCTCCCGGGTATCTTTTATACAGGTAACAAGCTGAGATTAGGAGCACTCTCTTAAAGGGAGCGCTCCTAATCTCAGCTTGTTACCTGTATAAAAGACACCTGTCCACAGAAGCAATCAATCAGATTCCAAACTCTCCACCATGGCCAAGACCAAAGAGCTGTCCAAGGATGTCAAGGACAAGGTTGTAGACCTACACAAGGCTGGAATGGGCTACAAGACCATAGCCAAGCAGCTTGGTGAGAAGGTGACAACAGGTGGTGCGATTATTCGCAAATGGAAGAAACACAAAATAACTGTTTGTCTCCTTCGGTCTGATGCTCCATGCAAGATCTAACCTCATGGAGTTTCAATGATGATGAGAACGGTGAGGAATCAGCCCAGAACTACATGGGAGGATCTTGTTAAAGATCTCAAGGCAGCTGGGATCATAGTCACCAAGAAAACAATTGGTAATACACTACGCCGTGAAGGACCCCTGCTCAAGAAAACACATGTACAGGCCATCTGAAGTTTGCCAATGAACATCTGAATGATTCAGAGGAGAACTGGGTGAAAGTGTTGTGGTTAGATAAGATCAAAATTGAGCTCTTTGGCATCAACTCAATTCACCATGTTTGGAGGAGGAGGAATGCTGCCTATAACCCGAAGAACACCATCCCCACCATCAAAGATGGAGGTGGAAACATTATGCTTTGGGGGTGTTTTTCTGCTAAGGGGACAGGACAACTGCACTGCCTCAAATGGACGATGGACGGGGCCATGTACCGTCAAATTTTGGATGAGAACCTCCTTCCCTCAGCCAGGGCATTGAAAATGGGTCGTGGATGGGTATTCCATCATGACAATGACCCAAAACACACAGCCAAGGCAACAAAGGAATGGCTCAAGAAGAAGCACATTAAGGTCCTGGAGTGGCCTAGCCAGTCTCTAAACCTTAATCCTCTAGAAAATCTGTGAAGGGAGCTGAAGGTTCGAGTTGCCAAACATCAGCCTCAAAACCTTAATGACTTGGAGAGGATCTGCAAAGAGGAGTGGAACAAAATCCCTCCTGAGATGTGTGCACACCTGGTGGCCAACTACAAGAAACATCTGACCTCTGTGATTGCCAACAAGGGTTTTGCCACCAAGTACTAAGACAAAGGGGTCAAATACTTATTTCCCTTATTGACCTTTAAATCAATTTATAACGTTTTTGACATGTGTTTTTTTCTTGTTTGTCTTTTTTGTTATTCTCTCTCACTGTTAAAATACACCTACCATTAAAATGATAGACTGATCAGACTGATTACATTTGTGTTCTCATTTGAATGTCTAAAACAAAGTAAAAAAACTGCTTCCTGGTCAGAATTCCAGAGAAATACAGTTATTACACTGAAATCTGGGAAGCTGAGCAGGGACATGCAAATGTGCCCACAAATGCTTTGTTCTTCAATCATAACCATTTTAAACATGGCTTCCTTTAAGCTTATGCCCGCTGCATTACACAGCTTCTTTGCAAAGCCAAGGTTGGATTATACACAAGCTGGGAATCCTACCCACAGACAGCCGTTTCAAGGTTACTGCCTATCATCAACGTGGGGCGGAATCCCAGCTTGTGTCGTGGACCTTATGAGCAGGTAGTTCACCACAACAATCATTTAATATATGGTGGTCAAAAGAGCGAAAATAAGCCCTCCATCGTACTGTAGTATATATATATATATATATATATATATATATATATATGTATATATATATATATATTAATAGGAGGATATATTTTCTATATATATATATATATATATATATATATATATATATATATATTATTATTAAGACGTTCCCGTATATACCAACCTTCCAAGTTTTTAATAAGAAAAAGTATTGTTGATACCTCTGTATGAGAAGGGAGCAAAGCTTGCAGTTATTTGCTGACTGCTTGCTTCTGTGCAGTGGAAGAGAGTAAGTGTGAAATACTAAAAGCCCCAGTGATATAACAAATCCCTCTGCCTTATCTTTACTAATAAGATATGCACACAGCCTCAGGCTTAAGGCTTGCAGGAAGTGTTGATGCCAGCCAAGATGGAACATTTTATTTATAAACAGTTTTTTAAAATAAAGATTTTCTTTAAAAACAGGGATAATTTAATCTCCATTTTTCCTGTAATAACCATGAAATTAATAAATTAACGTAATAAATAGCAGGTAGTTAGTCTCCTAACATATGTACAATCTGTATACATTATCTGGAATCATTATATCAGTTCAGCTTCAAAGTTGAGTACAAATCATTTTTGGGCTTAGCATCAATAACTTATTTCTGCATAAATATTTTTTCCTAAAAAACTTTAATTGCAAAAGTTTGATGCTTCTTAAAAGCAGATATGCTCTGTATACTATCAAATATTTAAGTCATAATATATATGATATTATACAAAGCCTACTGATAAGCTACTGGAAAAGAGTATTATATAGGTGTACCAGTAATGGATTAGTAAATGGAAGGTGCCAGTGCAAAAAAAAAAAATATAGCCACTTGCCCTCTTAATTTTCTTACCCTTCCCTTCCCAAAGCAGCTCCCTTACCCTCCACAAGACCCCTTCCTAAAGTTGCCCCATTCTCCAAGGCCCCTTTCCAAAGCATTTTCCCTCTCCCAAGCAGCTCACCTTCCCAAAGCAGATTCTGTCCCAATATCGCTTCCCAAAGCAACTTCCCACCCAAGACCCCTTCCCAAAGTAGATGCCCACTGCAAGATCCCTTCCCAAAGTAGCTCCCCTTCCCAAAGCCCCTTACCTTCTTTCATTGCTGCTGCTGCCATCTAGCACCATTCTCCACTATGACCTGCAACCAAAAAATAAAGTTCCCTCCTGCCCTACACTGCATAAAATATTTAAAGAAACAAAGAAGGGACAGGAAGAGGGCCTGATGCATTGCAACACCCAAACCAGCAGTAGCCCCACCCCTGAGGTGTTCTGCAAGTACTGTAAGAGGATTATAGGGGAATATTTACTAAGCATCATACGTGTGCAATGCACTTTGCTGTTCTTCAATTGCAGTAATAGCTTAGTAAAAATAGAATAGTCCTACAGCTAGTAATGGTAATTAATACTGTACAAAGTTGACTTATTTTATTATTTTTGATTAATATGTTGAAACAACTGCACCTCAAAGGTAAATGGATAAATGTGTTTCTAATATTACTGCCTATGCCCAATCATAGAATGGTCCCCTATAGTTGTATATAGTATGAAAAAAAGTGTATGAAAAATAAGTGAGCTTATTATAAGCAACATACATTTGTATGACTTCTGAAACGAAGCTTGGCTTATAGCAAGAATGCTATTTAATGTTATATGATTTACTATATTTTATCAAGATCTGTTTTTGTGGTTAACTTTAGTGATACTGAGATAGAGTAGAGAAGTTTGCATGTGACTGAAGTGATAGGGACAAATACAGTAAAGCAATTGAAGAATAGCTGGATAATCATCAGACCTTTATGAGATTAATAAGGTCAGGTTGTTAGTAGACACAATGGTAATTTTAGTTCTTATCTGTTATTAAAATGTTTCTATGAACTGATCCAGAGAAATCAGATTTTATTACCCAGAAAATGTCCTTTTCCCTTCGGGTAAGTTTCTTTATTTACTTGTGCCTAGAGAATCAATAATTAGAAAATACACACTGGAAAAGATTTACTAAAACACGAAGTGTTGAAGAATCTCTAAATTTGTCAATATGTTATGGGGCATATTGTATATATTAGGATTTGAGATCTCCATCACTTTACATATTAGAACATATGGTTCATTATGTCAGACAACAATATTGAGTACCAGCTGCAATGTACAGACTTATATAGAATAAGATAAATATTAAAATTATTGTTATTATAAATAAAATAATTATTGCCACTCTGGCAGCAGGACGGTTAACATAACCAGGCTTAGCTCTTCTGCACAGTAACATTATTTTTTAATCACAGTGTATTCCCTACACAACAAGCAATAAAGATTTTGCTATGTGATTTAATGTAAGATCACAGGGTTAAAACAAAGTATGGGAATTGAATGGGTTAAAACAATCTGATTTGAATGGATGAATATAACCTTTTCACAATTTAAAAAAAAAAAAGCAAAAAGAAAGTAAGGTTAATTGGAGCTAAAAATGTCAAAGCAGCAGTGCAGTTTGCCTGGGGCTAATGCCCTAATGTGTATGTGTATATGAGCATATAAAACAGACAAGTGACTGAACTTATGAGGATCTGGCAGAAAGAGCTGCCCTTGCCCTGCTCTCATCCAGAGTTCATTACATGCCACACTGGCAATTGAGGGGTTAATTATGACAGGGATGAAGAGGACTCTGTTGCACCTAGGACTTCCCGCTGCGAACAGAGCTAATTGGAATGTAACCTTAACGAAGATCATTGGGTCTGGGAGCAGTGTGCTACTGAACCGGTCAATTAATCCATTTTTCTATTTAATGAGTTATGGGAATACCCTTTTCTGAAATATCTCTAGCATGTCTGACCACGGCTGGGGGAAAAAAAACACATTGCTGTGTACAAACACTTCCTGGAAAGTTTCAGTTATGCTTTCTATGTACAAATATTTTTTTTACACAAATCGACGAACAATCCTCTATAGGATTATAACCAATAGAAAACAGAACAAAAGACTACAACATTAGTGTTTTTCAGATGTCATATGTGTCACCTATATCATACCTACTAATATTTCAAATGTTCAAAAAGGACAATTATGTTATTGAAAATATCTATTTTCTAGTGTAGCTGCCATTCTATACAATGTGTACATTAAGGTTTAGAGATACACACACTTAATATGTGCACACCACTCTATACAGACATAGACATGTATCCAGTGGTGTAGCTAGAGCTTTTGCTTCCCGGGCTTTCCCCCGGTTTGCCGCCCCAACCCGCTCAAACCCCCTACCCACGGTGGGGACATTATATATATATATATATATATACAATGGTTGTGCCCACAACTTTGAAGATTTTTCTTTTTTTTTATTGTGAAGCAAACAAAAAATAGGACAAAAAAGCAGAACAAGTCAATACTTTTTATAGCCACCTTTTGCGGTAATCACAGCTCCAAGTCGCTTTGGATAAGTATCTATGAGCTTACCACATCTTACCACTGTGATTTTTGCCCATTCCTCCTTGCAAAACTGCTCCAGCTTCTTCAAGTTGGATCGTTTGCGCTTGTGAACAGCAATCTTTAAGTCTGACCACAGATTTTCTATTGGATTGAGGTCTTGGCTTTGACTAGGCCATTCCAACACATTTACACGTTCCCCTTAAATCACTCAAGTGTTGCTTTAGTAGTGTGTTTTGGGTCATTGTCCTGCTGGAAGGTGAACCTCCGTCCTAACCTCAAATCACACAGAGAGTGGTACAGGTTTTGCTCAAGTATATCCCTGTATTTAGCATCATCCATCTTTCCCTCAACTATGGCCAGTTTCCCAGTCCCGGCTGCTGAAAAATATCCCCACAGTGAAACATGGTGGTGGCAGCATCATGCTGTGGGGATATGTTTCAGCTGCCGGGACTGGGAAACTGGCCATAGTTGAGGGAAAGATGGATGGTGCTAAATACAGGGATATACTTGAGCAAAACCTGTACCACTCTGTGCGTGATTTGAGGTGTTCTTTGGGTGATGTGATGTGTTGAGTTTGCTCCAGACATAGCGTTTTCTTTGATGGCCAAAAAGTTCAATTTTAGTCACATCAGACCAGATCACGTTCCTCCATATATTTTGAGAGTCTCCCACATGCCTTTTCGCAAACTCAAAAAGTGGCATTTTGTTTTTTGCTGAAAGTAATGGCTTTCTTCTGGCCACTCTCCTATAAAGCCCAACTCTATGGAGCGTACAGCCTATTGTCGTCCTATGTACAGATACTCCAGTCTCTGCTGTGGAACTCTTCAGCTCCTCCAGCGTTACCTTAGGTCTCTGTGCTGCCTCTCTGAATAATGCCCTCCTTGCCTGGTCCGTGAGTTTTGGTGGGCGGCCGTCTCTTGTGCCATGTTCTTTCCATTTGGTTATGACAGATTCGATGGTGCTCCTGGGGATCATAAAAGATTTGGATATTTTTTTAACTTGTACTTAGCAAAAACAACATTGTTCCTTACCTGTTTGGGGAGTTACTTGGTCTTCATGGCAGTGTTTGGTTAGTGGTGCCTCTTGCTTAGGTGTTGCAGCCTCTGGGGCCTTTAAAAAAAGGTGTTTATATGTAATTACAGATCATGTGACACTTAGATTGCACACAGGTGGACATCATTTCACTAATTATGTGAATTCTGAAGGTAATTGGTTGCACCAGAGCTTTTTATGGGCTTCATAACAAAGGGGGTGAATACATACGCACATGCCAATTTTCTGTTTTCTATTTCTAAAAAATAGTTTTAAGTATACATTTTCTCATTTCACTTCACCCACTTAGGCTATTGTGTTCTTAACCATCACATGAAATTCAGATTAACAAAACACTGAACATAAGGCTGTAATGCAACAAAATAAGTAAAAAGTCAAGGGGGTGAATACTTTTGCAAGGCACTGTATATACAGTATCTCACAAAAGTGAGTACATCCCTCACATTTTGTAAATATTTTATCATATCTTTTCATGTGACAACACTGAAGGAATGACACTCTGCTACAATGTAAAGTAGTAAGTGTACAGCCTGTATAACTGTCCCCTCAAAATAATTCAACACACAGCCATTAATGTCTAAACCGTTGGAAGAGTGGGGGAGCTACAGTTCATTGAGGGAACCATGAATGCCAACATGTACTGTGACATACTGAAGCAGAGCATGATCCCCTCCCTTCGGAGACTGGGCCACAGGTCAGTATTCCAACATGATAATGACCCCAAACACACCTCTAAGGCAACCACTGCCTTGCTAAAGAAGCTGAAGGTAAAGGTGATGGACTGGCCAAGCATGTCACCAGACCTAAACCCTATTGAGCATCTGTGGGGCATCCTCAAATGGAAGGTGGGCGAGTGCAAGGTCTCTAACATACACCAGCACCGTGACATCATCGTGGAGGAGTGGAAGAGGACTCCAGTGGCAGCCTGTGAAGCTCTGGTAACCTCCATGCCCATACAGATTAAGGCAGTGCTGGAAAATAATGGTGGCCACACAAAATATTGACACTTTGGGCCCAATTTGGGCATTTCCACTTATAGGTGTACTCACTTTTGTTGTCAATAGTTTAGACATTAATGGCTGTGTGTTGAGTTATTTTAAAGGGGACAGCACATTTACACTGTTATACAGGCTGTACACTCACTACTTTACATTGTATCAGAGTGTCATCTCTTCAGTGTTGTCACATGAAAAGATATAATAACATATTTACAAAAATGTGAGGGGTGAACTCACTTTTGTGAGATACTGTATATAATAAATTATTTTAATAAGAATTACCAAGGAGATGTGTATTATTGAATTTTAATCATGTGACTTCAACTTGGTAATTCTACATTGTACATTTAGATTTTGAAATATCTTCTGCTCTCAGTATTTATCAGTTGAAAAAAAAAATATAATATACAATTAGGTAGAAAGGTAGAAGATACCTTGAAGAGAAAGGTAAACTTAAAATTGATTTAGAGGAAAAGGATTATTCATCACACACTTTCTTTGTATATACTACACATTTCTGATATTTACAAGTATTATACATGCAGGAATTTCACATTTTCCCACTACTTGTCACTTTTCCTTTATAGTGAAAATCTCATGTTGGCTTTTGAGCCAATCACAAGTCATATCCGGGACTGTCTTCTCCATATCCTTTGTAGGCCAGAGGTGAAGGAAACATTTGCTCTGGATTCCTTGTTGGGCAGTTTTAGGATGAACCCAAAACATCTTTAAAGCGTGTTCCTCTATATTTTAGGTTGCTTTGCTTATAGTATGTTGAATAAACCTTGACATGTTTACTTTAACACATTGTTAGCCATTTTGATAACCTTACATTGCTCACATGAAGACAAAGAGTACAGGAAATACTTATCAGGTGCTTTAACAACATATTTCTAATTGTGGTAACCCTTTCTTTTTCAAACAGCCTTAGAAACCACAAGGACATTGAAGGAGTTTAACAGTTTGTTGTTAAATGTAAGATTTCCAAGAGATCTAAAAATCTCAATGAAATCTTTTAGACGGAAAGCTTTTGTTCGATTAAATGACCCCAATAATAAAAAATAATCCAGGGTATCACAAGGTTAATAGATGTGTTTATTCCAGAATTAAAAGCTCTGGGCATGACATTAGGTTAACATTCAGATTAATTTGAGATTTCTGTTTGTTTGGCATTTTGAGTCAAATAGGGACATTAAAGAAACTTATTTAGTTGCACAATTTACTAGAATCTAATCTCTAAAACAGAGAGTGTTTGTGTTTATTTAGAGGTTGGTATACTAAAAAAATGAGGTCACACTGAAATCTTTAAGAGATGACATAAAGTAACACCAACATAAAACATTGTAAAACTATGTACAAATAAGATACATATTAAAAGCACCTTAACATTAATTCCTTGAATATGTGTGTCAGCTAAACCGTACGGAGAGCTGTTACTGTACAAGTAACAACTGGCAATCTTTTACAAATGTAGTGAAATTAGGTGGTGGTGATTGGAGATACTAAAAACAGTAGGTGAAAACATTATGTTTTTATTAATCCAAGCCAAATTAACTTGCAAACTTTCCTTTGGAAACCATTTAACTTAAATAGTAGGCAGAGGTATGGATCTGAATAGATATAAGAGTTTTAGAAGCATATTCATTTAAACCCAGCCAAGATATTGGAAACCTGCCCCATTTTATCAGGTCTTGACTCAAAGATTTCAATAACGGGTGATAGTTTTCCCTATATAAAGTTCCCAGATTAGAAGTGATTTTGATGCCTAACAGCCTTATTAAATTGCGATTCGTTAAATTTAAAAGGGCTCTGAACTTCTATCTAAAAGCAAGGTCTTCACTAACTAAAAACTTCTGTAAATAAAATATGCTGTGTGCTTAAATAGAGCCCTTTTAAATTTAACGAATCGCAATTTAATAAGGCTGTAAATATTGAATATACTTGAGAACCCATTTATTACAAAAGCGTTCCCTTAAGGTTTGTTTAAGAAGTTCGGCCATGGCAACAGTAATTGCTTTTGTTTTGTCCACATAGCCCTGATATTAGGCCAAAATTTTACAAAATGTCCATAAGTGCATCTATGGAGTTGGCTGGGTTCGTAAGAGTACACAAAATATCATCTGCAAACATTGATATTTTATATTGATGGAGACCAACTGAAGGGCCCTTTGTTGCCGCTTCTGCTCTAATGGTTTGTGCCAACGGTTCCATCGCCAGGGCAAATGGCAAAGGGGAGAGTGGACAGCCCTGCCTTGTACCCCTAAAAATATAGATTACTGGCTTAATTGGGCCTAGTAAACTCAAATGTGCTATTGGATTACTATAATAGATGTTCAATAAATTGATAAAATGCCCCTGTACGCCAAATTTAATCAGGACTGTCTTAAAATAATCCCAATTCACTGTGTCGAACACTTTTTCGACATCTAAGCATAAAAGACATAGCAGGGTTTTGGTAGAGTTAGCTTGATGAGTTACATTGATGACTTTCCTTAAATTATCTCTAGCCTGCCGATAAGAAATAAACACCACCTGATCTTTATGTATCAGTCAGGGAAAGAAGCTTGCAAACCTGTCTGCTATAAATTTTGCAAACAGTTTGATGTCCCCATTAAGGAGGGATATGGGTCTGTAATTTTTAATTTCCAACCCATCTTTACCCTTATTCACAAATAGCACAATCTCTGCCTGAATCATTTCTGGGGGCAGTGGATTTCCCCTCAAGACTGAGTTAAAAAGAGCCGCTAAATGGGGTGCTAGTAAAGTGTGGAATTTCTTATAATAAGCATTTGAGAAGCCACCCGGCCCCGGTGCTTTACCCATTTTAAGGTCTTGGATCGCCTTTTCAATTTCATCTACTGAAATATTAGCATTAAGGTGTGCAAGCTCCGATTCTTTAATCTTGGGGAGATCACATGCCAACAGAAAGGTGTCTATGCTAAAATCTGATCATGACTCACTGGTAAAATGGAGAAGAGACCAATAATTATTTGATCCTCCATTTATATTGAGGTTTTATATTATCTGACCATGGTCATGAGTGAATTTCAGCTGATTTGGTGCCATCTACCAAACCCGAGCTTACCAAAACATAATGTAGCCTGGAATATGTGCTGTGTGGGTATGAATAAAAAGTGTATTCCCTGTCTTGTGGGTGTAAGTCCCTCCAAATGTCCACCATTTCTAATTCAGTCGAGAGCTTTAATTCTTTTCATCTACTTGGAATGTCTCTCTCCCCTTGTCTTAAGAGATCTATCTAGGGCATTATTCATTGCGAGTCTCCTGCCATTATGATTTGACCTACTCTCTCCCAGAGCTTTTAAGGTGTGAATTAAACTATTATGTGGGTTTTTGGGTTCTGCATACAGGGTGGCAATTGTTAACAACACATCATGTACCTTACCTACTAGAATTATGTGGTTATTTTTAGAATCTATCCACTTTGTTTCTAGAGTAAAGCGGAAGTAATTATGGAGTAATATAGCAGTCACTTCTTTCTTTTTAGGGTTACAAGTTGAAAAGAAAGACATGTAAATTTTATGCATAAATTTGGGGGAGTTTTTTACCTGAAAATGGGTCTCCTGGAGGAATATCCCCAATGGTTTATATTCTATATATGTGTGAAAGGCCTTGCACCTCTTAAAAGGGGTGTTGATTCCTTTAACATTATGTGTCAAAATTACATATTCTGTTCTACCCATTTTATTTTTCTGTAAATAGTTCTATTTAATGCTAGCCAACCCTCTCCAATATCATCTAATAGACCCCTGAACCCAGTCGTTAACCAGCCACAAAATAGGGGGTAACCATCAAGGATAAGCGGGAATGTATTTGTAATGAAATAGGAATCACAAGGTTTTGGAGACCAGCAGCCTAGGTCAGTAATGATCCAATTCAGCAACTTGTAGGTGAAACAGGAACAAGCTTTATTGAAGGGAACAGGAACCACAATAATCTGGCAAGGTACATAGACAGGAAGTGCCTTATATAGGCCAAGGACCAGACACCTGACCAGACACAGCTGAAGAGATCTCAAGGAAATTCACAAAGGCAGGCTGGCGCAGTCGTAGGGAAGAGGTTCAGCAGCCTGGGGACCAGGGTTCAAAACCCAGCAGAGTCAATTCCTCACATCACCCCCGCCTCTATAGGTGCAGCCTCTGGATGCCCTATTGCCCGGTTTAACAGGGTACTGCACATGAAAAGACAGAAGAAGGTCAGGAACGTGAATATTGTCCACTGGTTCCCATGAACTATCCTCCTCACCAGAACCAGATACTGAAGCTTGTTGCGGAAGATCCTGGAGTCCAGAATTTTCTCAACCTCGTATTCATCCTCACCATCCCCGAGGACTGGAGGTGGGGCAGGCAGGGCTCGGCCAGGGAAAGTGTTGTCATAGAAAGGTTTCAGCAGTGCAACGTGAAACACTGGATGTATTCTCATGTAATCTGGAAGTTGCAAACGAAAAGTGACAGCATTGATCTGAGCGATGATCTCAAAAGGTCCCATGAACCTCTGACCCAATTTATGAGAAGGAACCCTAAGCTTAAGATTCCTTGTTGACAGCCAAACCTTGTCACCAACATGATAAACTGGGGCCTCCGTTCTATGCCAGCAGCTCTTTTGTAACATTCCTGAGCCTCTGAAAGAGTCTTCTTCAACAGTGCTTGGGAATCACGTAAGGCCGTTAGCCGGTCAGCGACAGCAGGAATGGAAGTAGTAATTGGGAGACTGACTAGAAAGGTCGGATGGTAACCATAGTTGGCAAAAAATGGGCTCAAAGAAGTGGAGCAGTGTTGGGCATTGTTATAGGCAAACTCCGCCGTGGGTAGAAAATCCAGCCAGTCATCCTGCAGGTAACTAATATAGCACCGCAAATATTGCTCCAAAGTCTGGTTGGTTCGCTCAGTCTGTCCATTACTTTGCGGATGAAAAGCTGACGACAGATTTACATTAATACCTAGATTAGAACAAAAATGTTTCCAAAAACGAGATGTAAACTGTACTCCCCTGTCAGAAACTACTTCATCAGGCACTCCATGCAAGCGAAATATTTCCCGAATAACCAGGTCAGCCGTCTGTTTAGCTGAAGGGAGACCATGAGCTGGTATGAAATGACCCATCTTAGTTAACCTGTCCACAACAAGAATGGTAGTGTGTTCCTTAGAGGGAGGTAGTTCCACAATAAAGTCCATGGATATAGATCCCCAGGGACGATGAGGAATCGGAAGAGGCTGAAGCAAGCCAACAGGGGATGAGCGAGGAGTCTTATGTCTGGCACACACATCACAAGAGGACACATACTTCTTAACATCCTCATGATACTTCGGCCACCAAAAGGATCGGGCAAGTAGCTCTTGTGTCTTTCGGATTCCTGGATGACCTGCTGGTTTTGAGTCATGGTAGAGACGTAAAAGGTCCAGTCGCACTGACTCCGGAGCAAACAGACGTTGTTGAAAAATCCAAAACCCATTAGACCTTTTTAATGCGAGAAATCAGATCAGAAGGAAATGTAACTCCTATAAATATATCCTCTGGCAAGATGGTGGTCTTGGTTACGGTAGTATGGAGGGGGTCAGCTATTCTAGACAAGGCATCCGCCTTACCATTCTTGGAGCCAGGACGGTATGTAACCAAAAAATGAAACCTTGAGAAGAATAGGGACCAGCGTGCTTGTCTGGCTGACAGTCTCTTAGCTGATAAAATACATTCCAGATTTTTGTGATCTGTGAGGACAGTAATTGGATGGGTAGCTCCCTCCAAGAGATGTCTCCATTCAGTGAAGGCAGCTTTTATAGCCGATAGTTCTTTATTCCCTATGTCATAGTTTCTTTCTGCTGGCACCATCTGGCGGGAATAGAAGGCACACAGATGTAACAGCATCTTAGGTCCAGTCCTTTGAGACAGTATAGCACCAACAGCTGAATCAGAAGCATCAACTTCCACAATAAATGGTAAACAGAGTCTTCAATCGGGAAAATGCGGTATCCGCCTTATCGGACCACTGAAAAGGAGTCCCTTTACGTGTAAGTTCAGTGATCGGTGCAATAACGGCAGAGAAATGCTTAATGAAACGCCTGTAAAAATTGGCAAACCCAACAAATCTCTGAACATCTTTTTCATTCTTGGGGATGGGCCAGTCCAGCACAGCTTTAATTTTACTTGCGTCAATACTTAAACCTTTGGGAGTTATTACATACCCCAGGAATTGAATTTCTGTTTGTTCAAACTCACATTTTTCTAGTTTAATGTATAGGCGGTGGGTACGAAGGCGCTCTAGAACTATACAGACCTGTTTTCTGTGGTTTTCAAGATTATCAGAGAATATTAGGATATCATCCAAATATGCCACAACAAACTGATCCAGGAGATCTCGTAGTACATCATTGATAAGATGCGGGAAAGTTGCAGGGGCATTACAGAGCCCAAAAGGCATTACTAGATATTGGTAATGCCCGTACCTGCTTCTGAAAGCTGTTTTCCATTCATCATTGGGTCTTACACGAACCAGATTATATGCCCCCGAAGATCAAGCTTCGTAAATATTTTAGCTGAGCGGAGTCTCTCCAAAAGTTCAGGAATCAGAGGCAAGGGGTAGCGGTTTTTAACAGTGATGTTATTAATGCCCCTGTAATCAACGCATGGCCGTAGGCTGCCATCTTTCTTTTCTACAAAGAAAATAGGAGCTCCTGCTGGAGAAGTAGATGGTCGAATAAAGCCTTTGGCAAGATTTTCTTGTAGGTATTCACGAAGAGCTTTCAATTCAGGCTCAGAAAGGGAATATATACGGCCAAATGGGATAGCAGCCCCAGGCAACAGCTCTATTGGGCAATCATAAGGCCTGTGTGGTGGAAGCTGATCAGCATTCTTCTTATCACAGACATCTGCAAAATCCCGATATTGTAGAGGAAGCTTAGTCGAGTTTGTAGCAACCATTTCATTAATTGTTGCGGCAACAGGTGTTACCTTAGAGTGTTGACAATTCATTAAGCAGTGTTCTGAAGGAAAGGACAAAGTTCTGATCTTCCAATCAATCTGTGGGTTATGCAGAGCAAGCCAAGGTACCCCCAAAATCACTGGAAACTGTGTTGAGGAAATTAGGTGGAAAGAGATAGCCTCATGGTGATTCACTTCCACAGTCAACTTTAAGGGCACAGTCTCATGTGTAACCGGTCCTGACGTAAGTGGAGAACCATCAACTGTCTCCATTAACACAGGTGAAGAATTAGGGATAGACTGAATTTTATTTCCTGCTGCAAATTTAATGTCCATAAAGTTTCCGCCTGCTCCAGAATCTATCATAGCGGTAGTTGAAATTTTACGATCACCACATTGCAACGTGATAGGCACCACAAAATGAGGATGTTGAGTCAACATACCCTCTTCACCATGAGCCAGAGAAAACAAGGGTTGTGTGACAGAATCCAGTTGATCCGAAATCTGGGATTGGTGTCGAATCTGTGCACCCTCAGCCGCCATAGCTATTGTTCTTTTGGATCTGCTAGGGCAATTGATGGCATAGTGCCCTGCACTACCACAATACAGGCATAAATTGTGAGTGCGTCGCCACTGTTTTTCTTCGTTGGATAATGGCCCTCTTATTAGATTTACCTGCATAGCCTCTGGCTCAGAGTCTGTAGGTGTTTGTGGGATCGGAGTAGAAGTTCTTGAATAGGAAATTAGAGTAGTACTTGGTCTAAAAGAGCCCTGTCTTTCCAATCTTCTTTCAGAAAGTCTCCGATCAATAGCCAAACTCACAAATGCATCAAAGTCAGCAGGAAGATCAACACGAGCTAGCTCATCTTTTATAGCTTCTGAGAGACCTTTTCTGAAGTGGAACCTCTGGGCTGATTGGTTCCAGGTAGTATCAGCAACCCACTGTCTGAATTCAGCAGCATATTCAGCCACCGAGCGCCTCCCTTGATGCAAATGAAGGAGAGTGGCTTCTGCTGTAGCACATCGATTGGGGTCATCAAAAACTAGGCACATGGCCTCAAGAAAGTCATTTAGATTACCCAAGACTGGACTGTCTTGTTCCAGAAGAGGGGAGCCCCAAGCCAGGGCTTCATCTTTGAATAAGGAAAAAATAAATCCCACCTTCTCTCTTTCAGATGGAAATTGGTGAGGTAACATCATAAAGTGCAAACGGCATTGATTTAGGAATTTTTTGCGATCTCCTCCAAACTTTTCTGGCAGGGGCAAGCGGGCCTCTTGAGCAGGTGTAACAGTAGCAGCCGCAGCATCACGTGCCCTGTAGCTGGTATACTCACTGTGCATTGACTGAAATTTATTTTGCAGTTCAGCTACCTGGTCCTGCAGCACTTGGATGGTCTGTGCCTGGGTCTGCACAGTTCTTGCAAATAAAGCAACCTGCTGGGTCAATGCAGAATCTGTCCCGGCGGTCTCCATGAAAGGGCCAGATTATTATGTAATGATATAGAAATCACAAAGTTGTGGAGACCAGTAGCCAAGGTCAGCAATAATCCAGTTCCGCAAACTTGTAGGTTAAAACAGGAACAAGGTTTATTGAAGTGATCAGAAACCACACAATAATCTGGCAAGGATCAATAGACAGGAAGTGCCTTATATAGGCCAAGGACCAGACACCTGACCAGACACAACTGAAGAGACTTAGGTACTGATACAATTGCTAGCAGAGTCAAGCTTATAAGGTCTCAATGGAATTCACAACAGGCAGGCTGGCGCAGTGGTAGGGAAGAGGTATAGCAGCCTGGGGACCAGGGTTCAAAACCCAGCAGAGTCAATTCCTTACAGTAGTAAACATCTTAGTAACAAACCTTCTGAAGAAAAAAATGAACTTATGGTGCCTAGGAAGAGGGTATTGTGATCCCCTTAATTACCCCTAGAGTGAGGAATAATATCCTGCCCCCCCCCCCCCTTATCTCAATCAATACCAACATGTAGTTTGTTATATTTTAATTAGCTTTTCAAAAACCCTTCTGAGGAAAATACTACAGTGCTACACAGCTCTCGTTCATTCCAATTACCCACTCTGCTAATCATCAGCCAGCATGGGTTTTTATGGAGGATTACTTACTAAAACCATTGACAAGGGGACACCCCCCTTTGGCTGGATAAAATCCCTGATTGGCTTTACAAGCTGAGACATCCCATTATAAACCATACATTACAATGCTGGAAGTGGGCGAGAAACCACACCCTGTTTTTAAATCCTTCACCCATGACCCCTATAATTAATCATTCTGGGGCCCCAAAAGGTCTAAGTTTAGCATCAAAGGGTTGGTGGAAAACAAAAGTCCTAAATAGGCTAGGGAATTGGATAAAATATAGTAAACTTCGAGACAATAAGCAAATTATTGACACATTCCATCTCCCCTTACAGGAACATTACACAGTGTGTACACTTTTTTATTGAGGCATTGATTATCAAACAGGGTCTTCCTAAGGGGACTTGGTTGTCTTGAATATGCATTAGCAACCCCACAGCAAAGGGAATAAATAGTGGAATCTATGATATATTCAACTCGTCAAAGTTATCAATTAAAGATAATTATATCAAAGATTGGGAGGCAGATTTGGGAAAATGCTGGGAAGGGAAAAAATGGAGGGTCTCCTGGAGGAATAGCTATAGAGGCTCTCTAAATCATAGCATACTGGAAACCACAATTAAAGTATTACACCGCACCTATCTTACCCCTGAAAGAATAGCGAAATGGACGCGCTCTGTAGACCCAATTGTTTTCAGGGGTTGTAAGACCATCGGCTTATTTATCCATATATGGTGGGAATGTCCTAGGGTTAGACAGATCTGGACAGGGATCCCTCAAGTGGCTTCTGAGCTGTTCAAGGTTCCAGTACAGGTAACTATAGAAACCTGTTTGCTGGGGATACCGATGACGTCACTCTTTCAAGTACAAAATAGACTCCTTCAATTTTTATATTTCGTTTCCAAATCTCATATAGCTAAACAGTGGAAACAGTGGATAAATTGGATTATATTGCTATAAATGAATGAATTTCCAACTCTTTGGAAGATACAATGAATACATTTAAGGAAGTATGGGGTGTGTGGTTGAAATTTAGGGAACGACCAACTAGATAGATACTGGTGTTATACCCCAAGATGGTGTAGAGGGGAAAGGGGGGTGGACCGGCTACTTCAGAAAGAGCGGTTATACGGTAAAGGAGAAAGGATCGGCGGGAATGTCTAATATTGTAAAGTAGGTAACTTTGGTGACCAATTTTATTTTATAGTCTATAAGTTGATAAAACAAAATGTGAACGGAGGTGGTTCCCATGCGGACTACGTAATACCTTAAAGCACTAACAAGGCTGTCTCCAATAGGTCATAATATCACCAGATAATGGGGATAGTCTTAGGAAATAATATCTGTTTATAGATGGAACAGTTGTATATACTTTAATGAAGCTAATGTTTTATTGTGTATGGAAGTACATTTATACTCAATGAATGTATATATATTCTAGATGTAAATAAGACTTATGGTATATATTATCTGTAACTTTATGTGATTTCCATCTAATAAAAATTCAATGAATAAAAAAAAAGAAACAGTAGGTGAAGAGAGTGCTTAGTGGGCAATGATTTGGTCCTGATGGATTATCCACTGGAGATGATAGTTTTCATAGATGATGATAGATATGAAGTAGCCAAGACAGCAGCTGTATTTCGACTGTAGATGCAGCATGGGAGAAGTCCTTCAGAAGGGAACGCAAGGAGGAAATGTTATGTTCAGTGGAAGAGTAAATGTGTCATTTGGAAACTTTGTATGGACAAGAGCGTAGATAGAGTGCAAGTGAGAGTTATTGAGAACTGACTCTATATAGCACTAAATGTCAAATATATACTAGCAGCCTTATTAAATTGCTATTCGGCAAATTTAAAAGGGCTCTATTTAAGCACAGAGCATATTTTTTACAGAAGTTTTTAGTTAGTTAAGACCTTGCTTTTGGATAGAAGTTCACTAACTAAAAACTTCTGTAAAAATATATGCTCTGTGCTTAAATAGACGCCTTTTAAATTTGCCGATTCGCTATTTAATAAGGCTGTTGATGTATATTTGCCATTTAGTGCTATGTGGAGTCAGTGTAGCCAAGTAAGGCAGTAAGTATTGATTGATGAGTGTTGTGCATCAGTCTGCCTTGGTATTCATGATCTATTGGGGCCAGAAGAGTCTGATGCAGTAAAGTGATATTAGAAAGGGGTTACAGTCATCATGGATGAAAATGACGAGTAAGTGAGTCAATTATGGTTATGTGATGTGTGGGAATGCTCTGTAGCAAGTGAAGAGGGGTGAAGAAGAGGGTGAAGTTAAGTAGAACCTCAATGCAGCTATTTTGGGACATTTTCATAATGGCTGGGCTATTGAGATTGAGATAGATTTTACGCTGTTTGGTTTGTGATACCAATCTTGCCATGGGCGTAGAAGCCCCCAAAAATCTTCAGTTTAAAGAGACAAAAAAAATCTTTGGCCCTGAGTGGTGCAATTCAATTCTACTCCCAGGACAGGCAGCAGGGGTGGATCTATGGCCCAAGTACTGCCGTACCCCTCAAAAAATTCCCTGGGCCCCACCCATCAAACCACCACCCAATATAATAAAAAAATTTATTTTTATTCCAACCTTGGCTTTGCATTAAAGCTGTGTAATACAGCATGCATAAGCTTAAAGGAAGCCATGTTTGATAATGGCTAAGGAATGAAGAGTGAGGCATTTGTGGCCATGTTTGTGTGTCCCAGCTCAACTTCCCAGAATGCAGTGTAATAACTGTTTTTCTTGGAACTCTGAGCTGGAAGCAGGTTTTTTAACTTGCTTTAGACATTCAAATGTGAGCACAGATGTACTTTTTATTTACTGTACTACTGTACGGTGGAGGGCTTCTATCACTCTTTTGCCCACCATATTATAAATGATTGTTGTGGTGAACTACCTACTCATAATTTCCACAACACAGGCTGAGATCCCGCTCCATGCTGATGATAGCCAGTAAGCTTGAAACATGTACATGGATTGGATACTCAGCCTGTGTTTATTCCAACCTTGGCTTTGCATTAAAGCTGTGTAATACAGCATGCATAAGCTTAAAGGAAGCCATGTTTGATAATGGCTAAGGAATGAAGAGTGAGGCATTTGTGGCCATGTTTGTGTGTCCCAGCTCAACTTCCCAGAATGCAGTGTAATAACTGTTTTTCTTGGAACTCTGAGCTGGAAGCAGGTTTTTTAACTTGCTTTAGACATTCAAATGTGAGCACAGATGTACTTTTTATTTACTATATATATATATATATATATATTTATTTATTTATGTTACAGAATATGTGGACACGTTACAAATAAAGGAAATAAAAATAATTATATGATATATACATATAATAATTAAATATATATATATACTATATATATATATATATATATATATATATATATATATATATATATATATATACATAATATATCCTGCCTAGTTCCTACGTCCCTCCCCAGTTCCTACATCCCTGAATCTAGCCATCTTTGTTTCTGAAATATTAAGCTTTATGTAGTTGAAGATGATAAGAGCACAAATAATATTCAATAAGAGAAATGTAATATATATATAATGGTTAGCTGATGACAAAGTATATGCAAGCATCCAGGACACTATGATACCTTCATCAGACTGAGGCTCATAAATAAAGCTGAAATATAAATTTTTGGGTCAAATAAAAAGGACATCAGAGGAAAAGACAAAAGTTTAAAAAGACATTAGAAAGAAGGTGTGAGAAGTTTAACTACAGACAGAGAGGTTCTCAATTGAGAAAATATATGGTATACAGTAGGTTACACCAAGCCTTAAACAAAACTACAGTTCAACAAAAAAAGACCTCTTGTTTGTCAAAATATTTTAGCGGTTGTGTAACCCATGGACATAAAACATTTTTGGGAAATTTGTAATTTTGAAAACCCTGTTTATGAGTATAGGAATCCATTTTGAATTTTTTACACCACTTCCTGACACCTGGAGGATTAAGGTGTGCTTTGGAGTTATTAGTGGATGGAGCGGTGGGGAGGAATTAACCGGTATACACCACAAGACTTCCCCTTTATTGGACCAGAAACAGGGTGGTCCATCAATGGATGGAACATCAGCTCTCCAGAAATGTAAAAGCCACTCTCAAACACACAACTTCCACCAATGTATCATGGATTCCTTCAGGATCCTGCAGAGACATTTTTATTTATTTTATTTTATATCTATTACTTTTCTTGCTCAATGATGCTATTAGTCTTTTTTTTAGTGCTGTGGTCCATTTAAAACTTATGCGTGGTAAGTCCGGTGAGAAATTAGTATAGTCAAGGTAGGCTGAATAAATAAATTGTACTTTCCTAATTTTTGAATCTCTAGTTAAGACTGAAATATACAATGGTTTTACATTCTCATGAGTTTTCAAGGAATTTATACATTTATTTATTTACAAGCCTTGCTTGCATAGCTGAACCAGAAATCTATTATCAGGAAATAATTTATACAGATCGTAAGCATATGTAAGATGAATACAAGCTAAGCTATGCTTTACTAGTTTTAATTAATCATAGCTTATTTGTATGTGGATTTAAAATGTCATGTAACGGTGACACAGATGTCTTCCATTCTATGCTCTGAAATTACTCAACTAGTAACATCACTGTATGGGTTAAAAAATGTAGCCACGATTCTCGGTCACCGGGAACATGTTGCAGATATCTGTCTGAGATGCTTCCACACCTGCACCTAGCCTGCAGAAAGAATGTTTATTTATTTACACTCTACATTACAGCTTTCTCTCCACGGTGTGCAGAGTAATAGGCCTCTCTCTAGCATAGAGTAAATACATAGGTAGTATAATCACTGACCTGATACCGTCTGCATTTATCTCTTATTTCTAGAGCAATTGCAGAATAACAATGAAGGCCCCAGGCTGGGCATTAAGTTAGATTATTGTTCTTCTATCCTCTCAACTCACACCTTACCCAAGGCTTAATACACTTCCTTGGATTTTATATCTCCCTCTTCCCCCATTAGCGTTAAACAAATACTCTGAATTTTCTCATCACATTATGTACTGTGAGTATTTTACAGCTGAAAAATATTAATGAGAAATAATATATGCCAGTGGCTGTGTCTAATATCAGTGGATTGTTAGAAAGGCTGCAGCCTCTTTTTTTCTCAGTTTAGTGTTGTAGAAGATTCAGGACCAAGGAGTCAATGGTTATTGTTTGAGGGTCATCAAGTAGGGGAAAGTGTTAATTTGCTCTTTTTTTCATTACAGGTTTGATTTTTTATTTTATTTTATAAAAGATAATTTTATTATTTTATTTGTATTTTGTTTCCTGGAATTATTTTTTATTTTAGTTTTTTTTTGTTTCATGTAGTGATTTTTCCATTTTCTGTATTTAGTATGGTTTAGTTATTATGGGTGGGTGGGTAGTGTTCATGACTATGGGGTTCCTTATGGACCCCCATGGTGGGATTGGGTACATGTTAGAAGTAGTGATGTCGCGAACCTAAAATTTTCAGTTCGCGAACCGCGAACTCGAACCTCCGAAAATGTTCGCGAACCGGCGAACATCGGCGAACCGCCATAGACTTCAATGGGCAGGCGAATTTTAAAACCCACAGGGACTCTTTCTGGCCACAATAGTGATGGGAAAGTTGTTTCAAGGGGTCTAATAACTGGACTGTGGCATGCCGGAGGGGGATCCATGGCAAAACTCCCACGGAAAATTACATAGTTGATACAGAGTCTGGTTTTAAGCCATAAAGGGCCTAAATTACCTAACATTCCTAAATTGTTTGGAATAACGTGATTTAAAACATCAGGTATGATGTTGTATCGATCAGGTAGTGTAAGGGTTACACCTTACATGACTGGGGGTCTATAGGTGACATTAGTACTGACCTTTATCTGACTGGGTGTCTATAGAGTGACATTAGTACTGACCTTTATATGACTGGGGGTCTATAGGTGACATTAGTACTGACCTTTATCTGACTGGGTGTCTATAAAGGGACATTAGTAATGACCTTTATATGACTGGGGGTCTATAGAGGGACATTAGTACTGACCTTTATCTGACTGGGTGTCTATAGAGGGACATTAGTACTGACCTTTAGCTGACTGGGTGTCTATAGAGGGACATTAGTACTGACCTTTAGCTGACTGGGTGTCTATAGAGTGACATTAGTACTGACCTTTATCTGACTGGGTGTCTATAGAGTGACATTAGTACTGACCTTTATATGACTGGGGGTCTATAGGTGACATTAGTACTGACCTTTATCTGACTGGGTGTCTATAGAGGGACATTAGTAATGACCTTTATATGACTGGGGGTCTATAGAGGGACATTAGTACTGACCTTTATCTGACTGGGTGTCTATAGAGGGACATTAGTAATGACCTTTATCTGACTGGGTGTCTATAGAGGGACATTAGTACTGACCTTTATATGACTGGGGGTCTATAGGTGACATTAGTACTGACCTTTATATGACTGGGGGTCTATAGAGGGACATTAGTACTGACCTTTATCTGACTGGGTGTCTATAGAGTGACATTGCTCCTGACCTCCTGCTGCAGTATTATTACTCCCAGTACTCCCAGGCTTGCTACTATTAGATATAATAACCTCAGTTTCGTTTCCTTATCTGTTTGTAACATCAAAATATGATTATTAAATATTTCATATTTGTTTGTTTTTCTCCCAAAGTGAACCCCTTTGTGTGTGTCCCACAGATGTGGCGTTTCCGCTCTGCGTATGTTGGATTTGCACCGCTCAAAAAGTATGAAAAGAGATCCTCCCCTTGAAGCCCATTAATGACATCATCAGTAAATTGTATGTAACAGATTCCAGTGTTTAGGGTTTATGACCCAATACTGTGATCATATCACTTATGACAAAAATCCGTATTTGTCGTATTATTCAGACGCGCGTGCATCTTTGTGTTACATTTCCTGATACTTTTATTATCTTGATCTTTATATATTTACTAGCGACTTGCCCATCAAAAAATGGCGGCAATAAGATTGTAAGGCAGGTAATGGTTTGGACGAGACATTCATTCTGTTCCGGTCGGAGATCCTTCGGCGCTCATTGCGAGGCTGTTGGTTGTATTTTTTTTCTGATAGGCGCTTTTGCTGTTATTCTTTGGTCGGCGGTGATGTGTTTTTTGCGCTTATTGCAAGGCTTTGTATGCTATGAGCAGCGTTGGCGCTCGTTGTGAGGCGCGCAGTGAATGGCTTTTATGTTTAATGTGATAATGTTTTTTTTTGTGTATATGTATTTTTGTATGCTAATGAAATAATTACTAAATGAATATACTTTACCTATTTGTAAGTAATATATGCAGGAAGCATTGTGCTGAAGAGCTGACAATCTGTTTTCATGTTCCTGCAGCATACAATGTAGGTTTTCAGTGCTGTGGAGCTGCTGTGTAAGTGTCAGCAATGTGTGCAGTGTGTAGTGTAAATAGGCTGCGTGCGCGAGGGGAAGCCGTTAGGGTAGCTGGGTACTTCCGCATTGTGTAAGTTAGTGTTGTAAAATGGCGGGGAATGTGTATGTGGTACGCGGGTGTGGATCATTTAGCGTCCTTGTTAATAGTGTATCTTTACCTCGTACGGCTTTTTAGGAAAATCCGTATGTGTTTTGCGTGTTTAGGGTCCTGTAGCCTCGTTTTCTTTTTTTCAAGGGCCATTTTTTCTCTCACTTAGGTGATTTTCGGGTGTCTAAACTCATGAATTTGGACTTAAATGGAGGTGTAACTTCACTTGCAGAGGTCCTCGGTGCCTGCCTTGCTGTGGGTAAGCTTTTTATGTGTTTGTTGTGTGTATTTATTGTGTTTTTAATGTTTTTAAGTGCGTGCAGTTCGGGCGTTAAAGTCGTATTTTTGGATGGTAAGTCTGTAAATTTGATGGTGTAAGTCCCGCCTGCGGCTCATTGCAGCCGACGTGGGAGCCTTCGGCGCTCCTTGCCAGCAACTCTGGCCCTCGCTTCGCAAGCCCGCAGCGTCAGCAACAACCCGCCTGCTCACAACTATATATGTGATATCTGTAACGTCTTCCCCAGTTGGCACTTGTAAATCGGCTAAGCGACAAAAAAAATGGTGTCCGGAAAAAATTAAAACGAGGCTACACGACCCCAAACCGCGCAAAACATAGCCAGCCATGTACGACTTTTACCTAGGAACGGACGAGGTACAAAATACACTATTATAAATAATGGAAACTGCTGGCGAGCCGCGTAACACATACACAATCGCCGCCATTTTACAACACTAACTTGCAACTAATAACATTACAAATCTAAAATGGCGCGTTACACGACTATACAAGCGGTTTCCCCTCGTGCACTGCGCACATTGCTGACACTTACACCTCGGGTCACCAACAGTCCAAATGTACACTGTAAGCTGCTGGAAAATCAAAACTGATTGTTAGCTCTTCAGGTTATTGATCACTGGATATATTAATTACAAATAGGTAAAGTATTTTAGTAATTCATTAATTCATTATTATTAAAAAAAATATATATAAAAAAAATACGCTTAATAGCATTTTTTACACTGCCGTTACTTTACATACATTAACGCTTCGCACTTCCTAATACATTTGTTCATTCACAATAGTTATTATTGTGCATTCATTTAATAAGTATTAATTAGTAATGGAAAATAAAAATGTAGACTTTACACTACACTAAAATGTTTTACTTTTTACTCTGCAGTTATATATCAGGATTACTGCTCATTGGCTGCCAGCGATAGCACTCTCAAAGCAGTTACAAATCTAAATCACTTTATTATGCTCTGAGACCTGAATACATTTTTTAATTTACACTGCACAAAAAAAATTATATATTTAACACTGTACTTATATATCTGTCTTTGCGATGAGCGCCGAAGATTGATCGTTGCAAAGCACGAAACATGAAGGACACGAGGGAAGAGACTCACAATGAGCGCCGAAGGTCCTCAGAGTACAAAAAGCATCACATTGTGTGGCAAACAGCATTGCCATGGCTTCAAACTTTATTGCCCCATTATTTGTGCCAGGCAAGTCGCTAGTGATATAATATAACATAATGCAATACAATATTATACAGTACACATGGGTGTTGGAACTGGGGGGGTGGGGGGTAAGGGGTAACCCCCCCCCCAGATTTCTTATCGTATGTACCGTATGTATGCGTATAGAAGCTAACAGGGGAGGAGAGAGGGGGAGGAAACACAGGGGAGAGGGAGAGGAAGACTCAGGAGAGGGGGAGAGGGGGAGGAAGACACAGTGGAGAGGGGGAGGAAGACACAGGGCAGAGGGGGGAAGAGAAACAGGGTAAGGGAGAGGTGAGGGGAAGAGACACATGGGAGGGGGGAGAGACACAGGAGAGAGTGTGGGGTAGAGACACAGGGGAGAGGGGGGGAGAGACTAATGGGAGGGAGTGGTGAGGAGACACCGGGGAGAGAAAAGGGGGTAAAGACACAGAGGAGGGGGGGAAGAAACACAGGGGAAGGGAGAGGGGGTAGAGACACAGGGGAGAGGGGGTAGAGACACAGGGGAGAAGAGGGAAGAGACACAGATAAGGGGGGAGAGACACAGGGGAGAGGGAAGGGGGGAAAGACACAGGGGAGGGGGGAAAGAAACACGGGAAGGGAGAGGGGGGTAGAGACACAGGGGAGGGGGGAGTGACACAGGGAAGAGGGAAGGGGGAAAAGACACAGGAGAGGGGGGGAAGAAACACTGGGGAAGGGAGAGGGGGTAGAGACACAGGCAAGGGTGGGAGAGACACAGGGGAGAGGGGGGGAGAGAGACACATGGGAGGGAGTGGGGGGGAGACACAGGGGAGAGGGGGGGAGAGAGACACATGGGAGGGAGTGGGGGGGGGAGACACAGGGGAGGTCTTCTGCTTTATTATTATTATTATTATTATTACTATATAATGTGTAGATGTACCAGCTGGGCATGCTCTTGTGCATTATTATTATTATTATTATTATTATTATTATTATTATTACTATATAATGTGTAGATGTACCGGCTGGGCATGCTCTTCTATATTATTATTATTATTATTATTATTATTATTATTACTACTATATAATGTGTAGATGTACCGGCTGGGCATGCTCTTGAGCATTATTATTATTATTGTTGTTATTATTATTATTATTATTATTATTATTATTAGTATATAATGTGTAGATGTACCGGCTGGGCATGCTCTTCTACATTATTATTATTATTACTATATAATGTGTAGATGTACCGGCTGGGCATGCTTTTGTGTATTATTATTATTATTATTATTATTATTATTACTATATAATGTGTAGATGTACTGGCTGGGCATGCTCTTGTGCATTATTATTATTATTAGTAGTAGTATTTTACTAATAATAATAATAATAATGCACAAGAGCATGCCCAGCTGGTACATCTACACATTATATAATAATAATTATAATAATAATAATAATAATAATAATAATAATAATAATGCATGCCCAGCTGGTACATCTACACATTAAATAGTAGTAAAAATAATAATAATAATAATGCACAAGAGTCCTTCAGCACTGCACTGGACACTGAATAAACTTGCCTAGCTATGGTTTTCCCTATTGATGCAGTATCATCCAAACTGTCCCTCCTCTCAGTAAGACTGCAAGTTACTTATGATTCCAAAATGGCTGCTGTCCATGAGGTGAAAGGGTGTGGAAGGGAGTGTATGCTGCTGATTGGCTGGAATGTGTCTGCTGACTGTGACATGCAGGGTCAATGATAAAGTATTGGGGGCGGGTCGAATCTCGCATATGTTCGCAGTTCACCGCGAACGCGAACATGCTATGTTCGCCGAAAAAAGTCCGCCGGCGAACTATTCGCGACATCTCTAGTTAGAAGTTAAGATAACATAGGACTCCAAAGGGACACATGGTTTTACGTTAGGATACCATGTGGGCCCAATGGAACCCCAATGGAGATAGGTAGAAACACCATGGAGGTTCATAGGGACCACCTTAGGGTTAGGTAATGTATTGGGGGCATAGAGGTCTATAGTGAAACCCATGGTAGATAGGGAAAGGACCTCAGGGTTCAATAGGTGTAGTTTATATTTATTTAGTTAGGGGTAAACAAGAAGTTTAATGAGGGTCCCATCTCAAAGCAAAAGGAGTGAGGAAAGGAGCCCAATGGCTCCACATGAATTGAGGGGGATCCAGGGTACACCTGGTCATTAACCACCCCAGCCCCCAATTTGATTTTTGTATACATATAATTCCTTTCCTCCTGTGATCATGGCAAGGAAGGGTACCACTTTAAAGTTAGTGTGAGTTGTTACTTGTATAGTAAACACTCTCAGCAGGGGCACACAGATCAGGAAACATATCAAATTAAGCAATTACTCATAATGGTTTACACATAAGGTTTTGTAAAGGGCAGCATGTAATAGTAACTTTAGGGCTTAAATTAGATATTCACTCCCAATATTTTGGACAGGAGCCATATAATTGAGTCCTGTGTTTATTAAATGTTAGAAAAATATATATTGCATTAATGAAAACAAAAATGTACTAATGATTTAACATGTTATTTGTGTACAAAGAAAGTTTACCCTGTATCAGCAATCATTAGCTGCTTCTTGTGATGCCCAGGAGGACTCAGTGGACTTTTGGGATTATGAACTGTTGTGGACTCAGAGGGGAACCTGGTACCAGAACACAGATCCTTCTTTTTCCCACCAAGAACAATGCCGAAATCCCTGAATACGTGGTTGCCATGTTGACCCAAGATGGTTAATGTGGCACCATATTGTGTTATTGCAATGCCAAGGGAGACCGTAAAACTAATTTGGACTTTTGGACTGGCGTGTGCCCTGGGCTAATGTGGATTATCTGTGTGGTCCCTTTCCCCAGGAAGATATCTTCCAAGCCTGGATACTGGGACTGTGACACCCATACTGTTATTATGTGCCATGTTTAACTGTCTTCCATCTTGAATATGGTAAGCCATGATATGAGTTTTCATTTATGTTACTGTCATGTTACTAGTCATGTTTGGTCTCTAAATGCTGTACTTTCCCAAGAGAGTTCAATAAAGTATGCTACTAGCTTTTCCTAGGCATGTGGAGTACAGGGGTCAAGATGCCCAATTGAAAGGGGTTAAATACTTCCCAGGAGGTGGCTGGCGGACAACAGGAAATAAAGGGTATTCAGTCATGAAAGGAGGAGTTAAATAGACACTATGAGCCTGATTCAATTGAGCAATTGTACGTTACTGAAGCCTGTCAGTGAGGCCGTAAGTTAATTTGCTATTCTATTGGTGTCTTTTTGAGTGCTCCAAGCAGTTTACGTGTTACAGCTTTGAAAACTCTGCGGTTGTTGAACCCGGAACTTACAGACACCTGAAGCCTTTGATCTTACACGTCTGCAAGAGTTCCAATTGCTAAAATCGCAAATTGCTATTCAATTTAAAAAATCGTGCAAGACCGCAACCACAGTCAAGCCTGCAAATGGCATATGGTGGCTCAAAGCTTACAGGTTCCAAAAAGGACCCACAAAGGGTCTACAGACTAGTTTTGAACACTGCAAAACACAATAAAAACACAAATGGACTATAAAATATGGCCAAAGCAATGGAAGGCATTACAATTACTTGCACAATAACTCACATATTGAAAAAAAAATATATTTTTTATTTTCCTCATAGGTTGTAATGGTCATACATATGCCAATATGAAAAGTCATGCTGCAAGATGCTGAAAGCTATTAAAGACACACTCCCTCATTAAATTGCAACACAAATACATGGAAATGGCTACTATATTAACCCTTTCTCACTCACAGAGACTCTAATGTAGGCCCTAAAAATACAAAGGTCATCTCATATACATCTCACTCATCACATCTACATTGGGAAGACAAATAGTGGACAAATTACACCACCACATGGCATATATCAAGTACCAGGGGAACATTTTATTTATGGTTGTTGTGTCTGACTCTCTGTGACCCTATGGACTGCAGCACACTTACTTATGTCTTGTACTTATCCACAAGGTTTGCCCAGGGCTACCTGATATAGACTACAGGTTAAATACACAAAAAGACAGTTGGGTTCTTTGAAATCTCAGCACCAGCACCCTGATGTCTTCTGGCTTCTGTATCGGTTAGGATCCTTGCATAAGAAATCAGCACTTCCAGGCTACCAAGAGACTCCAGATCTGCTTCTTCTCAGGGGACTTGTTAAGACTTGTTACAGTCAAACCTACACCAGCAGGATCCTACAGAGTCTCCCAGTACCACCCTGCAGTCATCCAGGAGCAAAATAAGAGACATACGATTTCTATATGCCTCAAAAGTGAACTGATTTATTTTGAAAAGTCAAACAATATTTATAGCAGTTAGATACAGAGGGGGTGTACACAATGTAAGAATGCAAGGGTGTGGCAGACAGGAGATGACCCCACATGGGGTCTAGCAGTGGCTTCCTGAGAGCAATAGGCTTAACCTCAAATACACATCCTGAGCGGTCTAGACCTTACACAGAGTACATGGCAAATGGGATTAACTTAATTTGCTAACAATGGTCCAGAGCAGATTACAATACAATGGAGTGATTTACATACATAATCCATTGGCTGGAGCCCAGCTGTCTGTCCTTTAATGGGCTAAGATCCAGGAGCAAGAAAAGGTGTCAGTGACAAGTGCTAAATACTGTAACTGTAGCAATATATCAACTCACCTGATTCCTATCTGCAAGCATTACTAACCATTAGCTAGTCTTCAGGATAACTCACTGGCCATGACCATTAATAATGATGTGTTATCTCACAATAAATGCTTAGCTGTGACCAGTGTCAGTGATCCAGGCTGTACAATCACCTTCGCAATATAATATTGTTCATACAGCTGTTAGCACATGTTAAAGGATAACCAGTATATATATATATATATATACAATATACAAAAAAAAATAATAATAATAAAAAAATAAATATATATATATACATATAAATTTACATATACATCTGCACACACACATATATGTATTTATCTACCATATACATGTATACATTTACATATATATATATATATATATATATATATATATATATATACACATACATAGAAATACTTTCTTAACTGCCTGATGCTGCACTCCACTTCCTGGGGTGAGGAGGGGCCACAGCAGGCCTGAGGGCTGAAGGAGGCCACAGAGGTCAGAGGGGGCTGCAGAGGTCCACAGGGAGCCAGCAAGGACTGAGGGGGCCACAAAAAGATGAAGGAGGCCATATAAGTCTGAGGGAGGCCACATGGGTCCGCGGGAGGCAGCTGCAATAGCATTAGTGGTGGTGCTGGTGGCCTTGGCGGAGGCATGGGGGCAGGATAGGAGTGGTCAGGATGTAGGTGGGCGGAGGAAGCCCCTCCGGGGTGGAGGAGGTGGGGCTGGGGACAAGAGCGCGGTGCATGGCGTACATAATCAGGTGTTGAAATGCGCTCTGGTCCACCCCCACCCTGAACAGCCCGGCCAGGTATGATTCAGTCATTAGGTGATGCCTCCTCTCCTCCGTATTGTGCCTGGCCAGGCTGCGCATGACCTCTGCATGATTGGCGGAGATGCTGGCCTGTATCCAACGGAGACACTCCATCTGCTTGCGCATGATGGCCAGCATCTCTGCCTGCACAACTTGGCTTGATGGTGGGGATGGAAGTCCCTGGTCTGTAGCCTGGTGAGGAGGTGGCGGTGGTGGTGGCCCAGTGGGGAAGGTCTGGGGCTCGGCTCGAGCCTCGCTCATGGGAGTGGTGGTGTCATTGCTGGGCCTGGTGGTGGTGGCAGAGGAGGAGATGGGGTCAAGTCTGATAAGCTTAGTCTCTGGAGGAGTGGGACAATCGAGTTAAATGGCGGCAGTGCGCCGATGGTCCTGCAGATCACATCCTCCTCCTCTGAACCAGGGCCCTCAGCTCCTCTTCTTTCTTCCTCCCCCTGCACCAGTTCCTGCTGGACGGGGGCTCTCTCTTTGACTTCCTGCTCCGATGGAGCCGCTGGCCCCCGCTGCTGGCTCACCACTGGACCCAGACCTCCTTGATGCTGTAAGAGAGAAAATAAAGGTATATGTTATTAGTATGACAAAAAATACATTGCTTTTTGTGTTCATTGCTAACTATCTGACATCTGGGCTTGAACCTGGATGATTCTCCTAATTGCAACTCAGATTAGCTATCATTTGCTAGATGTGATCTATCTTGATTCTGGCTGCGGTCTGTAACTGCATACACTGCATTGGGCACAACTCTATTGGTTGATAACTGTTGTTGTGCCCACGAATGACGGTGATTTGTCAGCTTCATGGATTTAATGACTCATCCATCAATCCTTTGTTTATTCCATAGAGTTGACATGTCAGTGTCCTTGTTGGTCATCATGTACATGTGTCGTGTGTGTGATGTACATGTGGTGGCATGTTGGTGTATGTGATAGGGGGAACCAGACGTGGACTCTTCGCTCACTGTGCCCTGCGACCAATATATTACAATATATTTCTCCCTGTGAAGGTCACAAGTGAGCTAAAAGAGGTTGCTCTCTGAGTAGGTAACCAGACCTATAGGACAAACCTACTTCACGTATTGCCCGCTCTCAGATTAAGCACCTCTAATTTCGTTGTTGTGTATGCAAATGACCCTTTGGGGTTTTTCTCACCCAAAGGGTGATGGGGGAACCAGACGTCGACTCCTTGCTCACTGTGCCTTAGGGAGTAAAGCTGCACCATGTTGATGAGGCCCACAGAGGCCAAAACGCATATGGAGTTTTCTGTTTCGCCTGTTCATTGTAGAATTGCTTGGTATTTCGGGGCTGGGTCACTCTTTTGAGTGAGACCAGAATGATATACTATAGATATTTCTCCTTGTGAAGGGCACAAGTTAGCTAAAAGAGGTTGCTCTCTGAGTAGGTAACCAGACCTACAGGACAAACCTACTTCAGGTATTGTCCGTTCTCAGATTCAGCACCTCTAATTTTGTTGTTGTGTATGTGATATTTACCTGACATGGGGCCTCATTCAATTGCAATTTGGCCAATTGAATAGGGCTCTAAATAAGTGTATAACATATTTTTTTTAAAGAAGTTTTTAGTTAGTGAAAACCTTGCTTTTGGTAGATGTTTACTAACTAAAAACTTCTTAAAAAAAAAATGTTATGTGCTTATTTAGAGCCCTATTCAATTGGCCAAATTGCAATTGAATGAGGGCCATGGATAGCATCAAGGAGCACTTCCTGGTGCGTGTAATTGTGGGCCCTGTGCTTGCCCTTAGCCTCTTGCCCTCCTGTGGACAGGGACCCTGAGCTCTCTCATCTGTCCCTGAGGGCTGTCCCTCCCCTGAACTACCACCCTCCCTGGTTTCTGGCCCCTCTCCCTCTGTCCCTGGCCTAGATGAGCATATTGCTAGGGCCGCCCTGCCACCACCCACCTCTCCACTCTCCTCCTCTCATCCACTCTCCACCACTACTCCACCAATCCACTCCTCCGACACCTCCTCCTCCTCCACCACCTCCTCCTCCTCCACCTCCGCCACCTGCTCCTCCAACTTCTCAACCTCCCCTCCTCCACCACTCCTCACCTCCTCCTCTCCTCCACCTCTCCCCAGAGCCACCTCTCTCTCCTCTCTCTCCTACTCGACTCTCCTCATCTCCTCCTCCCCTCCTCTCCACTCCTCTCCCCCCCTAAGGTTAATTAAAAATAAGTGTTTCTGTATATGTATGAAGAAAATAAAATTAGTTTATTATGTGTATTTATTAACTGTTAGGGGACGGGGTGTGGGGGCATGTGATGGGGGTGTATGGAGTGACCTAGCTATATGTATATCTATGTGTGTAATTTAATTTATGTTTATTGCTATTATGTGTAATCTGTAAATATGTGTGATCAAGGATTAAGTGTAGATTTATAATTAGATGAATAGAAATACACAAAACCGCATTATACTGCTCTCAGAACTCGCCTACTCTCTCACTCTACTCTCTCAAGGATCTATATACTGGCTCTCAGTTAAAATAAGCAAATTCATTTAAGTGGAAAAGCAGTAAAAGTGCTCTCATTTAAAGCTTGTTGCATGTTAGCTTTTACATCAATGTGTATTTACCTTGAGGGTTATATCCATGTCAGCTTCACCAGTCAATATATTGAGCTTACGGGGAGCTTTCAGGTCGAGAAGGGACCATAAATCACAAGCTCTCTCTAAATGCTCATTTAGTTTCTCCACTGCAATAGAAGCTTATTTAGTTATGTAATTGTGCACACAAAAAAAAGCTTATCACAACTGCAGCAGCTTTTTCTGCACAATTTACGTTGCAACGTAAATTCATACTTTGCTAATTTTTATGAACCCATGTAATGACCATTATATACAAGGCATTGCATAATATGTATGGGGGCCGCATTATGTAAAGTATTGGCAAATTACCCTGTCTGAGTTGCTTAATGAAGCAATACTGCGCAATAGCCATAGGAATCAATAGAAAATGTGACATGCAGAGGGCAGGTACCATGCTAGGTGAATATCATATACACCATCAACACCTCAAAAACCACACATGTACACCACACACACACATAGATAACACACACCAAATGTAAATGCTGGCCACCAATGAACTTAATATGTAAGCTACCTGGATTTGACTAGGGACATATTAAACCTGTGTGTATAAATACTTAGAGATAACGCTTTACAATGAGTATGATTTAAAAAAAAATAATTAAACTGCAATATATGCAGTTACAGACTCTGTAGACCTGAATGTGTAGTGTAGTGACCTAGCAGAATGCGACTAACTATTGCTGAGAGGTGGTCACAGATTGGTTAGTATGACACACTGCACAGTAAGTTCAACAGAGTATGTATCTACATGAGCTGCAGAGGGCAGACCACAGCAGGACTTATTGGTTTAATATGAGCCAGTACAAATACATTGTATCAAATACAAACTTCTCACAATTGCATTTCAGTGAACCATCTAAGTTCAAAACCTCATGATGTAAGGTATATAGGAACACACAGAGATCAAATGTCATTCAATGTAATTATCTCCCATACTATTGTTCTCTTATTTCAACACTGATGAGGCGGGGGCAGAGGTCGAGACTGAGACAGAAGAATATGAGAATCCCAAATATGCTCCTGTCGGGCAGGATCCACATTACAAGGAGTAGGGGGGAACAATGCCAAGTGACTAGAATTTGAGGAAGAAGAGGATGATTTTATATGTAGTCAGTGGACCATCTGCAACTCCCATTGAATTTGACCCTACTGGCCTTTTCCTCCCCCAGATAGACTCTTCACCTATAGCCTCCTATTGGACAGACCCACCAGCACGGCAGCCAGCACCTCCACCACCACCTCCTCCTCCATCCACCTTGATACACATTACATCCTCCAGCAGTGCCACCACCACCAGCACCTCAACACCTCCCCACTGCACCACCACCAACAACTCCTCATGTTGTTCCGACCAAGTCGCAGTTGCTGGTGTATCAAGGAGGCAGGAGGATATGATGGTCAGCCTCCTGCACACCATCTCCTCCCAGCAAATTATGGGGGATTGCACAAATAGGAGGATCTATAGACAGATGAGGAAACACACTATCCAAATAAAGAGCTTAATGGCCAGGCTTTTACAGGTGGATTAGAACCAGAGACAGCTCATCCAATTCAACATAGACATCACCCAACGCGCTCTGGTGACAAGCACCACCTTATCCACACCGCAACAGTCACCAGGATATCCTGGCCCCTCATCTCCCTCCATGACTCTCCCTCAACCTACTATGCCTCCATCTACAATGCCTCCCTATGAAACTTCCCCCAGGTATAGGAGAGGGCATGGTGTCAAGAAGGTGGGGTCTGTGCTTAGACAGAGAAGGAGATAGGGGCCATATCTAATTTTAACCTTCCTCAGTGAAGATTTATTGGTCAAAATGTCAACATACTCATACCTGTCCACAGTACAGGATCATGGCCTATGTGATGTTGATATTTAGTAACTTATGTACCATCACACACTCCACAATACACTTCTCTGTGTACATATATGGTTATAGTTAACATTTCACCAATTAATGGTCCCTTAGGAATGCTATTGAGAAGAGATGATATAGTTCCTGTTTATTTTTACATTTTTATTCATTAATAACCTGTATTTCACAGTCATTAAGGCATTTTGTTAATCTGTATGCAGTGCTACCAAATAATGTAAGTAAACTATATACACAGTTGCATAGTACTACAATACTATGTTACTCAAACCCAGTATTTATACTTGTGTTGGTTAACCTGTCATCCTCTTAAAAATATAAGACCAGATACTTTTTTTTTAAACTAACTAGCAAACATTAAAGCTGATGACCTTTGTTTTCCATCGATAACCATGTGTACGTGATGTCATGATATCAAAAGAATCAGTAATCATCTGATAACACACATATACTTATAACATGTGGTATTAATGTGGCTAAACAATATCATATAGAGATGGTGCTAGTACTAGTGATGTCGCGAACAGTTCGCTCGCAGACTATTCGCAGCGATTTTGGCATGTTCGCGCTCGCAGCGAACGGCGAACATATGCGCTTTTCGGTTCGCACCGTATTCTTTATCATTGAGGAAACTTTGACCCTGCACCTCACAGTCAGCAGACACATTCCAGGCAATCAGCAGCATACACTCCCTTCCAGAGCCTTCCATCTGAAGGACAGCAACCCAAAAAGCCCTTTTTAGGGCTAGAACATCATTTATTTTATTTTATAAATTTTTTCTGTGTAATCTAATTGCATATGCCTGCCTGCCAGCGTGTGTGTGTGACAGGCTAACACCTAACAGCTTATATTGTGCTCAGTGAAATAAAACAACACTTTTTTGACTGTAATAGATTGAATATCAGTTGCCTGCCTACAGGCGTGTGTGTGAAGCCTATTGCATCTACTCTGCCAACTTTTGCCAGTGCACAGTGATACGTCATATCTGGTGCAACCGTAGTGTACAGTGACATAAAACAACACTTTTTTGACTGTAATCAATTGAATATCAGTTGCCTGCCTACAGGCGTGTGTGTGAAGCCTATTGCATCTACTCTGCCAACTTTTGCCAGTGCACAGTGACACTCATATCTGGTGGCACCTTAGATTGCACCCGCAGTGCCCCAAATTTGAATTGGGAGGACCGTCCAGCATCTTTTTCCATCTCCGCTTCCAAAAATCCATGCCATATACACGTCCCTGATAGTGGACGTAACAGGGATTAAACCGATAGGAATAGTACTACTTAACAGTACACACCTTATAATAACGCAGACAGAGGCAGCGCGTATAATCTTCCATGCTGTGCAGTGGAAGCCCCCAGACTCTGTCCTGTGTATAATATTCCAAGCTGGGCAGTGGAAGCCACCAGACTCTGACCTGTGTATAATCTTCCATGCTGGGCAGTGGAAGCCCCCAGACTCTGACCTGTGTATAATCTTCCATGCTGGGCAGTGGAAGCCCCCAGACTCTGGGAGTCTGAAGAAGAGGAGTCAGAGGAGGAAGGTGGCTTTGAGGAGGTGGAAGATGTCCAGAATCTAGTTCTGACCTACCCAGTAGATCGTGAGGGTTCTTGTAAATATCCCTGCTAGCAAGAATAAACCCAGACTGGGATTCAACAACTGAACAGGACCAGGGCACCACCAGAACCAGGGTAGCATAGTCACAGACTGTAACTCTAGACTATCGGATGCAGCATATCTTGACGCATAACAAATAAACTTTAATAATGCAGCATTAAAAACCCAAATTTATAGGATTATCCCTTCTCCTGAAGGAATAATACACAGAAATTATATATATCCAAACTGACAACTCACTTGTGGTACAGTATTTATGCACACCGAGACCAAGCATGTCCCATCACTACACTTATCCCTAGGGAGAGGGTCAGCCCCCAGCCCCATATTTGGAATTTCCTTATTGTTCTGTGTTCTTGGCAGGGGGTCTTTTGATGCCTAGTTGTCCAGGACAAGGAAAAATGCAAACATTAATGTTAGGAGTGACTTTCCTCTATCAGGAAACCTTCACTCTTATAAACCCTCTTTGCAGATAAAGTGTCTAGGTACCTTCCACCACCACTGGCACTACTCAACTGGCCAACTTCTGTCCTCCAAATAGGCAAACCCTATCACTGGACCTCCTTCACCTAAAACACTCCATTAAACTCCCTGGGAAAATGTAGCATTTCAATACCAAACAAGCCTGGGTACCACCTTTACATCAATAAATTTAGCCAACAATACAACAACTATGATTAACCGCATGCGTGGCCTCCTCCCTCAACAACATGGTTTACCAACACAGCCATAACTGTATATACATACATATTAACATTACCTGTATAACATGGCTTACAACAGTGTAGATAACGTAGTAACATTATCTATCTTGGGCCAACATGACAACAGCAAAAGGACTCCTATGATATTGTAGGCAATATTAAATGGAGGTAATTGTCCAAGTATGTGGGCCTTGATTTTGGTAAAAATGGGAGAAGTGGTGTTACGAGTCCACAATCTCCAAACTCCAGTTGCTCCCCCTGGGTGTGACAATACTTAAATAGATTATGCTGTTATCCATATGTTATTAATTTCTACATGCAGATGATTACTGAAAAAATCAATTATACACGTCCATACATACCCTAACATAGGATGGTTATACAATATAATTTATGTACAAAATGTGATTATTATGTAAATGTAATATATGTTGATGTACCAAATCAGTAACCATCAACACACAGACATGATTGATTATGGTATAACAGTAAAAGAGTGTATTATATAAAGAGCACAGTCATAAATGTATGGTGTGCTTGAATCCCAAGAGGACAAGAGGCTTTGTGGAAAAAAATCTAAATGCTTAAAGGTAATATTGTATTAGAAAAATTATGTATAGCGGCTACTAGAGTCACATGTGGTAATTACACCAAATTAACCATAACCTGGTGAATAAAAATCTCATCATTCATCACTTCAAATAGTAGAAGTAACCAATAATGTGCATAGTACTTACACTGGATTTGAATTTGCTCAGCAATGTAGTAACTCCTGGCTTATGTGATCCAATTCAATAACACACATACAGTGTGTACAAAAAATCTAGCAATATCTGTATATAAAGTACAGTCCTTCATACTGTTACTGTAACAATAAACTTATCTTCATTTAAAAGCAGTGGAAACCATGCTGTATCTGTCATGAGAAATCACTTGCCATGACCAATAGTAAAGATGTGGGATCTCACAAAAATGCTGAGCTGTGACCATCACCATCTCCATATGATATTAATTAGCCACATTGATATCACATTGAATTGATATACAGGTGTTATCAAGTTATAACTGTTATGATATCATGATGTCTAAACATGTACCAAAGGTCATCATCCTTAATGTCTGTTAATTACATCAGACAAAAGCATCTGGTCTCAAACTGTTAAGAGGATTATATGCAACTAACACATGTATTAATGCTGGGTTACATAGACCCTTATTCAATTGAGGCTTTCGGGAGATCCGGGCTCGGAAATGGACTTGATCGGAGCCCGCAAAATGATGCCAATTGAATAGCAAAATAACTTGCGGGCTCCGATCAAGTTACGGGCTCTGGGCTGCGATTCATTGCGATCCATTGCGTATTTTTACGTTTTGATTTTTCACGTCCGCAAGAGTTGCGAACGCTAAAATCGCTATTCAATTGCTCCAATTCCCCCTCGCTAACCACTCTGTCAAGCCCACAAATGGCAAAAGCCGAACCACAAGTTTCTGGCACCAAGGAGGTCTTGCAAAGGGCTTAATGACATGCTCAGAGAACTTTAAAAGCAAATAAATAATCAATACTGTACTTATATTAAAAGTTAAAGTGATGTTAGGTCTTAGAATTAATAGCACAACATTCTCAAGCTGCAAATCGGCCCCAAAAAATACTTTATTTCATGTTCAATTTCCATGTATCGATCCCGGCAATCAATGTGTTAATACATATAATGGAACTCGCATGTAATAGAATATCATATTTACCAATATTTATCAATATTGCATTATATCTGGAATGTGCGTCCGATCATAACTAGTAATTCAATCCCGTAGGACTTCAATGACAAATGGAGGTTGGATTTCAAATTCCTAAGGGCTTGAACCATGAGTCATGATTGGACCCACATTCAATTGGCTGTTTCTAACCGGGAGTTATAGCTTTGTGTCATCGATCATGTTTAAGCTTGCAAATGCTACTTTCAATAGCATGGTTTGCTATGTGTGCAATCGGGCCGGGACTTGCGGGCCCGGTCAATTGAATAGCACCATAAGTTGCAGCCGCTGCAGGCTCACAGCAGGCGTGCAGACATAGGGCCTACTCCAATCGAGTTGCGGTCTTGAAATTGAATCGGGCTTATAGTATTTTAAGACTATGCAAGTCCATAGCCATTTGTGCATTGTTACAAATGAAACCTAACAACAATCATGCATTGTAAAATTGATGTGTCTGAATTGTTTTGTTGGAGAAAACTGCTTTGAGTCCCTTGGGCTACAAGAAGATCCAATAAATGAGTACTATAGGAAATCAAGACAAACTGTTCACTGGAAGGTAAGGTCATAAAGCGTAAGCACAAATATTTTGGCCATATCATGAGAAGCCAAGATTCCTTAGAGAAGACTCTGATGTTGGGAAAGATTGAAGGCACTCAAAGAAGGGGGTGGAGGTGTAGATAGATAGATGAGATCATTGAAGCAACAAACATGAGCTTGATGGAACTTAGAGGGGTAGAGGCTAACAGATGTGCCTGGTGTGCTGCAGTCCATAAGATCACAGAGAGTTGAATACGACTGAACAACTAAACAACAAATATAGATGCTTGCAGATGAAGAAAATGCCTCAATGAATGTGAAATGTGTCTAAAAAAAAGGTTAATCAGTAATGGAATTAATAAAAAATAGGGACTACACCATATCTATGGTATTCCTCAGTGACCATCAATTGGTGAAATGTGAGCCATAGGGGTCCACAGAGAAGAGGATTATGGATTATCTGATGGTAGGTTGTCACATGGTTACATAGGCCATGGTCATCTACTCTGTGCACAGGCATGAGTATGTTAAGATTTTGACTAATAGATTTTAAATGTGGAGTGTTTTTGAGTGGATTAAATCATACATGCAACCCCTGTCTCCTCTTCTAACTAAGCACAGGGCTCCCCACCCCTGTGCCACCATGCCTTCTCCCGCCTCTGAACATAGATCAGCATCTCTTCCAGTGCATCCTCCAATGCTGGCTGAGCCAGATTGGGTTTGTTACCTGGAATATCTATGGGAGGAGGCGGCGGTGGCGGCAGAGTGGGGAGATGTTGATGAGCTCCTGGGATATATTATGGTGCTGGTATTCCTGGTGGTAATCGGTTCCAGGAGGTTCTGGGAGGAGTAGGTGGTAGTGGTGGAGAAAGTTGTAGCATACTTAGGAGGACCCAGGTGGGAGTCGATTAGAGGGAGGAAGAAACCAGTGGGTCAAATGCCATGTGGGGGATGGCCCAGGAGGTTCCCCCACTGACCACATGAACCTTACATCATCCTCCTCATATACCAGGCCCTCATCCCTCTTCTGTGGCTCTTCTTCTATGTTATATATTATATTCACCTGGTATGGTGCTGGCTCCTTCATGTCTACCAGGCCTGGAAGTACCACCACTATAGTTGCTGTTATTCATTCCTTCAGGGTCCTCTCACATTCATTATATGTGATGCTGACTGATGTATCACCACCTGTAGCTGCCTCTGCTCTTGACTTCTCTTCCATCTTCTTGACTTTTGCTTGGCTGCCATCATATCTATGCTTGACAGACCTTATATCCCTATTAGCAAATCCTACTGCTGACACTGCTGCTGCAACCTGACTGCAAGCCTGGGCCCTCTGGCAAGACTTAACTTTCCTCCCCCCTTGTAGGTTAATGGCGCTGGCACAGATCTGACGAAAGAAAACCATCATCTTCTCTGGGGTATAGTTAGGGGCCCTGTGCTCCTGTAAAGCTTCTAAGCCTCTTGTCCTCATAGATGTTTTTGGGGAACTTGGCCTCCTTGATCTCTTCTTGGGGCCTGTCCCTTCTCACCACTACCCCCCTCCCCGGAATCAGATGCCTCCTCCTTTATGAGTGCCTTGCTCTTGGGACAAATCTCTCCTTCACTCAAACTCACATACTGCCACCCACCCAGAACTTTCACTACTACCACTCATAGCCCTTCCTCCTCCTCTCCCTCTCTCCTCACTGCTGTCCGTTCCTCCTCTCCCTCTGCCCTCTTCTCTTGTATTTTACCGACAAGACATGGATTTATGAGTTGCAAATGAGCTAAGTAAAATTACAAGTAAAGGGAATTGAAGAATTATGTAATGTTAATTAAAAAATCTCCCAGGGGGAAGAAACACATGGGAGTGTAATGGGGGGCAGGAGACACGACTGAGGGGGAACATACACAGGGGGAAGGGGGGAATGACTCACAGGGGTGGGGGGAACAGACACAGGGGAGGGAGAGGGGGGAAAGAGACAAAGGAGAGGGGTAAAGAGACACAGGGGAGGGGGTAAGGGATGCATGGGAGGGAGAGAGGGGGAAAGAGACACAGGAGGGAAAGACACACAGGAGAGGGGGTTAGAGACACGGGAGGGAGAGGGGGTTAAAACATTGGGGCGGGAAGGAGACATGAGGGAGAGGAGGGGAAAGGAGACACAAGGGAGGTAGAGGAGGGGGAAATGAGACACAAGGGAGGGGAAGAGAGTCATAATGAGCTCCGAAGGCGCTCTTTGCAAGGCCCGTGATGAGCACCAAAGGCGCTCTTTGCGAGGCCAGAGAAGTAGAGGGGGAGAGGCTCCCATTGTGTGGCAAACAGCATTGCCAGGCTTCACTTTTTATTGCCGTCATTTTTGACGGGCAAGTCGCTAGTAATATAATAATATTTTTATATAGTCTGTAAGCTCTAAGGGGTAAGGCCCTTTATAATGCATGGTCACATGTCCAAAGTGGCCAATCTCTATTTTAATACCAAACACCTATGAATAATACCTGCTCTAAACTTTACAGTAACATATTGAAAGGCCTGCCAGAAGAGTTTGGTCTTAAGTCTCATTTTGAAAATGTCCAAATTAGGGGCAGCTCTGAGCGTGGTAGAGAGATCCAGAATCACCATAACAGTGGTAGTTGAGGCCATGCATTCTGATGATCACTTCTAGTGGTAGTATGTATATACTGTACAAACAGCATTGGAGATAAAATAGAGCCTTGGTGAACTGCACGTCAGATCCATGGGTTTAGAGGAGTATGCACCAGGAGAAACCTTCTGTAACCTGACAGTGACAACAGATTTAAACCAGCTGAGACAGTGCCACCCAGTTCACAGTAGTTCTTAGGCCACTCTATAAGTATTCCATGGTCCACTGTATCAAATGCTGCAGATAAGACAAGGAGAATTAGTGTTGAACAGTCACCTCTATCCAGTGGCGTAGCTAGAGCTTTTGCTGCTAAAGGCTATCCCAGAGTTTGCCGCCCCCTCCCCAGATGCAAATAATCTAGGTCCCCCTCTGGTGCCAATATTATAAAAGTATATATATATATATATATATATATATATATATATACACAGTATATATATATATATATATATATATATATATATACACAGTATATATATATGTATATATATATATATACTACCCCTTCTCTCTTTCTCCCTTCTCTCTCCCTCTTCTCTGTTCCCCTTCTCTGTCTCCCTTTCCCCCTTCTCTCCCTCTCCCTTCTCTCTCTCTCTCTCTCCTATCTCCCCCTTCTCTCTCCCCCCTTTCTATCGCTCCTTTTCACTTCTCACTCTCCCTCTCACTTCTCTCTCCTTCCTTCTCCCTTTCTCTCTCTCTCTCCTCTTTCTCTTTCTACCTCTCTCTCCCTAGCCCTTTCTCCCTCTTTCTTCTCACTCTCTGTCCCCCCTTCTATCTCCCCCTCTCTCTTCTTTTTCCCTCCTGCTCCCTCTCACTTTACCTCTCCTTCCCCCCCACCCCCCTTCTCTCTAGTGGCAGAGCTAGTTCACGGTGCAAAAACCAGGTGGGGGTGAGCGCAATATTTTAAATATACGTATAGTGGTTCCTTCGTTCTTGTCCTCATTCTGTTCCAGGCGTCAGGATGAGTTCCAAACAGGTTGAGTTCCAAACAAGTATTTCTCATAGGAATCAATGTAAATAGAACTAATCTGTTCCTGATCCCAGATTTTTGACTTTTTAGTTTGAACTGATGGTCTTGCTTTTGGATAAAATAGTTTTTAAACTAAACAAAAAAAATAATTACATCAGATAACATAGAATTTCACTTTACTTTAACTGTACTGAGAGGACTTGAGGGGCCAATAAAATGGTGGCAATTTAGAGGAGGAGAGAGGTCGTTGCTTGGTCTTTTGGTTCATATACGAACAGGATACACTTTGTTTCTGGTAAGCATAGGCTGCACATTGGCTCTTACAGGCACATGCTGAAGGTTGGCTCTTACAAGCACAGGATGAACATTGGCACTTACAGGCACAGGATGAACATTGGCACTTACAGGCACAGGATGCAGATTGTCACTCACAGAACAGGCTGCACATTGGCACTTACAGATACAGGCTGCAGATTGTCTCTTACAGACACAGGCTGGACACATATGCTCTTGCAGACACAGTCTGGCACATTGGCTCTTAAAGACACAGGCTGGGCACATTGCGCTCTTACAGACACAGGCTAGGCACATTGGGCTCTTACAGACACAGGCAGTGCACATTGGGCTCTTACAGACACAGCCTGAGCACATTGGTACTTACATTCACAGGTTGGGCACATTAGTTCTTACATGCGCAGGATGGGCACATTAGCACTTACAGACACAGGCTGGGCAAATTAGCACTTACATACACATGCTGGGCACATAAGCTCTTACAGACACAGGCTGGACACATTGGTACTTACATACACAGGCTGGGCACGTTTTTACTTATGGACACAGGCTGGGCACATTACTCCCCCTCTCTCTCCCTCCCTCTGGTCGCTCCTCCTCTCCCAGGTCAAAGGACTTTGAGGAGATAGGAGAGAGCAGGGACCTGGGTGACGGAGAGAGCAGGGGGCAGGAGGGCTACTGGCAGTGGGCGGCAGTTGGGGGCGTCGCCCATGGTGGACCCCGCCCTGCTACACCACTGCCTCTATCTTTTGCTATCAGAAGATCATTAAAAACATGAACCCGGGTTGTTTGTGTCCTGTGTCTTTTCCTGGATCCTTACTGAAATAAATCACTGGGTTATGCTTTTGCAAATGGATTTTAAAAACTTTTCCGAAAAAGTGAAAATGCTAATGTAGGTTATAGATTGTAATTCCTTCTCAAGAACCAACTTAAAACCTTATTGTAGATGAAGTACACAACTTCTGAATACTAAAGTATGTCTTCTATACCTTTCTTGTAACTGCTCACACTGTGGAACTGTACATCCATAAGTGCAGATAAACTCTGCAGGGAATCTTCAATTTCAATGTGAGAGCATTAGCATACATTAGTGCTAGACAAAATATGTCTAAGCTGGTGATGGAGTACAGGTGTAAAGTCGTTATGTACATACCTTCTGAGGGAATTAATCTATCTGTAGATTATCTGCTGCTATAGTCACAAATTCAGTGTCTTGATTAAAGGCTGACTGCGCAATTAAACAAAATGTCTGGCTGAAAGCATAATTATTCAAAGAAAAGATGTACAGCTAGATTTTTATTTTGAAATAAAATAAATGTTGATCCCCTGCAGGACCCTGGAGAGATCCATGATACACAGGTGGAAGTTGTGTGGGCAAGAGAGGAGTTTATCTTCCTGCAGTGTTGTGGTTGCAAGATGGCTGCTGTGGGCCCGTGAGGAGGAAGGAGTGTGGTGCCAATTTCAGTCTTATCCTTTCATTTAACAAAGACTCTGTACTTCTGCGTGTTCCTTCTTCCCCGACCCCTCCCTCCACTGATAAATACAAACAGACACAATATCATCCAGAATGTGATGTAACAAACACAAAATAGATGTCTGTACTTATAAACAGAGTATTAAAAAATTCAGATTTTACCAACAAAATGTTTTTTAGCTATAACTTTCAAAGCTACTAAAATGGTTACTATGGTACATACTTGACAAACAAGGGTCTTTTTTCATACACTGCAGCGGACCATGGTTCTTAGAGTCTGGAAGTTGGGTATACTTTAGTTACAATTTATTCCTGTCATTTTTTTATATGTACTTTGAGAATCAATATTACTAGTTCAGAAAAGAAAATAGTTGCTAAAAACGTTTTGGGTTCAGGAGGATTCAGCAATATTTCTGCATAGGGAATCACAGAGGTGTTTTGAGGAGGCTCTGAAGCTAAGTAAAAATTCACCAGACAATGGTTTGGGAACAGTGCAGCAGCAAACCTCCAAATTAGCCTTATTTGGAAGACCAGTCCCTCTTTTCGTGGGGAATACCCCTGTAGCCTCTTAGTCTCCCAAATAGGACTCTTTTGAAGCACTGTCCCACATTTAAGGGCACACTCTTTTTTTCCTGTTCCACCACTAGTAGAAATATAGGAATGTCAATTCTATACGATATGTCTGTAAGGAACAGTGTGCACAAATGAATGGTATCTCTAAAATATGCTTTGTACAATATGTCAAAAACACTGTCTGGTATTGCTTTATTTTTTTTAAGGAATTTCAGTATTCCTCTTGAAATGTTGGTGGTATGTTGCTGCAGTTGCTAGCAAAGGGAAACATGGGCAGGCCTGTCCTTTATGCACAGGACAGAAGCAATATCCTGTGCATAAAGGTCAGACCCATACTCTCACAAAGCTGGTAGATACCACATTATGATCAAAAACACTAGAACCTAAAGTGTTTTTCATATCAGCTTTTCTTTGGTTTATTTCACATTAGTGGCGGAGCTACTGCTGGTGCAGTGGTGCAATGCACTGGGGTCCACAGCAGGGAAGTGGCGTTCTACTGTCTGAACTCCTCTTAATTTATTAGAGGAGGGCAGATAATTATATTTTACTAGCGAATTGCCCGTCAAAAAATGACGGCAATGAAATTTTAAGGTAGCTAATGCTGTTTGGTGTGTAATAATGAAATATGTAATACATTAATAAAGGAATATACTTTACCTATTTTGAAGCATTGTGTTGAAGAGCTGGCAATCTGTTTTGATGTTGCTGCAGCATTAGTGGTGTGGAGCTGCTGTGTAAGCGTGATGAATGTGTGCAGTGTAAGAGTGTGCGTGCTCGAGACCAAACCGTTAGCGTAGGTGTGTACTTCCGCAATGTTGTTTGCGTTTGTAGCCTCGTTTTCGTTTTGTTCGGCGGCCATTTTTTCTCTCGCTTAGCGAATTTTTTAGTGTTCAAACTCTTTTATTTTTAGTTAAATGAAGCTGTAAGTTGTTTTTTTTTTTAGGTCCTGGATGCTTCCTCTTGCTGTAGGTAAGCTTTTTATGTATGTGGTGTGTGTATTGATTGTGTTTTGAATTTTGTAATGTTCGCGAGTTGTGTCCGATTGTTGCGAGCTCGTAATGTGTGGTAACGTGTCTTGTATGTTGTTTGCGTTGCGAGGTAAAGTTTGCGAGGGTTGTAGTTGGTGTGTCGTGTTGTTTGCGTGGTCACGGTTGTTGTGTGGTTATTTGCGTTTGAAAGTAAATTTTGCGAGGGTGGCAGTTGCTGGCAAGGAGCGCCTTTGGCGCTCCATGCCAGCAACTGAGGCTCTTGCCCGCAGCCGTCACTATGCGAGGGCCGCGGCTCGCTGCGCGCGCCCCCGCAAGCATGAGCAATGGCTTGTAAGCTCACAACTATATATGTGATAGAAAACCTATAGTCTATGGGTGATCTGATCAGCTACATATATTTTAGGCTATTTGATTATGGTACAGGTTCAAATAAAGAATAATTTATTTAGAAATACAGGTGTACTTCCCGATAAAGACCTATTGTAACTCCAGTGTAATTATACTGTAAATGTTAGTGAAGTATAAAGGGTGGAGTCTAGTTTTATATGTGGTTATACCTCATTCATTATTACACTCTACTACTATTTGTTAACACAGTTATAATGAAGGGTAGCTTAGAGTCATTATACATACTAAACTGACCACAGCCATATGGGGAGGTAATAAGAACGGTCAGAAAATAAAAAGCAAGAGGTGTTGCTGGATTAAAGACACTGAGTGAGAAACGCACAAAAATAAATGCAGTTCTTAAATCTGCTGCCCGGGTCAAGCTGGGTGCCATGTGTGTGTGTGTGTTTTTTTCATTAAAGGAGTGCAGATTTTAAAGCGAGCTATTATTTCCGGTGAGTTGAGACCCTGAGGGGGCAGCAGTGAAATGGAAAAGTGCACGGCAGCCTGCTCTGGAAACTGATGCTCACTGAATCCGAAAGGTCATGTCATGTTTTCTGGCAATTGACTCAATGGGTTTGGATTCTACAACAGAAGGTCGGGCCGTTTCCACTCTCCACATGTTTACAGGGGTATGTGCCTTCCAGCCCTTTTCACATTGACCTTATTACCCTGCCACAGTGATGAGCTGGGTGCAGCAGCCATTGACTCTTTTTAATTCATTTTATTTGCTTTGCATCACTCCTGTTTTACCTCTGCTGCTCTGCGCTCTTCTTAATGCACTAAGGCTTGGTGTGAATAACATATCTGCAAGAAAGGGCTTAGCCTTGGAGGTTTCTTTGCTACATCTAACCTTGCCTTGCACAAGGGGCCTGTTTTCTGAAAGAAAACTTCCAAGTTCATAAACTGTGTGCAGGGGAAGTAGTAGAGTCATAGAATGGACTACCAGTGTATGTGGTATGTCATAAAATGACAATTATGAAAACATGTATAATGGTAAGGTTTAGATAAGGTAATAGGGGATAGTGTGGACTGTAAGAATAACACAGAGCTGATTGTTGTCTGTCACTTCAAATTTGCCTATCTAGGCCCACTCTTGGATGGGTCTAAGTAGAAAATCTGGAGTAATTTTAAATCCCTATGATATTCTATGGAAACACGTTTTCAATTTGAATAGATTCCTTCATAGTATATTGAATATACTCCATAGGATAGCAAAGGATCTGATGTGGTCATATCTTAATGAAAATATCAGGGAAAGTATATGGCACCAGGCACCACACACCTGATCTTAGCCAAATTAATGTTTTTTCCTAAACGGTGCAATTTTCTTATCCATTTAACCAGCTAGAACTTTCAGCACCACAACTCATAAAAATCTAACTATTTATAAATAGAGTAAAATTAAATTTAACATAAGTGACTAAAATTAAGTATACTTTAACAAATGTTCTAAATTATCATGCCTGAAAGAGCAGTTTTAGATTTGGGCAGAGTGCTCACCACTTCCATTTGTCATTGGGAGTATACCATTGGAGCCTCCGGTGGTTTTCTACAAGGGATAAGCAGTATAACATGGTCTTTTATTTAGACCCAATACTTATGCCTATATCACTCAAATAAAATGTCAGATATTCTGTCTGACGTTAACAGATCTTACATTTATTATGCCTTCAGATTATGCATTAAGTAAAATATTGAAAACAACAATAAAAATAAACTAAACTTTCAGCCTTTAATTTGAGCAGTACCCTATGTAATTATCATGTGACATATATCAAATATTCTGCTACCAGTCAGCATACTGAATTTGTGTGCTTTTGTGAATTTTTCCCAGTGGAAAGAAATGTGTTCCCTTTAAGTGAGGCCTGGCAGTATGCATTGACTTCCACCTTGGATCCGGCTGATCCCTGGGGAGCCATTCCAGAGAAGTTCGTGCAGGTGATATAATTAGCTGTTTCCTACCAAAGCTCCAAAATTAAGTAATAATCCTCCAGATACCAATCTCCATTCCCTGAACAGTAGGTTTATTATGCTTTGCAGACCAAATAATATTCTGTGACAGGCCATGTCATTGCTTCCAGTGATATATTTATTCACATTAAGCCCTCCTGGTCTATGTTTAGTACAGAGCTTAGCTAAATGGTGTTAGCAGTGGAAACCTGTAGCCGGCATGCAAATAATTAGTTAGTTCAATTATAATACAGGGATTTATGCACAAAGTTTCCAGAATGGTCACAATTAGTATTAAATAGTTATTTAAATAAATTCAACTAAAATTTTATTTTGAAGTTGGCATGGTAGGAACTCAGCCTGTATCTCCCCCATCTCATGGGCTCCAGAGTGAGGGAACTATTCCTAAACTGAACCAACCCTGGCATAGAAAAATACGAATATGGTTGAGTAATCCAGCCAGCAACTTTTAGTTCAGGCCCAAATACTGCACTTTTTCTTCTAATGAAGTGCTTCTATGGAATGAGAATATGTTGGTTAGAAACCCTACTGTCTCTCTGGCTTTGACATGAAGTATACTAATTTTGAGTTATGTCAGAAAGTAGCTTGCTCACACTTTGAAAAAGTATGCTTCTGGGACAGTTATTCTAAAACACAGGAGACATCCAGCTTTGGAACTGTTTCTACTGTTAGGAATACTAACATGGACATTAGCATACACTAACTCCACAGTTCTACCTAATACTTGAAGCTGCTGTGAAACACAACAGCTGATCAGCTGCAGATTGGTAGGTTACTTTTAGTAATTAATTACATGTAAATTGGTTCAGTACATTCTGGTTCTAGCTCCATGAACTTGTCCCAGGTTTGATTCCGAATTTTGTCAGTTCAACTACATCTTGCATGTCATGAGACCCATCTAGTCAGATTTTTTTTGTCTTGGACACCTGCCAGCCTGACCTCCTTTAGAGTTCTCTACTGCTTGTTTTGAGCCCTGTTCTGCCTGACTAAGAGTCAATTCTCTAATGCTGAACTTACATTATGATCTTCTGGCTACTCTGCTCTTTCGGATATGCAGAATAACTCAAGAAACCCAACATACTCAATTTATTATCAGGCACCAATTCTCAGGTTGGTTTTTATTTCTCTACCTCAGCCCTGCGGGTTCATCATCCACACTTCACAGTCTAACCAGAGGAAAACTCTCATAGCTTTTCTATAAGCATTCTATATTCAGTTTTTCTATTTTGGCTTTATTTGCTTTTCAGATGCCATAATTCACAAATCTTTATTTTTCAATACATATACAATACATCCATTATCTATTTATCAATTACATCTCTGAAGAGAAGAAAAACTAAAATATCTAGCAAACTAAAATGTGCACTGATGTCACCATATGTGTTCTGCACCATCAAGTAGAGGGTAGAAACTCAGGTTGGGAAAGGTGTTTAAATGTTTTTAACTGATCAAGAATTCCTTTTTTACATTAATATGTTTTACACAATTTAAATACTCATTTTAAAGCATTGCCTCTCCCATATTTGTCTCAAACATCCCTGTACAGTTTTCCATTTTATATTGTAACCAAAATAAGCGGGCAGTGAGTGGATTCTAACCAACAGCTATCATTTTATAGTCACTTGATTTTCCCGATTATGCTATGCCTCTACATGCGTGGCAATAGGTGAAAAATAACAGTATATCTAACATAGAACAAATACTGGAAATGTTACAGTTCCCTACACAGCCTGCACACCTGGTTCTAATTAGTGCACTGGCCAGTGCAGCTTATTTATTTTTTTCTCAACTCTGTTACCTTAACAAGAAAGGCACTTTTTTCTACATGCTTTTTCACGCCCTATCTGATGGTGCAGAGCACATATGGTAACATCAGTGTCCCTTTAACTGAAATATGCATGAATATCAGCCAGATTTCAAATCTTTAATATAACAAGTACAAATAACATTGGTATTGATAATGTTATTAGTAGAGTTACCTAAGTTACCTGCCAACACCACAATCTTCTTTTTGTTAATAAGTTTATACTTTTTCAAGATCTGAATAAGGACATACTCAGAGCACATATAAAAACTTTCACAATGACAAATATCATTAATAAACATGTCTGGTGATATTACATGTATTAGACTGACAATAATACAGGAGCTGCAAAATAGTCGATTGCATCAATTGAGCATTGAAGCAAATACTTTAATACATTCCTACTTTATTATACATTGTAACAATGCAAGGTTCTATTTTGACAATGCAGTCTATCAAAATACATAATTTCATGCAAATTCTAGCTGGCGTCTTTATCAGTGTCTGCAGTGTTATCCAACATGTAGAGCCATATTTACATTATGCAATTATAGACACACGCATAAAACATATATTAACATTCTGTGAAAGGCAGAATTTGAAGACTATTAAGGACCTTGTAGATTGTCTATTTGGGGGCTTAGCATACATCTTCAATTCCTTTTGACCATGTATGATATCAAGAAATCCTTTACTCTGTCCCAAGAATTTTTTACCTTTGCTGTATTACATTCTGTAATGTCATTTTTTCAGTCATATTCTGTAGTGCTGTATAAAGAGGTATAAGTTATAAGCCACGCCCTGCTCAAAAAATGTAACATTTGCAAAAGAATAGGAGATTGTAATGTTTGGACCACTGATAGCATGTAGATAGTCCTCCTATGGAAGATATATAAATTGTTATACTTTGTTTTGGTACTGAAGAACCATTCAACATAAGAGTTTATTTGTTTGTGTACATTTGCCAGCCTACCAGAACTAAGATTATTAGGTTGTGGTAATAATCAGTATGTTTGTTATATAGTCAACAAATCAGTATACAGAATGTTATTTTTTCGGGACTATATGTGATATTTTGAGAAATGATCATATCCCACATACATTGAGAAAGACCAGTTGGGAAGAAATATGCCAGGGGGAAACTTGCTAACACTGCAGAAAATAACCATGTTGTCTGTCAAGTGCATTACATAATTCTGAATACCAGATGAAGGGTCACATATCTGGAGGTACCTAACCAGGAGCGAGAAAGTCTACTTTGTATTTGCCCAAAAGAGAATTTCTAGATGAAGACCATCAAGGAGGTGAACTTGGAGGGTAGCATCTATCTTCATTACGGCGCTAGACATATTGTTTGGTGCCATGAGTGGCTCATCCGTATGTGACTGGAAATTGATGGAAAATGTTGTACCTTGTATTTATAGGTTTATTATAAACACACTTTTACATTCTTCTTTTTTGTCCTTTTTGTTCCTCTGTCCATTATGGTTTATGGAGACATATTAGCTGTGAACCAATTTCTGTGGAGACTTTATGCATCTCATATTTAGTTGATATGAACATTATTATTATTATTATCGTTTATTTATAACGCGCCAACATATTCCGTAGCGCTGTACATAAGATAAGATCAAGACAAAGATACATACAAGTTAACACATAGTAAAACAAGGAGGGCCCTGTCTTTGAGTTTGGAATCCAGTGTCCATGGTGCTTTCCCTAAAACACCTTGTGGGATTGAAACTCGCAGACTTACATCCTAAAGGTATTGTGTGAGGGAAAGGAGGGAGAGAGATTTGAGAGTGTGTTAGGGTGAGAGGTGATACGCTTCTTTAAAGAGATGTGTTTTTAGAGAGGATTTGAATGATTTGAGGTTGGAGGATAGTCTGGTGGAGCGAGGCAAGGAGTTCCAGAGAATAGGGGCAGCACGAGAAAAGTCCTGAAGGCGAGAATGAGAAGAGGTGACAAGAGTTGTGGAAAGAAGAAGGTCATTAGCAGAGCGAAGAGGGCGTGTGGGGGAGTATTTGGAGATGAGACCAGAGAGGTATGGGGGAGTGCACTTGTTGAGGGCTTTGAAAGTAAGGGTCAGGATTTTAAATTTTATTCTGGAGGCTATGGGAAGCCAGTGGAGAGATTGACAGAGAGGTGATGCCGACACTGAACGTTGTGTACGGAAGACGAGTCTAGCAGAGGCATTCATAATGGATTGAAGTGGAGATAGTCGGGTGGTGGGGAGGCCAGCAAGAAGCGAGTTGCAGTAGTCCAGTCGAGAGATGATGAGAGAGTGTATAAGGATTTTAGTTGTGTCCTGTGTAAAAAAGTGGCGAATTCTGGAGATGTTTTTTAGATGGAGAAGACAAGATTTAGTTAGTGATTGTATGTGAGGGATGAAGGACAGGGCGGGGTCCAAAAGAACCCCAAGACAACGGGCTTCGGAGGAGGGGGTGATGATGTCGTTGTTGAGAGATGTGAGGAATTGAAGCTGTGGGAGAGGGACATTGATTTAAAGAATTTTAAATTATATAAGTATAAATCATTTTCATTTGGTTGACTTACTATTGCACTACTAGCTACTTGCCTGTCAAAAATGACAGGAATACAATTGTAATGCTGGGAATGCTGTACCTTCGACGCTCATTGCGAGCCCAGCACTGATCGACTTCAACGCTCATTACAGGTCTTGTTAACCAACAACTTTTGTGCTTCACAATCGAATTGGACGTCAAAAATGATGGCAATAAAGTTTTAAGCCCGGCAATGCTGTTTGCCACACAATGCAAGGTTCTGCCCCTCTGAGCACCTTCAGCGCTCATCACAAGCCCCGCAATGATCGCCTTTGATGCTCATTGTGAGCCTCTCCTCCCGTCTACTTTACGGGCCTCGCGATGAGCGCCTTCGGGTTCATCTCGAGGCCATCAATGAGCAGCTTTGTCGCTCATTGAAGGCCTTGTTAACCTGCAACCTTTGTGCTTGGGAATGCCATGTGTTTCTTTCCACCATCTCCCCCCTGTCCCTTCCCTGTGTCTTTCTCCTCTGTGTGTCTGCTGAAAATCTGGATGCCGTTGGTTTTATTTACAAAGTCCTGTGTGCCTGGCATTGTTTGGCCTCATTTTGATCCTGTTTGAGAATGTTTACGGTTTTTTCAGCCTCCATTTTTTTCCTCGTTTAGCCGACTTTTGGTAGACGAAAAACGCCAAATGTGGCTCAAATTCGCTTGCAACCTCCCTCACAGGCTTCCTGACACTCCCCCTGTACTGTGTGTGAGTGTGTTATATTTTTTTCAACTGCGTGTCTCGGGATCAGCATCAAAGTGCTCAGTTTTTCGGACGCTATCGCAGCCATCGACATGAGCACCGCCTAACTAACTGTTTGCAGCCTTAGTCCCACCTGCGGCCTGCTCATTGAGAGGGCCGCAAATGTGTGACCAACATCGCAAACATGACCAACATTCGTAAGATCCATAATGTATGTATGTGATATCATTTATTTTGTATTTTGATTTTTAATTGTTGAAGTCATAATCTTCTATAGGAATGGGGCATGCAGACTGTATGAATAAAATTAAAAAAAACATTGATAGTGGAGTGGTTTAGTCATTCAGTCGTGTCTGACTCTCCATAACCCTATGGACTGCAGCACGCCAGGAACATCTGTCAGCCACTGCCCATCTAAGCTTCATCAAGGTCATTACTTCAATAACCTCATTGATCCCTCTCTGCCTCTGTTGTCTCATTCATTGTGTGCCTTGAATCTTTCCCAGTAGCAGTCTTCTCTAGTGAATCATTTTCTTATGATATTGCCAAAATATTTGAGCTTTAGCCTCATGATCATAACTTCCACCAAACATTTTGGATAGATTTCCTGTAGTATTGATTGATTGGATCTTCTTGCAGTCCAAGGGACTCTAAGTAGTTTTCTTCAACACCACAATTCAAAGGCGTCAATTCTACGGTGCTCAGACTTCTTTATGGTCCAGCTCTCATATATTTATGTTACTACTGGGAATACCACAGTTCTACCTATGAAGACCTTTGTTGATAGTATCTTAATTTTGTAATACCTTATCCAGACTTGCCATAGGTTTCCCTATCTATTTACCAGTAACTGGGTGTGCTGTTTGCCATGATCTTCATAATATTAAGCAGTAGGCCAGCTTTTGCACTCACTTCTTTCAACCTCATCAATAGGCCCTTCGGTTCCTCCTCATTTTCAACCATCAGAGTAGTATCTTCCTTCATATTTGAGGTTGTTGATATGTCTTCCAGCAATATTGATTCCCCCATTGGATTTTTCCAGGTGGCCTTATGCACTATGTAATCCACATATATTATTATTATTTAATTAACTTTTATTTGTTACAAACCAACATATTCCGTATCGCTATACAGGGGATAAAAGCAAGGAAATACAGTATTAACAAACTTCCAAAAATGGAGGACCCTATTTTGAGCTTAGAATCTTTGCAGAAAGTGCTTTTTCCCAAAGCACCCTACAAGACTGGAAACTCGCTACTTACAATCTAAAGGGAATGGAAGAGACAACGGAAGAGGAATAAAGAGATAAGGAATAACAAGGGTAAGAAGGGAAGTGAAAGTAAGAAAGGTTTTTCATTTAGTGGGAGGCAGAAGAGAACAGAGGTGAAGGCTCTAGCATGTAATATGTTGTCTGCCCCTAGTGGTGAGATAACATATGCAAGTAGGAAAGTCAGGTTATTCCCATGCCTTTATAAATTAATCTGAAATGGGGTGGGAGGGTGAGGGGCCGAGAGGGCAGTGCGCCCAGAATTCCATATAAGTTAAATAAATAAGGCAACATAAAACAACTTCACTCCTTTCCCAGTCTTGAACCGTTCCGTTATGCCATGTTTGGTGGCTTTTTAGTCTGTATACAGATAGTCTTTGGCACTGCCTTTTTGGGATCGTGATGTAGACTGATCTTTTCCAGACAACTGGCCACTGTTGAGTTTTCCAAATTGGTTGGCATAATGCAAAAAGCACTATCACAGCATCATCTTGTAGGGGTTTGAACTGGTACTCCATCAACTCCTGCAGCCTTGTTATCAGCAAGGATTCCTAGGGCCCATCTCCAAGATGTCTGGCTCCAGCTCACTGGACAAACTATTGAGGTCATCACTGTATATTTAACTTTCTCTGTTTTTGCCTATTTCTAATCTAACACATACTGCTTATATCAGAAACACACATTACTTTGAGTCATTCTATACAAATACAGAATTATTTTATCTAAAATTAAACTTGTTTTCCACACCACCATAGCTGCTTACATAGGCATAGTGTACCGACCAATAGAAACACTGTATTTGTGTACAGGTTAGAACCCTATACTAACATTCAAGCTAACTTCAGCACAATACAAAGATCCACACAGCAATGGTTTGGCACCTTCTGCTTCTTTGTGCAGGAGAAAACACATCCCACAATTCCTTCCTGCACAAACTGCTATCACAGATTGATACAATGTATTAGTTGCCTGTGACTGACCAAACGAGTTATGCATTTTATGCTATTTTATCATGGATTTCTGGGGGTGTTAATTTTAAAAAACATCTGTTTGCAAACTCAAGAGATTTAGCAAACTTTAGTATACATTTAATAATGTTTATTTTGGTATTTTATCATGCATTTTTTTTTTGTATGAACTGATTCTCATCTGTCAGGTGCATTCATGACCCATGAAACTTAGATATGCATTTAAGATCCTTCCTGTATAGATCTTCAGTGTATTACTGCCAACTCTTCTTTAACTGATCCTATTCTGTTAAGTGCCTACTATTTTTGCCTTTTATCATGGGCATGCATGAAAGGTTCCAATATTAGTAACAACATTTTAACATGTATTGTAAACCCTTAAAGTTGTAGTAAATATGTCTGGTACCGTCAATCAGACAATATATCAGGCATGCTATGGGACTTACATTGCTGGTATATAACCAATAGGATTGTCCCTGGACATTCACAATGGTACCAGCTGACCACACATCATCATCAATGGCATCAGTAACATATGGACCAATAGGAAGAATTAAAAGGCAAAAGTGAGAGTTAAAGAGAAATTATATAAGGATAAATATGAGGAATTATGGGGAAGAGTAATTATGAATCAGTGAGAGGGAATAGTTACACATTTGTTCTGGATGAAATGTCATAAGAAAACTGGTAGATGTAAAATGATCAATAAGAAGATTTAAACTAGTATTACATTTGCTTTGAGACTAAAGGGGTTAAACCGATCTTCTAATTCTTCTTGTCACATGCAATAGATATGATTATACAGATGGGCAGGAGCAGATACTGACTCAGCTGGATACCTGCAGGGGTAATCTAACACCTTTCACCCACACTGCACTGAAATCTCCCTCTCTTTCCTGACACGCAAACATCAAGTAATCCATAAGGGGCAAGAAACAACATTAATGGGCTCAGTTTGTAGAAATACAGAAATGTGAAACAGTATTTTAAAAATGCTAGTTTTATTTAATAACTTATTCATAATCAGTGGATCATTTTGACTAATTTACTAAGTTTTGAGTTTTACTATGTGGTACTATGTGGTAGTTTTCTTCTATAGGGTTCTTTTCTTTGTATAACTAAACTTGATAATGGGCAAACTGTTTTTAGAAAAACAATAAACATGTGTGTGTATATATATATATATATATATATATATATATATATATATATATATATATATATCATTTTATTTTTTTTATCTGTGCTACGAGATGTATGTTTTTTTTTCTTAATCTTTAATTTCCTACAAGTTCATTAAAATTCCCTCTCATGCTGATAAGCTAATGTGATGTCTCACATTGGTATTTATATTATTATTGTACTAAAAAAACATGTAACTTGTCTGAGACCGATTCACTTCTTTCTAGTCTTTGCACACCTATACTGCCATAAATAGATGACATGAACTTTTCCTCTTAGCACAAACCCTATATATCCTCACTCAAAAGTAACAACAACAAAAAACAACCAAAAAACATATGTAAATAAATAATTGTCCCTTCTAATTCTGGAGGTGGAAATTGGGACATGAAGATGCAATTACTGACGCCACATTCCTTTTGTTTATCCAGCAGAGGAGGTAAAGAGGTTAATAATTAAAGACACCAGCTGAGACACTGCTCTCGCATGAACCTGCCAGCAAGTCGTCCCTGACCCTCTCACACATCCCTCACACATTAAACCAGAGAAGGAGACTCATGGCCAGGTTCCAAAACCACTTAGATCATTTTACCAGGGGCACAGAGCATCCCATCTTTCCACTCCAAAGCTCCCCACGTTGTGACATCTCCCTCGCACTTGTCCCCCCGTATTACTGCTAAGGACGCAAGAAGAGACTGTTGTCTCTCAATATAAAGATCAGTTTAATCAAAGCCTCGGTCAATCTGCTGTCACTGAACTCAGCACAGGTTTCAATGTAGCACTTTGGTCTCACCAGAGACAATTACAGCTCAGGGTCAGGTCACAGCGGGGTCAAGACCCTTTCTCATGAACAATTTACTATGACATTAAACCTGATTTGCTCACATACAGGATATGTTTTAGTGTACCGAGATATACCAATATATTATACAGTGCAATAGAGAGATAATACAATAATGTTTGTTCTACTTATTAACAAAGGCTAAACTATTTCTCAGGAAACAATGATGAAGCTAGAGGTCAGATATTCCACATATTATCTGGGAAACCTCATCTTTTTGTTCAACATGAAATAAAATAGCAGATAGATTTAATGAAAGCAAATTGATACGTATATTGTAAATGTTTAAATTGTGTACTAAAGCTGCTTGGCTGATACTGTATTGTCATTAATTATTCTATTTAAAGGGTTCCCTGGTGGTCCAGTGGTTTGGATTTACCGCTGTGACCTGAGTTCAGTTCCAGTCAAGGAACCAAGAGGTCACACCACCCTAAAGCTGAGCAGGGTTCGGCCTGGTCAGTACTTCGATGGGAGACCACCTAGGAATACCAGGAACTGTATGCTGTGGCCCACTTGAGAAGGAACTGGCAACCTACTTCAGTATCTCTGCCATGAATACCAAATGGATCAGCATGACCATGGCCATAAAGATGTGCCTGGTGTGTTAGGGTCCATGATGTCACGGAGAGTCGGAAACAAGTGAACAATGAAACAAAAAAGCTATCTATATCTAGTTCAACACCTCTAAACACAATCTCTATTAAATGATTTCACATACTAGCTATGATTCTATACCATGCATGTTTCATATCTCTACCGCCTCTTTCTAGATATTGTTCCAGTAATTCATCACCAATACTACTATTTTGCTTATGTTTGCATCTTTTTCTGATAGTAACCTCTAAGTCTTGGCATTACCAGTGTTGTAGGTAAGGCACTGCAAGGGGCTCTCTTTTGTTTTTGTTTTTCTACTGTTTCATTAGTCATGCTTCAGATATAAAGTTCTTTTAAGAAAATCAAGAAATTAAACTTTGTGCTGTGTGTAAAAGGCAGAAAAAACAAAGCTTATAAGCACTTCTTAATAAAATAAAGTACATAAAAGTTAATGGATACATAGGTGTTATTGTCCTAGATACATAGGTATTATACTCCTAGTGAAATCCAACAATCTTCCATGTCCCTTTAAGGATAACCACATTAGCCTCAGGCTTAAATAACAATGCTTTTGGTGGCAATACTAGCAAAAGGTGGAACTTGGAGTATACTGCAGCCCAGGTACAGAAATATGTTGTGGACATGAACAGAACATTTCTGACAGTTGGAGATTCCTGTATACACATGGACAACACTTCAAGCAATCATTTCTGACACTTGAAATTTTGTTTGAACTCGAACATACGGTAAAACCATGGTGACAGCAGTTGCTTAACTGTAGTTAAAATTCAATATCAAATTACCCTGATGGCAAATAGGAGATTCAAGAGCATAATGTAAGCATTGGGGTTGAATGCCCAAGAAGAACACTAATGAGTTCCAGAACCATGTAACAATTTATTTTTAGTTACAGAATTTTACCGAATGTCATACAATTTGTCTGAATTGCAACAACTTTAGTTTACATTATCTTACTAATACACTAAAAGAGTATGTTATACATCTTTCTCTGAGAGGTCATCATTGAAAGACCCACATGAAATCTCCATCTGGGTTTTCTGCTACTGTTAGTGGTTTGTCACATACAATAATTTAAATAGCTTTACTACTTGATTTGTAAGGTTCTATATGATGGCACACAGAAGCTTTGTTGAGTTCCATGTCTGTTAACATCCCTCCTACTTTACATAAATCAGTTGTCTCTATATTGACTTGGCTTGGTTTGAACACTGGTGTGGATGCTCTTTCTACTACAATAAAAAAATGAAAATTGGAGTCCTTTTAAGAAGTAAACCTAAGGGATGAGCAAAATGTCATTGGTATTTTTTCCGTATCACTTTTAGAGTAGATCACTCTTCTTTGATGCAAAATAAATATGCATTGATTACAACATGCTATTTTAAGTTAATGATAAAAAATGTGGACCTTGGGAATGGGAATAAGTGTGTGCAGGATAGCAGTCTGGTATCTCCATTAATTTTTCAATGCTTATGACTAATAGAAGTTAAAGGAACATATTAAAGGAAAATATTTTTTTTCTTTCTTCCATCAAAGAGAAGATATTTGATAATGCATCACAGTGTATTTTCTTTTTTCAAAGTCAGGTCTCAATAAATGTCTTTAGAATTGTAAATGCTCTTGGGGGTTTGCCAGCCAGTGAGATATACAGACTAAAGTATGCTCTCTTTATGTCCTGTTAGTCTCAATGAAGTTTAAACAGGGTTTACGTAATATGATTTTTCATGCAAAAAATAACATTTGTATTGCTCAACATAAGTATTGTATATGGTAGAAAAAAAACCTGTTGTGTTCCACGTCCCTTTAATGATTCTAGATGGTAACAAATGCTTTGGTGGCCCTCCCTGGCCCGACACATCTGACACATCTTGTTTTCTTTCCCTGAAGTCTGTAGTTTGTGAATCCATGAACTCAGTAGTAAAGCACATAAAGTGGAGGAGTGCCTGGTGATTAAGACGAGTAAGCTAAACAGGTAGTTGATTTCATGTAAAAGTTTCTTTTTAGCAATGTCTGGTGTCTGGTGAACACTAGATGTCTCTGTAGGACCATAAATGCAATGCAGTATTTCTTTGCTATTTTTTTGTGAACTACAAAAATTCTTTAACAACTGTTCTTAAAATAAAAAAGCTCATTGCTTTTTTTTTTTTTTTTTAAAGAAATGCAATGTAGATTTCACCTGCTGGTCCTAGACATCATGGGGAGTAAAAGAGAAGTCCTGGGTCCAAATGGGACCTTCTACACCTTTCTTCTAGACTCTTACTTCCTTATTTAATTCCTGGTTATTTTTTTCTGAAGCTCTCAAATGGTAAATGGTTAAATTCCCTATTAGACTATTAGTTAAATACTGTATTTTCTTCAGTTTTGTTGACTATTAAACTTATGCCATGTGCACTTTTGATTGCAGTTACCGTCTATTGAAATAATTGTGCATATTTTAAATAAATATGGATTCCAAGCTATGATAGCATGTTCATAAAGACATTTTGACATTGGAGAACATGATCAGATGACTAATGGAGCGGTACTGAATATGAGCGGATTGATCTCTCAACAAAAATACAGTTAACTGGCTATAGACCATAAATTATATTCATAACAATGAAAACATTTAATTGAAGGTTTATAAAATAAGATATTTGGTACCTCTCTATTGAAACTGTTTATTGATATATTTTGTTTATTCCAATGGGATTTCATGGTTAATGCATTATGATATATATTGTGTAAAGTATGGACATAATGTGTAATGTATAATGTTATAATACTTCATGAATTCAATAAAAAGATTGAAATAAAAATATGGGGTTCTCTGTACATATATGAATACAAACACATCACATTAAGACATCACAATGCAATCTGGAGTTGTCCAGAGAAAAGGCTTTAGGCTGCATGGGAAACATCCAGAAGCTTGTCATGTCCCCTGGGCCACCTGTTACCCACAACTGGGCAATAAAATAGAGACAAAGGGAGTCAAGGATGAAAAAGAAGGCAGACGTTTTTTATTCTTGCAATGTGGAAGCTGAGACTGAGTTGGACTGCACTAGTGACTTTCACATACTGAGCTGGAATGTATGAGTTACTTTAAACTTGTATTTGTTTTATTGTCTGTTTGTTTATACCATATAAAAGTTGCAATAAAATATCTAAAAAATATTTTGCAAAAATAATGCCATTTAGTAATAAGTAATCAGCTGTGTCTCTTGGATGTTTGGTTAGAAGTTCTGTTTGTCTCAGGTGTGAATCTCCTGTAATAGCCATGCTCTGCATTATGTTGTTGGCTGAAAGCTGCCTGAAGGCTCCCAGTGGTGGGACTGCTGGGGTCCCAGGCGGGAAAATAAATAAGAGACCAGTCCATGCTGCATTGATTCCCAATCATTTTATACAGGTGTTGACCGAGGACGATCAATTCCATTGATGGAGACATAAATAAAGCATGTGTTTGACACCTGCTTGATCTTTCAACGCCTCCATTTAAAGTGGACCCCAGCTGAGAGGTACAAGACACCTGCAGTCTTACATACCACAAATTGCTTTAACCCACTCAGTGTTGGAGAGGACAATTGCACGTTCACTGACCTCAGTTCTATGAAAGGAGTTATGATTATTGTTACATTTTATTGATAAAGGGCCAATATATGCTGCAATGCTATACAGTGGGTAGTGTTGGTGAAACAATATTAAAAAAAATGAGAAAAATAGGAATTGTAGCAGGTTATCACAAAATCAATGGAAAATAACTGCCCATTAAATAATCCATCATTTTGAAAGCTGGTTTTAAACATTAGGAAATATTTTCTTGCATGAAAAATCAAATCCTGTACTCTAATAATCTGTACAGCTCTTTGTCAGTTAGCCATCTTTAACCTTGAAGTACACTTTTTGTAAGCAGAGCTTTGCTGATGATGATAGATAAGCCAAACTCTTAAAGAAGCTTCATTTCTTCAGTTTATACAATACTGGTACTTGCTGAATTAGAGAACCCACATGCTAGAAGCAAAGTAACTAGATGACAGGGTCCTGGTCCTTTTGGCTGAACAGTGGTCTTGCATAAACATCTCTAGGATTTTATATAAGACCTTTCCTTAATAATATTTGATTTCCATGTAGTAAGAATAAAAACTCTAACACGGTTTTAATATATGTAAGTTTAGTAAATAGTTTCTAGTTTTTACACCTCATACAGACTATTAGATCTACAAAGTTAATGTATTTAACTATAATATCAGTCATAGATTTATCAGATAACCATATAAAAAACACATGCTCGACATACTGTAGATCTTACATGCTAGAACATATTTCATAATTGAGTTGATAGAGGGTGCATATAGTAATAGATGAATAATAATAATAAGTCCATTTCAAATATAGACATTATTTTAAAATATAAAGTGAATTAGTGCAGCTGTGAGCTATACCATGTAGGGTCACCCAAGATTGGCAAGTCATATCAGAAATCAGAAGGAACTGGCAACCCACTCCAGCATCTTTGTCATGAAAATCTTATGGATGAGAACAACTAAACACAAGTTGTGCCTGGCGTGATGTCTATATATATATATATATAACCTTTCTAATGAGCACAACCAAACATAAGATGTGCCTGCGGTCATGTGGTGCATAGGGTCACGGAGAGTTGGAGACAACTTAATGACTGAATTTTATAAGAGTGGGGGAGGGGATATAACTGAATGAAGATTGGGGGTCATTGTTTTGACCACCACATACGCAGACAAGCAGGCTGTGATTCTAATTAGCAGTTCAAAGCAGTTACTTAATATCTGGGAGCTGATCAGTTTGCATAAAAATGCAACTGCAAAAAAATTGTATTTCTCAGGAATGATTATATGCATGAGCAAAGTTCTAACCTTTATAAACCAAGTCTATACTCCCAAAAAAATAACCTGGAGGGAACTCCTACAACTAAAAATATGAAGACACCGAAGAGAAAACAGTAGAGATATGAAATGGATCTCACTAGACATAAAAAGATACAAACATAAGACAGACACCATTCTCCAGTTCCCACCCAATCACACTACAAAACAGACAAACATCATATAGTACCCCGGTTAGCCAGCCTGTAAATACACATATATATAGGTATATCTGTCATGTAAAGTGCCCCCAGTCCTGGCATAATAAAACAAAAAAATTATAATACCTATGGACAGATAGAAAACCAAATAATAAGTGTGAAAAGCCCAGAAAATGTCCGGTAGTCCAAATAAATTAGCTTGCATAACTCTACAAATTTATGCAAAATCAGTATATCTGTGAGAGGGGATACTTCAGATGATAAGATCACTCACATCCATACAAGTGTCTCTCAAATACAGAATTACAATAGCTTTTCACCTCCACCTGCAGCAGATCAGCAAGTCCAAAACCTCCTTTTGTAGTGTTTCATAAGCATGCCCTGGTCATAAGTAAGGACTTCTTAAAGTTAACCATATGGTAGAATGAAACCATTCAAGCATATTAGTACAATTGGAAAAATATAACAATCCACATTAATCTGTTTAGAATAATTTATTTGGGGTTTTCCTGCCATGACTACAAGGTGCCAATGTGTTTCCCCCGAAATGAATCTAGGCTAACTTTAGAACTTCATGCAGCTCATTATATAGACTCACATATCAATTCCTCTGGCGACATAAATGAAATATAAAGGTATACTGACATATAATTGATGTATCACCTGTTTCTTGCATACTTACATACTAAAAAAAATCTTTGTAGTTTTTAGCTTATTAAATTACCACTATTATAAACTGTACTAGTGACGGGGCAATAAAATTGTAAGGCAGGTAATGCTGTTTGCCACAGACAGTATGTGTTTTGGTGGTCTGAGATCCTTCGGAGCTCATTGCGATCCTCTTGGTTGGTGTATTTTTTGTTATCAGAGGCACTTTTCTGTCATTGTAAGGTCCGTGCTGATCTCCATTTTGCGCTTATTGCAAGGCTCTCCCCTGGTGTAGTTTGTGTCCTATGAGCACCGTTGGCGCTGCTTGTGAGGTGCGCGGTGAAGGGCTTTGGCGTTTATTGCGATAGTTTTTGGGGGGGTTTTGTGTATATGTAGGTTTTTATGATAATTAATTAATTAATAAAGTAATAAATTAATATACTTTACCTATTTGTAAGTAATATATGACGCAAACAATGTGCTGAAGAGCTAACAATCTGTTTTGTGCAGCATACAATGTAGATTTGCACTGTTGTTGAGCTGAGCTGTTAGTGTCAGCAATGTGTGCAGTGTGTAGTTTAAATCCGCGAGGGAAAGCCGTTTGTGTAGCTGTGCACTTCCGCATTCTGTAATTGAGTGTTGTAAAATGGAGGCAAATATGTAGGTGGTACATGGGGGTGGATGATTTAGCGTCCTTGCTAATAGTGTATCTTTTACCTCATACAGGTTTTTGTAAAAGTCGTTTGTGCTTCGTGGTGTTTTGCGGCTTTAGGGGTTGTGTAGCCTCGTTTTCGTTTTTCCGGCAGCCATTTTTTCTCTTGCTTAGGGGATTTTCGTGTGTCCAAACTCGTGCAATAGGACTTAAATTGAGGTGTAACCTCTCTTCCAGACGTCCTCGGTGTCCCCCCTAGCTGTGGGTAAGCTTTTTATTTTTTTTATTTTTTTGTGTATATTTAGTGTGTTTTTACTGTTTTCCGCTGTGAGCGGGTCGGCCGCTAAGGCTGTATTTTTCCGAGTTCGTAATGGGTTTTTTTCTAAGTCCCATGGCTCGTATTTTTTTGTGTAAGTCCATATTTAGTCATTGCGTGGTAGAGTGTTTTCTTCAAAGTCCCGCTTCTGTGGCTGTTTGTAACCGCTTGTGAGGCGCAGTAGAGCCTCCACCTCTGCAAATGTGGCCCCTCGCTTTGCAAGGGTCTGCATTTGCGACCTGCAATGAGCCTTTGGCTCATTGTAGCTGACGTTGGAGCCTCCAACTTCCGCAAATGCGGACCCTCACAATGCGAGGGTCCACATTTGAGGCCCGAACTGCGTCCATCGTGACAACGTTTCGTAGTTTGACAACTATTATATGTGATTCCATTTGCTTTCATATAGATCAACATACCACACATTATACCTTTTCTATTTTATTCCTGGAAATAATACTATACTGCATTTAAAGTTTTTGAGAAGTAACAAGTTAGGAAGGAAATGCCCAGCATTTCCAAAAAGAAGGGTTTCCCCAGAACATATCCAGAGGCACAGTTCTTTCCAGAAATAATTACTCTATCATTCTACTTATGAAAATCACTCATCCCCTGAGAAATCAATTGTCAGTTCTTCCATAATCGGTTCAAAAATGGTCAGAAAACAGCCAGGGGTCAAATACAGGTAAGCAAACCAAAAACCTGAGTAGCGCCAAGTTGAAGAACAATAAAACTTAACAATTAAGCACTGCTGCTCAGGAATTGCAATTCTTGAATTAAGCAGGAACCAGTAACTGTGCCTGGATCGATGCAACAACCAGATTCTGTGCAGGCAAAACCGGGACCAGATCATACACTCTTTGTGTAATCTGTGTCTCCAGGAACCGAAGGCTGTTCATATCAAACATATCGAAGAGTCTAGGACAAAGAAATTATGCCTGGAGTGTTAGTTCTAAGTAGTACATGTCTGAATAAAGCATTGTGCACATCTTGAGTGGCGGCAACTCTGATACCTACTTTACGCATTGTATAGAATGGTGGCAACACAACCAACAGTGCATAATGTTTCTATGGATATAAATGTTCACCTTTGGTAATTTGAAATGTTGCATGTAACATGCACCCATACCTGAAACTTTAGATTTTATTTCAAAATATATTATTATTTTTACATGTATTACTGATGGAATATGTAGATTCACTAAATTAATTTGTAGATTCATTTTCCGTTGCATTTGGATCCAATGAGTTCATTCAAAGGCTACTGTGGTGGTTATTTATTCATTTATAAAATGATTAGTAATACAATCAGAATTTGAAAACTGAAAAAAACAAAATCAATGGAGCATTTAAATTAATTAAGATTAGAATCTCAGTGTTTCAGAGTAAAGTAGAGCAACTTTTCTCCATCCCAATCAAGGTATGCTCTAGGTAGAAACGGATCAGTCCAGGAGGCTATCCTGATTTTTTTTACCTGTTCATGTTTACCTTCAGTGCCCACTGCAGTTAAGAAGGCAGATAAAGACTTCTAACTGGACAGCCACCATGGTAAATCTTCCTCCAGCCACTGGGTACCTGATTGGTATGGAGAGATCTATATCTGAAACACTAAAGATTAAATGTTTGTTTTAGCACCTATGTTGAAACTCTCTTATATGAGGAGTACAGTGGTCACTCAAAACCAGTGGAATCCGAACATTGCTGTATAAATGTATTACAAATCTAACTATCTAATCTATCTGAAAGAGAACACATTTTTACACACAAACCAGTCCAGATACTAAATGTTTTTTTGTAAAATAACCTACAGTATATGTAGAAAACAAGTAGACATGTAATGAAATAAAATAAATAATTCATCCTATCATTTCTGTAAATGTTACTATCTCACATAGGAAATCGAAGATGCTAGAAATACAAAGCCCAGCTAACACAAAAGAAGTCAAGGAAACCTAAAACTAACGTGGCACATCCAAATGCTTACAGTTTATGCAAAGTGTGGGGGACAGCATGGAGCAATTTAATTACAGAGTGAATTACCCAGACAGCTGCAAGGTTTGCAGAGACGATTTCAAGCCTGGTATAAATGGGCACAATTGATAGAATTATTGCACATGCATCCTGAGGGCAGAGGCAGCAATGCAATGCTCAGCAAAACCTCTCATTACAGGAGTTGTTTCCCTCATTTTGCTAAAGAGCCAGCGAGAGAGTTGAATGGTGCAGTAAGAAACAGTTTACATCCACACTGAGATGAGGCAGCAATTATAAATAGCGGCACATTTTGATTTACCATATTCATAGTTAATCAATGCTGTGGATCACTATGTGAAAAAGAAACAGCAATCTAACTTTCTTAAAGAGGAATTCTAATGCTGATAATGCACAATACGTGGAGTCCACTGCATGTACAGAATCTCTGTTGAGGTCTATTGGACTTTTTCTGGGAAAAGTGATATATATTGAAATAAAGCATGAATTGATGTGTGATTAATTGATGGACAATGTGAATACTAGCTTAGTCAAAGCTCATATATAGCTACTGTTATGGTAGACATCTTGTACAGTTTAGGGACATGAGAAAATCATGTTTATTATTGTCTTGAAATGAGGGTCTTGTAGATGTCCTAAGGCCAAACATAGGTTGAAGGAGCATAGATGAGATGTTGGCTACAATACAATATAATCAACTTATAGGGAGTGTGTGAATCTGTGTCTATATTAGGTTTTCCTCCAGTCACACAGTTTATTCTTTGAAGTGGGAAAGCATGTCCTTCTTCAACAGCTTGGAGACCATTTTCTTCCTCTCCAACTAGCACCACATGACATCACGGTATAATCATAATAGGGAATTTGTACAGGAAGAATACAGCCAGCCTACCATAAAGGGATGTCTCAGTATTGTATTCATTTTCAGAAATCAATGAGCAATGAGGGTCAAACCAACCTGGGCACATGTGCTAGTGAGACCCAGGCATAGGGCAGCATAGTTTAACCCAGAGGATTAGGCATTATTTAGCATGAAAATGAATACCGAGGGGCTTAAAGGTACATCTGAGCCCTGTCTCTCACTTAATATCCAAACATTTTTTGGAAGATTTAAATAATGTTCTTAATGTTTGGTCTGAAATTAATATTGACACGAGAAGAGGCCATTCTTGAAAATACCAAAGCAGAATTATCCCTGAGTCTTGCTAATGTTGAAACCTTTAGAGACAGTGGCAAATTTGATAAATTAGAGAATAAACTAGAATTCAATATAGAAAAATTTAGCAAAACACTGAAAGACGGCAAAAAATAATAATCACTAGACTACGTGATTTTTAAACTAACCGTGTCTATAGACATTCAGTTGTTAATCCAGACAGTACCATAGTGAAAGCTTCCTCCTCGAAATTATGATACCTCAGATTCAGAAACAACACAGAGGAAAGTGAGAACATTTGGGTTCAAAAGAGCCCTTACTGGTGTACATTAAAGGGGAGACAAACTGAAAAACCTTTTTTGGGACCAGGAAACCACCAAGCACAGAGGAGTCTGCTAGATTGTAGCAGATGGGGATATCATATTAACAAATCACAAGAAATAAAGATCAAGAAATGCAGGTGGTCAATCTCTCTGAGGTCACCTTAAATGATCACCATAAGAATCTATTAAAGAAAGGCTTATAATTTTCTCCTACTTATTCAATACATTTGAATGGAGTAAAGATGTCTACTTATTTGCAAGAAAATTGCTATTAAAAAAAACATTGCAAAAAAATGTTTAACCAACAATGCGAACAATTAGGCCCAAATTTGGGGGAACAAAAATGTGTACAGTAATTGTTATCCCTATCAGATATGGAAAACGCACAGTCAGAGACTGGCTGTGGCCCATATCCAGATTTGAGACCACGTAGTAAATTCACACCCAGTTTTGGCATATCACCTGAAGTTTTTGTGACTTTAGTATGTAATGACCTAGAGAAATTATCAACCTCTAATAGCCAAAGTAACCCTACTAAACAAGGGGCCCTATATGATCTTCAGAAACAAGATGATTTCATTATCAAACCGTCTGATAAGGGCAGGAACACGGTTTTGTTGACAAAGACCACATATCATCATGAAAACTTGAGATTATTGGCAGATACTCGTTTCTTAAGCATCTACCTAGTAACACTACCAATAAATGTAAATCGGAAGTGTTGACTATCTTGCAGGAAGGTCTAGCCTGTGATTTCTCATCAGGAATTTTGTTTCTTGTCGAACAAACATCCCACTATTGCCACGTTTTACACAATTCTGAAAATCCATAAAGATTCTAATTGTCCACCTGGAAGGCCTATTGTCTCTGGACAAAATAGTTTGACCCAGAATCCTAGTATATATGTTGATAAGGTGATGCAACCATTTGTGACTTCACTGTCTTCCTATATTCAAGACACAAAACATGTTTCACATCTAGAAGATATCAATCTTGATTCCTGTACTCTACTTGGCAGTTTGAATGTGGAGGTTTTATATACATCTATTCCGCACAATGCTGGATTAAAAGCCTGTGAGTCAGTTCTCGGCACTCGGGGTACACACCACTCCAAGCATAGCAAGTTTACATTAGCATAATTGAATTTTGTATTAATTCATAATTATTTATTATACCACAGTGATTATTACCACCAAATCTGAGGAACAGCAATGGGCACACCATGTGCCCTGACATATGCCAACCTGTTCCTCGGATGGTGGGAAGACAAGATTGTGTTCAATGAAGAGTTACTACTTTACACTGACAACATAGAGATCTGGATAGGATTCATAGATGATATCTTCCTTAACTGGAATGGAACTGAGGAGGATTTAAGTAAATTGATTGACCATCTTAATATAAATGAGATAGGCTTAAAATTCACCTTTGTGGTGAGTCCAGAGAAAGGGGAATTCCTGTATTTGATAATTATGAAGACTGAGCTAAACACCATTGTGACCAAAACCTTTAGCAAGCCACTGAAAGCCTCTTAATGAGCACAAGTCATCATCCAGAACACCTACTTAACAGCATCCCTTATGGTCAATACCTACTGGTAAGATGGAATTGCTCAAGGGATGATGATTTTGAAGTCCAGGCCAAGGAATTATACAGTAGATTGAAACAGCGTGGCTATTCACACAACATTTTTAAAAGAGCCCGGGCAAAACTCAAAACCAGATCAGAACTTCTATCAAATCAAGGAACATCGCCTGAAAAAAAATTAGAATACAATTAGGATGATTGGGACATTTAATCTGCAAAATAAAGAAATCCATTTGATTTTTAGAAAACACTGACATATCCTATTGGTGGACATAGATTTGAGAGACCCTTCTATGACATATAGTTCAGACACTCAGATAAATTGATCCATAGCCATTTTGCTCTTCGTTCTAAAACAGATCCAACATGGCTTTCCCAGAGTTTACTGGGATCTAAGCCATGTAAACATTGCAAGGCCTACACTTTCATGAGCAGTACAAAGAAGTTTTCCAACTCCTCTAATACAAAAGTATATGTAACTAATCTAGTGTAAATGTGGTCTTCAATATGTGGGGAAAACCTGCCACCAGTTAAGGAGGAGAATATTGGAACACATAAATTCCATACTCACCAAAGAGGATTTTCCCATAGCGAGGCACATTAACAAATTCCATAACGGTGACACAAGATCTTTTAAATTTTGCGGAATAGAAAGAATTATATTAACCAAGAGGAAGGGAGATATCGATCGAATATTACTTCAACAGGAAGCCAAATGGATTTTTCAACTTAAAAGTTTATCTCCAGGAGGCCTAAATGAATGCTTACTACTCTGCATTTATTTAACAAAGCAAATTTGCATTACATCAGTCAATAATCTTTTCATGCCGTTTATCCAGTTGGTTCTATATTATATGTGACATTATCTCTAGCTGTTCATTATGTATCTTTATAGTTGGTTTTTAACCGTAAGTGAAATTATCCCTAGCCGATTAAATTCTAATTTATTAATAATAATACAAATGGTGTCCAATAGAATTAAGGTTTAACAAGATCATAAATAATTCATCATTTTAGTATTAGTATTATTACTTTTCCATCCACAATTTATTTAGGATTACTGAAATCCGGAGTCCATATTATACCATATAACAATTTACTATGGACACTTATTTTCATTAATAGCTATAGTACATCCCATAGCTTAAAGTAATTGTTTACTAGATATAAGTTCTAAATAGCAGTAATATAATTTATAATATTTTACTTTACTTAATTCTTTCCAGTAATTAACTCTATATGACATCAAGTCAAAATTGTCCTATAGAATGGTATTGTAGTTTATAATTACTATTGTTCTAGAAGTATCGAAAGATTATTCATCCATGAGTATTAAAAGGTACTATACTTAGGCTGTTACATTCCAATGTAGTATTTGTCTATGATCTATTTGTTTACAGATTTTACACTGTCAATTCACCTCTAAGTCAACAAAATCTCATTATTTTAAAATGAGCTTAAAGGGACATTATAATCTTTGTTTCAGAGATATAATTAAGTAGAGCATTTAGTCGCTTAACACTATACCTCCCTCCCTTACTGTAAATGTATATAGCAACATAACGAGAGAGAACCCATTGAGACATGACGTATACGTCACAAGTGGGAGGAGTTTATTTGTTTAAAAGTTTGGAGCAAATAGAGCTATTCAGCTTTCCTTGAGAAATCCGCAGTACATAGCGCTAAAACGCATGTCGGATTGCCAGGAGCATGGAGAGCTTCCAAAGATTACATATTATTGTTTAGTCAACTGTCTCAAATAATTTTTCCTATACACCATCATTACAGCAGTGTATCCAGGAGAGGCTTGCTGACTTTCTCAGTGAGGTCAGATTGATAAGGTATTTCCTTCTTATTTTACCCCCGGAGAGGTAAGTTCACAGCTTGTGCTGTCGGTTTAGCCTGCAATTGGGGTTATATAGTATTTAGCAACTTTGCTGCAAATGAACAGTGGATGTCTGTAACTGTTTTGTTTTTATGCCTAATATTACTTTGTAACTAGTACATCCAGAGGTTAGAGTTAGGCTCTAAACCTGCTAGAAAGCAATGGTATTTTACTTTGCATCCATGATTTGGAAACTTTGTTTAAGATAGCTTCAACAGAAGAACAGACACCGTTGCAACTATTTAACACTTTGGTTAGGAAAGCTAATCTCTATCTGTGATTGTAACAATTTGATGTCCCATTTATTTAGTATTAATTAACTAATAAGGTTGTTTTAAGTTGTTACATTAATATTGATATTATAATATAGAGTCTTTGACAACTACCGCCTTCCTTCTTTTTGGTTGTTTGTCTGCTAACCAATTTAATCTATATCGAATACGGGTTGTATTCCCTAATAATTAAAATAGTTTAAGGAGGCAGCAGACTGCTTGAAGAAGCTGGTGTAGTGCCATGGAATAGTGTGTGTATATGCATTGTTTGTCTAGTCGTTCAGTCCAGTCCAATTCTCTGGATGGATCCTTATGGATCGCAGCACGCCAGTAACATCACGCCAGATGAGATTTAAATAAATAAATGTAAAGTTATGCATTTGGAAAGGAAAATAGCCATGCAATTTATAATCTTAATAGAGCGAATGCATGTGATTTAGGAGTACTTGTGGACAACCACCTACAAAACACTGCTCAATGAAAAGCAGCATCTGCAAAGGCAAGTAAAATATTAGCATGTATTAAGAAGGGTATAGAAGCCAGGGAAACAAATATAATTCTGCCACTATAAATCCCTAGTGATGTGTATAGGGAGTAACATTTTGTGGGGCATAAAAGGACATTTTAAAGCTGAAAAAAGTACAGAGATGCACAAAAAAACTAATAAAGGGAATGGAGGGACTAAGTATGAAGAAAGGCTAACCAATTTAAATGTATGTATAAATATATCCAGGGTCAATAAAAAAGCCTTTGTCAAGTGAACTCTTTGTGCCAAGAGGTTTTCAGCTAACAAGAGGACATCCTTTGATGTTAGAAGGAAAAAGACTCCACCTTAAAGAAGGAAAAGGGTTATTCACAGTAAGGGTTGTTATCTGTGGAATTCTCTACTAATAGAGGTGGTGACAGCGGATTCGATAGTTGATTTCCAAAAGTAATTGGATATATTTTTGGAAAAAAAATGGCATTCAGGGTTATCCTGGATAACTAGAGAAGGAGTAATGATCCAGGGTGGAATCCAATTGCCAGTACCTGGGGTCAGGAAGGAATATTACTTTTTTCCCCTTATAAGACAATTTGCAAGAAGAAAGGGGAGTGTGCATAAGACCAGAACCTGATACTCCGGAACTTCTTAGAAGTAAATTAAGTGTAATTTTTATGGCAATTGGAGTAAGATAAAATTAATTGTAATCTGGTTAAAATATTTACATATAACAAAAATAATTTCCTAAAGAGTTCTTTAAGGGCAAGTATTAGCTAGTGATACCGTAATTTCTTTAAGAAAATTTGCTGTGCAAATGCAAAAATGGAGTGTCTGCTGAAGTATTTCTGTTTTTTGTACATTGTGATAGATTCAGTGATTATGGAGTGCCACCTGCCTCTGTAAAAGTTGCCAGGTTTGAAAATATGGCTCAACTTACCTTTAGGGCTAATAAACTGATACATCTGCAATTTTAAACTTTGCTAGTGAAACTTAATTTTGCTTGTAGCTTGATATGAATTTACTGGATTTTAACAGTAGATTAGTAACAGCATATCTAGGTGTTTCAATGTCTCATCACTGTTTTTGTTTGCAAATGATTTGAAAGCTGCTTTAATTAATAAGATAATAATATAAATAATAATAAATTACTAATATAGGACATTTATCCTAGTTGTTTTTCCCCAATTATTGTATTACAACAATCTTGGGTAAACATAAGTCTTATGCTTTTTTTTTTTTTTAAATGTCAACTGATTTGGACTTTCACATTATGGGGAGAGAGATCTGTAGAACTGGAGCTGCATGATTAAAAGCTCTATTTCCAAAGGATGCAAGGTGAACTCTTGGAGCCTCATTCAATTAGAACCCTGCATCTCACAGTATATTGGCCATATGTCTGAGGGCCTTCTGCAGGCTCGCAGTCTGCTACCATTTCGGTGCTATTCAATTGAACAAGCCCGCAAGTTACGGGCTGAAAGCCAAAACCGTAAACCATGCACTTGCATGTAGCATTTCAGGGCGGGAACATGATCAGTTAAGCAAGGCCAAAACTACCCATTTAGAAACTGCCAATAGAAAATGAGACCGTCATCATTAGGTCAGTAAAACATGGAGGTTACATGTCAATCAATTAGCGTTTAAAGGTCCGATATGCGATCTGACTCAAAAAATAGCAAAACACAAAATGATACTGATACTGTTCTAGTCCATATGGGTGGCCTGATATGTATTAACTCATTGATACCCAAGATCGATATAACCCCAAAATGAAACATAAAATAAAATTATTTTTGATTGCCGATTTGCGAGCTTGAGACTCTTGTGCAATTAATTTTAATGTGTTTCAGTGCTTTCCACATAATTTACAGAGCATGATTGATTTTTTATTTGCTTTTACAGTGCAACGGATATGTCTTTAACCCCTTTGCGGGTCCTCTCTAGTACTCGTAGGATTTTCTTCTACATTTGCCGTTTACGGGTGTGAAAACAATTGCGGGCTTCAGGAATTGTATCAATTGAATAGCGATTTCCGTTTGTAACTCTTGTGGACATGAAAGATCAAAGGCTTAGATGGGGGTGTAAGTTTCGGTTGTAACGACCACAAGGATTTCAAGCCCATAACAAGTAGCCCGTTTGTGACTCGAAAAAAAAACGCCAATTGAATAGCAAATTACGGGCTACGGGTTACAATTGCTCAATTGAATGAGGCTCCAGGTATATTTAACTGTGATGCAGTTGCTGATTGAAGATGACTTGTGGGGAGTAAGAGTACAAGAGTTCTTTCATGTAGCTGGAGCCCTGATCATTTACAGCTTTGAAAGACAACAAGCCAATCTTGAAAGAAATGCTCTCTTTGACAGGTGATTAGTGCAGATCATGAAGAATGGCTGTTATTTGACAAAAGCAGATCTTATTTGTCAGCAGCCTTGCTGCATAGTCCTGCACCATTTGCAGGTGGTGTAACTGCTTATCACGAAGACCCAAGGAATGGTGCATTGCTAATAGTAAAGCTGCTAAATCACAGCGAGTGGATTAGTGTAGCCAGATCATCTAAAGGTATCAATTGCTTAATCCCGCTATTTTTCATTTGAAAGAAAGAGTTCTTGATTGTCACTAGCACTTGAGGTTTAAGAGTTAAACCACAATTAAGATAAACGCCACAATCAAGTTCACATTTCACATTGAATGATGTATCTGTAATCCTCCATATTCTAGACAAGTCACCTGATCTTGCTTCAGTTTTGATTTTACCAGATGATATCTTCCCACCAAGAGTACATCTGTCTTGTCAGGGTTTAGCTTCAGCCAGCTGGCAGTCAACCACTCTAGGAGATCAGCAAGGCAAACATTAATGAGTGATACTGGATCATGTGTGCTTGGTTTAAATGATAGATTAATGTGTGTATTATCAGCATAACAATCATAGCTTAGACAATGTTGCTTTATTATATCACCCATTGGAAGCATGTTCACAGCAAACAACATGTGAGATAAAATGTATCCCTATGAAGCTCAACACGTCAGTGGTGTAGATGAAGAGGAATTTACACCCAAGGACAATTTCTGGGGTCTTGTAGGATGGATCTGAACAAGCTCAGTGTTGTACCATGAAGTCTACATTATTTCTTTAGGGGGTGAATTAAAATATCATGGTCTACAGTGTCAAATTATGCAGGAGGTCAAAGAGAATTAGTATGAAATAGTTATTTATCATTTAGAACACACACTAGAGTGGTTTCAGTAATATGCCGTTTTCTGAATCATGACTTAAATGAGTTGTTGTCGGCTCTCTAGTTGGATTGGGCTGCAACAATTTTCTCAATTACTTTTCCTAGGAATGGGAGATTTGACACAGCCCTGCAGTTACTAATACAGTCTGGGTAATGAGAATGTTTTTCAGCAGATGTCTGAATTGTGCTTTCTTTAATGGAGTATAATTCCCCGCTGGCAAATTCCGTGCTGGGCCAGTTTAGTCCATGCACTCTACTAGTAGACATGTGGGCCTGGATCCTGATTGCAAGTTGTGGTAAACAGTCCTTTGGTGATTTGTACAATATCTTCTTCACCAATACTGTCAAAGCTTTCCAGGAGGCACTGTCAGGGGCCTCAGTGCAGTAAAACCGGGGCCCTCCATTCATTAGCTATGCCACTGCCAGGAGGGTATGGACCTTTTGTTCAGTCCAAATGTGCCTTAAGTTTTTTTTTATGTCATTGCAGATATGTGGGATGCAATTTTTACACCCATAAAATAATAGATCCTTTGGAGAGAAAAAAAATGGTCCTACCTACTGTACTTTTGCAACTAAGTTTTCTTTGAGTTTACAATGAAATACTGTTTACTTTAGTTTTGGAGAAATTCAGGTAGAAACAAACTACATAAATAACATTATAGGTTTCTCACATCTTTTTAGTGCCAAATTATTATAACTAAACTACAGAAGGTAGTTATAATCTGTGGAATTATCTACCAAAGGAGGTGGTGACAACAGATTCGATAGACAACTTTAAAAAGAGATTGGATATATTATTAAATAAAAAAGGCATTAAGGGCTATCCTGAATAAATAGAGAGGGAGTATTGATCCAGGGATGAATCCGATCGACAGTATCTGGGGTCAGGAAGGAGTTTTATAATTTTTCCCTGTTAAGACAATTGGCAAAGTATCTCTGTTTTTTTTTTTCTTTTTGCCTTCCACTGGATCAATTAACAATAAATTCGCATATTGCAGATCAGAGGAGATCTAAAAAGATTGAACTTGACGGACTAAAGACTTTTTTTCAACCAAAATTATTATGCAACTATGTAACTATGTAACTATGTTGTGTTTTAACAGATGTGCATACAAGTGTACACAATATGTAAACATTTAAATAATATGCATCAATATTGTTTGAAGACACATGTATTATTGTAACAAATACTGACAGATTATATTGTAAGATTACGTATTGCTGGTCCCTTCTGGGCTGCTACCTTCTCTTGTTGAAGGGTCTTGTATACTTCAACGAAGCTGTGAGCTATACGCATAAGGTCACCCAAGATGGGCAGGTCATAGCAGAAAGGTCAGACAAATCATGGTTCACTGGAGAAGAAACTGGCAACCCACTCCATTATATTTGCCATGAAAACATTATGGATTAGCACAAAAACAGCCTTATTAAATTAGAACCCCGTACGTGCAACGTGAGACCCCCAACGGCTTCAGGCTTGAAATTTGGCCGAGTTAAATAGCTATTAAATTAGAACATGCCACGAGTTACGGTCTTGAGACGCAAACCCATAAATCATTTTTTTAACATTGGATGTGTGGCCGTGAACATGATCAATTAGTCAACTGACAAGAGGACACCCCTTGAGGTTAGAAGTAAAAAGATTCCACCTTAAAGAAAGAAAAGGGTTCGTCACAGTTAGGGTGGTTAATCTGTGTAATTCTCTACCAAGGAAGGTGGTGACAGCAGATTTGATAGATAAATTTAAAAGGGGACTGGATTTATTTCTAATAAAGAAGGGAATTCGGGACTATCCTGGATAATTAGAGAGAGAGTATTGATCCAGGGAGAAATCCGATCACCAGTATCTGGGGTCAGGAAGGAATTACATTTTTTTTCACTTGGGTTTTTTTCTCCTTGCCTTCCTCTGGATTAATTACTAATTTTAAAAAAATTGATTAATAATTAATTAACAATTAACAACTAATTCATTAACAACTAATCCTTATATTGCAGATCAGATGAGATCTTAAAAGATTGAACTTGAAGGACTAAAAGTCTTTTTTCAACCTTAATTACTATGGGCCTCATTCTATTAGCGGCCGTAAATCGGCCGTAAGGCTGCGATTCCTTGCGGGGGTTCTGTTAACTTGCGATTCTATTATACGGCCCCGCAAGGATCTCATCTTACGGCCGGCCGCATATCTTGAAACCGGCCGTAAGCTGTGAAATCTAAAAACGCAAAAATAAATTCAAGCCTGGACTGTACAGCTCTGTAAATGCTAGGGATCATATTGGGGGACATGAGGATTAAAAGTAACCCACTCTCAAGCTTGCACATCAGCCCAAACCCGAGTTAAAATTAACTGTTTATTTTCCGGCTGCGGCGTGGGCGGGTCTGAGGTGCTCCAAGCACTCTGGACTTTTTACATGGATATTTTACGGATATTAAAAATAAAATATTTTACGGATTTGAGTATAGGATAATTATGTGCTATTTTTTCTAACACTTAAAATCCCTTTATAGTCTTCTCAAAGTGCAGGATGGCTTTATTTGAGCTATTTTATGTCCTTAATTGGTGCTAGCGGGACCTCTTTCCTGCAAGTAAGCACCGGCTCGTTTTTAGCCTTGCAGAGAGGGTTCCCGGAGCAATTGAATTGCAAATAGGAATTTCTTACGGCCGAAACTCTTGCGGCCGTTTTAGATCAAAGGCTTTCCTCCGGCGCGAGCGGCCGCAAGAGAGAGCAAGGCGCCGGCCGCAAGCCTGCCGGAGCCCCCGGCCGTAAGGGAATAGAATAGCCGAATAGCTTGAGGCCCTATGTAACTATGTAACTATTATCAGTATGTTGTTGTTGTTCAGTTGTTCTGTCATATCCGACTCTCAGTGACCCTATGGACCACAGCATGCCAGGTACATCTTCTGTCTTGCAGCCCTTTTAAATTAGATAAACGTGTAAAAATGTAGCCTGTAATGTAGCCCATAAGACTTGCGGCTATTAAACTGGCCTTGAAAAGCAACCCGATGTGGAACTTCGCGGCCGGAAGTCCTTTTTATGTCAAGCCCGTAACCGCTACGTTTCCAATCATGCTATTAAATTGCAATGATTTCACTTGCCTTCAATCCCTTAACACGCAAATGGAGCCAAGAAGCCAACGGGTACTAGAGAGGACCCTCAAGTCCAATCCTTAGCACTTAAAAATGCAAATATACACACACTACTGTACTTATATTAAAAGGGAAAGTCATGTTAGTTATTGAAATAAATAGCACAACATTCTCAAACTCGCAAATCCGCAATATAAAATTATTTTTATTATATCTAAATTCAGTGTTATATCGATCTTGGCAATCAATGTGTTAATACATATAATGGAAGTCGCATGTAATAGAAAATCAAAACTCATAATTGAACCCACGTAAGACTTTGAATTCCAACCTCCATTTTTCAGTGATGTAATGATGACGATCTCTGTTGCTATTGGCTCCAGCTAAACCCGTAACTATGGGTTTGACTAACTGATTATGTTCACGGCCGCACATCCAATGTTCGAAAAATGGTTTGCGTCTCAAGCCTATAACACGCGGCATTTTCTAATTTAATTGATATGTAACCTGGCCAAATTTCAAGCCCGTAGCCGTTGGGGGTCTCACGTTGCACTTACGGGGTTCTAATTTAATAGGGCTATTGGTGTGCTAATCCATAAGGTTTTCATGGCAAATATAATGGAGTGGGTTGCCAGTTTCTTCTTCAATGAACCATGATCTGTCTGACCTCTCTGCTATGACCTGCTCAGCTTGGGTGACCCTATGGGTATAGCTCACAGCTTCATTGAAGTATACAAGCCCCTTCAACAAGAGAAGGTAGAAGCCCAGAAGGGACCAGCAATACGTAACATTGCAATATAATCTGTCAGTGTTTGTTAACAATAATACATGTGTCTTCAAACAATATTGATGCATATTATTTAAATGTTTACATATTGTGTACAATTTTATGCACATCTGTTAAAATACAACATAGTTACATAGTTACATAGTAATTTTGGTTGAAAAAAGACTTAAGTCCATCAAGTTCAACCTTTTTAGATCTCCTCTGATCTGCAATACGCATATTTATTGTTAATTAATCCAGAGGAAGGCAAACAGAAAAAAAAAACAGAGAAACTTTGCCAATTGTCTCAACAGGGAAAAAAAATAAAATTCCTTCCTGACCCCAGATACTGTTGATTGGATTCATCCTTGAAACAATATATCCAATCCCTTTTTAAAGTTATCTTTTGAATCCGTTGTCACCATCTCCTTTGATAGAGAATCCCTCAGATTAACCACCCTTACTGTGAAGGACCCTTTTCTTTCTTTAAGATAAAATCTTTTTACTTCTAATCTCAAGGGATGTCCTTGTGTCAGTTGAAAACCTCTTGGCACAAATAGCACCCTTGACAAAGCCTTGTCTTGACCCTGAATATATTTATACAAGGTAATCATATCCCCTATTAGACGCCTTTTTTCTAGAGTAAATACGTTTACTTTGGTTAGTCTTTCTTCATGACTTAGCCCCTCAATTCCCTTTGTTAGATTTGGTGCTCTTCTCTGTACTTTTTCCAGCTCTAAAATGTCCATTTTTTTAAATGGTGCCCAAAATTTTACTCCATATTCCAAATGAGGGTGTACTAGGGATTTGTATAGTGGGAGAATTATATTTGCTTCCTTTGCTTCTATACCCTTCTTAATACATGCTGTTTTATTTGCCTTTGCAGCTGATGCTTGGCACTGAGCACTGTTACATAGATCCACTAGTACTGCCAAATCCCTTTCAATATCTGATACACCTAGATTTTCTCCATTAGGATTATAAATTGCATTCCAATTTTTCCTTCCCAGATGCATAACTTTACATTTATTCATATTAAATCTCATCTGCCACTTAGATACCAATTCCTCTAATTTATGCAAATCCATTTGGAGGGAAAGTACATCATTTTCTGATTTAATTACCTTGCACAACTTTGTGTCATCAGCAAAAATGGAGGCACCACACTCCAATCCCTCTGAGGGGGACCTATAATGAACCCTGAGGAACCCCACTTACCACATTAGTCCAATCCATGTATGTTCCATTTACCACAACCCTTTGTTTCCTGTATTTTAGCCAGCTCTCAATCCATAAGCAAATATTTATGACAATTCCTGTATTCCATAGTCTCCCATGTGGCACTGTATCAAAAGCCTTTGCAAAATCCAAGTAGACTACATCAACTGAGTTGCCTTCATCCAAGTTCCTACTAGCCTCCTAATAGAAACTAATTCGGTTTGTTTGACATGACTTATCCTTCATAAATCCATGTTGGCTCCTACTTATAATCCTGTTTGAAAAGACATGTTCTTGTATATTATCCCTTATTAACCCTTCTAAAAGCTTTCCCACTACCGACGTGAGACTCACCGGTCTATAATTCTGCAGATTTGCTCTTGCTCCCTTCTTAAATATAGGTATCACCTCTGCCTTTCTCCAGTCATCTGGTAGAGACCCTGTGTTGACTGAATCTTGAAACATTAGATATAATCATTTTGCTATTACAGAGCCCAGTTCCCTCAGTACCCTTAGTACCGGGGCTTTATTAACATTTATTTTTGTCAACCTCTTTTTGATTTCTTCCTGCATTAACCAATTATTTGGTGCAAGTAGTGTAGCCCCATTATGTTGCAGTGACTCAACCACTTGTACCTCCCTTGTTTATACCGAAGAAAATAACCTATTTAGCTCATCTGCCTTTTCCTAGTCACTAATTATCAGATGCCCTGTGTCACTTAGTAATGTTCCTATAGCTTCCTTCCTGGCCTTTTTCCCATTAATATATTTAAAACAAAATGTATGGGTTAGTCTTACTCTCGTTTGCAACTAACTTTTCATTTCTGATTTTAGCCATTCTAATAGCCCTTTTGCAAGCCTTGTTAATTTCCATGTACTTATATAAAGCAGTCTCTGCCCCTCTTGTTTGTATAATTTAAATGTTTGTTTTTCACTCCTCATCTTCATATTTAATTCATTGTTAAGCCACATGGGTTGTGATTTACTCCTTCTATTTTTATTTCCACATGGTATATGGGGATAAGTATGTTTATTCAGTAAGGATTTGAATGTTGTCCATTTATGTTCAGTATTTTTACCTGTCAGTTCTCTGTCCCAGTCTATATGTTGTATTGCTGCCCTTAGACCGTTAAAATCTACCCTTTTAAAATTAAGAGTTTTCGTTAGCCCCCAATTATGTTTTTTTTTTTTTTTATTATAGTAGGTTCTTGTATAACCTGGGCCAGATAATGATCTCTGAGTGTACTCAAGGACCTGCTCCCCTTAGCTGAACTGCTGGTCTCATTTATCCAGTTTATTTCAGGGTAATTAAAATCTCCCATTATTAGAACTTGACCATGCTTAGCTGCATTTCCAATCTGTAACAATAAGAGCATTTCCTCACTTTCAATTATATTTTGGGGTTTATAGCATACTCCTACTAATATTATTTTAGAATTTGCCCCTCCGCTATATAACTCTACAGACAATAAATATCTTCTCTCACTATATGCTTAAATTCAGGCTTAACATACAGACAAATCCCTCCTCTTCTTTTACCATTGCCCCATGTTTCCTAAATAGGTTATACCCATCAATATAAACAGTCCAGTCATGAGATTCATCCCACCATGTTTCAGTAATGCCTATTAAATCCCATTTCTCATTAACTGCTAATAATTCTAAATCTCCCATTTTTCCTGGCAAGCTTCTGGCATTAGCAAGCATACAGCTTGTGTTATGAGTCTGTAGTTCTGAAGTGCCTGCCACTGTACTTGAGTTACTTAGCAATACCTCCCTATTGACTGTACTAACCCTCCCCCATCTACTCCACCATGACTTGTTAATGTGTTCCTTACCCCCTCTACATTTTCTACCCCATTACATCTATCTCATCCCTCCCCCCCACCTACTATTTAAAAAACTCCCCCAGCCATTCTACCATCCTATCCCCTAGCACAAAAGCTCCCTCATCATTACACCACATTGTACTCCATATTCCAAATGAGGGTGTACTAGGGATTTGTATAGTGGGAGAATTATATTTGCTTCTATACCCTTCTTAATACATGCTAATGTTTTATTTGCCTTTGCAGATGATGCTTGGCTTTGAGCACTGTTACCTAGATGGTTGTCCACTAGTACTGCCAAATCCCTTTCAATATCTGATACACCTAGATTTTCTCCATTAAGATTATAAATTGCATTACTATTTTTCCTTCCCAGATTCATAACTTTACATTTATTCGTATTAAATCTCATCTGCCACTTAGATACCAATTCCTCTAATTTATGCAATCAATTTGGAGGGAAAGTACATCATTTTCTGATTTAATTACCTTGCACAACTTTGTTTGATCAGCAAAAATGGAGACACCACACGCCGATCCCACTGAGTGGGACCTATAATGAACCATGAGGAACCCCACTTACCACATTAGTCCAATCCATGTTGTCACGACCCACTCTCTGGCTGGGGTCTGCTGACCGGATTTGGGTTACTCTGGACCTTGGAGCTGTTTTGATTACAGGAACATCATGTCTCAGTCCTTGGGTTAGACTGAGCAATACTGACAGTAAGTCTGATGAATCTTACTGCAAGCATATGTCCCCGGGTAAATAATACATCTACACGCCACGTCTTGATGAAAATTATGAACAACGTTTTATTTTGGAACAACATATTTAAAACATTTCACACACACACAGTGGAGGGAGTGGATCAACCTTTCCCCTTTCTCTGGCCAATAGGCTAACCTCCAGAGTAACCTAATTACCTCTGTCCAATGTAACAGAGGTAGGCTATGGGAACCACCAGACCCCTCCCATGGGCCAACCCCAGGCGTGGCCACCAAGCTCATTCTGACCCAGGCTATCCCAGGGGAAACTTCCTGTTTGAGCTCCTAGGCCCCCCATTGTTATCTAGGTGCCTGGCTGTCTGGCAAATCTCTTTGTTTAGATCCTGGCGACACCCTGTGAGGTTTATCTTGTTTAGGATAACCCCATTTGGCTCAGCTCCTGCCTCAGTGTTTACCTACTGGGGGATGGTTAATTAAATACAATCACTCCATAGTCCTATATGCAAGCTTATACTGTAATTAACTATTACAACCCAAACCATATTTCCCCATTCCCACATGGTATCAGGGTGGGGCAAGTTTTCCACGTCAATCCATTTTATGCAGTAATGCTGACTTTATTTAATGGTGACAGTGGAACCCCCTATTCATACCATTTACAAGCAGTGACTTTGTGAGCCCCAAACCTGTTGTTCTTCCACATGGCAACAGCATGTGGAAGATAACCCAGCCCCAGATGGCCACTGCTGCCAGTCACAAAATGGCCCCAGCATAGTTCACACCAAATCCAATATGGCCCCTGGGTGATTCATGACACATGTATGTTCCATTTACCCCAACCCTTTGCTTCCTGCATTTTAGCCAGCTCTCAATCCATAAGCAAATATTTATGGCAATTCCTGTATTCCATAGTCTCCCATGTGGCACTGTATCAAAAGCCTTTGCAAAATCCAAATAGACTACATCCACTGAGTTGCTTTCATCCAAGTTCCTACTAGCCCCCTAATAGAAACTAATTCGGTTTGTTTGACATGACTTATCCTTCATAAATCCATGTTGGCTCCTACTTTTAATCCTGTTTGAAAATACATGTTCATGTATATTATCCCTTATTAACCCTTCTAAAAGCTATATTTGGGGGTTTATAGCATACTCCTACAAATATTATTTTAGAATTTGCTGCTCTGCTATATAAGTCTACAGACAATAAATATCTTCTCTGACTATATGCTTAAATTCAGGCTTAACATACAGACAAATCCCTCCTCTTCTTTTACCATTGCCCCTATGTTTCCTAAATAGGTTATACCCATTAATATAAACAGTCCAGTCATGAGATTCATCCCACCATGTTTCAGTAATGCCTATTAAATCCCATTTCTCATTAACTGCTAATTATTTTAAATCTCCCATTTTTCCTGGCAAGCTTCTGGCATTAGCAAGCATACAGCTTGTGTTATGAGTCTGTAGTTCTGAAGTGCCTGCCACTGTACTTGAGTTACTTAGCAATATCTCCCTATTGACTGTACTAACCCTCCCCCATCTACTCCACCATGACTTGTTAATGTGTTCCTTACCCCCTCTACATTTTCTACCCCATTACATCTATCTCGTCCCTCCTAAAAACCATCCTATCCCCTAGCACAAAAGCTCCCTCATCATTAAGGTGCAATCCATACCTGCTATAAAGATTGTACCCAAGTGAGAAGTCAGCTCAGTGCTCTAAAAACCCAAACCCCTTTTTAATGCACCACTTTTTTTAGCCACACATAAACCTCCCTAAGCTCCTTCTGCCTCCCTGGTCAAGCACATGGCACTGGTAGTATCTCAGAAAATACTACCTTGGAGGTCCTTGCCTTTAGCTTATTACCTAGTTCTTTAAAATCATTCTGTAGGACACTCCATCTTCCACTAACTTTGACATTGGTACCAATATGTACCAAGACCGCCGGTTCATTTCCAGCCCCTCCCAATAATTTATATAACCAATCCACAACATGCTGAACCCGAGCACACAGGAGGCAGCAAACTGTTCGATTGCTGGGATCTGGGTGACACATCACTCTGTCTACCTTTCTAATAATAGAGTCCCAAACCACCAAAACCTGCCTGTTGCTCTGCCTATTCTGCCCTCCCACTTCTCCAGTAGAACCACTCTATCTGGCATTGCTATTCCTGATTGGACATCCCCAACAGTTTAACTCAATCTGGCAAATCTGTTGGTGCTTGCCAACTCAGAGCTGGCCTGCCTCCTGCTCCTGTCCCTCCTGCTTCCCCTTGTAACTGTAACTAAGCTACCTCCCTGGACATTCTCACTAGCCCCAGCTCTACCCTCCATGCTAGACCCAGCTAATCTGTGCTTAGTGAGCACCAACCCCCTTTCCAATATCACTAAGTGCTGCAACTCTCCTCTCCAGTTCTCCAATTTGAGTTTCAATATAGGCAACATGCTCACACCTGTCCCAGAGGTATGGACCCAGGATCATCTGTTCCAGTAGTGCATACATATGACAGGATGTACACTGAGTGAGGTTTTCACTCGACTGACTCATAATTACAGTGGGGGAAAAACATTGTAAAGCACTACAATGTTCTTCCCCTTTGCACTCCCCCATTTTAACTCCTACACTTATACTAGAACTGCCCTTATGCTAAAAGTGTTCGCACCTTCCCCTGTTTATATTAGGTTCTTACTACTCACCTGACCACTACTCACTGCACAAGAACACAAACTTACTGTTCAGGAGAAATCACAGAACAGATGCAAGCAGACCACAAAAAGACACACACTGATATAGCTTTACACAGGCAAATCCACACCACCTCTCAGCTGCCACTAATCACTGCACAAGTGCACACACACTTACTGTTTAGGAGAATTCACAAAACAGATGCAAGCAGACCACAAAAAGCCACACATTGATATAGCTTTACACAGGCAAAACCACACCCCCTCTCAGCTGCCCACTAATCTCTGCACAAGTACACACAATTGCTGTTCAGGAGTTATCAGAGAACATATGCAAGCAGACCACAAAAAGGCACACACTGATATAGCTTTACACAGGGAAAACCACACCCCCTCCCAGCTACCCACTAATCACTGCACAAGTACACACACTTACTGTTCAGGAGTAATCACAGAACAGATGCAAGCAGACCACAAAAAGCCACACACTGATATAGCACTACACAGGCAAAACCATCCCACCCCCTCTCAGCTGCCACTAATCATTGCACAAGTACACAACAGACTTACTGTTCAGTAGTAATTACAGAACATATCCAAGCAGACCACAAAAAGTCACACACTGATATAGCTTTACACAGGCAAAACCACACCCCCTCTTAGCTACCCACTAATCACTGCACAAGTACACAACATACTTACTGTCCAGGAGTAATCACAGAACAGAGGCATGCTGACCACAAAAAGCCACACACTGATATAGCTTTACACAGGCAAAACCACACACCCTCTCAGCTGTTCACTAATCACTGCACAAGTACACACACTTACTGTTCAGGAGTAATCAGAGAACAAATGCAAGCAGACCACAAAAAGCCACACACTGAAATAGCTTTACACAGGCAAAACCACACCCCCTCTTAGCTACCCACTAATCACTGCACAAGTACACAACACACTTACTGTCCAGGAGTAATCACAGAACAGAGGCATGTAGACCACAAAAAGCCACACACTGATATAGCTTTACACAGGCAAAACCACACACCCTCTCAGCTGCCCACTAATCACTGCACAAGTAAACACACTTACTGTTCAGGAGTAATCAGAGAACAAATGCAAGCAGACCACAAAAAGCCACACACTGATATACCTTTACACAGGCAAAACCTACACCCCCTCTCAGCTGCCACTAATCACTGCACAAGTACACACACACTTACTGTTCAGGAGTAATCGCAGAACAGATGCAAGCAGATGACAAAAAGTCACACACTGATATAGCTTTACACAGGCAAAACCATCCCCACTCCCTCTCAGCTGCCACTAATCATTGCACAAGTACACAACAGACTTACTGTTCAGGAGTAATCCCAGAACATATGCAAGCAGACCACAAAAAGTCACACACTGATATAGCTTTACACAGGCAAAACCACACCCCCTCTTAGCTATCCACTAATCACTGCACAAGTACACAACACACTTACTGTCCAGGAGTAATCACAGAACAGAGGCATGCAGACCACAAAAAGCCACACACTGATATAGCTTTACACAGGCAAAACCACACACCCTCTCAGCTGCCCACTAATCACTGCACAAGTAAACACACTTACTGTTCAGGAGTAATCAGAGAACAAATGCAAGCAGACCACAAAAAGCCACACACTGATATACCTTTACACAGGCAAAACCTACACCCCCTCTCAGCTGCCACTAATCACTGCACAAGTACACACACACTTACTGTTCAGGAGTAATCACAGAACAGATGTAAGCAGATGACAAAAAGTCACACACTGATATAGCTTTACACAGGCAAAACCATCCCCACTCCCTCTCAGCTGCCACTAATCATTGCACAAGTACACAACAGACTTACTGTTCAGGAGTAATCCCAGAACATATGCAAGCAGACCACAAAAAGTCACACACTGATATAGCTTTACACAGGCAAAACCACACACCCCTTTAGCTGCCCACTAATCACTGCACAAGTACACACACACTTACTGTTCAGGAGTAATTACAGAACCGAGGCAAGCAGACAACAAAAAGTCACACACTGATATAGCTTTACACAGGCCAAACCACACACCCCCTTAGCTGCCCACTAATCACTGCACAAGTACACACACACTTACTGTTCAGGAGTAATTACAGAACCGAGGCAAGCAGACAACAAAAAGTCACACACTGATATAGCTTTACACAGGCCAAACCACACACCCCCTTAGCTGCCCACTTATCACTGCACAAGTACACACACACTTACTGTTCAGGAGTTATTACAGAGCAGAGGCAAGCAGACTACAAAAAGTCACACACTGATAGCTTTACACAGTCAAAACCACCCCCCTGCCACGGAGTAATCACAGAAGAGATGCATCAGCTTGATTTCCATTTTTACACATACATGAACACTTCAAACATTTTAGCTTTAAGCTTAAAACCTCATCAAACTGTCACCAACTGCAAAAGCTACCATGTTTAATTTTGCCAATTACTTTAAGGCACTTAGGGCCTCATTCAAATGTGATTCAAATGTGATTTGGCCAATTGAATAGGGCTCTATATAAGCACATAACATTTTATTTTTACAGAAGTTTTTAGTTAGTGAGCTTCTATCCAAAAGCAAGGCCTTCACTAACTAAAAACTTCTGTTAAAAAAATATGCTCTGTGCTTATATAGAGCCCTATTCAATTGGCAAAATCACAATTTAAGAAGGCTGTATATCCCTAAACCCTGCCCCAAAGACAAGAGTTAATGTTAAGTTTCTGACCAAGGCACTGTTAATTAGCCTCTGGGAGGGCATAGAATCTAATTTGGAATGGTACAGTAATGTAAGAACGCAGAACACTGCCAAGCAATCAAACCTTCCTGCATTAATAAGATCATTTTTTTGTTTTTATCATCTATTAAGAGTGCACCAGTCTGTAATGTAATATCTGCTTCCAGGGTGTCTATTTGTTTCTTTGCTGCTTGCAGCAAGGTTGAGCCAGGCAAACCTTCTAGCTGAGAGGTGATAAGACAGCAGGAGAAAGCTCTAATTGAGACATCTCCTGGAAGAGAAAAGGAGAAAGCTGGAAAGTTAATTATAATAAGGGCATCTCAGGCAGCCCATGTAAAAATGCAGCTAAGGTGTGCGCAGAAGCTGTAAGGTACATAGGGCCTCATTCAATTGGCCAAATCGCAATTACTTGAACTCATAATGAAGCTTGTAAATGTTACAGATATTCAATTGGCTACATTTAGCTACTCGCTTTCCAATTGTGAGTTACAGGCTCAAAACCACTGCGGGCTTGTCAAAAACCCAACAAAGCCCGAAAATGTTACCAGTGCTAAAGACGCAAAATCCATATTTAATTACAAAAATTCAACAAGCTCGCAATTACCTTCAAATCCTTAATAACAAATGTATCAAAACATTATACAAATACTAGATAGGACTTACAAATAGGTTAAACACCTGCTCGTATAACTGCAGCAGCATATAAACACACACTACTGTACTTTAACATACTAGGGGCCTCATTCCATTAATGTCCATAAAATGGCTGCAAAACTGCAATTCCCTGCGAGGGTGCTGCGGTCCCTCGTAGCCCTATGTCTACGTTGCTATTCCAATGAAAGGGGCTGCGGCACACAGCACACCTCTTTCTATTGGGGTGGGGTTTGTAATGTCCTTTTTTTATTTTTTGTAGTGGGGGTTGTAATGTACTCTTTTTTTATTTTTGGTAACATAGTTTTTTTTATTTTTGGTGACATAGGTTTTTTTATTTTTTGTAATTATTGGGGTGGGGGGGTTTACTAGGGGGTAGGTAGTGTTAGGTAGGTAGGGGTTAATAGGTTATGGTAGAGGGGGGTAGTTTAGATTTAGTGGTTCACTGAGGGGGAATAGTGTAGTGTAGTGTTTGTATTTAGTGTCCTGGAGGACCCTCATGGTACTTATGAGGTTCCTTTTAGGGTTCTCATTGTCCTATGAGGGTCTTTATAGACCCTTATGGGACTGATTTGGTTAAAAAGAGGCTTATGGGTGCCTGTATGGAACCCCATAAGTGATGGGGTTAGATGGAGGCTTATGGGGGTCTGTATAGAACCCCATAAGTAATGGGTTAGATGGAGGCTTATGGGGGTCTGTACAGCCCTTTGTTTCCCTATTGGGACATTTTTCGGGCTTGGCGAAGGGCTGGCCAGAGCATTTGAATAGGGTCGGGTACTTCCATGCGGCCGTATATCTTGCGGCCGTGTGGGATCAAAGGCATTCCCTGCGGCGGGGTTAGCCGCAAGGGATAACAGGGCGCCGGCCGCAAGCCTGTCGGAGCCCTCGGCCGTAAGGGAATAGAATAGCTAAGTAGCTTGCAGCCATCCGTTGCGGCCACTCATCTCCTACGGCCATTAAAAGAATGAGGCCCTAGCGCTCATTCTAGTGCTATTTGGCCAATTAAATAAGGCTCTATATAAGCACAGAGCATATTTATTTACAGACGTTTTTAGTTAGTGAACTTTTATGGAACAGATTTTGGCAATCCCGCGTTGCTGAGAACTATATATGTGATTGAAACAAAGCATCAAAACAGAAGTGCTGAATTTCTGAACTTCCTGAACTTATTATTGAATATAATGTTTAGGCTTTAAACTAAATGTCATATTAGCTAAAGGGAACCTGACTGAATAAATAACACTTTTTCTTTTGTGGCCCCCTGTTTCCTCCCTCTGCCTCTTGTGGTCCCCCTCGGTCCTTGCAGGCCATTGTGGCCACCCACAGACCTCTGCGACCTCCCTGTGACCCCCTCAGTCATTGCGCCCCCCCCCCCCCAGTAGCCTCCTGTGGCCTCCTCTGCAACTTGTGGCCCCCCTCAATCCTCGCAGCCTCCTGTGGCCCTCTGCAGCTGCGCTCAGCCCCCTGTGGCTCCCTGTGGTCCCCTTTAGGCCTTGTGGGCCCCTGTGGCCCCCCTCGGTCTTTCCAGGACCCTGTGGCTCACCACAGGCCATGTGACCTCCCTCAGAACCCTGTGGCCCCCCGTGGACCCCATGTCCCTTGCCTCTGCCCCTTGTAGCCCCCAACGGTTCTTGCAGTCTCCTGTGCCAACCCCCCCCCGTGGATCTCTTCTTCTTCTGTCATCTCTCTGTGACCCCTTTGGATTTCTGTGGCCTGCTGTGGCCCCCCATCCGCAATATGGCCTGCCGTGGCCCCTCCTCACCCCAGGAAGTGGAATGCAGTATCGGTCAGGTAAGGAGCTATTTATATATATAGGTTGTAAGTCTGAGAGTTTCAATCCCACATGGTGCTTTAGGGAAAGCACTATGGACACTATGGATTTGAGGCTCAAAGACAGGGCCCGCCTTGCTTTGCTATGTTTAATTTGTATGTATCTTTGTCTTGAACTTATCTTATGTACAGCGCTATGGAATATGTTGCCACATTAAAAATAAATGATAATAATATATGTGTGTAGAGAGGTATATGTAATTGTATACGTGTATATGGTATATATATGTATATTTATATATATATATATAAATATATATATATATATGTGTGTGTGTGTAGATGTATATGTAAATGTGTGTATATATATATATATATATATATATATATATATACGAGTGAGGTAGCCGTGAATGTCCAGTAATCCAGATGAATAATCAGAGTATTGCAGTATATAGTGATACCTTTTTTATTGGACAAACATATTCATAGGTTTCATGACGAGCTTTCAAGAGCGTTCCTTTCTTTGTCGAGTCAGAGTCAATACTGATTATAGATTCACAAATACAGCAAAAAATTCCAGGATTAACAAATAATGTTCTGTTCAGCCAGCCGTGCAAGTGTGTGGGAGTGCAGACCAGAGTAAGTAAATTGGGGTCGTAAATAGTTTTACACCTAAGGAACCATAGAGCTGTAACCAAACTCAGGAGGAGAACAAAAAAAAAATCAATAAACACACATATATATTTACAATCAAGAATGTTGGAGGTTACAAGAAATTTTGATAATGAGATAAAAATTCAATGTCTACATTAAGGCCTGAGTTATTACTGTTAAAAAACATAATCATTTTAATTTCAAAATGTCTTTCTTTCCTTAGTGTTTTAAAAAAAAAACTTTGAGTATTTAGATTTTTAGATTTTTCATGGAGTGGTTATTCTGGGTGAAATGGTGTCCAACTGTGTACAGTAAGTCTCCTCATTGTGCTTATTGATGGAATGTCTGTGTAGATTCATCCTCATATGTAATTTCTGGCTGGTTTCTCCAATGTAGCAGCCTCTCTTACATGCAGTACATTGTATCATGTAGACTACATTGGATGACATACACGAATATGATCCTCTGATGTTATAGGTCTTCTTGTTGTGAGTGGCTGTGTCTTCTTTGCAGATATAATGACACAATTTACACCGATTTTTATTGCAAGGTTTTGTGCAATTTTCTATGTTAAGCTCTTCATCGGCCAATCTACTGTTCACCAATGTTTGTCTGAGATTTGGTGGCTGCCTAAATGCAAGAATGGGGGGTTTGGGGAATATATGTTTTCATTCTGTGTCCTCTGTTAACAGTGGTTGTAGATCCTTAAATATTTTGCGGATTCTTTCTAGATCCGGATGGTATGTGGTTACCAGAGGTGTACGTGAGGTCATTTCTTTAGTTTTGTATTGCATCAGGTGTTCCAGGGATGTTTTAATGGTAGAGGTTACTTTCTGTGTTATGACATTAGGTTTGTAGCCCTTTCTCCTTAAGGAGTCAAACAGTGTTTTTAAATGTTTATCACGGTCCTCATTGTTAGAACATATGTGGTGGTATTGGATGGCTTGACTATAGATAATCGCTTTTTAATATGTGAGGGATGAAAGAGCTGTGGAGATAACTGCATCTGTCTGTAGGTTTCCTATATACAGATGAGTTAAGTTTACCATTGGTGATGGATATGGTGGTGTCCAGAAAGTTTACCTATTCTGCAGAGTAATCTCTTTTAAATTTGATAGATGGGTGGAAGGTATTAAAGGCAGTGGGGAAGTCTCTCAGCTTTTTTTCTCCCTCTGTCCATATGATGAACAGGTCATCTATATAACGGTAGTATCTGTAAGGTTTGCGGATATATGTGGACAGGAATCTCTGTTAAAGGTCAGCCATAAATAAATTGGCATATTGTGGTGCCATTTTAGTCCCCATTGCGGTTCATTGAAGGTGAAGTAATTGTGGGTCAGGATATATTCTAGTATTTTGGCAATGTTATCAGGGTTATATTTACGGTTCGAAGTGTGTTTTGAGAGGAATTTGAGGGATGCCTCAATACCATCTTTGTGCGGGATGTTGCTGTAAAGCGATTTAACATTCATGGTTACGAGTAGTTTGTTAGCAGGTAGTTCTATAATCTGACTGAGTTTGTTAAGAAAGTCAGTGGTGTCTTGTATATAGCTGTCAGTGTTTTTAACTAGTGGCTTCAGGATGTTTTCAACAAGACCAGATAACTGTTCAGTCAGTGTGTCCATACCTGTAACAATAGGTTTCCGAGGGTTGCCTGGTTTGTGGATCTTGGGCAGCAGGTAGAAAGTCCCAGTTGTAGGATGGGTGGGTATGAGCTGCTCCAATTCGTGCTGCCCGTTCTTGGGGAACGTTCAGATAAGTTCCCTGAGTTGGATGGTATAATCCTCTGTAGGATTCTGGTCCAATTTCTTGTAGTAGGTGCGGTCTGTCAATTGTCTGTTACCTTCTTGTATGTAATCTGGAGTGTTCAAAATCACAACTGCTCCCCCTTTGTCCGCTGGTTTGATGTTAGGGTTTTCTTTTAAGCCCTTTATGGCAGCTATTTCTAATGGGGAGATATTGTACAATTGTCTTTTTTGCGGGTTTGTTACTAAGGAAGCCGTTCTCAGGCGAACGCATTCTATGTAACTGTCGAGTTTAGGGTTGCGTCCAGGTGGTGGAGAGGAACGCTCTCGATAGCTTATCATGAACGTATGAATATGTTTGTCCAATAAAAAAAGTATCACTATATACTGCAATGCTCTGATTTTATATATATATATATATATATATATATATATATATATATATATATATATATATATATATATATTTAAAAGTTTGTGTGTAGATGTATTTGGAAAAGGATGTGTGTGTATATATATATATATATATATATATATATACACACATATATATATACAGTGCCTTGCAAAAGTATTCACCCCCTTGACTGTTTACCAATTTTGTTACATTACAGCATTAAGTTCAATGTTTTGTTAATCTGAATTTTATGTGATTAATCAGAACAAAATAGTCTAAGTTGGTGAAGTGAAATTAGAAAAATATATACATAAAACTATTTTTTAGAAATAGAAAACAGTAAATTGTCATGTGCTTATGTATTTACCTCCTTTGTTATGAAGCCCATAAAAAGCTCTGGTGCAACCAATTACCTTCAGAAGTCACACAATTAGTGAAATGATGTCCACCTGTGTGCAATCTAAGTGTCACATGATCTGTCATTACATATACACACCTTTTTTGAAAGGCCCCAGAGGCTGTAACACCTAAGCAAGAGGCACAAATAACCAAACACTGCCATGAAGACCAAAGAACTCTCCCAACACATAAGGGACAATGTTGTTGAGAAGTACAAGTCAGGGTTAGGTAATAAAAACATATCCAAATCTTTTATGATCCCCAGGAGCACCATCAAATCTATCATAAGCAAATGGAAAGAACATGGCATAACATCAAACCTGCCAAGAGACGGCTGCCCACCAAAACTCACAGACCGGGCAAGGAGGGCATTAATCAGAGAGGCAGCACAGAGACCAAAGGTAACCCTGGAGGAGCTGCAGAGACCCACAGCAGAGACTTTAGTATCTGTACATAGGACAACAATAAGCCGTATGCTCCATAGAGTTGGGCTTTATGGCAGTGTGGTCAGAAGAAAGCCATTACTTTCAGCAAAAAACAAATTGGCACGTTTTTATTTTGCGAAAAGGCATGTGGGAGACTCCCAAAATGTATGGAGGAAGGTGCTCTGGTCTGTTGAGACTAAAATTTAACTTTTTGGCCATTGGAGCAACCCGAACACATCACATCACACAAGGAACACCATCCCGTGAAACATGGTGGTGGCAGCATCATGCTGTGGGGATGATTTCGGCAGCCTGGACTGGGAAACTGTTCAGAGTTGAGGGAAAGATGGATGGTGCTAAATACAGTGATATTCTTGAGCAAAACCTGTACCACTCTGTGCGTGATTTGAGGCTAGGACGGAGGTTCACCTTCCAGCACGACAATGACCCCAAACACACTGCTAAAGCAACACTTGAGTGGTTTAAGGGGAAACATGTAAAGGTGTTGGAATGGCCCAGTCAAAGCCCAGACCTCAATCCAATAGAAAATCTGTGGTCAGACTTAAAGATTGCTGTTCACAATCGCAAACCATGCAACTTGAAGGAGCTGGAGCAGTTTTGCAATGAGGAATGGGCAAAAATCCCAGTGGTAGCATGTGGCAAGCTCATAGAGACTTATCCAAAGCGACTTGGAGCTGTGATTGCAGCAAAAGGTGGCTCTACAAAGTATTGACTTTAGGGGGGTGAATAGTTATGCACATTTACTATTTCTGTTATTTTGTCCTATTTGTTGTCTGCTTCACAATAAAAAAAAAACATCTTCAAAGTTGTGGGCATGTTCTGTAAATTAAATGATGTAAATCCTCAAACAATCCATGTTAATTCCAGGTTGTGAACTAACAAAACCCGAAAAATGCCAAGGGGGGTGAATACTTTTGCAAGGCACTGTAAGTGTGGATATATGCAATTCCTTTTTTGCACCGGGGCATTCTGTGTATATTGTTTTTTATAAAATCGAGAAAGGTTTATTGCTTATCATTCAGATAGGTAGAGTTATAGTTCTAACTTTAAATTGTCTATATAAACCCTATGGGACATTTACAGCCTTATTAAATTCCAGCCTCATAGATACGAGGGTTCTACTTAAACCCTACGTGCTTCAAAGTTTGAAAAGTTACGACACTATTAAATTAGCCCTGCTGCAAGTAACGTATGAGCTACGTCTGTGTCAGACGTCTGTGTCAACACAGAGAAAATCTACATGAGGAGAGACAGCCTGCAAGATAATCTCGCAGGCTCCCCACCTCATCAATTGCTGCGGGAGTCCTGAACGGGACCTCCGCCGCAGTCCTACATATAAGCCCTGCTGTGGGGGGGTACTCCAACTGGTACCTGAAATTAACACCCTCTATGCTTGGGGTCCCCATCGGGACCCCCAAAGTGTCCCCACACTAACCCCTTGCTGCATGGGTCCATAGGGTCCCTCGCAGCCCGCCCACATTACCCCTTTACAGCATGGGTCCCCGATCAGCACCGATCGTGACCCCGCTGCATTTCCAATTTCCTGCTTCGTCGGTCCTTAAAGGACTGTAAAGGTCTTGAAAGGACCGGCGCTAAAAAAAATTAACCCCTGCTGCGGGGGTACTATAAGTACCCCCCCAGGCAACTAAAATTAACCCCATCACTCATGGGGCTCTCTACAGAGCCCCATGAGCCCTTAATTAACCCCATAACTCATGGGGGTCAATACAGACCCCACATAAGCCATAATTAACCCTTTCACTCATGGGGATCAATACAGACCCCCATAAGCCTTAATTAACCCTGGCACTCATGGGGATCAATACAGACCCCTATAATCCCTTAATAAACCCTAGAACCCATGGGGCTCTATACAGAGCTCCATGAGACTATAATTACCCCCCTCAGTCCAATAGGGGTCTATATAGACCCCTATAGGACATTATTTACCACTAGGTTAACCCTACAAGTGCCATGAGGATCCTCCAGGACCTTCATGACAAAGTCTATGCACTACTCTACACTATTAACCTTAACTATACCCCATTAACCCACACTAAACCTTATCTAACCCTAACTGGGCCAATCTAACCCTATTTGGGACTATTTAAACCAATCTGGACCTAATAACCCTAACTAGGCCAATTTAACCCCATCTAGCCCTATTTTTTTTATAACAATGAGTTTTATTGTCACCGCATATAATAATTAGTTCACAACTTTGATCTCGGCACGCAGGCCTGTCCATTTCTCATATGTCCATAGCACCCAGTAAACAAACATTTATATACATCAGAGTACAGAGAGTTTTGGACCCTCACTGTAATATAAGTCCAGATGCAGGTTAGCCTGTTATAGGTCAAGCCGAGTAGTGCTAGTGTATGCATGGTGACTATCACTTTTTTAATTTTATTTATAACATTAACCTTTTAGAAACATAAAAAGAAACCTAACACTTGAACAGCTTGCTGGCCGGTCCCTTCCCCGCTTATGGACTCCCTAAATATAGGATTTTTTTTTTTTTTTTTTTAAATAGGATTGTCCCCCAGTCCCATCATTAACCCCTTCCCCGGACTCCCGGGCCTAATTAACTGAGGAAATGAACCTAGCTTACAACCCGCCGCTAGTTCTAGCACCCTAATGCTAGGCCTATGTATACTGTCCATGGGTCCCAAATTTTCCTGTACTTATCCATAGAGTCATCCAATAGATGGGTGATTCTTTCATTGATGGCAATATAATTAATCTTTTGTTTAATCATCTGGAAGTTTAGGTTACTGGATTTCCAGGCTTTAGCAATATGACTCTTAGCTGCCAATGCTATGTATTGCAGCAGTCTGTTTTGGGAGGGAGTCAGAGTACTATTGGGGATCCCCAGCAGCATGCTATCCATAGACCTGTCTACCGGGGTAAGGAATAAGTCAGAGGCTAGTTCTGAGACTAAGTCCCAAATCTTTACTACCTTGGGGCAGAACCACCATATATGGGAGAATGTCCCCGTTGCCTGACACCCCCTAAAGCATAGTTGGCTTTCTGACTTTTTCCATTTTGCGAGCTTTTCCGGGGTTATGTATACCCTGTGGAGCACCTTGATGGCGGTTTCTAGGATGCTATAGTTAAGGGAGCCCCTATAGATGTTAGACCAAGCTGCCCTCCATTTACTTAGGTCCCAGCTTGTATTCATGTCAGTTTCCCAATCAGCCATGTGTTTGGGCTTAAGTCCAGCTGGCCTGGCATTGAATGTTTTGTATAGCATCCCTAGGGTGCCCTTCGTTAGAGGAGCCGCTTGACAGATTTTAGACAGCCAGTTCATTTCTGGGACTGTATGATTTTCCAATAAGGAGATTGCAAGATGTTTTAATCTGCAAAAATTGTAGTGTTCTGACAGGGGCATATCATGTTTATCCCTTATTTTTTCGAATGAGATAATTTGCCCCTTCTCTATCCACTCTCCCAGCCTATCCAGATTTTTATTCTTCCACCAGTGTTGGGAGGATAGATTTAGGTTAACTGGCATCTGGGGATGATTAAGGAGTGAGATCATGTAGGATGGTTTTGGGAATAAATTTGTGTGTTCGCGGGCCCATTTCCAGCATGTCAGGGTATGTTTTATTATGGGATTGGAAATGTCTTTAATTTTGGGGGGAGTTTCTGACAACCACATAATAGAATCCCAAGTCATCGGTTTCATTGATTGGTTTTCTATGTAAATCCACGCCGGCTGATGGGTCGTTGAGTGGGCTATTGGTAGAAAGGATAGTTGAGCGGCCTTGTAATACAATTTAATGTTAGGGCAGGATAGACCTCCATCTAATTTGTGTAGATACATGATTTTTTTTGCGATTCGTGATGGGCCTTGGTTTCAGATGAACCTAAAGATATGCCTTTGGAATTTAGATAGCTCTTTATGTTTAACCTGAATTGGGAGGGTTCTAAAAAGGTAAAGAAGTCTGGGCAGAATGTTCATTTTAATTGTGTTAATTCTCCCTACCCAAGACAGACGAAATTTCGTCCATCGGCCTAAATCGGCCATCAAGGTTTTTAGTAGCTTAGAATAATTCTCATTATATAGATCGCCCAGATTTGCCGTTAACCTTATCCCCAAATAGTTTATATATTTAATGTCCCAGTTGAATTTATACCTGTCATGTAAACTATTTTTTTCTGCTGCCGGAACGTCGATGGCTAGGGTTTCAGTTTTTTCTAAGTTTAGTTTTAGTCCCGAGATTTGGCCAAACCTTTCTAATGTTTTAATGAGTACCGGAACTGATTTACTCGGATTGGACACCACACAGAGAAGATCATCTGCGAACAGGCAGATTTTGAAGTGATGATGTCCAACCTCTATCCCGGAAATCCCTGAGTTTGCCCTGATCTCTCCGGCCAGCGGTTCCATTGCCAATGCGAAGAGCAAAGGGGATAGCGGGCATCCCTGCCTAGTACCCCGCCCTATTCTTATATTTGGAGTTGCAGGCCCCGGGAGCCTCAATTTGGCCGAAGGGGAGCTATAGAAAGAATTCAGCAAGTTGATGAACTGGCCACTGATACCGAATTTACTAAGGGTCGCAAATAGATAAGGCCATTCTAGAGAATCAAAGGCCTTTTCTATATCGAAGGCCATAAGGCACGTTGGTGTTTTAGTGGTTTTGGCTTTGTGTATGAGGTTAAGGACTTTCCTAATATTATCTCCTGCCTGTCTGTGGGCCACGAAACCTACCTGATCATTGTGAATCAATCTTGGCAAGAAAGAAGCCAATCTGTCTGCCATAATTTTGGAGAGGATTTTCATATCACAGTTTAGAAGTGAGATTGGCCTGTAGTTTTTCATTTCCAGGGGGTCCCTACCTTCCTTGGGAAATAGTATAATTTCAGCAGCGTTAACTTCAGCAGGTATTTTTTCTCCGGCTAGAATGTTGTTAAAGAGTGTGACTAGATGTGGGCCAAGGGTATCTATAAATGCTTTGTAATAGTTATTGGAAAACCCGTCTGGCCCCGGAGATTTCGCAGCTTTAAGTTTGTGAACCGTTTTGCGGACCTCGTCTAGCGTTATTGGGGCGTTAAGGGCCCCCAGCTCTTCCCCCGTGGTGATGGGGAGATCCTTTGAATTTAGAAATGATTTTATTTCATTACCGTTAAGAGCTGTGGAGCCTTCATAAAGGGAGTTAAAGTATTTGGTGAAAGTAGACTTAATTTTACTTGGATTGGCTGTTAGCTCACCTTCCCGCGTTTTTATTTGCTGGATTTTATTCTGTGTGTTTTTTGATTTTAGCTTTTTGGCTAGGAGTGGGCCTGGCTTGTTAGCTTTATCGAAATTTTTTTGCTGAGTCCACCTTAGGGCTTTCTCAGTTTGGTCCGAGAGGAGAGCGTCTAGGTCTGTCCTAACCTTGTCTATTAGCTGTCTATTTTTGATATCCGGCTTGGATTGGTTTAATTTTTCAAGTTTTGTCAGTTCTGTTTGTAGTTCAATTTCTCTGGCTTTTTTTCGTTTTTTGTATTGGGATGCTATTTTGATAAGGGTTCCCCTAATGTAGGCCTTGTGTGTGACCCATATAATGCTTGACCTTATCTCTGGGGAGAGATTAACCTGGAAGAACAAATCCAGATCCTGTGAAATTTGTTTCTTTACCTCTGGGTTAGCTAGAAGTCTCTCATTCAGCCTCCACGAGAATGTTGGCTTCCCCCCTGAAGCCCATTCCAAAGTTAGCTTTACCGCGGCGTGGTCTGACCATGTGCATGGGACAATTTCGGATTTCTTTACTTGGTCTAAGAGGGAGGGATCTGCAAGAATGTAGTCTATCCTGGAATAGGTATTATGTACCTGGGAGAAAAAGGAGTATTCCTTAGCCGTGGGGTTAGTTTCCCTCCATACGTCTGTCAAGTTTAGCTTAAGAAGAAGGCTCTTGATTGTCTGCAGTTTTCTAGAAAACCTCTCTTGTCCCCCTTTCCTAGACCTATCTTGAATTGGGTCCATCACCAAGTTCAGGTCCCCCCCAATTATTATTTTTCCCAATCCTGGTTTATCTAGAGTTTTTAGCACCTTTATGACAGTCTGATGAGGGTTTGTTGTAGGGGCATAGATAGAGACCAGGGTTGTCTTAATACCCTGGATTAGTCCAGTTATTATTACGAAACTGCCTGCCGGGTCTATCTGTTTGTTTTCTAATGTAAAGGGGAAGTTCCTGTGTAGGAGTATGGCCGCACCTCCTTTTTTAGTTCTTTGGTTGGCTAGGAAGACTGTAGGATAATTCTTATGTAGAAAATGTGGATGGTTATTGTGTACAAAGTGAGTCTCCTGCATGAATATGACAGAGGGGTTGCTATCCTTATAGGAAAGAAAGGCTTTGCGACGTTTAAAAGGGGAGTTAAAACCCTTGACATTGTGTGTCAGGAATACTATGTCTAGATTGTTCTGGTTTACCGCCATGTTTGTGGTGAGGTGAGGTGTTGTCCTGACTTACCCCAATCCAATGGAGAAATCCTGATAGTTTTGTGGGCAGGTGTGAATGACTGGGAGAGTGGATAGTTCCATAGCCCTGCAGACCTACCGCCTGAGAGAGTATTGACTGAATGAGGGCTGCCTTCCAACCTGATGGAATTACCTCTGGGGAGTCTTGCGTTCATGAAGGAAGAGATTGAGACCGCCAGCAAGCTAACAAAACAGTAAGAAAATACTAAGACATAACAGTTAAACCGATGGCAATAACCAAAAAACATTTCAAGAGTATTGATCCTCATTATAATTTACCGATAGCACCTAAGTGCCTAGGGTGGATAGGAAATAAAAAAACTCCTCCTCCTGACCCTAGTATGAGGAAAAAGAATACAACTAAATAGTACTTGACTAGATCATTAATACATTTACACTACAGAACACCAACCCTGGAGAAGGCCCATCCCTGGAGAAACGTATAAACTATGAGAATAAAACATATCCAGGTCTATAGTCTCTTTGATGAATTGTTCACTTTTCTCTGGTGTTAAATCTAGTAATGTATACTCCAGCTTACAAAATGTAAAGACCTTAAAATACAGCCCTAGGTTTACTAGCAAAATACTATGCATTATTTTAAAATGTCTCAAGGTTCTGAATTTTGTAAAAGTTCACCCTTCCTGCACCGGTGTGGAGGGGGTGCCTGGGGTGGACTTGCCGGAAGTCCCCTGCTCAGATTGTGGCGTGTATACAGCGTCTCTGTGCTTTCTTTGTTTTTTGTGGATCGGTACATCCGTCCACTGCCTGGAGGGCCTGTCCTTTGGCCTCACTGCTTGTTGTTCACGAAACTCTTCCATGGTTGCAAGATTGAGATGGATCAAGTGTTTCTGACAGTCCTCCAGAGAGAAAGCGGAGTAGGTGGAACCTCCAGCTTGGAAGAGCAAGCGGAACGGGAAACCCCATTTATATGGGATCTTGTTTTTTATAAGAACATTTAAAGCCGGTTTCATTTCCCTGCGTCTGTTCAGGGTGGTTGGAGCAATATCAGCAAAAACCTGCAGGTGAGATCCATCTGGGCCAACAACTTGTGGAACATTTCTGGCGGCCGAGAGGATGTTATCCCTTGTTTTTTGTCGGAGGAAGCGGACTATTGTGTCTTTGGGTAGGCTTTGATTAAAGGATGCTCCTAGGGCCCTATGTGCCCTTTCAATTTCGATCTCTTCAACTTCTTCCCCCGGCAGCAAGGATCGGGCCACCTCTTTGATGTAGGGTTCTAGGTTTGTTACCCGTTTGTCAATCCCTCTAAAGCGAATGTTGTTTCTGCGGGAGCGATTTTCAGCATCCTCTAGCTTGTTTTCCAGAAGGGAGATTCTAGCAGAGTTTGCTGAGATGTCCTTTCTGTCTTGATCTTGGGATGAGACCAGTTGATCCGTGAGGTTTTCTAATTGGTGAGTTCTCTGTCCCAGCTCTTGGATTTCTTTCTTAAAGTCCTGCACGGCTTGGGAAAGTTGGGTCTTTAGTAAGGTTTCAAATCTAGTCATAATTTTGTCAATCATCTCCGGGTCTTGTAGTGTGCCTCTCTGATCCCCCTCCATATCCGAATTGTCAGATAGGTCTGCAGCGGGGCTCTGAGGTGTGGGTTGGGATTTTGGGAGCGTTTGGAAGTGTTCTTGAATACCTTTAGCTGCCAAGCTCTTGCGTGTTTTACCCTTCATCTTCCCCACCTTATCTCATTTGTGGTTTACTGAGGCCTTGTAGTTGATCCAGCTTTTGAGATAGGAAGATTATTTGTTTATAGCTGGGTTTCCCATTTTCTTGTCTCTTCTTATTAAATTAGCATGTTGACATATTGCAGAGCTGTAAAGTGCAATCCTAGTTAGGGCCCTCTCTTCTTTAAAAGTTTGACATGGCTAGGGAGACTTGTGATGACAGTCCTGGATATGTGCCATGTGGTGATTGATTAACCGGCATTTATCCAGCCCTTAAGTGAAGCCAAAGGGCACTGTATTTGCTTACCCAAAGCTTTGACAGGGAGGTTAAGCATAGCTCAATCCAGGGCTTACATGTTCAGCAATGCAAATGCGTCATGATCACTGGTCACAGTTCATTTCCAGGGTGATTAGTGCTGTTACCGCGGCGTGGTCTGACCATGTGCATGGGACAATTTCGGATTTCTTTACTTGGTCTAAGAGGGAGGGATCTGCAAGAATGTAGTCTATCCTGGAATAGGTATTATGTACCTGGGAGAAAAAGGAGTATTCCTTAGCCGTGGGGTTAGTTTCCCTCCATACGTCTGTCAAGTTTAGCTTAAGAAGAAGGCTCTTGATTGTCTGCAGTTTTCTAGAAAACCTCTCTTGTCCCCCTTTCCTAGACCTATCTTGAATTGGGTCCATCACCAAGTTCAGGTCCCCCCCAATTATTATTTTTCCCAATCCTGGTTTATCTAGAGTTTTTAGCACCTTTATGACAGTCTGATGAGGGTTTGTTGTAGGGGCATAGATAGAGACCAGGGTTGTCTTAATACCCTGGATTAGTCCAGTTATTATTACGAAACTGCCTGCCGGGTCTATCTGTTTGTTTTCTAATGTAAAGGGGAAGTTCCTGTGTAGGAGTATGGCCGCACCTCCTTTTTTAGTTCTTTGGTTGGCTAGGAAGACTGTAGGATAATTCTTATGTAGAAAATGTGGATGGTTATTGTGTACAAAGTGAGTCTCCTGCATGAATATGACAGAGGGGTTGCTATCCTTATAGGAAAGAAAGGCTTTGCGACGTTTAAAAGGGGAGTTAAAACCCTTGACATTGTGTGTCAGGAATACTATGTCTAGATTGTTCTGGTTTACCGCCATGTTTGTGGTGAGGTGAGGTGTTGTCCTGACTTACCCCAATCCAATGGAGAAATCCTGATAGTTTTGTGGGCAGGTGTGAATGACTGGGAGAGTGGATAGTTCCATAGCCCTGCAGACCTACCGCCTGAGAGAGTATTGACTGAATGAGGGCTGCCTTCCAACCTGATGGAATTACCTCTGGGGAGTCTTGCGTTCATGAAGGAAGAGATTGAGACCGCCAGCAAGCTAACAAAACAGTAAGAAAATACTAAGACATAACAGTTAAACCGATGGCAATAACCAAAAAACATTTCAAGAGTATTGATCCTCATTATAATTTACCGATAGCACCTAAGTGCCTAGGGTGGATAGGAAATAAAAAAACTCCTCCTCCTGACCCTAGTATGAGGAAAAAGAATACAACTAAATAGTACTTGACTAGATCATTAATACATTTACACTACAGAACACCAACCCTGGAGAAGGCCCATCCCTGGAGAAACGTATAAACTATGAGAATAAAACATATCCAGGTCTATAGTCTCTTTGATGAATTGTTCACTTTTCTCTGGTGTTAAATCTAGTAATGTATACTCCAGCTTACAAAATGTAAAGACCTTAAAATACAGCCCTAGGTTTACTAGCAAAATACTATGCATTATTTTAAAATGTCTCAAGGTTCTGAATTTTGTAAAAGTTCACCCTTCCTGCACCGGTGTGGAGGGGGTGCCTGGGGTGGACTTGCCGGAAGTCCCCTGCTCAGATTGTGGCGTGTATACAGCGTCTCTGTGCTTTCTTTGTTTTTTGTGGATCGGTACATCCGTCCACTGCCTGGAGGGCCTGTCCTTTGGCCTCACTGCTTGTTGTTCACGAAACTCTTCCATGGTTGCAAGATTGAGATGGATCAAGTGTTTCTGACAGTCCTCCAGAGAGAAAGCGGAGTAGGTGGAACCTCCAGCTTGGAAGAGCAAGCGGAACGGGAAACCCCATTTATATGGGATCTTGTTTTTTATAAGAACATTTAAAGCCGGTTTCATTTCCCTGCGTCTGTTCAGGGTGGTTGGAGCAATATCAGCAAAAACCTGCAGGTGAGATCCATCTGGGCCAACAACTTGTGGAACATTTCTGGCGGCCGAGAGGATGTTATCCCTTGTTTTTTGTCGGAGGAAGCGGACTATTGTGTCTTTGGGTAGGCTTTGATTAAAGGATGCTCCTAGGGCCCTATGTGCCCTTTCAATTTCGATCTCTTCAACTTCTTCCCCCGGCAGCAAGGATCGGGCCACCTCTTTGATGTAGGGTTCTAGGTTTGTTACCCGTTTGTCAATCCCTCTAAAGCGAATGTTGTTTCTGCGGGAGCGATTTTCAGCATCCTCTAGCTTGTTTTCCAGAAGGGAGATTCTAGCAGAGTTTGCTGAGATGTCCTTTCTGTCTTGATCTTGGGATGAGACCAGTTGATCCGTGAGGTTTTCTAATTGGTGAGTTCTCTGTCCCAGCTCTTGGATTTCTTTCTTAAAGTCCTGCACGGCTTGGGAAAGTTGGGTCTTTAGTAAGGTTTCAAATCTAGTCATAATTTTGTCAATCATCTCCGGGTCTTGTAGTGTGCCTCTCTGATCCCCCTCCATATCCGAATTGTCAGATAGGTCTGCAGCGGGGCTCTGAGGTGTGGGTTGGGATTTTGGGAGCGTTTGGAAGTGTTCTTGAATACCTTTAGCTGCCAAGCTCTTGCGTGTTTTACCCTTCATCTTCCCCACCTTATCTCATTTGTGGTTTACTGAGGCCTTGTAGTTGATCCAGCTTTTGAGATAGGAAGATTATTTGTTTATAGCTGGGTTTCCCATTTTCTTGTCTCTTCTTATTAAATTAGCATGTTGACATATTGCAGAGCTGTAAAGTGCAATCCTAGTTAGGGCCCTCTCTTCTTTAAAAGTTTGACATGGCTAGGGAGACTTGTGATGACAGTCCTGGATATGTGCCATGTGGTGATTGATTAACCGGCATTTATCCAGCCCTTAAGTGAAGCCAAAGGGCACTGTATTTGCTTACCCAAAGCTTTGACAGGGAGGTTAAGCATAGCTCAATCCAGGGCTTACATGTTCAGCAATGCAAATGCGTCATGATCACTGGTCACAGTTCATTTCCAGGGTGATTAGTGCTGTTCCCCTACCACTGCACTGAAGCACACAATGGTCGTCACCTCCTGTTTGGGCCTAGCTGGGAGGTTATGACCTGGGCCCCCTTCTTGATAAAGTACTGTGGCCTGCCTATGGTTGTTAGGGATTTATAAAAACCTCTCCACTCCTTCAGGGTTTCTTGGGAGTCACTATATGGGCATTTTGGTTCATATAGTCCTGATCTGAGCTTTAGTGCATTGCCCTTAGAGTCCCAGGAGTCGTGGGTGAGAAGAGGCTATGGCTTCTTTGATAGGCCTGGATTTTAAAATGGCCGCCACCCGTTTCGCGACCTAATACACCCTGTGCTGCAGCTCAAGCTGGATTTAGGCCCTTTGGCACCCCTCCGGCCGGCACCAGCCGCCACCGGAAGGCTCTGAGTGGCCTTTGTAGCTCCCTCGGGGTATCCCCATTACCTTGACTTGGATCGGAGCTCCCTGCTCCGGAGTAGGCAAGATGGCCGCCGCCTGATGTCCCCAGGCTCCTGCCGAACCTCCTGACGACGGAGGACTCTATCCAGGCCTCTCCGCTCTGCCCGAATGGGACCTCCAAGCGCCGAACCGCCAAGGCTCTCCCCAGCCTTCTCCTCCCGGCGGTTCCCAGCAGGGAAGCAGGTATGAGCGTCGGCGATGCAGGTTTCCCTCAGCCTTTGCTTTTGGGTCTCTGTGCCTCCAAAATTGAGCCCCCGAATTGCTACTGGGCATTAGCTTAATGCCCTCCTGCTCCCCCAGCCTCTTTGTAGGTGTTTTTCAGAGGTTTAGGGCGATTAATGAGCTTAAATTCACTTTTCAAAGCAGGAGCTCTGCCAAGGCACGTCTGACTCCATCAGACTCCGGCTCCGCCCCCCCATCTAGCCCTATTTAATGCCATCACTTATCGGGGTCTATATAGACCGCAGTAAGTCTCCATCTAACCCCATCCGTTATGGGGGTCTATACGGACCCCCATAAGCCTCCACCTAATCCCATCCCTTATGGGGGGTCTATACAGACCCCCGTAAGCCTCTAGTTAACCCAATCAGTCCTATAATGGTCTATGAAGACCCTCATAGGACAATTAGAGGCCTTTAATTAACCCCAGAAGTGCCATGAAGTGCCACTAAGTACAAACACTACACTACACTATTTCCCCCCAATAAACCACTAAATCTAAGCTAACCCCCTCTCCCATAACCTATTAACCCCTACCTACCTAACACTACCTACCTAACCCCCAATTAAACCCCCCACCTTACATATTAGATACAATAAAATAAAAATAAGGTACATAAAATAAAAAAACCTAAGGTACATAAAATAAAAAAGCTAAGTTACACAAAATAAAAAAACCTAAAGTACACAAAACAAAAACGGACATTACAAATCCCCCCCTCACTACAAAAAAAAATAATAAAAATCACAACCCCCCCGCCACTATATAAAATTAAAAAAAACATTACACCTGCAAAAGAAAATGACATACAAAAATACAAATAACATTACAGTCATAAATACTTTATAAATCCGAAGGCGCTATTGCTTTCAGACAATCACACTGTGTAGTCCTTTGTGATTAGCTGAAAGCAATAGTGCCTTCTGATTGGTTTAAAATAGATTGACAGCTCCATCAGCCAATCAGAATGGGAGTTAGGGGTGTATCCCATCCTGATTGGCTCACACCTTGGTGCTTTCTGATTGGCTGAAATGTGATTGATAGCCTTTTCAGCCAATCGCAAGGCGCCATTGCCAATTTCCTACCGGAAAAGGCTCTGGAGGCCTCATTAGCGTGTGGGAACTCAGTTTTTTTTTTTAGAGCGCGGATTCAGCAAGGGCCCAGCCAGGGCAGAAGAGGAAAAGGCCGGGGACATCAGGGACAAGTACATTTTCAATTTATAATGTTTAGATTCTATTTATTTGTTGTGTTTGATGTATGTGTGACTAATGTGATGTATCTTTTTTCCAGGGGCCGAGCCGGAGAACAGAAGAAGATGGAAAGGGACATGCTGGAAAGGTAAGTTTAATACTGTATTTGTAATGTTCATTAATTCTATGTAATGTTTTCTAATAATCTGGTGTTTCTTTTTTTCCTAGGAGGTGCATTCAAAAGGGACATCTGCAAAGGTATGTGGTTTTATTTATTCTATTTTAGCTTAGATCTACAGGGTTAAGTATAGATAGGGAGTGATATTTAGATTGGGGGTTAGGTATAGATAGGTCCTGGAGGTCCCTCATGGCACTTATGGAGTTAATTATAGGCTTCTAATTGTCCTATGAGGGTCTTCATAGACCCTTATGGGACTGATTGGGTTAACTATATACTGTATAGACCCCATAAGGGATGGGGTTAGATGGAGGCTTATGGGGGTCTGTATGGGGACACTTTGTGGTTCCCTGGCATAGAGAAGGGTTAATATTGTTTGCCGCGGCCGGGATAGGTTAATAGTGTACCATGGGCCCTTTAAGGACCAGTGGCGGGTAATTTTACATTTTTAAATGCAGTAGGGGCCTAATCTATGCCGATTGGGGACCCCCCATTGCAAGGGGTTAATGTGGGAGGGGGGCTACGTGGGTCCCTATGGACCCCTGCATCAAGGGGATAATATTGGGGAGTCTTGGGGGTCCGGATGGGGACTCCCAGCATAGAGGGGGTTCATTTTAGGTGCCGCGGTCAGGATAGGTTAATAGTGTGCCGCGGGCCCTTTAAGGACCCGCGGTGGGTAATTTAACATTTTTAAATGCAGTGGGGGCCTGATCGATGACAATCGGGGACCCCCCCACTCAAGGGGTTATTGTAGGGAGGCTGCAGGGGTCTCTATATGGACCCCTGCAGCATGGGGATGTGTTTAGGGAGCAGGGAGAGCATCACACGGCGGTATTGTGCTGCTCTGAGGCAGTACCTAGAGGCTTTAAGAGTCCTTGCTGGCACTTTTTTGTACCCGTAGGGATTCTTCGAGGTGTGAGATTCATCTCATAGATTTATGGCTGCATGTTACTATGTAGCTCTCTCTGAGCCTTTTCTCTGCCATTTTTCTGTGTCATTTCGCAAAGCAGGCTGCGGGGGACGTATTGGGGAATCGGTCCTAGCAAACAGCAAAAAAACTGTCTTTTGGAGGACCAAGGGAACTACGAGGGCTAATTTAATAAGGCCCTTAATCTCCAGGCTCTAAGAAAATAAGTACCCCAAACATGTGGAGAGCTTTAACCATGCTGCACAATATTTTTTCTTATTTTGTTTGTAAACATAATCATAGCGGTTCTGGTTTTTATGACTCTTGGATATTTTATTTGATAATATTTTACTAATGGAACAGATTTTAGAACCACTGAGTCACATTTTAGTGATTGTTCCAGTGAGTGAAACATTACTGTTCACCAACAGTCCCCATCCAACCAGACAGAGCTTGGGTGTGTCTCTGTGTGTGTCTGTGAGTGTGTGTTTTTGAGTGTGTCTCTGTGAATGGGTCTCTGTGAGTGTGTGGGTCTTTGTGAGTGCCTTTGTGTGAGTGTGTGCATCCTTGTGTCTGTGAGTGTCTCTGTGTGCATGTGTGTGCCTGTGTGAGTGTGTGTGCCTCTGTGCGAGTGTCTGTGTCTCTGTGAGTGTGTTTCTGTGTCTGTATGTGAGTCTGTGTGTGTATGTGAGTGTGTGTGTGTGTATGAGTCTGTGTGTGAGTCTGATGTGTGTATATGTCTGCGTGTGTGTGAGTTTCTGTGTGTGTGAGAGTCTCTCTGTGAGCCTGTGTGTTTGTGTCTGTGTGGGGGGCAAGGGGGAGTAAGGGAGTGAAAGGGGAGAGAGAATGAAGGGGGAGCTGGAGAGAAAGGGGAGAGAGAGAAGGGAGTGAGAAGGGGAGAGAGATAAGGCTTGGACTGAGAAAGGGAGAGAGAATGGCGAGAGAGAACGGTGGGCCAGGGGGCAGCAAACTCAAGGGTAGCCCCGGGCTGCAAAAGCTCTAGCTACGCCACTGTATACCACACCCATATCTCCTGTTTGAAAAAGTAATTACTCGCTTACACTTGATTTCTCATTTTCTTTAGATTGTATGTTTGTGAGTCTTCAATCTTGCCAGGTGCTCAAATACAGGGCCATCTATCCTTGGCAATGTCTTAATATTGCTATTGTTTTTTGGTACTTCACCCATGTATAGTGCTATGGAATATGTTGGCGCGTTACAAACAAATGATAATAATAATAATAATAATTGTGCCACCTTTAGCTGCAATGACTCCAAACAAACACTTCCTGGAATTCAATACAGAGCATAATTCATGGTTATTTCAGGCAGAATTTTGAGGCAGAAAACATCCCCACTCCATCACACTACCACCACCATGTATGACTGCTAGTATGATGTTCTTACTGTGGAATGCTGTATTTGCTTAAGCCAGAAATGGACATGGAATCGATGTTCTCGAACAAATTCAACTTTTGAGCTATCTGTATACAGAACATTCTCCCAAAAGTCTTGGGGATCATCATGTGCTTTTTAACAAATGAGAGACAAGCATTAATGTTTTTCTTGGTTAGCTGCGATTTCCATGAACACTGATTTAGCTGAAGCAAGAGAAGCTTGCATTTCTTTGGGGGATATTTAGGATCATTTGTGAGTTTTCGGAAAATTCTATCCTGCACCCTTGGAGAATTTGGCATACTGATTCCTGAGAAAATTCGCTACTATTCCAAGTATTTTCCATTTGGAGATTACGGCTCTCACTGTGGTTTGGTGCAGTCCCTGAAACTTAGAAATGGTTTTGTATGCCTTTCCAAATTAATAGAAATCAAGTTGTTGATTTTTTTTATCACTTCAGGATCTTCCCTTTAAGGGTATCTATAATAAGTCTTGCTGTGTTCAGACTCTTTTTATCCCTTTAATAGGGTTAATTTATCTAGGGTGTAGTTATTTTTTTTTCACACAACACCAGTCGGTGTTGGATAACTTTCCTCGTTATATGAATGAAACAAGTAAAATAATGTGCAATTTGTTCACTTAAGCTCTCTTTATATAATGTTACATTTTGTCTAAAGATCTTAAAACATTCAGTGTCACAAACATGCAATAAGAAAAGGAGCAAATACTTCTTCAAGCACTGTAAATAATCCTAAACACTAGCACAGTAAACCAACTGGACCAATGTTTATAAAGAAAGGAAAACCAGTCAAAGATCTAATCACTTACAGATATACACGCGAGTAACAAAAAAACATAATTTCTCAGGAATTATGTGTGTTCAAGATATAATATAAACCCCAGAAAACCCCAGAAAGAAATAAGATGATTCTAGTTTTCACTCAGACCATATTCAATAATGTCAAATTCCAGAAGACATCCACTATAATAATTGTTAATCTGTGTGTAACGCCTGTCTGGTGCACAGATGCATGCACTTTGGTGGAGAGAGGGTGAGGAATGAGAGAGGGTGAAGAATGAGGGAACAGAGAGCCATTTTAAAAATAATTGGATAAAGGTGAAATAGTCACAACAACCATTCTCTCTCATTGGCCCAGAAGCAGACCCCTGGCATCAATCCAGAAATGTTAACTCCCCTTTCACACACACAACTTCACCAACGTATCATGGATCTCTCCAGAGTCCTGTACATGCATCAAATTATTTGTTTTCTAATTACAAAATAGATGTATGACTTTGTTTCCTGCTTAATTATGCTATGAGTCAGACTTGAGGTTTTCAAACAAATATTTTTTTTCCATTGTGCTGTGGTCCTTTAATACATGTCTGAATTTACCTGCATGATAAAAGCTAGTAAGAAGCAGAGCTTTAGAAAGTGCAACATCTTGTACTCTCTGACTTTAGGGTGAATTTTGTTAAATGACTTGAACAGGACAAGAGCAGAGTATAGAGGGAATACTTCATGGAGCCTGATGTTTGTTTCACTGACATACTCCGAGAAGCCTTCAGGGGCCTTTTTCAGGAGTCAGGACCTACGTGTAATATACAAGTTATGATTGTGATATTTCCCTTGATGACTGTACTTCACTGTACCAGGTTCAGAGGTCAGCAAAGGTTCGGTGGCTGCTGCAATGCTGCCTGTCATCATTAATAAGTACAAAGACTTTGCTTTAAAAGCCGCCTTATGAAACTTTAAAGGGATTTGGAAGCTTAAGTGAACTTCCCAACGTCTTCAGGGGCCAAGTGCTTTTGGGTTGTCTACTTATATTAATTTCACAGAGTTTAAAGGGTCAAGCAATGCACTTGGCAATGATTACTAATTCATGAAACACAGAATTTCAAGCTGTTTGCCTTTTTTGTTGTGTTTAAATGAATGCAAAAGGGAGCGTGAGTTGCTTGTAGGGTCAATCTGGCTGCTCAAGGGTTAAACAAGAATACAAAGATATTTATATATTGCATAGTGCAAGTAATGTCAAGTTCAAAATGTGTGTTATATTATAATGTAATACATTGTTCATTAAATGATGTGAAGTGTTAATACACTGGGCAGCTGTAATAAAAGTATTTCTTTTTTCATTTAGGTTTACATCTATTTTTCAGGTACAGAAAGAAAAACATTGCATTGACTACCCATATTTAACGGAATTACTTAATACAGCTCTGGTTCTCATAACTATAATCTTTTTTGAAAATATTATTATTATTATTTATTTATTCATTTATAAAGCACCAACATGTTCTGTAGTACAGGGGATAAAAAAGAGTACTTAAGACAAATATGACAAAAGTTGCATACTGGAACAGAAGATGTAGAGGGTCCTCATTACAATATAAATGTGTTAAGGGTACAGAGATGAATTGGAGGAAATTGCTTGTCTGGTGTCCAGTGACATGAGGCAGTAGGATTCCATGTGCATGAGGTGTTCACTGTCTTGTTTGAATAGATAATATTAAGAAACCAATGCATTGTAATGTGTGAGAGTGACAGTTGTATTGTAAACAGATCAAGTTGGTGGAAGTGGCAGAAATATTTCATCAAAACCATAACGCTCAATTGTAAAGAAACCACAGAGTTAATTGATTCAGGAAGTGCAGTGACTCTGTTTTCAGGCAAAATCATAAAGTCTAGTAAAATAAAAACATATATTTAATTAGGCAAGAAATGTGTGTATGGAACGGTGAATCTCTACCTTACAGGTACAGCAACACTGAAAGTATATGGGAAGAAGATGACAAACACTGCGCCAGTAGTCACTAACCAGTCATATCATATCCTGCCTAGCAGAGATTTTCCCAGCTTTTAAATAATCCTTCAAGTTAAAAAATGGGACCAAGAGACAAGCCTGAAGAGAAAACACAGGCTGCTCAAATCTGCTATGTGTTGACAATATGCTATCTTTGGGACAGAGGAAAGCCTGAAGAACAAAGTGAGAATAATGAAAAGCCAAAAAAGATTGGCATAGAAATTAGGAAAATAGTTTTTGAGGAGGCTTTTGCTTACAGGCTGGCTGAAAAAAAAGAGAAGCTGAAAGAGAAGGGACTATGCCTCATAGTGATGAAGAAAGGTTCAGTACTGGAGGACTAATTTGACTTTACAGCAGTTCCCTCTGAAAACAATCACTGTGATCAAGCATTTGAACTACTATTTCAAAATGCCTTGGATTAGATAATAGACAAAATGGGATAACTGTTCCAGGAAGAAAGGAGAACTAAGGTCCACACTTCATTCCACCAAATTATCTCTTTACAGAATTGCCACTGGTCCCTAGAACACAAGGAAGGAAGGTCTTAGATCTGGCTCAATTAAACTTGCTTGAAAGAAATCCAGAATTTTGAAGCACATTTATTGGTCAGGTATTTATTCAGAAGAAGCTCAATATTATGCATCAGGACCAGAATACCAGATGACTGTACCCCGACCGAAACTGCGGGCCCCGTGAATACAATTAACAATAACTGAGACCACTTTTGTGAGGATAGTGTGAAAAAAGTGAATCAAGGAATTTATGTGAGCCTGATGCTAAGCTGAGTTGTATATCAAGTTTAGAGCAGAAATAGTTAATTGAGCTAGAGCTCAATCATCCTTTGCTTCTGAACTAAATCAGGAAGATTTTAAGAGGCACAGAATAAAGTTGTGGGTGATTTCTTGATTGTGCACCTAGAACTGCTAAGAGGACCACAAAGTGTGTCCAACCTACTGGAAGCAGGACTTCCTGGAAAGAAAAGCTTTGCGGTAAAGATAGCTGCACCTGCATTTGGGGAAATGCTGCAAAAACAACCTTTAGACTGTTTGTGGAGAAAAGGTACAATTTCAAGAGATGGTTTAATTTTACCCCAGGGAGAAATGTGTTATGTTTAAAGATTACAGTAAAACGTGCGTTAAGGGTCCCTGGGCTGGGGAATTTGGAGAGAAGGGCAGATCAGTGCCCCACCCCTCTGCTTATGAGGAATTACATGTACTGTTGTCTAGTCAGGTTGTATATTGAAATTTTATTTTGTGTTGCTGAAGTAAGCTTTTTACGTTATGCTTTGGCACTTTTTATTTAAAAAAAACTTTCTGCTGTTTCTGTCTTTATAAACCACTTAAGAAAATGGTCACCAAGGGCCACACTACCACACCTGGTGTCAGAAATGCAGTACCAGGTCTTGGAGTTAAAAAACAACAAGGAGGAGGAGGTAGTAAAGGTCTTAAGCTACAGCAGCACAGCAAGAAACTAATAGGCAACAATATGAGTCAACCAGATGACACAAAACCAAACTACTGTGCAATAAGTAGTACACCAGACCAAACAACTTTTGATTACAGGACAACCTGAGAGCGTGTACTGGTAAGAGAACTTGTAGTGGCAAGAGAACCTGTAGTGGCAATGCAAGGAAGTCACTGCCTTCTTAAAATTAATAAGGATGATGATGTGGAAGCCTACCTGATAGCTTTTGAGAGGACTGCTAAATGTGAAGCCTGACCGCAAACCCAGTGGGCTGCAATCCTGCTCCCATTCTGGGGGGAATAGCGAAATGGGTGTTCTAGGATCTCACCAGTGAACAAGCAGCTGTCTATAAGTGTCTGCATACAGAAATTGTTGCCAGAAAAGGGAAAATTCAGCTGTTTGTGCTAAAAGGTTCCATAAGTGGAAATGCAGAGGGTACCAGCTGGCAAGATTTCAGATATCTGACCTGCACCTCAAATGCAAATGGTTATGTCCAGAAATCAACTCCACAGGTTAAATGGTGAATATTAAAAAAGGGCTGCCAAGGGCCACACTACCACAATAGCTATGGATCTTGTGGGACCTCGAGAGAAATCAACCAGAGGAAATCAGTACCAGTGATACTGGACTAAGCCACAAGATATCCAAAAGCTATACCACAGCAACTTGCTAAAGAACTCATACAATTGTATTCAATGGTGGGAATACCAAAGAAAATTCTGACAGATCAAAAACATCCTTGGTATCAAGCTTAATGAAAGACATGTATGTGCAAGTCATTGAGAACCTCTGTTTACCACCCACAGACAAATGGATTGGTGGAATGATTTAATAGGACCTTGAATAGCATGCTAAGAAAAGTGGTAGCACGAGATCGGGACCTAAGTTTACCTTACTTGTTGCTTTCTATCTGGGCAGTACATCAAGCCTCTACTGGATTTTTCCCTTTTCAACTTCTCTATGACATCCAAGAGGGATTCTGGACATACTATGAGAAAAGTGAAAAGAGCAAGCAGCGCCAGGTGAAAATATTGTGGTCTAATTGTGAAAAATATGAGGGAAAGAATTTCCCAAGTTGCTCCTCTTGTACGAGACCATATAGAGAGAGCTCAGAGACACAAGCAAACCTATTATAGTGGTACTGTACAAATAAGGAAGTTTCAGTCTGGAAACCGTGTGCTGGTGCTAGTATCTACAGCGAAAGTAAAAATATGTGTAGATGGCAAGGCCCATATGAGATCATTGAGTCCATAGGAGAAGTGAATTATAAAGTGTAGCAACTGGAGTCATGGAAACTAGAGCACACCTATCACTTAAACCTGATACAATCACAGAGAGAGCAATTGAAAGATGTTTCTTTGCCTACATTGTTAGTTCTGTAGACATAGTAATGCACTCTGAGATTAGCCTCTTTTAGCTCACTATTGCCCTTCACATAAAGCCCTATTAAATTCACCCAACGTGTAAACCCATAGCCAGTAACAGAGCCCGTTGCCGTTCTCACTGGTAACCCGCAAATGGAGCCAAAAAAGTCTACGGGTACTAGAGAGGACCAGCAAGGGGGTTAAAGTCCTATCCGTAGCACTGTAAATGCAAATATCAACACACGACTGTATTTATATTGAAAGGGAAAGTGATGTTAGGTATTAAAATTAATTATTCTCAAGCTCGCACATCTGCAATATAAAATACAAATATTATTATTATTTTTTAATGTTTAATTTCCGTGTTATATCGATCTCAGCAATCAATGTGTTAATACATATAATGGAACTCGCATGGACTAGAATATAATATTTACTGATTTATTAATATTGAATTATTTCTGGAATGCGGGTTTGCGTCTCCAGCCCGTGGTCGCAGCATGGTTGAATGTAATAGCTCTGTAACCCCTGCAAATTTCAAGCCCTCAGGCTTTGCGTGTGTACCGATGCCGCTACGTGCTTCGTATTTAATAAGGCCCATCACATATTATAATTGTCGAACTACGAGAGGTTGTCACACTTTGTGTGGTGCTTACGACTTTGGGAGCGAAGCGAGGCGAGCCATTAACTCGCAGCATTAGGCAAACCTGCGAGCCTTACACGCACAGCACTTGGGCGATGCCATTAAGGCACTAAAACTCGCAGCACAGCACTTAGGCGCTCATCGCCTGTGAGCCTCGCGTAGCAAGGTGAGCCGTTAAGGCACTACAACTCACAGCACTTGGCCGATGACCCCCGAAGGCGATCATTGCCTGACTTATTAAATTGCCATTTGCACTATTGAATAGGGCTCTATATAAGCATATAGCATCTTTTTTTTAAATAAGTTTTTAGTTACTGAAGACCTTGCTTTTACATAGAAGTTCACTAACTAAATACATCTGTAAAAAAAATATCCTATGTGCTTATATAGAGCCCTATTTAATTGCCCGATTCGCAATTTAATAAGGCTGTTAGGCTGCAAGTAGTTGACAAACGCGCAACTTAGACCAAACCATTACGAGATGCAGGACTTAGAATTAATAAAATATGAGAAGCGGGACTAAGAAAAAAAATATACGAGGTAGAAAAAATACGAACTTAAGGGCCGAACCGCGGAAATCAAAATACACGAAAAACACAAACACAAAAAAAACATCACACACAGCACAGGGGAACAGCCAGGACGTATAGAAGTAAGGTGGAACGCGAATTTAAGACGATTTTAAAGAGTTTCGACACTCGGAAATCAGCTAAGCAAGAAAAAAAAATTAAAACAAGGCTATATGACCCAGGACTGCGCAACACACCGCCAACCGCGTACCACTTTCGCACAGGAATGTACCAGGTACAAAATACACTACTAAAAAGGACGGTAAATACTCGCAAACCGCATAGCACATACACAAACGATGCTACTTTACACTCCGAACTTGCACGTCACAACATTACGCATCTACAGTAGCGCTTTACACAAATAAGCCAACGGTTTGCCCTCGCGCACACAGCCTACTTCTAATGCACATTCATAAAAAAATCTTCACAGGCCAGCAACTGTCCAACTGCACATTAAATGCTGCGGGGAAATGAAAAAAGATTGTTATCTCTTCAGCCTATTGATGAATGGATATATTAATTACAAATAGGTAAATTATATTAATTCATTAAGTAACTAATTAATTGATTATTATTTACAAAAATAGACATATATCACTGTCTTTGTGATGAGCGCAGAGGCTGCTCAGAGGAGCAAAAGTACACCAGAGGAGAGGGTCGCAATGAGCGCCGAAGGTCCTCACAGTACAAAAAACTTCACATTGTTTGGCAAACAGCATTGGCTTCAAATTTTATTGACCATTGTGTTTTCACGGGCAAGTCGCTAGTAGAGTAATATCAGCTACACCCTACTGTTGAGACCCAATTAAGGTTGATGCATAAAGCTGGGTTTTGCAGTTTTTCCTGTTCAGAGTAGATTGCCTGGTATTTCAGGCCTGGATCACTCTATTGAGTGAGACTAGACTGTTATAATATATATTTCTCTCTGTTAAGTGCACAAGTGAACTAAAAAAGGCTGATGGATAATTTGTTTGTCTGCCAGTCCTGCATGCTGGGTGCATGGTCTTCCAGAGATAGAAAGAGGATTGTTGTGTAACAGTATCATAGATGAGTTTTATGTTATGAATTTGAATTGAGGTGCCCTTTAGAGTGTCTTGTAGATCCAGTAATCTACGTCTGTTTTCTAAGTGTGCCATAGTGTAATTTGTTTTATCAGGAGTGTCTAATAGTATTTAACTAGCTACCAATATTCCTCCATATTGCAATTTATGTACATTGCTGTTGTTTAAATATATACAGAATTGTCACTATATATACATTTAAGAAAGTGGCTGTGGATATGTTTTACATGTATGCATGACGTGTCCCCAGAAACATCATAGACTGGAGGCTAAGTAGCTTTAAGGCCTGGTTTCACATTGAACCAGTGTTCACAAATATCTTTCTTAAACATAAGACAGACCTTCAATAAAACCCACAAGGGGTCTGCACTCAGTACTTTAGGAATACATATGTTAATACCTCTATACTACAGCAAGTTCATCTTCGGAGTAAAGGGTCATTGCATGGAGTGGGCCCTGGAAAGTTTCTGCTAGTCTTAGGTTGCAACTTGTAAACCTGACAAAAGGAAGTTGTTTGAATAGGTGTCAGAGTGTATGGGCCCTGGGGGGATCAAGCAGGCATTGTTCTGCTGGACCTCTATCTGGCTACACCTTATCCATGGTAAAACAGTGCTGGCAGAGGTGCAACCAAAAGTAATCCATAATCCTGGGGTTGCTGCAAGAACTCCTCGAGGGGGATCCTGTCTATTGTGGTCTGCTGCAGCGACCAGGTATAGTATAAGTTGCTGGAAAGGGGTTCCCCAAGCATCGCCTCAGTCTGGCTGCTACTGGATGGTAGTGAGTCTTGGCGAATCTGGTCAGTATTGGTCTGCTTGAGCACTACTTGTTACTGTGATGGGTTTGCCTCATCCTGGGTAAAACATTCCTGGGTATAATCATAAGAGAGTCTAGCATGATATCTCAGACTGATAACCACCTCCATTGATGTAAATACAGAGATTATAAGTAGTTATTTTCTTAACCCAGAAATCTGTAATTCTGGGCTGCTGCTGGAGTTGAGTTAACACAAGCTGGTGGAGATGAAAGACACATGCACTGCTCTGCAGAACAATCCTCTGGTTTCTTCATCTGGTTTCCTGAGTGCAGAGATTGGGATTCTTCCAATGATGATGACTCCAGCTAGTAGACATCATCAGTCCAAGAAGATTACAATGTTTGCTTGTTGACTAGGGAGCCCCAGAGACTGTGCTACCTGACTGCAGCTGTGAAATGCAGATTCTGAATGTGCAGCATTCCTTGTTGGCAAAGAACATCTCTGATTGGGATTCTGTGGAATCTCTGGCTCACTTCCAGACCTCCTGGGGAAGGACAGAAAATGTTTGACTCCCGGTACCTGCACTTAAGACTCTGCCTCCAGCAGACTCTGTGTTTAAGCACATATGCTGACTAACTCATAAGATTTAAATGGGCAATATCCAAATTTCAACAATTTTCATCTGGTATTTCTATACACCTCAAATCCATTCTATCCGTTCTGGTTCTAGTGTTCCTGTCCATGGTTCCAGTATATGTTTGTGCCTCTCCAAAAAACAAATCGATAAAGGACCACTGCTGTATGGGGAAAACTTCATAAGTTTGTGAAGTTTGTGAAAAACTAAAACTTTAGCAACCATGTTGTTAATATAAATTATTTATAGATAATATTTTAATTTTAGTAGGCTCTACTTGTGTCTGTTGGCTTAAATATTAGACCTATAGAGCATTGCTTGTTTGCTTGCAGCCTTAGGTGGAGAGTGATTCTACTCAGTGCTGCACTACACCCAATCCTATAGTTATAGGACCACCATATTGCCAGAGGAAGAGATGTTGGTTGTTCTAATTATGTATTGACCATTAAAGAATTCCCTATTTCATGATTTATGACAGCAATATCTAATATTAAATAAGGTTATAAGGGTGACGGGGAGGTAGGATTAGGTTGAGAGACAGGTCTGACCATTTTAAGAATAATTCTATTCAGTAAGAGGACAAACAGTGAAAGAATTCACAACAAAAACTGATTATCCATGGAAACTACTTTAACACAATAAGTCTGCAGTAAAGCAAGAGCATTGTGTCGATATAACTTTGTGACTTAAAATGTAACACTGCCTGCTAAACAAAGCCACCCACGTGTGGGCTGAGATCAGCAGTAGCTGAGTTTGATCTTTGAAAGTAGGATTAATATTTTGTATTTAGCTTTTTTGAATCATGAATATTAATATTAATGACCGACCTCTTCCATAATTAAAATATCTAGTTCTTGTTGTTAGGGCATTTCAGTGTTTTTTAAGTTTAAAAACATTGTTGAAGCCTTTCTGTGATGCTGAAATCTACATTCAATGTCCCTCCAAGGAAACTAATGTTAAATACAGGTAATTATTTATCTCCAGTAAATTTAATATAACAGTCTCAACAGTGCATACCGTAGGTAGTCGAATATAGCTCCACATGAACATACTGCGAGGGATATGAATTTGGTAGGTGAATGGGTAAAAAGTGCAAGACGCGAATATATATAAGTAAATACAACAGAATATTATGGTTAATGTCACGTTCATATACAAAATGTACTTTATGCTTGAGACCTCCACTCCCATTCCCACCTGCTCCTACCCCCGCAGGACTCACAACACAATGGCCGCAGCCTGTGGTAAATGCATCACTCAGTGCATTGGCGGCTGCAGCAGCAGGATGCACTCTAATAAAGACATGACAGCGAGGAGGCGTTTGTTCCTGAATCAGTGGGAAGACTATAAACTTCATTCAACAATAAGATCTTCAGGGAACAGTTTACCAGAATTTAGAACAGCTGTATCTTGCATATATCGCGATCCTCCGATTATTGGTTAAAATGGGAACATAAAAAAACTAGCAGTATACTCGTGTATCTACAGTATTATAAATATGAGAAATGTCAGTGGTCCTTTAAAGAGATACAGTGGTAATTTTCCCTCTATGTTTTTGTTAACTAAACATGATGATGGCCAAAATGTTTTTAGAAAGCAAAAAAAAAAAACATAATCTTTACATTTTATAACTTTGTATGCAGTTATTCTGTAGTGCATGAATTCATTTTGCTTTCTTACCTGTTGCAATCTGTTACTTTTTCAGTTGGGGTGTCCTTGCAAACTTATAAGCTTCCCTGAGTACCCTACTGGGTATTCAAAGTCTCCTCCCATCTCAGGGAGGTTACCCACTGAATTCAAATTGGGGACCACAAAAGCATAATTGCATAAAAAATATAAATTAAGGGATTTATTATTTTGGTTTATATCTTAAAAATGTTTAATCCTCCTCAATTCAGTTATATAAAATGTACATTTCATATACTTTTGAGAGGTTTCCAGAGTAACAGATTCTCATATTCTACAACCTCCCTTTTAACTGTTCTCTCATGAAAAGGGACATGTCAAACAGTTGATGTGAATCTATTATTGTGGGGACTTCTTAAAAGTAATTGAATTGTAAATGTTATATCATAATTACATTGAGGAAGATAACATTAATTAGTTAACCTTGATGAAACATTTGTATAAAACTAAAGATGTTTGCCTGAGCAGGACCTTTAAAGGATTTTTCAAGTTGCTTTGACTTACTAAACTTCAGGTGCCCTTCCCATAGAAGGCAGCTGTGTCCCAACCAGGATTCAGTGTATCAATTCTCAGGTGTCGCTGCCACTGCCCTGAATCCTCCCTCAATCCCTTTGTAGCCTCCCACAGGAGTGCACTGAGTCATTAGATGATTTGGCATTCGAATATTTCATGCTAAGCTCAGAACCTATTAGGAATGAGTACTTACCATGCCGAATCATAGCACAACAGAAGGATACTGTGTCCTTCACATAATGAATATCTTTCTTTTTTATTTTTTGTCACATAGATTTTTTTCCCCACACAGTGTTTCACCAGATCCAATTAAAGAATGGCTCGTTGCAACATCACAATACAGTTTTTCCTTTCCTGAAATATTATTCTTCCTCTTTTTTTTCAGACAGAAATTACATCATTATTAACTCTGCCTCTCCTGAGTATAAACAGGACATTGTAGATATAGGGGAAGTAGGGTATGGGGTAAGCTATTACAAAATAACAGTGATAGGTCTAAAAAAAAGATTATTTGGTAACTATTTGCCTAAAAAAGGCTGTTAGTGTTGTGAATGTTTGATTTTTTTTATTTTTCAGTTATCCATTAAAGATATCATCATATATGATATAATTTAAAATGAAATGTAATGGCAAATACTTTATCAACTAAAATAAAAAGTAAACATACAATAATTGCTAATCCCCCATGGGGCTCTGGATATAATGTTTTCAGCCTAAAGCTATGTGGTTTGTATGTTTAGAGGAATGCAGACCTTACGAATTAATTAGGCTGATTAGGCTAATGTCAAATTTGTATTTACAAATGTTTCTGAAAAAAATGATCACATATATAGGGGTCAGCGTGGAGAATTTTTGCGATGTTGGTCACGCTTTTGCGTCCCTCGTGAGGCGAGCAGTCAACCGCAAGCCTCACGATGCGAGGCGAGCGGGGGGAGAGAAGGGGAAAAGGAGATACAGAGGAGGGAGAGGGGGGGAGGGAGAGGGGGAAAGGAGACACGGGGGAAAGGAGGAACAGGAGAGAGAGAGGAGGGAATGAGACACAGAGGTGGTAAATGGAGGAAAGGAGACACAGGGGAGGGAGAGGGGGGAAAGGGAGAGGGGTAAAGGAGGTACAGGAGAGGGAGAACGGGGAAGGAGACACAGGGAGGGAGAGGGGAAAGGAGGGGAAAAAGTGGCACAGGTGAGGGAGAGGGGAAAAGGAGACAAAGGGGAGAGAGGGGGAAGGAGACACAGGGGAGTTAGAGGTGGGGAAAACGTATTCCCGTCATTTTTGACAGGCAATTTCCTAGTAAATAATATAATATTCATATATGAATGAAATAATACAGCTGCTGCAGCTCAAGGAAAGGGAATCTTGGATTTTTATCTTGGTGTCTTTTTTTAAGGACCAACCATTTTTCATACTGCTAGCCACCTTTATAACGACATTTAATTGTCCTATTATTATGTGTCTTTACATCCACATAAATAATGTATCATCTATCATTGCCATATCATGCACCACACCTGTTATAAAGCCAGTTAATGAATATGCAAGTGGTCCCGGATTACAGACGAGAAACATTCCTGAAAAAATCTTTAGGTTGGATTTGTATGTAACTCGGATGCCTGAAAAATGACAACAACAACAATAATGGCTCATATGTGGAAATAATAATACAGTGTAATAATAATAATACCCCTGTACTGTAATAATAAGTTACAGAAACTGTAGTGCTATTTCATATAATTCATACAAGCAGAACATACTGATACAAAAAGCTGTGGGAGCTTGTTCTTAAGTACAGGTTGTGTGTAACCCGGGGACCTCCTGTACTTTTCTTTTTGTAAAATAGCACTTTTTTTCTGAGTCTGCATACAAGGAAGAGGCCTCTTATCCTATGATTTCTTGAATTTATCCTTGTGGCTGAACAGGAAGAATTACTCTCCTGCTTCTGAAAGCCTGTATATACTAACTATGACTGCTAATATTGTTAGATTGTTATATACATCTCAAACATGTGAAGTTTTTCCTAAACTACAATAGCCTTCTAACAGTGTGTACCAAATATAATACCAAGACCTTGCCATTCAGATTGTGAAATAAGGAAGTTCTGCGAAAATAAACAGTATTTTTATTCTAGAAAGACAAGATACAAATCAGATAAAACCTACACAATTTTATGGCTGCATTTAATAAATCAGCTTTCCTAGGTAAGAAAGGTTAATGTGTTTATACTGCATAATTGGAAGCCATCATGGTGATTAAAATGATATTGTATATGAGCTTTCTGGGTCACTGGGTACATTTGTGGTGCACTGCATTAAGACTTGTTTTTTTTATTGGCATAGAATAGCAGATTGCACAGGCAGTGGTGTGTCTGTATTAATTTGAGAAATAGACACGTGATTACTCTCAGATTATGACTTTATATTTACCATAGTTATATAAAGTTGTCCATTACTTGCTACTGAAACAGCTGGGAGACATGCCTTAAACTGTAGTTGTCACTTTCCATACAGTTCCTGTCTTTGTACTACTGGATGCATAGCTTTCATTTGCAAGGTACCCTGTTCTGTCTAGACTATTTTTATCATGTTCCAATGTACAAAATTCTTAACTCATCTTTTTCAGATTGCACACCACCACCTTTCCAAGATCCTTTAATTTAAAGGGACATTGAATTTATCAGTGCTGCTCTACATCATCACAGCACCAAAAAACTAAATAAAAGACGTTTGACTTTTTTCTAAAGCAAAGCACCGGGTAGTATCCTGGAATAAAGAGGCACTCTTAATTTATTAAGGGAAGAGAGCAATTATTTGTTTTTATATAAAATTGATATCTCCCTAGGAGGTGATCTGACTACTATATATATATATATATATATATTTATTGACCCCTTGAATAGGGGGGCCCAAATTATTTTGGCTTTGCCTTCACTACTTCCATCACTACACTCATGTCTAAAGCTCCTTGACTCTGCAGGGTGTGAAAAGAAAAACAACTTCAAGTATTCTGTAAATTTTGGTTTGCTGCAAGAAATTCCATTTTCTTTTCCTTTGTTTTCTGAAGACACACAAGTCCAAAAAAGAAAAATTTAAATGGGGCATTATAATGAAGAGAGTATATTCACATTTAGAGGGAGATTTAATTTATGATCCCTGTCACAACCCTCTGTTCGTTTGACTTGAAAAGGTCAGCAAGACCTATACACACCTACCCGTATGTTGTAGGTTCTTTTTATCCCCTCATACAGGATAGCACAAGTTGCCGATTCTTCAAACAGTTGCAGTTTCAGGAAAAGCTACCAGGTACCCAGACAAGTTGCAGAAAATAATTTCTGGTTAAATAAAACAATAAATGTTTTCCGTCTGAATGAAACACACCATCCTAATGTGTCCCACGCAGAACAAAAACTTATTTTTCAGACCACATCTTTATACAGTTAATCCACCAATCACCACTATCACCTTCATTGGATGAAATGTCTACCTGGCACCAGAATTATTGGTTATTGTATAACAGAATTATAAAGAGGCCTTATGAATAAGTGCAGTTCCTTCTGTGGCCACATGGAGATACAGTCCCTGGTCATATACTGTATTAGCCTTAAGGCCACACAGGACAATGCACTAGGAGTGTCAAGTTACTCTCTGCACATGGGCACAGGGCATATGCCAAAACCAGTTCTTTCCAGTTTTAGCCATATATTGGAATATCCTTTGTCTGGACTTCTAATAACCAATGAAGTAAAAGAGGAAGTAGTATCAATGAGTAGGGTTGAACTAAGGACTTAAAACAGTGAGCCAAAATCTCTTGATCTCTCTTGTTCTATTCATCTGCACATTTGAAGGAGTGGTAACTCAAGTTTATACCCAGACACAGAATTACAAACACACCTAGCCCTGGTAACACACAGAATGCTTTCTGCTAATTTAAGGAATGTTATTAGTATTAAGATATTTATGTATGTAATATATTAATGTATTTGTAGCCTAATTTAATAAATTGTAAATTGTAGGAAACAAGAAGTGTGGACCTTATTTATACACTTTGAATCTCGGAGGGCGAGAAAGCATAATCATTATTATGATCACGATCAATATTATGATTAACTAGCGAATTGCCCGTCAAAAAATTACGGCAATAGAATTGTAAGTCAAGGAATGGTGTTTGGCACACAAAGTAAGTGTTTTGGTTGTGTGAGTACCTTTGGCGCTGTTTGCGAGCCTCGCAGTGAGCACCTTTGGCGCACATTGTGTGGCTGGCAATGAGCGCCTTCGGCGTTGATTGCGAGCCTCTAGGTTGGTGTTTTTTGGAGCCCGTTTGGCACTGATTGCAAGGTCCATGATGATGGCCTTTTGGCGCTCATTGTGAGTGTCTCCTCTGGTGTAGTTTTGCTCCTGTGAGCACCCTTGGTGCTTGTTGTGAGGCGTGCAGTGAGCGCCTTTGGTGTTTATTCCGATCGTGTGGTGTGATGTTTTTTAAAGTTTTCTGTATATGTATAATTAATTACTGTAATTAATTAAATCATAAATTAATATACTTTACCTATTTGTAATGAATATATGCAGCAACCAATATGCTGAAGAGCTAACAATCTGATTTGATGTTCCTGCAGCATACAATGTAGATTTGCATTGTTGGTGACCTGAGGTGTAAGTGTCAGCAATGTGTGAAGTGTATAGTGTAAATAGGCTGCGTGCGTGAGGGGAAACCGTTTGTGTAGTTTTTGTAATGTGAATGTTAGTATGTGCAAGTGAGTGGTGTAAAATGGCGGCGATTGTGTATGGGTCTGGATGATTTTGCGTCCTTCGTAATAGTGTATTTTATACCTCGTAAGGGCCTGTCTAAAAGTCATATGTGTGTGGTGGATTTTTGCGTGTTTAGGGGTCGTGTAGCCTCGTTTTCGTTTTTTCGGGGCACATTTTTTTCTCGCTAAGGGGATTTTCTAGTGGCAAAACTCTGGAATTTGGACTTAAATTGATGTATAACATCACTTCCAGACCTCCTGGGTGTCCCCCCTTGCTGTGTGTGATGTTTTTTTTTTTTTTTTTGTATTTAGTGGGGTTTTCGTATTTTTCAGTGTGCGTGGTTAGGCCGTTAAAATCTTATTTTTTGCGGCTTGTATTTTTTTTTATGTAAGTCATGGTTTCCTTTTACAAGTGTTACGGGCCATAATTTTTTTCATGCAATTTTTTCATGCAAGTGCTGCGGGTCTTGCAGTGTGAATTGTGTATTGGAGTTTTGTGTTGATGTGTAGTCCCGCAGGTCGTAGGTATGATGTTAAAGACGTGCGTGGTCGTATGGGTTGAGCGCCTACGGTGAGCATCTCCGCCAGCGCAGGGATCTTTGGCTCACCCTGCCTAAATGCTACGGGGTCGTAGGGATGAGCACTATGGTGCTAATCTCCACAAGCGCAAGGATCGCCTTTGGTCTGCAGTTTCCCCATTTCTTTACCAACGGATTTTAGCAAGCCCGGCTCCTGACAACTATATATGTGATACTATAGTAAATTAATTAATAAGGTACACATTTGTAACATTGGTCAAACATACATTTCACACCTTAGTTCCCCTTTGAAATACCGCATATGGGCCAGGTCTGTCTCCAAGGATTTGGTGCCATTTCCTTCCTGTGTCTAGGAAGAGGTCTAGGGTATGCGGTGAACCTAGTGGCCAATACTGGAGTTGAATGGTAAGCTGGCATACCTTCTGACTAGGGAGAACACAGCAGTAGAGCTCTGTGACTTCAGGGAGCTATGGGGTTGGATATACCCACTCCCTAATCAACCTTCCCCTGACTATATTGAGTCACAGGGAACTTGGTTAAGGGGTTTGTGATGGGACCCGGGTGTATTCACTTTTCAGGGTTGACCAGGACTTTCAGGGTTGACCAGAATTCTATACAGTCAGGTTCCTTTCCGAATGAATGGGTCAAGTACTTCTTACTTTGTGATTAATACAAACATAACCCTAACTTTAAGAATACATTCAACAAAGTCAGTGGTGTGCAACAGGGCCCTTCAACTTTTGAATTTTGATAAACGTGTATTTCCCCTGTTCTTATCCCCTGTACAGCACTACGGAATATGTTGGCGCGATACAAATAAAAGATAATAATAAAAATAATGTTGCTCCACCTGCTGGCTGATTCATGCCGCTGTGCTGGAGGGCAGATAACAGGAAGTTTGTGTAAAACTAAAACATTTATCCCTGAAGAGTTCGTTTAAAAGTTTAGGTGGAACGTGCACTTTAAAAAAGAAAACACTGTCAATTTTTGGCAAATATCTTCTTTTAGACAAAACAATTAAACAATATAACAATTGAAATATATGTAAACGTGAATTTTCGACTTATCAGGCTATGCTTTTTTGAATATGTGTTGAAAAAGACAGGGGACACTAAAGCTAAAGTAAGACCTGTTTGGTCAGTTTTGCAGTAAATAGTAAATAGGGAGAGGACGCTTTACCCAAAATATTGGTAGAAACGTGTAAAGGACAAGTGGCTGCTCCACAGTATCAGAGAACACAGACAGGTCAAACTACATAATAATGGCTTGTCAGTGATTTCACATTCTGCAGTGTGAGACTTGTTCTGAGTAATGATTCAGACACTGAACTCTACAAACTGCAGAGGAGTTGAGTTGCCTGATGTGGTATTTTGACTTTATTTCAATTGCAGTATTTCTCCAGAACACTTTGCTTTCAAAACTCTCTCCTCCGCAGGTGGCTTCATTTAAATGCAGACTGGGAAGAACTCAAAAGAGGGGAAACATTCTACAAAAGGTCCAGACATTACAGTGTCTGGAGTAGAATAGGCTGAAAGCTGATTAACCCTCTCTACACTAGTGGAAACTGCAATATAATATTAAAGCAGTGAGTGTGATGGCAGATAAGAAACAAAAGGCCCATCTACTCTATCTATTCCATCTACCTAAATGGCTTGGCTTAATGAATTGTGAGAGTGAGTGGCTGGCCGCTTATCCCACATGCCCACACACATATAGCTTGGTGGGTGTTTATCTTTGAAATGTTAGATTAATCACATGGTAACTGACTGTAATATTAAATGGCAACACATATATTAAATTTTAATCTTTGTTGAAAGTAGTTAAGTACTGCAATGGAGAGAAAAATAGAGACACAGGAAACACATTGCAATGTTCACCATGAAAATAAAAATATTTTGCCTTCATTGATATGACTGAAGGCAATAAAAATTATAAGTAAACTGCCTTCATTGATATTACCGTGTATAATATTTAGCAGATATAAAAGCAAGTTCCAGTTTACAGCAGAAAAAATAAGGACAAATCAAGTAAAGACATTCAGACATACCTATAAACATAACGGCCATGCTGACAATTTTTTAAGTCAAGCTTTTAATGTAGATAGAATAGGCAGATGAATTGCCTCTATTGTTTCGTATCTACTGTCAAATTTATCTTTATCTGCTAAAAAATAAACACAAAAAATTATTGTGGAGAACATTGCAAATATATTTATCACCTTTGTATTCCCTGTGCACCCCATTTATATATTATGAATCTGAAATATATAACAATGTTAATGCAATATAGTGTGAAGCAGGTAAAGGGTTAAAATGAACACATAAAGGACACAGTCTTTTTTGTAAGTGATGTTTCACTGCCTTAATGGATCTGCTGTCTGGTGAAGTCAGGTAGAATACTGTCTGGACTAAATCTTTGACTGATTATGCATTTTTCCCCCTATCTCTTCACCCCGGATAGATTCATCATCCCAATTTGTCAAGCTGGCGAGATTCCAATTAATTACACAACCAAACAACTCAGACTGCGTCAGGTCCTGTCAAGCTGCCCCAGTCCCTCATTTACTGTCTCCCAAGCCCAGGAGTTAGTCCCCTTCTGGTAATTAATTTGATGAATGCTCTAGTAGTGCAATGGGTGGTGGAGAGGAATTTCTCTCTGTATCTTCCCTCCTGCTCCCTCCACAGTGGACTTTCTGTACTTATTTCAAAAGCCTTTGGCAGGTTGGATGCCTCAGTAATTAAGCGGAGACCAAGATATATTGATACCATGCCTTATTATTAAATAAACACAACAATGTAACACTACAAGTAAGTAAGATGTTTACAGGTTATAAGCTCCTGAGTATTAAGCTGCTTCTTGTCATAGGAACAATAAGAGGAAAACTTGCCTGTACCTTAAAGGATCGGTATCACAAGGACTTAAAAGACCACAATGGGTGATTTTTTTTCTATATAGTCTGTTAATCAATTAAACTTGATCATTTACAAAATATTTTTACATAACAAAACAAATAAACACAACATTTTCATTCTTATATGCAAATATTCTTCACTGCGAGGTTGTATTTTTTTTTTTTTTTTTGCGTTCTGATCTTAATCTACATTCTCAGGATGGTGTGTCTTTGGAAAAAAGATAAGCCTTACGTTATACATAATGAAAGCACTGGCAGTTATGGCTGCCACATTCATATTAGGCAAATAGAAACTTTCTATGCAGTCTAGACCAACTTCTGGAAGACGATCAGCAGAAAACATAATGGTAGATTCTATGGGTGTAGGAGCCAGAATAATTATGGGGCGATACAGCTCATTGTATACACAAGCCATGAAAATAGCTTATATATACATACATACAAACAGAGAAAAATCTGGAGCAGACTTGTCCCCGCCATCCCCCCCAGTTCCTACACCCATGGTAGATTCAACCACAGCATAATTTCATATAAAAGAAAATAATTGAAAGACTGTATTTTTTACAATGTAAATTGTGTTGCATTTTCAAATGCAATATTTTAAAAGCTTATACTTTTAATATAAGACTACTTTAAATATGTTCTTCTACCTACACTCAAGTATATAATGCCATTATAAGTAAACTAGCAAATTTAAACACGAGTGTGTATGTCTTTGTGAGTGAGTGTGTATGTCTTTGTGAGTTATGAGCCTGTATGAGTGAGTCTGTGTCAGTGTGAGTGAGTGTGTATGTCTATGTGAGTGAGAGTGTGTCTGTGAGTGTCTGTGTGAGGGTCTGTGTAAGTGTGTGAGAGTGTGTCACTGGGCAATTCACTGGGGCTGGGGGAAGTCACGGGGCAATTCACTGGGACTTGGGGAGGGCATGGGGCAATTCAATGGGGTTGGAGGGCAATTCACTGGGGCTAGGGAAGGTGAAAGGGCAATTCACTGGGGCTGGGGGAGGTGATTGGACAATTCACTGGGGCTGGGGGAGGTGAGTGGGCAATTCACTCGGGCTGGGGGAGGTCACAGGGGCAATTCATGGTCTGGAGGGCAATTCACTGGGGCTGGGGGAGGTGATGGAGGCAATTCAGTGGGGGTGGGGGAGGTCACGGGGCAATTTGCTGGGGGAGGTCATGAGGAAATTCAGTGGGGCTGGAGGGCAATTCCCTGGGGTTGGGGGAGGTGATGGGGCAATTTACTGGGGCTGGGGGGAGGTGATGGGACAATTCACTGAGGCTGGGGAAGGTCATGGGGCAATTCACTGGGACTGGAGGGCAATTCAATGGGGCTAGGGGAGGTCACTGGGCAATTTACTGGGGCTGGTGGAGGTCACAGGGCATTTCACTGAGGCTGTGGGAGGTAACGAGGCAATTCCTTGGGGCTGGAGGGCAATTCACTGGGGCTGAGGGAGGTGATGGGGCAATTCACCAAGGCTGGGGGAGGTCATGGGGCAATCCACTGTGGTTGAATGACAATTCACCGGGGCTGGGGGAGGTCATGGGGCAATTCACTGGTGCTGGGGGAGGTGATGGAGCAATTCACTGGGGCTGGGGGAAGTCACGGGGCAATTCACGGGGGCTGGGGGAGATCACGGGGGCAATTCACTGGCACTGGGGTGGTTTCTGGGGCAGTTCACTGGGGCTGGGGGAGATCACTGGGTAAAACAATGGGGCTACGGCAGGTGATGGGGCAATAAACTGGGGCTGGGGGAAGTCTTACCTTGGATATTATGTACATAAGATAATCAGTGAATGAAGGGACAAAGACCTTGTTCTTGTTATTACAGAAATATGAAGGAAGGCGGCAGCTCAATTCCCAGACCAAAAAGATACAATGTATTATGTATGCTAATTTTTGCTGGGAATTCCAGGGGGTGTCAACATTGATAGAAAACTGTTTGCAAATGCGAGAAATTCAGCAAACTTTAGGATAACTGTTTAAATGTTTATTTGGGTATTTTTTTTCATGCAAACTACTAATTCTCCTCTATCAGCTCACTTACATATACCTTACATATTGCAACCCTCTACAATCAAGTAGTTCAAAAGTGAGTAATAAGTCATAGCTCTAAATAACTGGGCTTGTACAACTTTTATTATGCTGAATACATTATACTGTACTTGATTTGTTTTATCACTACAGCATCTCTTCCATCCCGGTAGAAATTATGATTCATGTTTCGCTTTATTTAGAATGATTAATAATGTACAGTATGGAGAGAAGCTGAAGAGAGAGACAGATACCTTAACACGATGTCATGCAAATTCCAAGACATGTTAAAAATCTAACTTTTACATATAGGGTACGGGTTTCATGTGATTGACTCCTAGCTGATGTGGTAGGGAGAACAAAACATTACTAAAGGGCTATCCTGAAAGTAAAAATGGACCAATGTTTATTAATAATATTATCTTATTTGCTGTAACAATTCTATTTTCATTCCAAATATACAGATTTCTCAGGGAGACAGTAAAAAAAACAACACATTTTTGTAACAAGAGAGAATGCTAGAACGTGTGAGAGATGTAGCAAATATCAGTTGTCAGATACTGTTTATCCTCAGTTTTGGAGGAGCGAGATCTGTCATTCCTGATGGTGAAGGACAAGAGTGTGAAATGGATTTCTATGCTCTATTTGTGTGGGAGCTGGATGTTTTTAATCATGACAGGTGAAGTACACATTAACTGTGTGAGACACTTTCCTTTGGAAAACAAAAATAAAATGGTTCCCTCTCTGAAGGATGCAGAAAATGAACCAAAATGGCCATCTTAGCTGCAATCCTTCAGGTGTCATATATACTGAACGACGCGGAGGCTGCACAGGCTGCCTGGGTCAGCCTGTAGCGTCACGTGACCCAGCGGAGCCTGTGAGGCTATTAGCCAATCAGGAGCGTCGGGGGGCGTGTCGGAAGCCCGTTTCGCGCCATTGAACACAGCAGCGCGGTCTCCCGACTGGATGGACGGAGGTCTGAGGTCCTGCAGCTAAAACTAAAGTAGGAAGGTTTAATTACTGAGATTTCACCCCAGCTTACCAGCATATAAGGGGATATCACTGTTGAGGCTATCTTTGTCCGTTTTTGTCTTTTTTCCTCCTCCGTTTTTGTGTGTGTGTGTGTCCTTGTCTCCCTGTGAGTGTGCTGTGTCTGTGTGTGTTCCTGTGTCTGTGTGTGCCTGTATTTCTGCTTGTTGTTCCCCCTGTTTGTTCCCCTGTTAGCATTTACTATGGATCCAGAAGGCTTAGAGGCCTTACTGGCTGAGGTTAGGACCCGTGCCTTAAGCCAAGGGGTCAGGTGGGTGCAGGACAGGCTGGGACCTCCCATGCCTTCTGCGCTTGGAGCTCAGCACATTGTACAGGAACAGCCTGCGGTGGCTGGTGTCCTAGCCAATTTTGATGCCTCCAGGGAAACTTTTTCCCATCCCACCACTGTAGGGCTGCCAGACCCACGTCCATCGGGTAGCAGAGACACCAGAGATGGGGGGGTTACAGGTCAGGGCGGCCGGGACCCCATACCCCCCAGGCAGGCGAGCGCCAGGATCACGGGCGGTGGGGGTGAGGGCCTAGCACTCCGGCCACCACCTGCCAACTTGCCTAAAGGTCCTAGGCCGCGACAAAGGTCACGAAACACCCCTCTAACACCCCGTAAGGGGGGTGCAGGGGGTAAGAGAAAAGCCGGGAGTCCTAAAAAGGCTCCTACAGGCCCTCACTGTGCCAAGCAGACGGTCCCTGGGGTTTCCCTCATTAACAGTGCTTCTGGTACTTTACAGGGACGCCCAGCTGGCAGTGAGAGGAGCATGGCGACGACGAGAGAGAGAAGAGACGGGGTCATCAGAGAGATGAATAGCCAAGACAGCATGGTCATGATTGATGACATGCCTGTGACAGCGGCAGTGGCGAGGCTAGGACGCCCCACTCGAGCTAAGAAGGCTACGAGCAGGTACAGTCCGCTGCTATTTACGCACACACCGCTAAGGCGTAGCAGAGTAGAGACTGAGGGCGATACGGTTAGGCCACAGCGCAAAGGGTCTACGACTGACCAACAGCTGGATATTCCAACGCCCGAGGAAGTCTCAGGGGACCCCCTACAGGGGGCGGCGGAGGCAGTGCTAGCCTACTCCAGCCGCGCAAGCTTAGCTGACCAGGACCCTTTCTCAGACGAGGAAAGGGCGGTATGGGCGCGGGCATGCAGGTCGCGGAGAGCTAGTGACTGTTCTTCTTGTACCCACAGATCCAGAAGGAGATCCAGGTCTAGAAGCAGAAGATCTTGTCGGTGCAGCTGTGCTTGCACGGGATCTGAGAGGAGAAGCCCGCGGAGGGCCAGACGGTCAGAGTCCCCGGAGCTTCAGGAGAGACGCGGGGATACTCCGTTGGCTGTATCTACTCCAAAGCTTCCAGAAGCAGGTGAGCGCTCAGAATTGAGCTGCGCAGCAGACAAGGGTGGTTTTATTGGGTCATTAAAGACTCTATTAGCTGCCCATAACATTGCGGTTAGCGAGCGCGAAATGGGAGCTTGGATAGGGGGGCTAGCAAAGGGTGCATGGTCCCAGCCAGCAGCGGTAGTGGCGCCAGTGAGCGCGAGCGAGGCGCTAGCTAGCTTGCGCGCGCCCGAGCCGGTAGGCAGCGCAATAGCAGCAGTTGGGAATAACACTGTGGGAGTTACCGACGCAGCCATGAGGCCTATAGTCCTCTGCTCGTTGGATAATTTAGGTGCACACCTTCCACAGGATGTAAAGGAAAAGATCTGGAGGAGGGAATTTATAGAGTTGTTTTCCCTTCTCCCTATGTCTAGGCAAACAGACCTGGCCGAGAGGGGCCCCAGGGAGGGGAAATCCTTTGCTAGGCTACCCAGGACGATTGATACCTGGCTGCAAGCATTTTCTATTTGGGCTTGCGTACTGTGTGAGCGGCACCCTGAACAGAGTTCGGGATTGTTCGTTTACATAGACGAAATTCGGAATGCTCACAAGGTTTATTGGATCACAAGGTTTAATACAGCCTGGTGGCGGTACGATGAGGAATTCCGGCAATACTTGGCCTCAAGGCCAAGTATGGCGTGGAGCGACAAAGCGGTGGCGTATTGGCTAAACATCATGACACCCATGAGAGTCACGACGCCCTTTCGGAGCGGGGCCGGTGGAGCTAAGGGCCCCACCCACGCCTCAGGAGCAGGTCTTAAGACCTGTTTTTCGTACAACGAGGGGGTCTGCAGATGGGCACCTAACTGCAGGTTTAAGCATGCATGCTCAAACTGCGGAGGTGAACACCCCCTGTCTAGATGCGGTAGACACAAAGAGGGAGGCAGGGGCGAACCTCCTGCAAAGGGGCAGGACGCCCATACGCCTCCCCGACATGCTGCCGTGGCTAAAGCGCTACGGTAAATTGGCAGGCACCGCCGAAGTGGCGCACCTGTTGGAGGACGGGTTCCGAGAAGGATTCCGGATTCCATGTGGGGTCGACATTCAAGGTTTTCTTGTCCCAAACCTGAAGTCGGCTAGGGATTTCCCAGGGGTAGCCAAAGCTAAGGTGCTTAATGAGGTAAAATTGGGGAGGATGGCTGGGCCATTTGCGGCCCCGCCCATCCAGGGTTTAGTTGTGTCTCCACTTGGGGTGGTCCCCAAGAAGGAGAAGGGTAAATTTAGATTGATCCAGCATCTCTCCTACCCCAGAGGTCGTTCGGTAAACGATGGCATATCAAAAGACCAGGCTACTGTGTCTTACGAGTCATTTGACCGGGCGGTCGATCTGGTGAGGAGGGAGGGCCAGGGGGCCCTTATGGCAAAAGTGGACATCGAGGCAGCATTCAGATTGCTCCCCGTACACCCGTCAAGCCATCGGTTGCTGGGGTGCTTCTTAGACGGAAGTTACTTCGTCGACTTATGTTTACCCATGGGATGCTCGATATCCTGTGCTTACTTCGAGGCCTTCAGCAAATTTTTACAATGGGTTGTGAGCATCGAGTCGGGGTACAAGAGTGTTACCCATTACCTGGATGACTTCCTTTTTGTTGGCCCAGCGAGAAACGACGCTTGCCGTTTCATGCTGGAGGTGTTCACCGAAATCTGTACAGAATTCTGGGTACCACTGGCCCATGACAAGACGGAGGGCCCTACGGAACAATTGACTTTTCTAGGGATTCGGATTGACTCCTGCAAAATGGAGTGCAGTCTTCCCTTAGAGAAGGTGGAGGACATGCAAGCCGAGATTACGGCGCTACGGGGCGCACAGAGGGTGACCCTGCGGCGGCTGCAATCAATATTGGGGAGGTTGAATTTCGCGTGCAGAATTATCCCCATGGGGCGGATATTCTGTAGACGGATGTCGCTGGCTACGGTAGGGATTGCGAAGCCGCATCATTTCCTAACAGTCTCTAGGGCCATGCGTGACGATGCAGAGGTCTGTACAGAATTCGGGGTACCACTGGCCCATGACAAGACGGAGGGCCCTACGGAACAATTGACTTTTCTAGGGATTCGGATTGACTCCTGCAAAATGGAGTGCAGTCTTCCCTTAGAGAAGGTGGAGGACATGCAAGCCGAGATTACGGCGCTACGGGGCGCACAGAGGGTGACCCTGCGGCGGCTGCAATCAATATTGGGGAGGTTGAATTTCGCGTGCAGAATTATCCCCATGGGGCGGATATTCTGTAGACGGATGTCGCTGGCTACGGTAGGGATTGCGAAGCCGCATCATTTCCTAACAGTCTCTAGGGCCATGCGTGACGATGCAGAGGTATGGGCGATGTTCCTTGCAGATTTTAACGGGCGGGTGGTCCTTCAAAAGGAGGGCACCACCAGCGCAGTGCTAGACCTTCAAACCGATGGTTCTGGACCGATCGGTTGTGGGGCGTATCTCCAAGGGAGATGGTGCGCTGCGGCATGGCCGGAGGAATGGGAAGAGGCGGGTTTACTGCTGAACCCTACATTCCTGGAGCTGTTTCCTATGGTGGTAGCAGTGCACTTATGGGGTCCTTGTTTCAGGGACAGGCGAGTCATTTTCCATTCGGGTAATAAGGGGTTGGTTGAAGCCGTGAACAACATCACGGCGGCATCCGTACCAGTGATTAGATTGCTCAGGCATCTTGTGCTATGTTGCCTTCGCTTGAACATATGGTTTCAAGCAAGACACGTGACAAATGTGGATAATGGAATTGCTTACGCCCTCTCTCGGTTTCAGGAGGATCGCTTCAGGGCGCTGGCTCCTCGTGCGAACGCCCTGGGGGAGCACATCCCCGAGGAGCTCTGGGAAATTGGAGCTGTCAGGTAACGAGACTCGTGAGACAGTCTGTTGCCCCAGCGACGTGGAACGCTTATAGACGCGTGTGGGCAAAATGGGATAGTCTAGAGGCACTGGCAGGTGGTGCCACGACGGAGGACAAGAGCGTAGGGATCCTGCTTTGGTACCTGCTGCGGTGCGCCGAGCAAGGCGAATCAAAACCCGTAGTAGGGAGACAGGTCACGGCGCTTGCTTTTATGTTTAAGCTTGCTGGGCAGAGGGACCTTACTAAGGAGTTTCTAGTGCGCAAGGTGGTGCGCGGAATGTTCAGCGGTGCGCAAAGGCCAGATAGTAGGCGGCCAATAACATTTGCGCTGTTGCTGAGATTGGCTCAGGAATTGGTGGTGGTTTGCAGGGACCCCTTTGAATCTCTACTTTTCCGAATGGCTTTTTCCCTGGCGTTCTTCGGAGCGTTTAGGATAGGGGAGTTAGTCGCGAACAGTAGACACGGTTCGGGGGGTCTGCAATTGGTGGATACCTGCCTCAGGGAAGGTACGGTGGTATTGTGGTTGCGGAGGTCAAAGACCGACCAAGTGGGTAAAGGAAGAGAAGTGGTTCTGCATCAGGTTGGCACAGAGTGTTGCCCATATGCATGTGTACTGGAGTACCTTAAGCAGCGACCGGTGGGACGGTGTTCGCTGCTGGTCCACGCCGATGGAACGGCACTGTCTATGTATCAGTTTAAAAGAGTTTTAAAAAGCGCACTGCATCGGCTCGGTTTCAAGCAGTCCGACTTTGGGACACACTCCTTTCGGATTGGAGCTGCCACTGAAGCGGCTAGGTTGGGGTTGCCCGACGCGACAGTAAATCGCATCGGGAATTGGGACTCAGACCGTTTTCGTTCCTATGTACGGCCAAATGCAGTGGTTTAATGGTGTTGCTTTCTACTTTCAGGGGAACAGAAGCAACTATGGATTGTGGGCCATTCCTACGTGTACTGGGCCCATAGGTTAGCCGCAGTTACCGAAGAAAAGGCACAACTGGGCTTTCCTGTTACGGACTTACGCGTAAGGTGGTGTGGCATTCGGGGTCTGCGATGGGCGCAGCTCGACGGTCTCTTGGAAACGTACGCGCAGCGTTACGGTCAGCCCAGTGTTATAATTCTTCATGCCGGCGGGAACGATTTGGGGACAGTTCCCATGAGACGAATGCTAAAGGTGATGAGACGAGACATCGAGAAATGGGTGAAGAAGTTCCCTGGCACGTTCCTTATCTGGTCTGAGATGATTAAGAGAAGATCATGGGGTAACGCGCGTGACCCAGTATGCTTAGATAAGGCTAGACAGAAGATAAACCAGCAGATTGCGAGCTTTGTGAGAAAACAAGGTTTCTCTGCCATCCGGTATAAAGATTTCGAACCGGTCGGCGCAGATGATTTTTTCGCAAAGGATAAGGTTCATCTTACGGAAATAGGGTATGAGTTGATGATGTTCGAGTTTAGGGAGAGTGTTTTGCGGGCCTTGGCTTTAATGTCTAGCATGGGGGGATCGCAGCCTCGGGAGGCGTCCCTCGCATGCTCCGTGGCGGGAGGTGAGTTGCCCGGCCCACTGGCCTAAGGGGGCGATGGCCCCACCTCACAGGGCGTGCTTAAAGATAAGCATTGGGGCTTTGGGCAGGGCTCAAAGCGTGAGGTCACTGTTCGTGGCCGGGCTCCTCCCCCGGAAGGAAAGGACTAAATTAGTCATCTAAATAAGTTACGGTTGTTTGTTTACATTGTGTCAAAATAAAGCTGTGGCCCGTTGTTTCTCCCAACTCAAGTTGTCGTGTCAGTTATTCCATCAACTAGCCTAAATGGATCATGCATGGGTCATGAACGACGCGGAGGCTGCACAGGCTCCCTGGGTCAGCCTGTAGCGTCACGTGACCCAGCGGAGCCTGTGAGGCTATTAGCCAATCAGGAGCGTCGGGGGGCGTGTCGGACGCCCGTTTCGCGCCATTGAACACAGCAGCGCGGTCTCCCGACTGGAATCCCACCCACCCACCCTGTATTTTGTTGTTAACAGATGTTATGGTTTATTCTTTAAAAAAAAAAAAAAAAAGTATATATAATATATATAATATAAATAAGAAATATTGAAATTAATATATAATTTTGGTTAAAGAATTCGGAGAAGTGGCTATTGTATGTTGTGTATTCTTAATTTATGTCTGTGCGGCGGGAGGTGAGTTGCCCGGCCCACTGGCCTAAGGGGGCGATGGCCCCACCTCACAGGGCGTGCTTAAAGATAAGCATTGGGGCTTTGGGCAGGGCTCAAAGCGTGAGGTCACCGTTCGTGGCCGGGCTCCTCCCCCGGAAGGAAAGGACTAAATTAGTCATCTAAATAAGTTACGGTTGTTTGTTTACATTGTGTCAAAATAAAGCTGTGGCCCGTTGTTTCTCCCAACTCAAGTTGTCGTGTCAGTTATTCCATCAACTAGCCTAAATGGATCATGCATGGGTCAAGTAAATGTAGTGGGAGAAACAGAATAGCTTCACTAATTGTACTTTTTAAAGTGGAAGGTTTAAAAGTAATTTGAGGAAGTACTTATTTAGTAAACAGTGGAATACCCTTCCAGGAGAAGTTGCTGGGACAGATAACAGTAAGGAAATTCATGAATGTCTGTGATATTTTCAAAGGATCAGAATGAATTAATTGTGATCTCATCATCACCTATAATCAGGTGTGAGCAAAGCCTGCAAGATGTGTTCTGCCCAAGCGTTACTCACATCCTGATTGGTGTACTTATCAAAAGAATTGCGCAACTGTGCAGGCCAGCCGCGCTAATGCTCATACAAGCTAATGTGACTGTGCAGTCAGGGACCAGCCGCACTACTGAGTCTGCACAGGAGATAAAGGGAGAGGGAGCCATAGAAAGGGAGGGAGAGAGAGAGAGGGGGAGAGAGAGAGGGAGGGAGGGAGAGAAAGAAAGAAAGGGAGAGAGAGAGAGAAAGGGAGGGAGGGAGAGAGTGAAAGGGAGGGAGAGTGAAAGGGAGGGAGGGGTAGAAAGGTGAGGGAGGAAGAGAGACAGCTAGAGAGAGGCCACAGAGAGAGACAGAGGGCACAGAGAGAGAGAGAGACAGAGCAGAGAGACAGCGGGCGCACAGAGAGAGAGAGGGGGCGCACAGATAGGGAGCGGGCACACAGCACACAGAGAGGGTGCACAGAGAGAGAGAGAGAATGTACAGAGAGAGAGGGTTCACAGAGGGAGAGAAAATGCACAGAGAGAGACACAGTGCACAGAGAGAGACAGCTCAGAGTAAGCTTCACTGGCACTACAAAGTGCTGCTCTGTGGATGTTTTCAATAGGAAATATTGCAGCCTCAGCAATATGCAGCCTTATCAAACTCCTTTGCCGTCACTGAGAATTGTTGAACAGATTTTGGGAAATAATCAAGTTTGCATTATTATGTATGTTCACATTTGAGTGAAGACTTTCAAATAATATTGAAATCTGACTAACTTTGCCTTCAATTGCCTGATTTTAAATATATTTTTTAAGCAAATGTTGTCATATCTATAAAGGGGAAATAATATTAAAATAGCCAGATAAATGAAGTTCTTCTGTACAGCCCAATTTTTTTACATAATTGTTTGTATAATGCATAGAGAAAATATGGTAGCAGGGTTTATAAAGATATTCTCACTGCTTCTTCTTGATCGTTTCGAGGGGCGGCCCATCCATTGGGGCGTCAGGGCAAACGCCCCCCCAAATATTTTCTTCACCCTGCAATAAAAAAACACAACAATGTATTAGTAATAACCCAAAAACAATTAAATATAAGGTGTACATCATTATTCAAGTCTCAATACAGTATTAAAATGAAGTAAAGTTAGTAAAGGGACACTGTCACTTTAAGATAACCCTTGCGCTATATTAACTAATGCTGTGTATCTATATTATAGCCCCCTGCACCCTGTGTGATCATATTACACTAGTACACTAACCTTTAGACTCTTCTCTTCTCTTCAATGAGTCCTGGCCTGGCTCCCTGACCGTTAATGCATGCCGCCCACCATCACAGTGACGATATGCATGGGCGGTCATAAATGTATCAATTAATGACTGACAGTCTTCCATCATTGACCAATCAATGATGGAAGGTTGTACAGTTACTAAGAGAACAATCTAAACCCACCCATACCGTTAGCCCTGAGCGCCCGCCAGCAAATAGGGCCTCGAGTTTACATTTTGATTGACTGATACAGTCAATAAAACCACCAGTTGCCTGTCCCTTTCCCCTTTCTGTTTCCTGACCCTGCTCACGCTGAGACTGAGAGACCTCCCTGGCTGAATCTACTCACATCTGCTCTGCTGCCTGCCTAACACAGTAAGTCTACCTGGCACCTGCCCTGCCCCTGGCCAAACCAAACCCCTAGTAGCCCCTAATAAAAGTTAGGGGTGACCAGTTACCCCACTATGCCTGCCTGGCCTGCCACCTACCCAGCCACCCACCAACTACCACCGATGACCCTAGGCCTGCAATGCCTGGTGCCACCCCCAGCCATCACCCCCATGTGGCCTGTGCCACCCCCGATCATGCCTGCCCTATGCGATGCCATCATGCCACCGCCCGATTACCCCGATCACGGGATCGGGGTAGTCGGGTGGTGAGCGGGGTGGCACAGGCCCACATGGGGGTGATCGGATCACCCCCTTGATGAGGCCTGTGCCACCCCTGATCACCTCCATGTCGCCGCCCTATGCCACCCCCGAGGCCCGATCACCACCACCCCGATGCGGCCTATGCTATGACACCGCCCGATTACCCCGATCACGGTGATCGGGGTATTCGGGCGGTGAGCGGGGTTGCACAGGCCACATGGGGGTGGATGTTCACCCCCATGAGGCCTGTGCCACCCCTGATCGTGGCCTACGCGGTCACCGACCGACCGATGGGCGCCTGAGCGTGACCGACCCCACCCAACTACCTACCTAGCACCCCCCCCCCCACCCTATTTTTATTCCATTTTTAGAAGTAACAGGCATGTACATGTGCCTGTCACTTTTAAAGATAAAATAAAAATAAGGTAAGGGAAAAACAATACAGTAAACACACAGTAACACATTATTATTACAAAAGTAAACAGCTTTAAACAAACCTTAATAAAAATAAAATAAACAACAGCACATACTTACCTGTCAAATTGACCCCTCCAGCGTTGGCCTTCTGTCCTCTGGATATAGTCATGAAAATAATCCAATGTTGATCGAAGCCCATGTCAAATAATCCAATGTTGATTGAAGCCCATGTCAAATAATCCAATGTTGATTGAAGCCACTGGTCAAATAAATAATCCAATGTTGATTGAAGCCACTGGTCCAATAATCCAATGTTGATTGAAGCCACTGGTCAAATAATCCAATCTTGATTGAAGCCATTGTCCATCCATCCATTCTGGCCCATTGAAAGAAGCCTCCACCAAAAAAAACCTGACACTCTAAAAAAAAAAAAACAACAAACTAACAGAGCTCCTCCTACAAGGAGCCCTCCCGCGATTAATTGATTTTTTCCCACGGTCTGCTTTATATACTAATTTTTGAAGGACTCTGATTGGCTGAAATTTTTGATTGACATCGATTTCAACCAATGAGAGTCTTTAAAAAATTAGCAAATCAGCAAGCAGGTATGGAAGCCTGTAAGGGTAAAAAAGGTTAGTGTGAACTTGTTTGACCCTGTATGTATTATACATATTACAGGGCTATTTTATGTGATATACATGTTACAGGATAATATCCTGTAACATGTATAGCCAAAAAATAGCACTGTAATATGTATAAAAAATAATGTGTAATAGAAATGCATGAACAATATAATATAATAAGTAATAAAGAACATCAATTAATCAAATAATAAATATCAATTAATATATATTGTTTTATGTATATGTTTATGTATATTTATGTGTATTTTTTATGCGTATATATATATATTTGTATATATTTATATATATATAATATATATATATATATATATATATATATATATATATATATATATAATATATATATATATATATATAAATATTGATTGATAGATATATTGATTGATATATATATATATATATATATATTTATATATATTTATATATATAATATATATATATATATATATATATATATATATATATATATATATTGATTGATAGATATATTGATTGATATATATATATATATTTATATATATATATTTATATATATATATAATATATATATATATATATATATATTGATTGATAGATATATTGATTGATATATATATATTTATTTATTTATTGTGATATATTGATATCAATTGATATATATATATATATATATATATTTTTTACAATTTGGGCCTATATGGTCCCAATTTGTTATTTAGGGTTTTTAAGGTGCGGTTGGGGCCTATATGGTCCCAATTTGTTATTTAGGGTTTTTAAGGTGTGGTTGGGGCCTATATGGTCCCAATTTGTTATTTAGGGTTTTTAAGGTGCGGTTGGGCCCTATATGGTCCCAATTTGTTATTTAAGGTTTTTAAGGTGCGGTTGGGGCCTATTTGGTCCCAATTTGTTATTTAGGGTTTTTAAGGTGTGGTTGGGGCCTATATGGTCCCAATTTGTTATTTAGGGTTTTTAAGGTGCGGTTGGGGCCTATATGGTTCCAGTTTGTTATTTATGGTTTTTAAGGTGCGGTTGGGGTCTATTTGGTCCCAATTTGTTATTTAGGGTTTTTAAGGTGCGGTTGGGGCCTATATGGTCCCAATTTGTTATTTAGGGTTTTTAAGGTGCAGTTGGGGCCTATATGGTCCCAATTTGTTATTTAGGGTTTTTAAGGTGCGGTTGGGGCCTATATGGTCCCAATTTGTTATTTAGGGTTTTTAAGGTGCGGTTGGGGCCTATTTGGTCCCAAATTGTTATTTATGGTTTTTAAGGTGCGGTTGGGGCCTATATGGTCCCAATTTGTTATTTACGGTTTTTAAGGTGCGGTTCGGGCCTATTTGGTCCCAATTTGTTATTTAGGGTTTTTAAGGTGCGGTTGGGGCCTATTTGGTCCCAATTTGTTATTTAGGGTTTTTAAGGTGCGGTTGGGGCCTATATGGTCCCAATTTGTTATTTAGGGTTTTTAAGGTACGGTTGGGGCCTATATGGTCACACTTGGTCTTTCAAGGTTTTAAAAGTTAAGGTTTGGGTCTTGAACGTTCTAATGGTTTTTTTGTTGTTTTCTATCACTTCCCAGGTGCAAACTATCTGTGGAATAAGATTTGTTTGGACTCGTTGGTTGACTTACTGGACGTGAATACCCCGAGAAGGAGAGTCAACTGTAGGTGAGTATCATTGCCTTTAATTTTCTGTCCATGCGTATAGGTGCAAATTTGATGTTGATGTAGTCTTGTCACATGAGGGTTTGCAATCTGTAATGTATACCAATGAAATCAACACACTGTTATTTTAAAGTAATTTTGAGGAGAAGGTGGAAGTAAAACGGTTAGGAGCTGACCAACCAGAGATAAATCTGCAGCAAATCGCAAGAGATAGAGGGAAGCAATATATCAGTAATTTCAATACAAGAAGAACGACTGGCTTTCTGGAAGCGTTTCTAGGAAGTCCTTATATTGTTTCCCATGCATCCTATTTGGTGGTGACGCCGCTTGGACCAAAACTGGAGTGACTGACGTCAAACATCTAGCTGATAAATTGGCGAAACACAAAAGTTCTAAAGCTCACTTGGATAACAGGATCAAGTTTGAGATGCTTGGACAGGCGAACATTGCTGTTCAACTGGACCAAGGATACCAAGTCAGCATTCAAAAACACAACGAAGAAGTGGCTAAGAACCGGTACATCCTTTCCAAGATAATTGATTGTGTTCGCTTTTGTGGCGCTTTTGAACTGGCATTAAGAGGACACGACGAGAGTGAAACATCGCTAAATCCAGGAGTGTTTAGAGGACTGGTGGATTTGGTTGGCAGTATCGATAGTTTAATGTTTTTTAAGTATGGTTTTGTTCTTGAATGGTCTGATTGATTTGCTTGTTTTCTTTCAACCCCAGGTGCAAACCCTATGTGGCTGCAGATTTGTTTCTACTCGTTGGTCAACTTACTGAACGTGAATACCCTGAGAAGAAGACCCGACTAATGGTAGGTGTCACTCCTTTAATTTTTCTGTTAATACGTATAGGTGCAATTATGATATTGCTGTAGTCTTGTCACATGAGTTTTTTCAATCTATATTGTATACCAATGAATTTAACACATTGTTACTTTACTTCTTGACATTTCTGCATTGGTGATCATGTATTTCAATGTGCTTTACAAGTATAAGGTCATTGGGCGGGGCTTATAAAGGTCATCATGACGTCAGGGGGAGGAGTTATAAACATGGGTGTGGTTTGAAAAGGGGGAGTGGCTATGTTTCGCCCTGTCGCCCCTCCAACTTGAAAAGTCACCAGCCGCCACAGATCGTTTCATTAATATTAAAGTTGATTCAAAGAAAGAGGAAGCCAAGAAAGAGGATGAAGAAAGGAAGATGAAGTATAGAAGGATCCCTAAAACATTTAAAAATTGACTTCAGGAACCCCTCATCCTCTTTTTCGCTGCTTCAAAAAGCTTAGAGCTGTACAGGGGCCCAGTGAAGGCACCAGCACTCATAGAAAAGATGTGCAAAGTATGAACGGTGTGTGGGTGTGCATATGGAAGGAGCTATGAAAGGTGTGTGCATGGTCAGTAACAATTGTTGAAGCCTTGGCGTGGTTTGAAGGAATTGGAGGCACTTCCAAGGGTAGCTGTCACTTGTGTACGAGAAGCAAGAATTCCATTACTGTACAAGTGCTGTTGCTCTGCAGCAACTTTAGCATCAATTTAATCTACATAATTTAACAGAGTGAGTGAAGCTATAAGGAATCCTGCTTACAACAACGAAGACTACTAAAGAACCAGAAAGATGCTTCTCCACATTGAAGAGGATCAAAAAAGTAATTAAAAAGCACCATGGCCCTGTAGCGGTTAAATGCATTGGTTCGAAGGAATTGGAGGCACCTTCAAGGGTACGTAAAGTTCTCAGAAATGGCACCACCTCACTACCAAAAATAACTAGTGGTAAGTAAAGTATGAATGGTGTGTGGGTGTGCATATTGAAGGAGCTACGAAACGTGTGTGAATGGTCAGTAACAATTGTTGAAGCCTTGGCGTGGCGTTACTGCTCATATGGTTATCCATATGCTAATTCAACGTGTTTGTTTGACATTGATTATTGTGTTGTCTAAACAGAAGTTAAATGTTGTTGTTTTCTTGAATGCCAAGATCCACTGGTTTGGGCCTATGCAGTGCTGATTGGTCTTCTTAGGTATGTTTGAGGCCTATATGGTCCCACTTGGTCTTCTAAGGTATGTTTGGGGCCTATGGTCACACTTGGTCTTCTAAGGTATGTTTGAGGCCTATATGGTTCCACTTGGTCTTCTAAGGTATGTTTGGGGCCTATATAGTTCCACTTGGTCTTCTAAGGTATGTCTGGGGCCTATGGTCACACTTGGTCTTCTAAGGTATGTTTGGGGCCTATGGTCACACTTGGTCTTCTAAGGTATGTTTGAGGCCTATATGGTTCCACTTGGTCTTCTAAGGTATGTTTGGGGCCTATATAGTTCCACTTGGTCTTCTAAGGTATGTTTGGGGCCTATGGTCACACTTGGTCTTCTAAGGTATGTTTGAGGCCTATGGTCACACTTGGTCTTCTAAGGTATGTTTGAGGCCTATATGGTTCCACTTGGTCTTCTAAGGTATTTTTGGGGCCTATATAGTTCCACTTGGTCTTCTAAGGTATGTTTGGGGCCTATGGTCACACTTGGTCTTCTAAGGTATGTTTGGGGCCTATGGTTACACTGTCTTCTAAGGTATGTTTGGGGCCTATATAGTTCCACTTGGTCTTCTAATGTATGTTTGGGGCCTATGGTCACACTTGGTCTTCTAAGGTATGTTTGAGGCCTATGGTCACACTTGGTCTTCTAAGGTATGTTTGAGGCCTATATGGTTCCACTTGGTCTTCTAAGGTATGTTTGGGGCCTATATAGTTCCACTTGGTCTTCTAAGGTATGTTTGGGGCCTATGGTCACACTTGGTCTTCTAAGGTATGTTTGGGGCCTATGGTTACACTTGGTCTTCTAAGGTATGTTTGGGGCCTATATAGTTCCACTTGGTCTTCTAATGTATGTTTGGGGCCTATGGTCACACTTGGTCTTCTAAGGTATGTTTGGGGCCTATATAGTTCCACTTGGTCTTCTAAGGTATGTTTGGGGCCTATGGTCACACTTGGTCTTCTAAGGTATGTTTGAGGCCTATATGGTCACACTTGGTCTTCTAAGGTATGTTTGGGGCCTATGGTCACACTTGGTCTTCTAAGGTATGTTTGGGGCCTATGGTCACACTTGGTCTTCTAAGGTATGTTTGAGGCCTATATGGTCACACTTGGTCTTCTAAGGTATGTTTGGGGCCTATATAGTTCCACTTGGTCTTCTAAGGTATGTTTGGGGCCTATGGTCACACTTGGTCTTCTAAGGTATGTTTGAGGCCTATATGGTTCCACTTGGTCTTCTAAGGTATGTTTGGGGCCTATATGGTTCCACTTGGTCGTTTAATGTTTTTTAAGTATGGTTTTGTTCTTGAATGGTCTGATTGATTTGCTTGTTTTCTTTCAACCCCAGGTGCAAACCCTATGTGGCTGCAGATTTGTTTCTACTCGTTGGTCAACTTACTGAACGTGAATACCCTGAGAAGAAGACCCGACTAATGGTAGGTGTCACTCCTTTACTTTTTCTGTTAATACGTATAGGTGCAATTATGATATTGCTGTAGTCTTGTCACATGAGTTTTTTCAATCTATATTGTATACCAATGAATTTAACACATTGTTACTTTACTTCTTGACATTTCTGCATTGGTGATCATGTATTTCAATGGGCTTTACAAGTATAAGGTCATTGGGCGGGGCTTATAAAGGTCATCATGACGTCAGGGGGAGGAGTTATAAACATGGGTGTGGTTTGAAAAGGGGGAGTGGCTATGTTTCGCCCTGTCGCCCCTCCAACTTGAAAAGTCACCAGCCGCCACAGATCGTTTCATTAATATTAAAGTTGATTCAAAGAAAGAGGAAGCCAAGAAAGAGGATGAAGAAAGGAAGATGAAGTATAGAAGGATCCCTAAAACATTTAAAAATTGACTTCAGGAACCCCTCATCCTCTTTTTCGCTGCTTCAAAAAGCTTAGAGCTGTACAGGGGCCCAGTGAAGGCACCAGCACTCATAGAAAAGATGTGCCCATTCTTAAGAATGGGGAAGCAATCAGATGGTGAGCTTCTGCTACTGGGTTTTTCATATTGTTTTCACATCCACTTTTGTGACACTCCCCTAATTAATTACCCTAGAAATCTAAAGTCAGGGGACCAAGGCCTGTCACTTATCATGGATACATTGCTGGCAGAGGTTTGGAAGGACAGAATATGGGGTACGTTTGATGTATCACCTATACCTAGTCTTAGAATATCACCTTTAGGTTTGGTTCCCAAGAAAGGAAAATTTAGATGAATTAATCATCTTTCTTATCCTGATGGGTCTCCGGTAAACAACTGTATAGCTGTGGATTTATCTTTTGTCACATATTCCTCATGTAGTCAGGCGGTATCTTTGATTTGGCAGGCAGATAGAGGGGCATTCTTAGCCAAAGTCAATATTTTGAATCAGCATTTCAGTTACTCTACAGTATGTTCATCCATCTAGTCATCATCTCTTAGGATGTTGCTTGATGGATTCTTATTTTATTCACTTATATCTTCGAATGGGATGCTTGATTTCATGTTTGTATTTTGAGGCATTCAGTTCTTCCCTGCATTGGATTATTGTTCAGCAGGAAAGTGACAATTCTTTGGTCCATTATCTAGATGATTATTTCTTTGTAGGTCCCACTAATTCGGCAGTTTGTGCTCTCCTTTTGCAAACCTTTCAATCCAAGGCAAATTCCTTTGGTATTCCTCTGGCGGTAGAAAAATCTGAGGGGCCCAATCATGCATTGAGTTTTCTAGGTATCCATAACGATACTCTTTCCTTTCGATGGAGCTTGCCTTTATATAAAGTGGTGGATTTTTTGTTATAGATTGTCATTAGCTACAGTGGGGGTCATTCATCCTCATCATCAGTTTGCATTTCCGGATTAATTCGGAAATGCAAACTTGGCTTAAATTTTAGAACATTTTAATGACCAATCATTTTTCTTGGATAACAAATTGACTAATGCTCAGTTCCATCTTTATATGGATGTGGTGGTCATTGGTATATCAAATGGGGTCAAATGTATTTTATTAAGGACTTGGTTTTTCCTGGAGATTTTCCCTATAGGCATTGGCCTGTTAATTTGGGGTGAGCAGCTGTGTAATCATGATGTGCTGTTCCACTATGAAAATGTGGGGGTGGTTCAAGCAATTAACTCCACTTTGACATCTTCACATCCGTTGGTTCCCCTGATATGGCACCTGGTTCTGAGATGTATGCGTTATAATATTTTCTTTAGAGCATCTCACATTCCAGGTTGCAAGAACATCATTGATTATGCTCTTTCCTGATTTCAGCGGCAGCGATTTCTGGAGGCAGACGCACAGGGTATTCCAATTCCACAACATCTTTGGGAGCTCAGATCCCAGCGGTAGCCAAGTGGATTGAGAACTCCTTGGCTACCACATGGAAGATTTACAACAGAGTTTAGCAAGCATGGTGTGATTTCATCTTCACATAAGAGGCTGTAAAAGTACTTCTTAGATTTATTTTTTATCAAAATGCACAGGGTAGTTCTATGGGACATGGTCTGCATTGGCTTTCTTATTTAAGTGGGAAGGTGTGAGGAGGATATCAAGGCATTTTTAGTGTGACAAACTCTGAAAGACATGCAAAGAAGTTACAAGTCAAAAGATACCAGACACCATATGTCCCTTTCTTTGTTGAAACATTTATTAAATGCATATTTAAGTTTCCTGGTTTATGAATGCATCTGATAGAGGAGAATCAGTAGTGTATGCAAACATTTTTTTTCATGAAAAAATTCCAAAATAATGATTTACAAACTCACCCTGATGTTTGCTAAATCTTTTCAATTTGCAAGCTGATGCTTTTGTCAGTTGACTCCCCTGAAAATCCCTGTTAAGAGTCGTATAATTTGTTTTGGCCAATCAGGAGAAAGCAGATACATTTGTATCACACTCTGTGGTTGTTGTGTTGCAAAGAAGACTGGGGTATGTAGTCTCTTTCTCTATATATTCTTGTGATCTGATTCATCTGTAAACTCAGACCCCACCCAACCATGTGATGCAATTCAGCAAACTCCTTACCTAGATACCATTCCTCTGCATACTAGGTAATGTTAATCTCCTCTCGGTGTGCAAAGCTGGTATTTACTCTCCTGCCTATAAATTTGTAAGTAGACTGAACTTACAGTGGATATAAAAAGTCTACACACCCCTGTTAAAATGTCAGGTTTCTGTGCTGTAAAAAAATGAGACAAAGATAAATCATTTCAGAACTTTTTCCACCTTTAAGGTAAACTGTACAACTCAATTGAAAACAAACTGAAATCTTTTAGGTAGAGGGAAGAAAAGATATAAAAATAAAATAATATGGTTGCATAAGTATGCACACCCTTAAACTAATACTTTGTTGAAGCACCTTTTGATTGTATTACAGCACTCAGTATTTTTGGGTATGAGCATGGCACATTTTGACTTGGCAAGATTTGCCCACTCTTCTTTGCAAAAACACTCCAAATCTGTCAGATTGCGAGGGCATCTCCTGTGCACAGCCCTCTTCAGATCACCCCACAGATTTTCAATCGGATTCAGGTCTGGGCTCTTGCTGGGCCATTCCAAAATTTTAATCTTCTTCTGGTGAAGCCATTCCTTTGTTGATTTGGATGTATGCTTTGGGTCGTTGTCATGCTGAAAGATGAAGTTCCTCTTCATGTTCAGCTTTCTAGCAGAAGCCTGAAGGTTTTGTGCCAATATTGACTGGTATTTGGAACTGTTCATAATTCCCTCTATCTTAACTAAGGCCCCAGTTCCAGCTGAAGAAAAACAGCCCCAAAGCATGATGCTGCCACCACATGCTTCACTGTGGAATGGTGTTCTTTTGGTGATGTGCAGTGTTGTTTTTGCGCCAAACATATCTTTTGGTATTATGGCCAAAAAGTTCAATCTTGGTTTCATCAGACCATAACACCTTTTCCCACATGCTTTTGGGAGACTTCAGATGAGTTTTTGCAAAATGTAGTCTGGCTTGGATGTTTTTCTTTGTAAGAAAAGGTTTTCGTCTTGCCACTCTACCCCATAGCCCAGACATATAAAGAATACGTGAGATTGTTGTCACATACCACACAGCCAGTACTTGCCAGATATTCCTACAGCTCCTTTAATGTTGCTGTAGGCCTCTTGGTAGCCTCCCAGACCAGTTTTCTTCTCGTCTTTTCATCAATTTTGGAGGGAGCTCCAGTTCTTGGTAATTCACTGTATTCCATGGTATATCTAATGCCTTGGAAATTCTTTTGTACCCTTCTCCTGACGGATACATTTTAACAATAAGATCCCTCTGATGCTTTGGAAGCTCTCTGTGGACCATGGCTTTTGCTGTGGGATGCGACTAAGAAAATTTCAGGAAAGACCAACTACAGCAGCTGAACTTTATTTGGGGTTAATCAGAGGCCCTTAAAATGATGGCAGGTGTATGCTGACTCCTATTTAACACGATTTGGAATGTGATTGCTTAATTCTGAACACAGCTACATCCCCAGTTATAAGAGGGTGTGCAGACTTATGCAACCACATTATTATTATTTTTTTGTTCTAAGACTAACCACCATGTGATTGGTAGGACAGTGGTGCTATATGCACTGTTTGAACCCAGTTATTTAGTTAGGGCTCTTTACCAGTATCTCAAGGTGAGGCCTGCTGGAGCTTTACCATCATTGGTGTTCCGTAATTGCTTGCCTCATTTTCAACTAAATCCTCCTGAGTTTGGCACACGTTATTTTTGAATCAATGCCACTACAAAGGCGACTAGGTTGTACTCGGGGATGGTATTATAAAGTGCATAGGCTTATGGGAGTCAAACAGATTTAATCTTACATTAGACCATATTTCTTAGTGTGATCATTTTAAGTGACTCAGTATGCCTATGGATTATATGGATTATATATCTTTTATATACTGGGCAAGAAGAACCGATGTAATAAAAGATGATGGCAAGCAAATATTTCCGTAAAGATCAGCTGCAGTTAAGATGGTTTGGGGTTAAGGTGAGAACAGGTTCTTTTGCAGATTATTAGTTTTGCTCATTTGTCGTACAAATGAAACAAGACTCTTTCTCGTCTTCTCCAGCTGAATCCAGGGTTAGTTATAATATGGTCAGAAATCACCACACGATTACGATGAAGAGTAGCCCATGAATATGATAAACTGGAAAAATTGAGAAAGAAGATTAATAAAATTATGTCCTGCTTTATTAGGCGGCTGGGTGGCATATCGATTAGAATTTTAGATTTGGAGACTAGCAATTCCCCTTTTTTTTCTCAGGGATGGAATACACATAATGAAATGGGGCTATAGGGGGTTGAAAGGGTCCACAGTCTGGTCTTGTTGTGGGGGTGCTTGCTTTTTTATGAGAATTTCATATATGGCATTGTTTTAGGGGGAGATTTGGGCACCATTTTCTCTTGGGCACTGGGTTCCAAGAGATGGTGTTTAGTTTGTTAGTGCCCGCTCCCACCATAATAGTTTGTGGTCAGGGCAAGCACCTGCTGTTTTAAGATATACATTATGTTTACTAAAGTCGGGGCCTGATTTATATTACCAATGACAGTGTCTGTTTAGTTTTTTTTAGTTCTTATATTTTGAATCTGGTGCAGTTGGGTTAGGGGTGTCAGGGGTGATATTTCTGAAAACCACTGATCAATAGAAATTACAAGAGCAAGATTATACTGACCCGAACGCATGTTAAATAGTATCTTTATATCTTTCAGCTGTAACGTTTTCTTACGCCTTAAATGAAACAAATTACATCATCTCTTTTTACTACAAAACTTCAGTTCTCACATTATATAAAAAATGCAAAGGAAAGAAGAAGTTGCATTGCAATAAGTGACAATGTCTTCCTAGAAAAAATACACATTTTGCATACTATTAAACTGAATAACTTATCTCCAAATGGCCAGGTGTATTGCATATTTAATTAATTGGTTATGTTAAGTTTAATATCATACTAATTTTCTAATTAAATGTATTTAAACCTAATGATTAGTCAATTTCTCTTTTTATGCCGGCAACATTTTATTGAATGTGAGATGGATATTTCTTCAGCTTTGTTCGTTTTAGTTTTTCAAAAAAACTGTTAATCAGTCTGTGCAATAACAGCAAGTAAAAGTGCTCATTTGGGGAAAATTATTTAAAAGAAAACATAAAAAAAAATCAATTTTGCTTCGTCTGAAAGCCCCATGAGAAGCCAGTTAGATATAATAAGTGTGTTTTTACAAGTCTCTCTCTTGAGATACAGGATCATTTTTTTCTCTCTCTCTCTCTCTCTCTAATATTGCACTCTAGAGACCAGACCATTTCTGACCTTCATGTTTTTTGCTATTTAATCATAATTTTCTTCAGTTACAGAATCATTTTATGATCCTTTAGTTTCACAGCGGAACATCCTGAGAGAAGTTGGATTATTAGTCAAAGCTGACCATGTTAAAGTAATGCTGCAAGTGATGATACTTTTCCATGGACTACTAACATCTCAGACTTTATTCATATTAAGGACGACTTTACTGTAGCACCTTTTGCACTGAATATTTCAGACCTACATAATCGGAGAATGCAGGCATCAAGAGCTGTGTGAAATCATTATTATGCCAAAATACATTTAACTTACTATGAACCATTTTTTTTCTCCTAGTTCTTCCATCGCATCACTTTGCCAGGTAAGGCTATTGAGTGCCTTGTATGTCTCTATTCAAACATGCAACACCAATACGCAGACAAGATATCCTTAGATGTATGTAATTAGATAAATAAAAGAGGGAATTGATGGAATTCCTGGTATAGGGTTCTGGGTGAAATCACAAGCATATGTATAGATATATGACTTTCTGCTTTCATTAAAGTTTTACGCAAAAAATCTTTTTCACTTATGATAAGATTCCTTACTTTGATGTCCTCTTTACACCCGCACTAGAAATGGGAAAATGGATAAGTAGAGACAATAAAATCCAGGGACCCAACCTTAGAAAAACATGTATTTTGAAATACTCCTGTTTTCCTATGCAGAAAGTTGCAAAATGATTGCTTCATGTATCTATTTTTCTGGCATGAAAAACTACTGACCCTGGGATGTAACCAGTTTGTCAAACATTGCTTGAAACTCACTACAGTATGGGTATAGCAATTTTAGGAGACAATATTGAAATGAATTCAAGCATAAGGCCATCCTGAGAGTTAGTTAAGCCAAACATTTCTGGTAGGTAGAATGGACCAACCTGACGGGTCTTTTGTTTCTTATCTGTAATACAATTTATGTTTCTACATTTGTTTCTTTTTGATTGCCACTAAAGAGGAGTTTCACATTTGCATATGTTTTCTCCTTTCTCTACTTTGTAGGGATGACAAAACTGGTAGCTTTGCCTCCTCCCTTTTCCATGATGACAGTAAGGTTTTTCAATTAGGATCAGGTTTGCCTACACCATCATGAAATTGTATAAGTCTTCAGAATGGCCCTTGTGCTATTAGTTGCAACAAACGAGAATAAAAACAAAAAGCTTATATTATGTTTTCATTATCTTGTGGTATGGATGTAACTAGTGAGGGGTCTTGAAAAAAATATATTTATAATCCTGGAGGAAAAATGGATATATGTCAGTAATATGTAAGGAGAAAGTCAGCAAAGAATTAGAGTTTATGACTCAATTGCTTCCTCTTATCACTAGTTACTTTGGCAGGACCACTTTGATAATTGGGCAATTTGGTTATTTGCCCAGGACCCAGCTGCTAGTCATAATGGACATTTGCAAAGTGATACAATATGTAAATCTCCCCCAGCTGCCTCTGCTGTGTTTTAAAGGGTGTGTAAGGATAAGGAAAATGTGTCTGATCTTATAATGCCTTCACACTCATACTTATTTACTAACTCTAAACATTTACATTCTCTTTTTCAACACAAGAAACAGTGTTGTAGGTTTTGTACAGCATTGTTGTAATATGAAGCGTACTGCATAAAACACAGTGTGTTACTCGCATTGTGTACCTGTGTCCCTGCATCTGCATTTCTTCTATGCCTGTTAACTCCACCTTGGAGGCCGGTCTGGGCTATACTCCATTATCATGTATTTAGACTTTTACAGCCCATTTAGATGTGTGTACGCTTACTATATCCCTCTCTGTGTCACATTGCCTCCTCTGTTTCACCCCATGTGCAATATTTCTGTAATATACCTTGTTGCTTGTCTACCTCAGTGAAACTGTAAGCTATACCATGTATGATCACCCAAGATGGGCCAGTCATAGCAGAGAGGTCAGACAAATTGTGGTCCATTGGAGAAGGAACTGGCAACCCTCTGTAGTATCTTTGCCAAGAAAACTGTATGAATAAGCACAACCCGGAGACATAACAATATGGCACCAGGAAATGAGCCCCTCATGTCACAAAGTGCCTACCACCTTACTGGGGAGCAGAGGGTGAGTACAAGTAGCACCAGATCTAATGAAGTGGTTGAGTCAAGAGGACGCCCTGCTTCGGATGTTTTTTGAGGGTAAAGGAGAGTCCGCTGCTGCCAATAATAATTCACTATAGTAACCTGGAAAGTTAGAACAATGAACCATGGCAAACTGGACATGGACAAACATGAGATAACAATATTGAACATTGATATTCTGGGAATTAGTGAACTCAAAAGGACTGTAATGGGATATTTCATATCAGACAACCATCAGATCTTCTCATGTGGTCAAGAATGCCACAGAAGAAATGGAGAAACCCTCATAATCAGTCAAAAGATAGTGAAAACCAGTGTTCTGCTACAACCCAAAAAATGATTTCAATTTAATTTCAAGGCTCCAGCCATGAATGCTGTAGAGGCTAAAGTTGTCAAATTCTATGAGGATATTTAACAACTCCTAGATATAACCCCAAGAAAATGTGTTACTCTCATCAAAGGACATTGAAACGCTTAAGGGCACCAAAAGAAACCTGGAATAATGGTCAAGTTTGACCTTGGAGTACAAAATGAATCAGGTCAAGATTAGTAGAATTGTGTCAAGAAAATTCTCTGGTCATAGTAAACAACCTCTTCTAACAGCCTCAAAGATGATTCTACACATGGACATCATCATGTATGACAGTATAGAAATCATATTCACTATATACTTTGATGTTTGCTGATGTGGAGGAAAGCTAAAGCAAGTCCGGTTAAGCTATTAAAAAGTAAAGATATATCACTATCAACAAAGACCCACATAGATAAGACAATGGTATTCCCAGTAGTAACATACAGATGTGAATAATGGGCAATAAAACTGCTTAGAGTTCATTTGATTGCAAGAGGATCTAATACATCAGTACTACAGGAAATCAAGCCAAACTGTTCTAGTGAAGGTATGATCATGAGGCTAAAGCTAAAATATTTTAGCCATATGAGAAGACAAGATTGCCTAGAGAAAATTCTGATGCTTGGTACGATTGAATGCACACAAAGAAGGGAACGACAGAGGCAGAGATGGATAGATGAGGTCAATGAAGTAATACACATGAGCTTGAGGTAGCTCAGAGGGGCAGTGGATGACAAAATTATCTGGCATGCTGCAGTCCATAGAGTCATGGAGAGTCAGACAAGACTGAACGACTAAACAACAACATTAATTTTGTAGTCAGATGGAGGTCTCTACACAGTCAGCAATAACAAGATCTGGAACTAACTGTGGATTAGATCATGAGCTTTTTATTTCAAAGTTCAGAACTAGACTGGGGAAAAGAGGGAAAATCATCAGACTAAGCAGATACAAAATAAGTAATATCCCCAGTGAATGAGAAAGAACTAAAGAGTCTATTGATGCGGGTGAAAGAAGAGAGTGCAAAACATGGCCTGCTGCTTAATGTTAAAAAGACAAGTAAAACAGTAATCTCTGTTCCTGACAAATAGATGAGGAAGAAGTGGAGGCAGTGGCAGAATTTATTTTCCTGGGCTCCAAAAACTCTGCAGATGGTGAAGGGCTGCAGTCATGAATTTAAAAGACATTTACTTCTGGAAAGGAAAACTATGGCAAGTTTGAACAAGCAATTAACACTAAAATATAAGCAATTAACACTAAAATATAATACACTATCAACAAAGGTCTGCATAGTCAGAAATGTGGTATTCCCATTTGTAACATATGGATATGAGAGCTGTACGATAAAGAAGTCTGAGCGCCGTGGTATTGAAGCCTTTGAATTGGGGTGCTGGAGAAAACTGCTTAGATTCCCTTGGACTATAATAACATCTAATCAGTCCAAACTACTATCAAACCAATCTGATCGCTGCAAGGTTTGATCATGAGGCTAAAGCTCAAAAATGTTTACCAATAGCATGAGTAGACAGGATTCGCTAGTGAAGACTCTGACACTAGGAAAGATGAAAGGCACATGAAGAAAGGGGTCTGCAGAGGTGCAGATGGATAGATCAGGTCATTGAGGCAATGAACACAGACTTGAGGGAGCTCAGAGAGGCAGTGGATGGTGTGTTGAGGTCCATAGAGTTACAGACAGTGGGCCACTGGAGAGCTCATATAACAAGGTTTCACTTTTTATATGGAAACTAAATAGCAATAAAATCAGTATTTGAGGAAAGAAACTTACATTTCAATTTGTTTCATGATCAAGCTGAACTGCTTCTCTTCTACCTCTGTTAGGTGCTCATGGTTGGAAGATGATCTGCCCAGAAGGCTGTTCTAGATTAAGTTTATCTGCAGTGACCACTGCAAGGAAGGGGGATAATAAAGACTACAATCAGGACAGCGTCCTAGGCTGCTCTTCTCTCACCACTCAAATACCTGATGGAGGGTGGAGAGAAATACATATGCTGAAGTTCGATACACTAAAGTTCAAATGTATATATTGAGAGCTACACTGATTTATGTCTTCAAATATCAATTTAAATCTTGATGCATTATTTTAAATAAACAAATGAAACACTTTTGCGTGATTAATATTTTGGCCTTTTTTTTTTAATTCAATACTTTTTACTATTCAGGATAACCACAAGTCAGATAACAATATGTCATTTCAAGCAGCAAAATTGACAACAAGGAAAAGAATAAAACGATCTTGTCTAAATAACAATATTGTTTTTTACAGTTCCTAATAATTAACAGCCTTATTAAATTGCGATTCAGCAAATTTAAAAGGGCTCTATTTAAGCACATAGCATATTTTTTTTACAGAACTTTAAAGTTAATGAAGACGTTGCTTTTGGATAGAAGTTCACTAACTAAAAACTTCTGTAAAAAAATATGCTGGGTGCTTAAATAGAGCCCTTTTAAATTTGCTGAATCTCAATTTTATAAGGCTGTAAATAACTAAAAATTCTTATTAACCTTCATTTTTTTTTTCTAAACTTAACAGAAAATCAAACAAATAATCAGTAAAAAAATAAATAAAACTAGTTATTTATAAAAACATAGTTGGTTCACCCTGCAGCATTCTCTAGAAGAAACATCCTAATTATAACCCCGGAGGGTTAGTCAAGAGTCTCCATTTTGATGCTGCTAAGCTATTAAGTGAACACTTATATTATACAAGTAAACTATGTACATGTAAACAGAATAAGTTAGATACATGTGTCAGCCTTTAATTAATTCATTTTGATAACAACATCCCTATGTTGCAGGGAGGGGGGTATCCAATTTCTAGCAATTATGTTTTTAGTCGCTAGCATGATGAATTGGAGTAGTTTATTTTGAGAGAGACTTCATTTAGAGTCATGGATACCTAAGAGGCAGACCTCAATAGTGGGTTTTAGCGTGGCCTTGAGGTTAAACGGAAAGTCTTGGACCATAATACTTGAACAACGAGAGAGAGAAGAGCAGGCTTCAGTCCATATTTTAGGCTCCCAAACGTGTCCTAGGTCTTCCTCCCATTTGAGCATATACGGAGGTTTGCGCTCTCTGGCGGGTGTATTCAATATTCCATAAAGGGACCCTGTATTCCTTTAGACAAGGGAAGATTTAGACAAATCGATGAAAGCAAGTATGATTGATCAACGAGGGCCATATTCCCTAATATTTGTAGTCACCCAATGTATAAATTTAAGGTGGTTAAATCTTTATTTTTCTGGGATATTATGTTCTCTCTACATCTGGGCTGCGGGTATTAGAGAGTCGTTCCTAAACCAGGAGTTTAGTCTGTCCAATTAGGGACTGTCCACCAAAGTCGTGAAGTGTCGGAGCATGTCAAATGCAAGTTTTTATCTGAAAAGCTTGAAGTAAGAGGTGATAAGGAGTAGACCAGCTGACCCTGGAGGTTTGCCCTCTTCCAGATTCTTATAGTAAGAGTAATTAGTGGAATGGAAACATTTTGTTTTTGAGAGATTAAGTGTGGAGACCAAATTATTGTGTCCCAAGAATAAGGGTATATTTGTACTTTTTCTATGAATGTCCAAATTGGCTGGTGTTTTATGGAGTGAGCCAGTGGTATGAATGCCAGTTGGGCTGCTCAATAGTAGTATAGTAGATTAGGACAAGAGAGGCCTCCTTCAATTCTACATCTGTACATTATATTTTTAGCTATTCTGGGCGGTCTGTTCCTCTAGATAAAGCAAAAGATACATTTTTTAAATGTATTGCGTTCTATATTGTCAATTTGGATCGGCAAAGTTCTGAATAAGTATAGCACACAAGGAAGAATATTAATTTTGACTGTAGTGATGCAGCCCATCCAGGAGATGTTAAACTTCGACCAGGCCTCCATGTCCGCTATTAAGGTTTTAATCAAGGGGGGGGGGGGGGGGGGGGGTTGGCCTTTTAAAGTTCCAGGATTGTCCTAGTAATATTAACCCCTAAGTATTTTATGGATGTTTTGGGCCAGATGAATCTATATGTGGATTTTAAGTTTTCTAGTATATTAGAGGGTATGCCAATGTCATATTTATCAAGGTTAAGCCGTAAGCCTGATAAATCGCTATACTGTTTAAAAGTGGACATTAAGGCTTCTATTAAGATTTCAGGATCTGTTAGAGTGCATAAGAGATCATATGCGAACAGTGAACACTTAAAGTGATGGTGGCCAACTTTGAGACCTAATCTCCCTTGTGGAGCGGATGGCTTGGGCTAGGGTTAAAGAGAGGGCTACCCTGCCTAGTACCTCTCATGATGGAGATGTTTTTTGGGGGGAACCAGGTAGCTTCAGGTTGGCAAAGGGGGGAATGATAAATAGTTTTTAACAGATTTAAAAAAGCGGCCACCAATTCCGATCCTTGCTAGCACTGCGTACAGGAAAGGCCCCACTCAACTGAGTAAAATGCCTTCTCAATATCCAGTGCAAGGATGCACATTGGTGTCTTATTCTTACCAGCCAAATGTATGATGTTAAGGGTCCTTCTAATGTTATCTCCTGTTTGTCTATAAGGGATAAATCCCATTTGATCTTTATGGATCAGTTCAGGAAGGAACCCTGAGATCCTTTTGGCTATAATTTTGGTTAGGATTTTAACATTCATCAGTCAAATCGGGCGATAATTTTTGGAGTCTAGTGGATCTCTGTCTGCGTGGGGAATATCACTAAATTTGCCTGGTTCATTTCTGGTGGCATAGGGTCTCCCCTCAGGATAGCAATGAAGAATGCACATGGGTGCAGAGCCAAAGTGTCAACAAAATTCTTATAATATAAATTTGTGAACCCATCAGGTCCAGGTGATTTGCCATTTTTGAGTTCTGAAGTCTTTGATCTCTTCTAGTGAAATGTCTTTATTAAGGTTTTCTAAGTGAGATTGAGAGATAGAGGTTAGATCTAGAGAGGTCAAGTATGATGGGAGTGCTGAGTCTGGGGGTTTTAATTTGCGGAGTGTAGCTGTTGGTAAAAGTCAAAGGAAATTCTCTGTATTTCATTGGGGCTAACTGTGATAGTACCTGAATGGGTTCTAATTTGGGTAATTCTAGTTTGGGACTATTTTTATGTTTTCTAGGAAATTGAGGGTTGAGATTGGTTTTGTTTCTGAAGAGAAATACAGTATCTCACAAGAGAGTACACCCCTCTCATTTTTGTAAGTATTTTATTATATCTTTTCATGTGACACTGAAGAAATGACACTCTGCTACAATGTAAAGCAGTAAGTGTATGCCTGTATAACAGTGTCAATTTGCTGTCCCCTCAAAATAACTCAACACACAACCATTAATGTCTAAACCGTTGGCAACAAAAGTGAGTGGAAATGTCCAAATTGGGCCCAAAGATCAATATTTTGTGTGGCCACCATTATTTTCCAGCTACTCAGCTTAGTGCTTTGCTAAGTCCCCGACATAGATTACATGCTAGTTAAGGTGTGTTACTAGACCAGTATTGATCAAAATAATGATTAAGTATAAAAAACAATTTTACAACATTTTAGTCCAAAGATGTTAACCACCAGGTTCTTAGGTTTTTTCCAATTTTTCAGAATGTCTTTGGTGAAGAGCATTTATGAGGTAGAGATCTGGGATGCTGTAGGGGTAGAGTTAGAAGTGCGTGGATGTTGATCTTTAGACGATGAGGGTAGTTGAGTCTTCTTGTTCTTAGATACCACAGTCCATTGTCTGCTCAATGCAGCCTTGCTTGGGGGGCTCTGCTGGTTTACCCTACCCTCCTCAGAAGTGAGGCCAAGTCTTTGTAGGAGATCCAGGCATTCCTCAATCGAGTGTGGGGTATATTGTGTTCCCTTGAATTGAAAGGACAAAGAAAATGGTAAGTTCCATTTATATTTCATGTCTTGGCTGATTAATATTGTCAAAGCAGGTTTCATGGATCTCCTTTTAGCCAGAGTGCTTGGAGCCAAGTCTGCATGCATCTAGAGTAAGGCATTGTCAGGGGCCAGGCATTGTCACGATCTTCCTTGTGATTGATAAGATCAAGTCCCTAGTCTGTTGTCTTGTTTTTTTGCTCCTCTTAGGGCTCTGTGAGCTTGCTCAATTTCCCAGATGTGGTCTGGATGGGACATTAGGCTGTGGGTTATTGTTTCTTTCAGGTATTTAGATAGGTCTGTTACAACTTTGGGAATGTCTCTGACCCTGATATTGTATCTCCTGGAACGATTTTCAAGATCTTCCTGCTTGTCTTCAAGAAAGGTGATTTGAGATGTGTTTTGTGTAATCTCTGTTCGGTCCCTTTTCTTGAGCCTCAACCACTTGATCTGTAGTCTCCTCCAGGAGGTTTATGCGTTGTCCAAGATCTGATATGTCCTTCTGTAAGGCCGTAACTGCTTTTGTGAGATAGGCCTGAAGAAGAGCATCAATTTTGGCCAAGGTTTGGTCAGTCAGGTCCCCATTTTGTTGGACTTGTGCACCTTCATTGTCAGAAAAGTCTGATTGGTCTGAGTCAGGATCCTGAGGCGGAGCAGGCTTAGCCTTGCAATATTTGAGGTAGTTCGATATGGGCTTTGAGCTTGTATTCCTCCTTGACTTGTTCATCTTGAAAAGTTTTGATTTGACAATCTCTTTGTGGTTGACAAGCAAAGCAAAAGTTGCTTAAATGAGCACACAGTCTCAAGTGTTTCTGGGAAGTAGTGAAAGTCAATTTTTTTCCAGAAATGGCAAGTGTAAATAAAAGAGCAAAGTGTTGCAGAGATTAAGCCTTCATAGCTTGCTGGGTTAGCTTGCCCCACTGGGAGGCTTCATATCATGTGATTTAGGTCAAGGATAATTCCTGGAGGTGTAATTTTCAATATTAGCCCCTAGATGGTGGTGGTGCACTTCTAGTGTTGTTTGTAAGAAGTTAATAAGCAACCGCACCCAGGTCATGTGTTTCAAGTTGTTTTGCTGAGCCTCAAGCTCTATATTGGGCCACACCTTGATCAGCTCAGATTCCACTGAAAGAGTTGATAGATCCAACAGTCTCTTGCAAGCAAAACTAAACCAATATGTTTATTGTGATTGTAGAGTTACAGCAGGGTTCCCTGCAGTATCGGTGCAAGTTGGATGTAACTTAAGCCAGTCTGATGCACAATTTATGGCTTACTTTGTCTGTATCACAATAAAAAGTCTCTCAAAAGCCCCTTCCTGAGTATGTCATTTATCTTGGTCTCTTTTTCCCTTTACACAGGTAGCTCCTTTCAGATAGCGGTTAGGGCTGTTAGTCTGTTTTGTCTTCCCACGATTATGTGTGGTTAGATTGGTAAAGTTTTAGTTTGTGCAGGGTTAGGTGCTTTACAGGTATGGTCCCGGGTAATGTGTTGATCTCTGAGATGGGAATGCTGAAGAGATTGGACCTTAGATTTTCTGCCCCTGAGCCTATAACTCCACCAGGCCAGGTAGGGTTATCTTACTTCCCCCCACTCCTCTATTGGGGCTCCTCTTCCTGGAATTAGTTTGACCTGGAATCTCCAGTAAGGGGACAAGGAAGACTCACCCTGTCTTTGAGTGTCTCTGCCAGGTGGTTTTCAGACTGGGAGGGCTGTAGCTGGGTTCTCTGCCCTTGTCTGGGTGATCTTGCTGGCTTAAATCCTGTGTTGCTCTTATATTGTGGCAGCTCCTAGGGTGATGTCAGCTGGAGTGGCACTCTGCTGGGCCTTGAATCCGCTCCCTTAATGATTCCTCATCCCAGACTCAGTCATCGCTCGTCCACTGCCTCCCAGCTGTACTGATGTGGGTAAGTGCTTTTGGGTTCACTCCTTCCCTGTATCTGTCAGCGCTCAGAGTATCAATCCCAATCTTGCAGCCGTAGGTCTCCCAGAGGCAGAGGCAGCTTATTCTTTTACCATCTCTATTGAACTGCGCCATCGTGGGGTTTCCCCATGCTTTGATGACGCGGGCCTCTCAGCAAGCTTCTGAGGTGGTGGGCTCAAAATTCTCTGCTCTGATCGTTTGCAGTCCTGCCGAGCTGTATCCAGTCGCTGCCCCCGCTTCTGCTTCCCGCAGGTCAGACAGTGCTTGATCAGGGAGCTGATTTCTCTTCCTCCATGTCTCCCCTGCCTGTCATTTTGACCTTTTTAAAGTCAATGCTATGTATCAACTACTGCCACATGTGTGTTTTTTTTTCTTTTTGGCAGCGCTAATGAACCCACAGATGAGCATAATTAGGTTTCACAGCTCTCAGCTGTGCAGATTCTTTCTCCTTATAGCAAAGAATAGCATAGAATTTAAATATAAAATACGATCACACTGCCATACCAAACACTGGCTGCAGTGTGGATTCAGCCTTGGTTACCACTTCTGCTGGAAGTCTCTCTCTCTTTCTCTCTCGCTCACCTCTCTCTCTTGATTGTGCTGTGAACGCCCAAGCATGCAATTGGATATAACAGAATAATTGAACTGCACAGCCGGTGAGTGACAAATGGGTTAGAATCAATACTTGAATGCTATGCTGCTATAGGATAGGACGGGTTGCTGATGAAAGCAGTTTTAGGAGGGGGGTGGAAATCCAGATTTTAGTTTACTACAAATAAATCTGTATTTAGACTGAAATGTTCAGTGTAATACTTATTTTTCTGTTAATCGGTGGCTGTTTGTTAAGAAACTTTTAAAACCAGGAAAGATTCCATACACCTCTAAGGACACTCTGTATTGCATGTCGCCTTAGAATCAACTAAAGCATCTAAACAAAATAGAATAAATTGTGTATCAATGTAAACCCTACTCCCAATTTTAGTATTCTGCAAACTCACATGTCCATAAGCTTTCTCCTCATACTAATTTTACTTTATAGTCAGAATATTAATGTTAACTTTTACAGCCAATCATAGAGTAACATGGAGGAAAAAATATTCCATGATATTATATATAGTGCCTTGCAAAAGTATTCACCCCCTGGCATTTTTTCTTGTTTTGTTGCCTCACAACCTGGAATTAACTTGGATTGTTTGAGGATTTGCATCATTTAATTTACAGAACATGCCCACAACTTTGAAGATGTTTTTTTTATTGTGAAGCAAACAACAAATAGGACAAAATAATAGAAAAAGTCAATGTGCATAATTATTCTTCCCCTAAAGTCAATACTTTGTAGAGCCACCTTTTGCGGCAATCACAGCTCCAAGTTGCTTTGTATAAGTCTCTATGAGCTTGACACATCTTACCACAGCTCCTTCAAGTTGGATGGTTTGCTCTTGTGAACAGCAATCTTTAAGTCTGACCACATATTTTCTATTGGATTGAGGTCTGGGTTTTGACTAGGCTATTCCAACACATTTACATGTTTCCCCTTAAACCACTCAAGTGTTGCTTTAGCAGTGTGTTTGGGGTCATTGTCCTGCTGGAAGGTGAATGTTCGTCCTAGCCTCAAATCACGCACAGAGTAGTATAGGTTTTGTTCAAAATATCCCTGTATTTAGCATCATCCATTGGCACCCCGATTTTAGAGGGCACGAGACGTGCGCACCGCCATGTGCGCGCTGAGGAATGTGCGCACCAACACCAGCGCGCTCCAAAACGGGAATTGGGAATAGGGAGAGGTAGCATGGGGATAGTCACCCAGCAGAGGTCTGTGCTTTGTATATTGGTCATGGTGCAGGAGGACTGGGAAGGCATAGGAATGTGGATGAGGTAAATGGCACCCCGTTTTAGGGTGAAAAATGGGAAATAGAGGAAGGGAGAGAGAGGGGAATGGGGAGACTGGGGATAGAGAGAGATGGGAAGGTAAATAGAGAGAAAGAGGAAGAGGAGAGAGAGGATAATGGGGAGAGAGAGATGAGTGGTGAAGGAAATGACAGGAGGGGAATGGAGAAAAGAGAGAAATGGGGAGAAGATAGAGAAGAGAACTGCTGTATCATCCGGGCGCGCTGGTGTTGGTGCGCGCATTTGTCAGGCAATCCATCTTTCCCTCAATCCTGACCAGTTTCCCAGTTTCCCAGTCCCAGCTGCTGAAAAACATCTCCACAGCATGATGCTGCCAACACCCTGTTTCACTGTGGGGATGGTGTTCTTTGGGTTTTGCCCCAGACATAGCGATTTCTGACTTGTTGGGAGGTCAACATGTATAACTTGGCTGGTAATAGATTATTGGCTTGTATACAGGCTAAAGGTAAGTTTCAAACATTTTAAAAGCATTTTTTATTTTGGTATACCACACAAACTCTTCTATTTTGTTTAGATGTTTTTATTGCAAACAGAGAGGCATTACAGGGAGGGTAGAAGGGGGTAAAGTTGAAAAATCTTCCATTCACAAATGCCCTGCAGTGTACTTTGTACCTTTAGATCATGCCATCCTGTTGTCCCTCCTTTTAGGAGTCTGGGGGGCAACTGTTAGGGTCCTAAAGAGTTGACGTGTACACCTGATGTCATAAATACTGGATGAACTCCTGCCATTGCAGGACCATACTTTTTACATAGGCATGCCCACCTGAAATACTCATCACTGTTAAGGAGAGAAATAGAATTAGTTTGAATTGTTATTTGTTTTATAATCTAAACCTGCAAATGAGTAACTTTCACTTCAAGCTACGTAATTAAAATACTATAACAAGAGGCTAATATATAGTTACATATTTGATTTATACATTTACACAGTTGTTGAGATGAGCTGTGTAGATTTATACTGCATCTTCCATAAAATATAAAAAAATACTCTAAAATATAAAAAATATTTTTACACCGTTAAGTAGATTAATGAATAAATTAATTATTGATACACTGTTATGTTTTTTTTTTTTTTTTTACTAATAGCCATCAAACCCTTTTTAACTCTGCCACATAACATCTCATTACAACGTTTGCTTAAGAATCAATGCATACCTAAATTATTTGTGTCAAAACTCATTTATTTCCACAATAACATGGACTGTCAAACCTTGACACTCTGTTAATAACTTACAGCTCATTTGCATATTATTCAAATATTTCCTTTTATGAAGCGGAGATATGCGCTTGCAGCGTTTCCACTCCGGTATTTGTGCATTAGCTCAGTTCACGCAGTCAGAGAGGGGTTACCTGTGGCAACTAATTATGCAGATCCGTATGCATATTAATGATGTTTGTGAGGGCCATTTCACTGTGCACTGGTTATGGGAGAAATTATCTCACATTAAATTCAAAATTTCCAACGCAAGGTATATTTTGCCAGATGTTCTTTAAAGTCAATTTTATCTCATCATCTCAACATACCTATTTATATCGCCTTTCCTATAATGTAATAGATATAATTTGCCTAGGTTTATCCCAGTCCTGTGCCAACCAGTATTAAATATTCCTTCTCATAAACACCGCATTGATAACTTGGCACCTTATGCAAAATGTTTTATGGTTTTCCACAGCTGCAAACTGAATGAGTGAAATATCATGACTCTGGAATCAAAATTGTACACTTTGATGAATATTTGTATATTCAAAGACTATGACTGCTACATGTTTGGCAATCATGGTTGGGTCCAAGACTTATAGTAAGATGTTTTATGACAATTGACTGATTGTGTTTTCATTCTAAAATAATGGATGCCATCTAATAGACTGTAAAATGCGTTTTGTTGTCTTTAAAGGACCATTGGACTTATCTTGATTAAATATTTTGAGCTTACTTACTTTATTTTGTCACTCATATAGCTCAGGATAGGAACCTCTCACTTATATAATTCAAATAAATATAGATGGTTGGGTTCAAAACTGTATATAATATATATAAACAGTAACTGTACCCATAATTTATTTGTATGCATATACATTATAATTAATCTGTATTAATGTAAGTGCTCTGATATAGCAAGTATACACATTATTGCTTGATAAAGTACTCCTTTACTGCTAGATAGATTAATCAGCAGTTATAGCGGCTTCCTCTGTCATTGCGTAATTGGACCATGTCCAGATGTGTGGATTGCTCCACCCCAACAGTGACGCCATCTTTGCAGCAATAAAAACACAAAAATCCATTACTCTTACAAGACAAACTAGAGTTCCAAGAAGAATACCTTTAACTTACTCACATACATAGATACACTTTTGCACAATATACAAAATATATAGCCTGTGTACATATAATACCTCAAACACAATAATCCAAAAAGCTTCATGTTTATTAGTAGGAAGAAGTACAAAGTATCCCAAGGGCTGCAATGCACATCACTGTGTTCTATATGTGTTATTTGCCCTTCATCCTAGCCCCTGCAACAGTTTAGTAAATATTCCCCTCAGTCTCAAAATTCAGGCATGTTCAGTGTCGTAAAGAACAGAGACAATATGTTCAATCGTCATAACTTTCAAATAATAAGGATTAACATTGGGATGTCTCTAAAACCTATGATACACTTGTATTCTCTACTCTATAATACTTCATACATGTTCCCCAGTCATTTGTTTTAAAGATCGCTTGGTGCCATTATTATACATAAGTGGGCAGAATGAGTTGCCTATTATTAAACTTAGATCTTCAATGAAGAGCATATTGTAAATACAGGCTTTGGTGGTTCTTAAATAAGATCACTGTAGAGCATGTTAGTATCTTTGTAAACTAAACATGTTTTTATTTATTTGTCTTCAAATGCCCATTCCCATTAAACTAATAAAGAAGCAAGTGACATTATGATAGCGCCAGTCAAGTGGTCTTGTGGCCCCATGTGCACTGCCTGTGCACTTAGCAATAAGTCCTGATCTCTCCGCAGAAGCCTCAGTGCAGTGATGGGCTCAGGCGGCGTGGTGAAGCTGGACTAACCCGCTAATAAATCTGAGGTTAAAGACCAATCTTGTTGAATGTAATGTATGCTAATGAAGTGACCTTCCTAATGGAACACTTTTCCATATTCTGTCACTGCACGCATCAATTATGCAGCTGCAATTATCCTCCTGTTTTACATGGGGAAACTGAAAACAGGAGCCTTAATAGAAATACCTGATGAAGAGAGATAGGAGCCAAGGAGGAGGAATTTTCTGTCACACTTCCAGTTAACTCTATCGCTCCCTGTTCATAAAGTGATTAAACGCTTAATTACTAATACCCCATCTGTCAGCAAAAGGGTAAAGGGTTCCATTTGGCCATTTGCCCAGGACCCCAGCTGTGTGCCATGATCATATTTTATAAAATGATATATCCCGAGCAGCATCTGCTAAATGTTATAGGTATTTGGGTGTTGTGTAGGTGGTTAGGTGTGAGATTGTAGTGTTTCATTCTCCTCATACCACAATGACACACAACAATATACTCCCAGTCTGCCATAAACACATATTTTTATCAGGGGCCTAAAATAAAGTATTGGTATCACCATGCAAAGTATGTTACAGTATTTGATATTTTAAATGTCTAGCCAAATGGATTTGCCTCAGCTTATCATGAAGAGTAGACATTATATAGAGGTTTCTTCACCTGTCCTTCTCCAGTCACTCCTTTCACATCTAACCGCTCCATAGTCATTCACTGCTGCCTTTCTTTCTATACCCAATGATTGTCCTTTGTTTCTACTTTTTTCTCTCTCTATCCAGTTATCATCATAATTTATGTCTCAGAAGAACATAGAACAACAGAAAATGCAAGGCTATAAAGGTTTACTATACATTTGTGCACTGCACAATCATGTAGATGATGGAAAATCATGTGAAATTGCACTTTCCTTTTTTTTTAATGTAAATTAATTTAGTTGGCAGAATATATTAAAAACTGCATTTTCATAGAATCAGCTTTGCATACTGAGTAAGGAAATATTTCCGATATTAGCTCCACATTAGGTATATTCTTTTTTTTCAGCTAAGCCATTGAAAAGCATGCTGGTAAAGCCTAGTGTTAAATCAACTATGAAACAATAATTGTGGGTTTGAAACTCCTTACTGCCTTTTTTAAACATTATTTTTTATTTTGATTACAAGATAAAACAATAAAATAGCTAAAAACTGTAAATGGGTGGTATTGGAGTAGAAATATGGATAATTGTAGAAATATGCACCTCCAGGGGAATTAGTCCAGTAGTTTGAACACAGTGATGCTTCATTAGTAGAATGGAAGTGCCAGATATATGATGTTTGTTGATAACTGTTCAAATAAGTTTACAGAGGGATGGAATGTGTATGAGTTTTGTGGTTGAAGGGGAAGAGTTTCCATGTGTGAGGAGGAGGGAATGTGTTTCTCTTAGGTGAAAAATACAGTTCTTATAGAGAGAAAAAAAATACATAATTGTTTAGTCTTAATCAATAACAATGGAATGTCTTCTAGGTGGAAACAACAATTTACAACTACTCTAAGCAATGGTTCACCTCAGCTGGAGAGTGTTGCAAACAAAATTTGAGACCCCCAGTACTAATTTACTCAGTGTCCATTCCCAAGGCAGCTCCCCTCCTTAAAACCCCTTCCCAAAATAGCAGCCCTTCACTTATCTACTGCCTGTGCAAAGCTCCTCAAACTGCAAGAAAGGGCCAGGAATGGTCAAGGGCCAGTGGCAGGGGGCCCCTACACAACAAGAATAGTTAAACTATCTCTACATCCAGTCCCTCTCAACACTTTCCCCCACACTTCACCCAATTAAATGCAAACATTGTTTTCACAGCACTGGGCCGCCCTCCCAGAGGAAGGGCCTGGTGCACTTTACCACTGGTAGCTCCGCCCCTGGTTCCCCTAATGTCTTAGCTACAGAAAAGGGTCCATATTAAAGTGGCAACAGTTCTGTAATTAGCAAATTCCAGTAATTGTTGTTTCAGCCACGACACACATAAAATGACTGGTCTTATTTTTTATTAGATGATCAGTAGCATAGTTAGCCCTTTAAGGGCAATAGAGATTAATGAGATGTGACATTGCATATTTGGCTATTGTGCTATTCCCACAGGTGGTATGAGGCAAATATGGATGTTAAAATAAATCTAAAATAAATATATAAACTTTAAAGGAGAAAAATTGAACAATTATTCAAATCCACAACCACATACCTAAGGCAGATGCTTTTACCCACTGCACAATGTCCCTGTATGATAAGCTATGAGTTTAGAGATCAATAAAAGTAAATATATAATCTGTGCCTCAATGTCATTATTTATGAATTACAAGCAAAAACTAAATCTAGTAATATCCAAGTCAATTCTTCTCAACTAGAAACTTTAAACAACGTTTTATTATGTTTTTCTGCTCTCTATCTAGCTGATGGTGCAGAGTGCTTATGTTGACTTCAGTGTCCTCTTCAGAAAAAAAAACAGTTGTTTCTGGAAAAAAAAACATTTTAAAATGTACAGAAGGGAAAGGAAGAGTAGTAGCTATGAGGAGGGCTTGGGACAGCACAAGCAGTATGTATATATTTGAACATAAGACCAAATTTAATTGTTAAACTTCAGAACAAGTTCACAAATATTAATCTTCAAATTTAACTCTTCAATCTTTCATTTGATTTTTGCATATTCTGAAGTTTAAATTCCATTAAATTAAATGTTTAATGAACAATTTCCAAAACACATCTAGAATATATCTGCCTGATGTTTTAAACAGTTTAACAGATTCTTAGACGCACAAACTGTCACTAGATGGAGCTATTTTATTAGCAAATCGGAAGCTACCACGCGGCAGCTTTACAGTAATATATTATTATTAGGGAAGCGTTCAGTAACAGACAGTGCTGGAAACAAAGACTTTGAAGCCTATTAACTGAAGGGCATTACGTGAAATCCTGAATGTTACCAGTAGTTGCACGTCAACTCTTCTGCAAGCAAATTACTGTGCTATATTGGAAAGGCCACCTCTTAGGTGATTGTGATTAAAGGTGTTATCCTAAGGATTTGAAGGATCTACAGAACTCGGATATTTATACATAAATAATTTGCAAACTTGAGGGTTGTAAGTAAAACTTACAAGGAAAGACGTAATGACCTTAATATGTATAGCTTGCAGAAGAGAGTAGAAACAAGGTTTAAATGTATTAAAAGATTAAGTAAAGTTCAGGATTGAATAATATGAGGACAATAGCGTTCAATTTTTTTAAATATATTTTTTATTGTAAGACACAATGTTGCATACTCTATTAGACTAGAATATTGCCCGTCAAAAAATGACGGCAATGAAATTGTAAGGTAGCTAATGCTGTTTGGTGTATAATACTGAAATATGTAATAGATTACTAAATGAATATACTTTACCTATTTTGAAGCATTGTGTTGAAGAGCTGGCAATCTGTTTTGATGTTGCTGCAGCATTAGTGGTGTGGAGCTGCTGTGTAAGCATGCTGAATGTGTGCACTGTGTGGTATGAATATCAGTAGGTCGTTTGTGGCGTTTTGCGAGTTTCTTGTGTTGTTTTGCGAGTTTAGAGTGCTGTAGCCTCGTTTTCGTTTTGTTCGGCGGCCATTTTTTCTCTCGCTTACAGTTTTTTTTAGTCTCTAAACTCTTTTATTTCGAGTAAAATGAAGGTCTAAGTGGCATTTTTGAGGTCCTGGGTGCTCCCTCTTGGTGTAGGTAAGGTTTTTATGTATGTGCTGTGTGTATGTATTGGGTTTTACATTTTGTAATGTTCGCGAGTTGCGTCCGAGTGTTGCGAGGCCGTAATGTGTGTGTCGTGCTCTTTGGGTTGCGACGTGAACTTTGCGAGGGTCGCAGTTGCTGGCATGGAGCGCCTTCGGCGCTCCGTGCCAGCAACTGCAGGCCCTCGCTTTGCGAGGTCCTCAGGTGCTGGCATGGAGCGCCTACGGCACTCCATGCCAGCAACTGAGGCCCTCGCTTCGCGAGGGTCCTCAGTTGCTGGCAAGGAGCACCTTCGGTGCACCATGCCAGCAACTGAGACCCTCGCCCAGTGCCCTCGCTTTGCGAGGGCCTTGGCTCGCGCAGCGAGCCAAGGCCCTCGCTACGCAAGGGCCGCGACTCGCGTAGCGAGCCCGCGGCCCTCGCTTTGCGAGGGCCTTGGCTCGCTATGCGAGCCCGCAGCGTTAGCAACAACTCGTACGCTCACAACTATATATGTGATTACTATATAATGTGTAGATGTACCGGCTGGGCATGCTCTTGTGCATTATTATTATTATTACTATATAATGTGTAGATGTACCGGCTGGGCATGCTCTTGTGCATTATTATTATTATTATTATTACTATACAATGTGTAGATGTACCGGCTGGGCATGCTCTCTGCGTGTACGCTTTCTCTATCTGCACCCTATGTGCACTGCTGTCTGTGTGCAATCTCTGTCTCTGTACCCCTCACTCTCTTTGTCAATCTCTCTGCACTCTCTGTGCGCTCTATCTGTGAACTCTCTCTGCGCTGTCTTTGTGCTCCCTCACTGTCTGTGTGTGCTCTTGCTCTGTAATTCTCTTTATGTCTCCCTCTCTCTCTGTACCTGACTCCCTCTCTCTCTGTACCTGTCTCCCTCTCTCTCTGTACCTGTCTCCCTCTCTCTCTGTACCTGTCTCCCTCTCTCTCTGTACCTGTCTCTCTCCCTCTCTGTACCTGTCTCCATCTCTGTACCTGTCTCCCTCTCTCTCTGTACCTGTCTCCTTCTCTCTCTGTAGCTGTCTCCCTCTCTCTCTGTACCTGTCTCCCTCTCTCTCTGTACCTGTCTTCTTCTCTCTCTGTAGCTGTCTCCCTCTCTCTCTCTCTGTACCTGTCTCCCTCTCTCCCTGTACCTGTCTCTCTCCCTCTCTGTAGCTGTCTCCCTCTCTCTCTGTACCTGTCTCCCTCTCTCTCTGTACCTGTCTCCTTCTCTCTCTGTAGCTGTCTCCCTCTCTCTCTGTACCTGTCTCCCTCTCTCTCTGTACCTGTCTCCTTCTCTCTCTGTACCTGTCTTCTTCTCTCTCTGTAGCTGTCTCCCTCTCTCTCTGTAGCTGTCTCCCTCTCTCTCTCTCTGTACCTGTCTCCCTCTCTCACTTTGCTGTCTTTCTCTGAAATGCAAATGGCCGCCACGCTTCTGTTAAAATCAGTTTTTAGGCCCACCCCCACTTACATCATAGCCACGCCCCCTTTATGATGTCAGCGTTAGCAACATTTTCTGCTGCTCACAACTATATATGTGATATATGTGATGCTTGAAAAATGCCTCGAACCCATAATTTTGGCTGGTTTTTTTGTTGTAATAAATATTTAGATCGCAATCCAGCAATGTAGAAATCAATAAAAATAATTAAAACAACTGATATGTATCAACCCCTTACGTCCTGAGATCCATTTCACACAAAAAAACCTAAAAAAAATATATTTTAATTTACCCCCCTGTGTCTCTCTAACCCCCCCGTGTCTCTTTCTCTCCCCCCTCTTCAACCTCAAACCCCCATCTCATTCTAAACCCCCCTCCTCTTTCTAAAACCCCCTCCTCATTCTAAACCCCCTAAATACCTCCCCCTCTCCCGTTACCCTCACTTACCTGCTTCTGCCGGCACCCGGTATATGCTAATGACGTGGTGGGCATGTGACGTCGCGTCATTAGCATATACTGGGTGCCGGCACCCGGTATATGCTAATGACGTGGCGCGCAAGTGACTTCACATTGTGCGACGGGTCAAGAAGGAGCGGAGGCCGGAGCAGAAGCAGGTAAGTAAGGGGAGAGGGGGAGGTATTTAGGGAGGTTTAAAATGGCAAGTGTGAGGATGAGGAGGGAGGTTGAGGAGGGGATTGAGGATGAGGAGGGGGGATGAGGAGGGGGTTGAGGATGATGAGAGGGGTTGAGGTTGAGGAGAGGGTTGAGGATGGGGGGGTTGAGGAGGGGGTTGAGGATGAGGGGGTTGAGGAGGGAGGTTGAGGATGAGGGGGTTGAGGATGGGGGGTTGAGGAGGGGGTTGAGGATGAGGGGGTTGAGGATGAGGAGGGAGGATGAGGAGGGGGGTTGAGGAGGGAGGATGAGGAGGGGGGTTGAGGAGGGGGTTGAGGATGAGGAGGGGGGTTGAGGTTGAGGAGGGGGGGGTGAGGATGGGGGGGTTGAGTATGAGGGGGTTGAGGAGGGAGGTTCAGGATGAGGAGGGAGGTTGAGGATGAGGAGTGGGGTTGAGGAGGGAGGTTGAGAATGAGGAGGGGGGTTGAGGAGGGTGATAAGGGAGGGGGGAAGAGACACAGGGAAGGGAGAGGGGGGAAGAGACACAGGAGAGAGAGAGGGGACACATAGGGCACAAGAGGGACACAGGGGGCAGCACATTTCCCACCCTCGGCTTATACTCGAGTGACTCATTTTACCCAGTATTTTGTGTTAAAATAGGTGCCTCTGTATATACTCGGGTCGGCTTATACTCGAGTATATACGGCAATAAGGACCCATGTTATTACATGGAACATAGCAGCTCAAAACTATAACAATAATGTTTTCTGGTGTCCTCAAATACAGATCCCATCGGACATACCATTTATAACAAATACAGTTCCAGTTTTGACTTTAATTCCAGTCTGTGGTCTCATTTTTTGTTTCTCATACAAATAATTACAACTCAGGTCTTGAATGTATCAGTAATAACAAACTTAGGGCCTCATTCAATTGTGATTTGGCCAATTGAATAGGGCTCTATATAAGCACAGAGCATATTTTTTTTACAGAAGGTTTTGGTTAGCGAATGCCTTGCTTTTGTATAGAAGTTCACTAACTAAAAACTTCTGTAAAGAAATATGCTCTGTGCTTATATAGAGCCCTACTCAATTGGCCAAATCGCAATTGAATGAGGCCCTATATGTTCATATTTGTGTTTACTGCAAATAGAAATTCCTTAATTTCTCTTTGCATCTAGAATGTCTAAAGAAGAGAAAGGAACAAGCTGACATTTTTTGGTTGCAGCAATGAGAGTTTTATTGGTGTTTGCAGGATGTTTGTGATGTTTGGACCTTGCAGAACCTGAGATCCCTTCCAGGCAGAGAGGCAGGCAATTGAAGCAACAGCTAACTTATGTAAAAGCTCTTACAAAACAGTGAAATATTCATCAGTTATAAAATTCCAGTATATTTCCACTTTATTTTCAGTGGTCTGTTTCATGATATAGAGCAGCATGGATGAATTCAATATCTTGATAATTAAGAACTCAAAGAATACATTGAATATGTGATATTTATTTATCTCATATATTGTGACATTGATTACACAGATGGTGCTATAAATACAAACATACACTGTTATAATCATAACAATCAAATCAATTATACAGTTTTACATAATTAAGCAGGTTTCATGCTTTATTATCTTTGCATGTTTACAGCCTATTACATGTCATTTGTCAGGTTTGTTTTATTTATTATACATATCAACACTAAAATCTTTAGCAAGTATATTAGGCTATGATTGTGTTAAAATGGATGAGATATATAACAGAACAAAGCGCATTTAACTGGCTATACGTTGTACTAGCTATTATTTCTGTGCTATATAATTTTTGAGATAAACACAATTTGTTAATAGTGGCGATGTGGACTTTTCTGTTTCACACTGAGCTATTTAGTAACTACCTAATTGTTGATCATCATAAAAACAAATGAGCACATTAGGTCACAAATTAGCATGCCATACAGCTAATTGACATATTATGCAAACTTTACAATAATTCTCTAGTACAATGTATAGCTAGTTTTTAAAAAGATACAGACACAGGATCAAAAATGTAATCTTAAAAAGTATTACAATTGTTTATATATTGTACTAGCCATTTTCTCTATGGTTAATCATTTTCAGCATTGTTTATGCTAACGTGCAGCTTAATATGCTATTTTGCTGCTCAGAGTATTGATAAACTTAAGGGAGGGGATCGTACTGCATGGTAACACTGGGGGACATTGTTTTTCCACCCATAAAATCAGCAAACTGACTAGTTAGAACATCAAAACAGCTAATTAGTATTTGGGAGCTGAAAAGGCTGAATATCTCAAGCAATTAACAGAATGTATAGACAGTTTTTGCTGCTCTTTTAAGAATAAACTTAAAACTACTTGATTCTGGGGTGACAGCGTCCTTTAAATGCGCTTTTACATATTCTCAAACAGGACATTTCTACATGTGATACCTTGTTACTCTATTCTACTGTATAAGTCTGTTGCTGGTAAACGTACCATAATGTGATTAAATATTTCACTATTACTTATGACTGAATATGTGAAAACAGTATTGCCATCTCAAATGTTATGTTGTGTATTTAAAATGAAAACAATACAACAGATTTTTTTATACGTCAAAAAACAGTGGGCAAAAATGTGTAATGCAAAGTCAAAGACAGCTTAGAAAGATGCCAGTGTCAGAACTGCCCTTTGCCAACTCAGCTGGAGCATGTCAAGAGTAGCAAATCACACATGAACTTTACCCCATCAACTAGAGGATTGAAGAGTTTTCTTTTCATTTTAAAATTGCAGCTACATTGATTGAGTTATAAGCATTTGTACAGGTTAAAACAAAAGTAGATATAAACTGTAAATATGTGGGAATGAAACACATATGGTTGTTGTAAAGCTTTTAAAATATTTATTTTAACCAAGAAAAGCTATCAATCATATCAAAAGGATAAATTGGGATTTGAATGCATTAAAATACACAATTTAATTCCTGATTAAATGAAAAAAAAATTAACGAATTTCCCATACAATTTTTTACACTCTACCTGATGGTGAACAGAGGTTTTGGTGAATGTTATGTTACTTTAATGCAACACAGAAATCCTGGGGGGATTTACTAAGGGTACGTGAGATGAGCCTCAGTCTACCATGTCTCACCACACATCAGCTCTACTAGGATCTCCGTGCAATTTACTAAAACGCTGAAATTATAAATTGGTCTGTGATGAGCCAATGTAGCACTGTTTATACACCCCCCTATCCACCACTTTACACATTGCTATCAAAGTAGCGCATGCATGTTAATTTGGTCAGGCATGACCAGCAATGTCCGTCAGTACAGGCATATTAAATGGCAAATCTGTAGTGGTCGGCAATACGTCAGTAATGACGTATAAGAACAAACCTGCAAAATAATAACATTTATTTTTTATGTAATAGGGGATTATGTTAGGGACTATGGGTGCTCTGGTGGACCCTGATGGGGGATAGGGTCCCTTATGGTTATAGTTTATTTGCTATGAGGGTCCATAGGGACCCTCATTGTAATGGGTTAATGTTAGGTGCTATGGGGGTCAATAAGGAAACCTATAGTTATACTTAGAGGCCCCAGGGTTTTTCTTAAATATTTTACTACCCGCAGTGCTCATATTCAGCATCATTAGGGGAAGTTTGAATTAGTCCTGTTAAAAGCAATGACAGTTTTGGATGCCACACGTATTTTAGCCTCTATTTACATACAACATACACTGCTATATATAACATAATATTGGTTATATTATTTTATTTATATATATATATTATACTTCTAATGTGAGGTTGAAACACGCAAAGCTGAATATCAGCATCGTGGGTAGTAAAAGGCAAGGTAAGTGTTTGATAAATTATGAGAACTTTGTGTTTTCATCGCTGGAGGAAGGTAACATGCCCCTAACATGCCCATAACAAGCCCCAATCACTACAACACACGATCAGCCACTATGAGCTAGATATAACACAGGAGAACAGGCTTTATTAAATCACACAATGAGCTGCATCGCAGGCTATCACTGGAGCTTTAGCACACATTTTAGGCAGAAGTGTCCCACCAGACAATACTCCTTGTACCAGTTATACTATTTGTTTCCAAAGTGATATAGCTAGTACAGGTGATGATTGGCTAGCAATAACATATCTCTTTTAAAATAAATAATGAAAATAAGAAATATAATAAAAATTGCCAGGAAATTCTGCAAAATAAATAAATAAAAATGCCATAATGTTTAAAATGCATTGTTAGAAATTATAGGAACTCATCATGTTAAAGGATCTCATTGGTCTGATTTTTCAACATGGTCTTTTTAAAAACTATACTTAATAAAGGACAACTATTAAAGAAGCAAATAAATAAATAATATAAAGTGCTGACATTCATTATTGTGCAATTCCGTTTTCTTAGCTAGTTTCAAAAGCCACTTTTTCAGGATGGTATGTCTCTGTAAATTAATGTGTTTTTAATTAGTCCTGATGAAAACAATGGAAGTTTTAGCTGCCATGTTCCCATTATGTAGACAGAAGCTTCCTGTGCCTTTAAATTCTCTTCCCACCTCATGACACTAATAAGCAGACACCAAAATGCTAAATTCCACTGAAGCATAAGGATGTATAATAGGTAATAAACTAGAGCCTGCAAACACTTTGCCTATTTGTAAGTATAGTTATTCGAAAGAGTATATTTTAAATATATGACAACACTGGTCCTTACATTTCCAGGGCTCACTCCTATTTGACAAGACAGATACCAAAAAAAACAGATGATTGATGGACGCGGAGGCTGACCCAGTGGAGCCTGTAAGGCTAAACAGCCAATCGGGAGCTCCGGGGGCGGGACTTCCGCCCGTGTTCGCACGTTGGGCAGAGCAGCGCGGCCTCCAGCTGAAACGGACGGAGGTCTGAGGGGCTCCTGGTTAATAAGGAAAAAGTAGGAGGTTAATACTGAGGTTAATACCCCAGCTGAACAGCAGATAAGGGGCAGTGTATATATGAGCTCTGGGTGTGTGTTTTGTGTACTTTATTGTTAGTTTGTGGTCCATTTTTTGTCTGTTTTTGTGTGTGTTGTGCTTGTGCTGGTATGGATGCTGAGGACATAGAGGCCTTACTGGCTGAAGTTAGTACCCGGGCCTTAAGTCAAGGGGTCAGGTGGCTGCAGGACAGGCTGGGACAACCCATGCCTTCTGCAGGAGGCCCTCCTTACATTGCACAGGCTCAGCCTGTAGTGGCTGGTGGCCTAGGCAATAATGGAGGTGCCAGCGGGCTATCCCCCCATCCCACTAGTACAGAGCCATCAAACCCCCATCCAGTTGAGAGCAAGGCCAAGGGAGCAAAAGGGGATACGGGTCAGGGCAGCCAGGACCCTATACCCCTCAGGCAGGGGAGAGCTGGGCCCACGGGCAGTAAGGGTGAGGGCCCAGAACTCCGGCCACCACCAGCCATTTTGCCGAAAGGGTCTCGGCCGCGGCAAAGGACAAGAAACACCCCTCTACCGCCCCGTAAAGAGGGGGCGCAGGGGGTAATAAAAAAGCCGGGAGCCCTAAAAAAGCTCCTACATATCCTCATTGTGCTGACCATGCGGTCCCTTCTATTTCCTGTGCTAACAGCGCTTCTGGTGCTTTACAGGGACTCAGCCGCGGCAGGGAGCTGGGCATGGCGACTACACGAGAAAGAAGGAACATAGTTGTCAGAGCGATGAACAGCCAAGACAGCATGGTAGTGATCGATGACGTGCCTGAGCTCCGCTGCGGCAACGGGGCCCTTCGAGGTGGTGGCTGTCCCGGGCCCACAAGCAGGCAGTACCAATGCAGCAGTTACCAATTCAGCCATGAGACCAATTGTCTTGTGCTCATTGGAGAACTTGGGGGCGCATCTTTCCCAGGATGTTAAAGAAAAATCTGGAGGAGGGAATTTGTTGAATTGTTCTCTCTCCTTCCCATGTCCAGACAAATGGCCTGTGTGCTATGTGAGCGACATCCCGAGCAAGGTTCAGGTTTGTTTGTCTACATAGACGAGATTTGCAATGCCCACAAGTGTACAGGGGCAATGCGTGGTGGCGGTACGACAACGAATTCTGCCAGTACCTGGCATCCAGGCCAGCGATGGCATGGAGCAACAAAGCAGTGGCATATTGGCTGAATATTATGACACCTATGCGCATCATACCGCCCTTTCGTACCGGATCCGGTAGGGTCAAGGGCCCCGCCACGGCCGTGGCTACGGGTCTCAAGACCTGTTTTGCCTGTTATACAATGAAGGGGTATGTAGATGGGCCCCTAATTGCAGGTTCAAGCATGCATGTTCCACCTGCGGCGGCGAGATCCCCCTCGCTAGATGAACCAGGCCCAAGGAAGGGGGCAGATCAGAGTCCCCTGCAAAAGGGCCAGACGCCCATACGCCTCCCCGACATGCTGCCGTGGCTAAAACGCATGGTGTGGCGGGCAATGGCGCCGCAGCGCGCCTCCTGGAAACAGGGTTTCCAGGAGGGGTTCCGGATCCCATGCGAAACAGAGCTGTGGGGATCCAAGGCACCGAACTTCGGTACGGGAACTCCCAGGCGTAGCGGAAAAGAAAATGCAGACTGAGTTGCAGCTAGGTAGGATGGCGGGCCATTTGTTTCCCCGCCTATTCAGGATCTGGTCGTTTCCCCTCTCGGTGTCGTTCCCCAAAAAAAGAAGGGAAAATTTAGGTTGATCCAGCACCTCTCCCACCCCAGGGGGTGGTCAGTCAACGACGGGATCACAAAGGATCAGTCGACTGTATCCTATGAATCTTTCGACCGGGCTGCCGAGATGGTTACGTTTGCCGGCGCTGGGGCGCTCCTGGCAAAAGTGGACATCGAGGCGGCGTTCAGGTTGTTGCTGGTTCATCCGTCGAGCCACCGGCTCCTGGGTTGTTTCGTCCGATGGCAGCTATTTCATCGACCTATGCTTACCTATGGGGTGCTCGATATCATGTGCCTACTTTGAGGCGTTCAGCTCATTCTTACAATGGGTTGTGCGCACGGAAGCGGGGTACAGTAGCATTACACACTATCTGGATGATTTTCTGTTCGTCTGTCCAGCAGGGCAAGATACTTGCCGTTTCATCTTGGAAGTGTTCACCAAAATCTGTCTGGATTTTGGCGTACCGTTAGCCCATAACAAAACCGAGTGTCTCACAACAAGGTTGACTTTCCTGGGGATTCAGATCGATTCCATGACAATGGAATGCAGTCTTCCCCGGGAAAAAGTGGCGGACATGAGAGCGGAGCTCAGCGCGCTGGAAGGAGCGCATAGGGTATCACTGCGACGGTTGCAATCCATCATGGGGAAGTTGAACTTCACCTGTAGGATTATCCCCATGGGGAGCATATTTTGTAGGAGAATGTCGCTTGCAACCGCAGGCATCTTGAGGCCACATCATTTTATCAAAGTCTTAAGGGTCATGCGGGATGGCGCACAGGTATGGTCGGTTTTCTGGCCGAGTTTAATGGGAAGAAGGAGAAGGAGCGCTACCAGCGCCGATTTAGAACTTTTTACTTGCGCATCTGGTTCAGTTGGTTGTGGCGCATATTTTCAAGGAAGATGGTGCGCCGTGGCATGGCCGACAGAACGGGTGGTGGCAGGTCTTATAAAGAACCTGGCATTTCTCTAACTATTTCCCATAGTGGCGGCGGTTCACATATGGGGTTCAATGTTTTGGGATCGGCGTGTATCTACACAGATAGCATGGTGGTTGCGCAAGCGGTGAATAACCTCATGGCAACTTCCATACCGGTGGTATGATTACTTCGTCACTTGGTGCTGTGCTGCCTTCGCCTGAACATATGGTTTCAGGCAAGGCACGTACCGGGGTTGGAAAATGGCATTGCTGACTCCCTTTCTCAGTTTCAGGAAGAGCGGTTCAGGGTATTGGCCCCCCGGGCGAACGTGCTGTGGGAGGCCATTCCTGCAGAGACTCATCAGACAGTCTGTTGCCCCGGTGACATGGACCACGTACAGACACGTGTAGGCAAAATGGAACAATCTAGTTAAGATGGCCGGTGGGTCTACATCGGAGGATAAGACCCTAGGGATACTGCTTTGGTTTCTGCTGCGGTGTGCTGAGTAAGGCGAGACAAAAGCCGTAGTTGGGAGACAGGTCACGGCTTTCAGGAGGACAGAAGCAACTGTAAGTCGTGGGCCATTCGTACGTGTACTGGGCCCACAGGTTAGCAGCCGCGTCGGGCAGAGCAGCACGGTCTCCAGCTGAAATCCTACCCTCCCACCCTGTTTTTGGTTGAGTGTTAAATTTGTTATTGTTATGTTCATAATTTAAAAAAAAAAAATATATATATATAGATATATAATAAATATTCATATTTATAAAAGAGAAAAGAGATATATAAAAGAATGTTAGTGGAGAAGTGGCATTTACTGTTGGATAGTTTCTATGATTGGCTTGGCGGGAGGTGAGTTGCCCTGCCCACTGGCCTAAGTGGGTGTGGACCTACCTCACAGGGCGTGCTTAATATAAGCATTGGGGCTTTGGGCAGGGCCCTAGGCGTGAGGTCACTGTCCGTGGCCGGGCTCCTCCCCCTGGAAGGTATTATGTAAATTATATACAGGTTTTTTATGTTTATGTTAAAATGGTTATTTCTGAATAAAAGCTGTGGCCCGTGTTTCTCCCAATCGGTTGTGGTGTCTATTATTTCACTAAATGCCTAAATGGATCATGCCTGGGTCAAATCATAGACACACATAGATCAGGGCATTTCTTTAACAAAGAATACTTGTATTTTTCCACGGTCTACAAAAATGTGCCCTTCATAAAGTAGAAATCTTTAAATGAGCAAACTGGAAATTAGGAGCCTCGTGTTCATACAAAATTAAACAATTATAATACAAAGCAGAATCTATAGTTTTGTAATTGGGCCTCATTCTATGAACATGAAGCAAATGTGTAATATTTGGCAGGTATTCTTTGTATTACTGACACGTCTCATCCATCATAGCATTGTGTAGGATTTGTGTACACTTGTGTAGAGCGTGCATCATTTGAACAAATTAGGAGGGCAGGCAGGAAATAAGCTGCACTTGTTGTGTTTCATGGACTTTATTAAACTTTGGAAAACAAGAGTAAACCGCAGTGAACATAAACCATAGTTACGGCCTTAAGCACTGGCAGTGACAGGTTCTCACACACACAGGCCGTTCCAATTATTGAAAAGCACACTGCCAAATAGGATTCAATGAGACATGTCGCATTTGTCTTTTCCAGATTATTTTTGATGATCCCTTATTCTTCCACTAAATCTGGAGACAAAATAATAACCCTATAAAGATACTGGATATAAAGAGGAAGATGTTTCTGAAATCACAATAGACCCGATGGTCGTATTACCACGCGGCAGATAGATGGGCAATATTCAAAGGAACACTTAGACTTGACAAATAAGTGCCTGCGCGTCCCATTATACCTCTTGGCAGCTCTCTCTGTCTGCGGGAGTCGATTGTGGTATAGAGGAGAATAACGAGCATTAAACTGAAGGGGGACGTAAATCTAACCAATGTCTTCCAAGTTTGTCAAGCTTGTCATAAATAAACCATTGCACCGCACAGAGAGAAACTTGAGACATCATGGGGAGAAAAATGTCCCTCCCTGGATCAGTGATGCTGAGAGGTTGCTTCTATATGGAGCTTCCATTTATACACAGGAAAAAGACAAAACATTCAGCTGTTAACTGTGTTATGGCTGGAGGAGGCAAAAAGGGAACAGGCTCTGTATTGGACTCCTACATCATACATGTGTTGCAGCATTAGCCTGTAAAGGATCTGCAATAAAGGGTTACTGTAGTCGCATATTTTAAATAGAATCTTTTGAAGAACTATACTTGACATAGGCAAAACATTTTTAGAATGCAAAAAATAATACAGCCTAATGCAATTGATTACTCTTATAAGCTCTGAAATACAGTCTAATGCAATATGTTACTTTTATATGCACTTATGCTGCAATTGATTCTAGCATTTTGGTTCCTGCTGATCAATTTCTTTAGATGGGAGAAGGGTTTGAATTTAGGTGATGCTTCTATATGAACAATAGGAGTGTGGCATCCAAAACTGTCAGTGCTTTCAATTGGACTAATTTAAACCTCATTAGTTTAACAAGTACACATCCTTTCGGGAAAGTAATAGCTAACAAAAAATAATTTCTTATAGAAGTTAAAAATGAAAACCCTGTGTATATTTTTGTTTCTTTCTAAAAAGAATGTGTCCTTTAACAAGTTTGGTTATTTAAAAGACCATACAGAAAAGCATTTAAACACAGTAGTGCTTTAAGTGTTTTTCTTCTTTTGCCTTTTTTTCATTGTTTTGTTGACTAAGATTACATGCTTATATCACAAACAGCAATGTATGGAAATATTAAAGCATGTCAACAAAGAAAGATAAAATATGTGATGTCAACTCCTTTTTGATGCATGACCCTGGCAAGATCCATTGGGCGTTAGAATAAATAAACACACTGACCCAGCGTTTCTGGGGAAAATTACGAGCCACAGCTTTATTAAAGCAACCATAAACCAATAACCACTTAACATAATTAACATTGTTACATCACAGCTCAAATAACATCCCGGAGGAGGAGCCCGGCCCGGTCAGTAACCTCACGCCCTGGGCCCGCGCCCAGCGCCTGCCAGTGCTTTACTAAGCACGCCCATGAGGCAGGGCAACGCCCACTTAAGCCCATGGGCTGGGTGCCTCACCTCCCGCCAACCAAAGACATTGCTACTTGCATCCTAACTTAGAAATCATAAAATTCTCACCCTTCAATTCTTTACCACCCCTTTTTTATTTTATTTTTAAACCTTACTTAAGATTCCTGAACTTTGCTCAACCAACCTCACCTCCTAGTCATACCTTACTAGCATATCTGATACTTTCCTAACTGACCACCAACTCAAGGGGAGGGAGGGAATCAGCTCAATGGCCGGCGCGGAGTGAGGAGGAAGCCCGCGAAACGGGCGGAAGTCCACCCCCCTCCCCCCAGCCAATCAGCATCGCCCCATGCTCCGTCGGGTCACGCAGCGCTGCGTCAGACCCGCCGTGCCTGGGCTGCCTCCGCGACGGCCAAGAAGTGTATTTTTTTTATTTTTAAAATGAGTGCTTCAAAATTTTCTTTTAATATTCATGGAAATGCTGCTTCTTCAAATTACAAGACTGTAGTCCGATAAATATAGACATGTCAGGGTACTTTATTAATCAAGATCTCTAGAGCAGAGGTTCATTAACTGTGGAATACACAAAAGTGCTAAAGATAAAATAAATAACAAGTACTACTATTTCTTCATTTATGAATCATGTTGCAGTTCTTCTGTAAAATAATAATTCTTCAGTTCTTAATTAGCTAATTTTGTCCAGGTGGGACTGTCACAGCCAGAGAGACAAAGATACAACTTTGACCTAAGCATAAGTGACCCAGGTCCGATATTACCATAACCCCAGCACCCCTTGACCCAAATAAATAATATGCAACAACTGTATGGGTGTAACCAGGCCACAGCTTTATTAATAACATAACATGATAACAATGAGGTAGTTGCACACCCCTACGCAGAAGGAGCTCATAACCATCCAGAGGACCAATGGAACCCCGTGTCCAATGGGCCTCTGGCAATGACCACTCACCGGGAACTTAACTAACTAATGAGCTCCCCCCTAGGGTAATGCAGCACCCCCGCCAAGCTGTGACAAATACAACCTTAAATCAACACTTTACCAATAACAGGGAGGGACTAACTTTGCACATGTCACTGAACCAGTGGCACAATGGCGGGAATGCAGCCCTATTTATTACTTCCATACCAGCTCCACCCCCTAGCCACTAAGCTCTACCCCCAGCACTAGCCCGGTCAAAAGCCTCTTCCCTTAATGCTTTTCCTCAGGGGCTCCCTTGACCTTAAATAATTAATATGCAACAACTATATGGGTATAACCAGGTCACAGCTTTATTAATAACATAACATGATAACAATGAGGTAGCTGCATACCCCTACGCAGAAGAAGCTCATCACCAGCCAGAGGACCAATGGAACCCCGTGCCCAATGGGCCTCTGGCAACGACTTCTCAAAGGGAACTTAACCAACTATCGAGCTCCCCCTAGGGTGATGCACCCCCGCCACCCGCAAGCCCACTGGGCTCAGCACTGCCAAAAGACACCATGGCCTGGTCAATACCCATCTTAAGGGAATAATTAAACAAAGACAACCCAATTTCATTTAGGTGAACCCCATCTTTTAAAAAATATGCTTTGTTATCAGCAATCTCCAGATCCTTATGCCTAATTGAGAAACCCCTCCTTACAAAAGAGGCCATTATTTTATTGACTCTGCACCTAGCCTTGTCCAATCGTTTTTGATCTTTAGCCCCCCTCCCGTGAAGTCTAGGAGTCAACTGAGACCACATATCAGGAGCCCTGGACATAACTCTAGGAGCCTAAGCACATCCCTTTTCATTATTCTAATAAGGTCTTTCAATGGTATGTACCCCAAATTATTCCCTCCTGCATGAATAACTAAAAGACCTGGGGAAGGAGCCTGTCTGGCCAGGCCCACCACAGTCAACAACACCTGTTCCCATTTCATTCCCCTAATGCCAAACCACTTTACTAGCACCACCTCCTCCGGGAAACTCAACTGACGATCATGGTCTCTGATGCCTTCTGCCCTTCTTGCCCAATAAATAAATGCGTGTCCCTCAATCCACAAATGTAAAAAAAACAGAATTACAAACATAACCATTCCAAATCAATTAATATTTTATTAATTAAACACACATTTAACCTATGCTCCACTAATATTCTTACATGATGATGGGGCTGACTGACCCCGACAGTAGCCAATGACAGCCTCCTTGCAAATTTCCTCCCCATGGGTATAATCCGACAAGCAAAATGTAACATTCCTAACAAAGACTGTAAAATTTTCAATTTAACCTTCTTAGCCGTCATCACTTCCTACACTGCACCTCTTAACTCCACCACCTTTTCCCATGGTAAACTGCACTCAAAATACACAGAATCAATGTGAATACCCAGAAATTGCAATGCCTGGCATGGACCAACTGTCTTCCCCTCTGCTAAAAGGATCCCAAACTCCCTCGCTAATACCTGAAACTCCTGAAATAACTTCCTACAATCCTGCGAATCATAAGAGCCAATAAATAAGAAGTCATCCAGATAATGCACAACCGAATGTAAAACTGTCCTATAACACGTTACCCAATGCAAAAAAGTGCTAGATTTTTCAAAATATGAACATGATCCACAAAAGTCCACAAAAAAACTATCCAAAACATGACAACCCAACAAATGATGAGAGTCTGGATGCACAGGCAGCAATCTAAAAAACGATTTTATATCCACCTTTGCTAACCACGCACCTCTACCAGCCCTCCTAATTATCTTAACAGCCTGCTTAACTGATGTATACGTAACTGATACTGAATCCCTATCAATACCTTCATTAACTGACAGTCCCTTAGGATACGACAAATGATGAATTAACCTAAATTCACCTACCTCCTTCTTGGGGACCAGACCTAATAGGGAAATCCTCAAATTACTTAAAGGGACCAACTCAAAAGGACCCGCCATTCTCCCTTTTCCAACCATCCCAACACAGGCTGATCTCTGGCCAACTTTAAATTAGGCGGCCTCCCCAAGGGCTCAATATCCACAGCTGGAATTACAAAACCCTCTGCAAAACCCTGTTCTAACAGGTTTGTATCTTCTAATTTCCCCGGCGTTCTAGCGTACAACTTTAACCACACCCCCATCTTTTCTAGCTGCACTGGACTCATCCCCTTTGGTAACCTGGTCCCCTTCTTTCTGACTCCTTGTTTTTTTGAAACATCAAAAAAGAGGATGTCCTCCTCCGCATTCAGAACATTCATGCTTAAACTTACATGAAGCCCCCCCTGGAACATGTACCTTCCCTAAACGTGAAACAAAACCCCTTTTTACTCAAACTCTCCTGCCCTGTATTCGGAACTGTACTCCCCCCTGACCATAATGGGGTAACAACCTTAAGCCAACTACCCATGTCTCTATCGTCCCACTGCATATTAGGCCTAACCGCCATCCTCTGCTTAAAATTTTCATCATACAGCCACCACGCCAATCCCTTATATGTCTGGTGGATCTCCTCAATCTCGTCCAAGTAACAAAACAAGGAGGAGCAACACTCAGGGAATCTTTCACCCACTATGCTGGCAAGTATGACATAGGCCTGTAACCAGTTACCAAATGTTTTAGGAATTTTTGTTTTAGGAATCTTCCGCTCCTGTTGCAGTCCTTCTCACTTCTCACTCTCCTGGATGATCCCTGTATCCTCCTGTCCTCACAGGAAGGGAGTACCCGGTCACTTTGGGGCTTCTCTCTCATGGCCGGTATCTGTAATGACTAGCACACCTCTCTCTGCTCCTATCTCTATGGTCATGTTCATCATACTCTCTTCTGCGACAGGGGGACCACCTCCTTGATCGTGACCTCCTTTCCGGGGAGGGAGTACATCTGTTCCTGCTGTCGATCGAAGAGGATCTCCTACCCCCAGATCTATCCCACCTTGCTGCTCTTCCGGATCTGAAAGTAGAGAACCCTGCAGTCTGCCTCTCCTTACCACCTCTGCCAGCACCCATTCCCGATGCCTCTGCTCCCTGCGTCCCGTGCAGGACCCGGACAAATCTGTATCCACTGAAGAGCGAACCTCATGTTGCAGCGGCCTCTTCCTCGTGTCTAGTTGTCCTGCAGACGCTTCTTGCTGACCACTCCTTAGACGAGGATCAGTCCTGGTTGTAGTCCCTTCTCCTGGATCACAGAATGAAGACACAGGGCAATGCAACGACACCCTTCCCCCAATCCCCCCGCTGGCTTCCTGCTTTGCTGACCTTCTTCCTCTCCACTGCCACCACTCATTGAAGCATGCCCATCTTCCAGCTCCACCTCTGCCTCTTCTCTCTCCATCTTGTCCTTTTCCTTGTCCAGCGTCATCCTCCTCCAGGCCTGCTCTCAATTTCTGCTGCTGCACCATTCTGTCACATCTTCTATTACTGCCCTTCCTTTTTCCTGTTCTCTTTGTCTGCACCCTCTGCTTTCTACTGTTGCCTCTCACCTGCTCCTTTGCTTGCAGTTTGGCCTTTACCACCACGGCCTTGCTTTACTCCGTTCCTGCCCCTCTGTTGCCTGCTCCATCTCCATGGCTTGCCTTCCTCCTCTTCCCTCCTTCCTCCCCTTCTGCTTTTATTCTAGCAGATCCCACCATCTTTCCCTTTCTCCGTCCTTCCTTCTCTCAACCTTGCATCTCCCGAGCCAGTGTGTCTCTTTACCAGTACCTCTTCTTCTTCCTCCATGCTCCTTACTTGCTCCTCCAGCTCTCCTGCCCTCAGACCTGCTTATCAGCATCGCAGGGCTCATGTCCTCCCCTCCCAATGATGTCACGTCTTCCTCCGCTCCGACGCCCTGGCTCTTCTTTCTCGCCTGGATGGAGCCTTCCACCTGCTCCACGCTGAACGACACCGCTCCTGCAGCCCCAGCCTCCGATGCAGCTGCTCTCTCTGCCTCTCCTCCCCTGCTACTTCCTCTTGCTGCCGACCCAGGTAGGTGCTCACCGGTCCCTCCAGCTCCACCAGCCACCGCTGCACTTCGGCCTCCCGTTGCGTCTTCCTCCGCCGCACTACTTTTGGCCTCCATTATTCTTCTCCTTGGGGTGTCACTCTGGCTCCTCTTCTTAGGGGTGGACAGCGCCAAGCTCATTCTCTCTGGGGGTCTTGTTCTCCTGGTCGGGTGGCCTCTTATCTCTCCCTGCCTGGACTCGTGCCCCAACACTTGCTCCATGCTCCCAGTGGCTGTGTTGCCATCTTCTGGCCTGATTGCTGCCACCACGGATTGCAGCAATTCGGGGGCCCCTCAGTGCCACTTGTTCCTGCCGTTGCCTGATTAGGGAATCAATTTCCCAGGCCAACTAGCCTAATGGAAGGAGGGAACTAACTTTGCACGTGTCACTGAACCAGTGGCACAATGGCGGGAATATAGCCCTATTTATCACTTCCCTACCAGCTCCACCCCTTAGCCACTAAGCTCTAACCCCAGCACTAGACCGGTCAAAAGCCCCTTCCCTTAATGTTTTTTTCCCAGGGGCTCCCTTTACTACTTTTATACAGTGGGAAGAATTTACTAAAGCATCTTGGATAACTGTGCTATTTACTAAAGCCCTTCTATAACAGCTAGCTAAAAGCAGGTTTTTATTGCGTTATCATGGACGGGGTGCTTAATGGGCATGTTGAGGTGTGTTATGGGCATATTATGTACAGCACAACATGAAAATTCTCTGAATTTACTAAAGATTCATCCTGCTTGCAACTGCCCACAATGTTGATATTCAGTATCCTCCACATTAGCAGAATACAGTATTTTATATTTAGATAAACTTATATTCATCCATTAACATACAACGTATGCTAATATGTGCTAGGGGCCTCATTCAAATGTGATTTGGCCAATTGAATAGGGCTCTATATAAGCACATAGCATATTTTTTTATAGAAGCTTTTAGTAAGCGAAGACCTTGCTTTTGGATAGAAGTTCACTAACTAAAAATTTCTGGAAAAAAAATATGCTATGTGCTGATATAGAGCCCTATTCAATTGGCCAAATCGCATTTGAATGAGGCCCTAGGTTTAAGCTTACAAATTTGTCACTGATTGACTCTATCAGTAGCTAAACAAAGAAGAGGAACACAATTATTAAGCCCTATTTTGATATAGCTGTATTAGCCAATCAGAAAACGGGCAGAGGTTTCTCTGACTGTTTACAGTCAGTAACTAGCCAGAATTAGGCAATTTAAATACTCCATTTTGCATGGGTGCTATATGATTGGCACATGTTAGCCAATCAGAAGGAATTAAAAGAGTAATATGGAGAGAGAGTGGTCAAAAAGCTTTTATGGGGTGAGGGAAACTCCCTGGGGAAGGAGTTCAGTTAGTTTGTAATATTTTTTTTTTTTTATGGAGCGGTGCAAATTTTTAGGAGGAAGCTTTTTCAGTGGGCTGAAGAGAGGATCAAGGGTCTTCAATCATGTAAGAACAGGACTGATTTTTTTCAATCAACATGGGTGTGCCCATATATACAGGGCTGAAGATTGAGGACCATGAAACCAGTTGTCATCTCTGGAGGATAATGTAGAATTTAACTGCTTTTTCTCCACAACTCTATTTTTTTTTTTTTCGGTACAGGTTTTTTTTATTGTAACTTTTGTTATTATAATTGCAATGTTTTATTATTTAATTAGTATTTTTTTCTGTAATTCTTTTATTTTAAATTTTTTTTTTTTTCTTGCAAATGTTTTTTTTTTCTAATAGTTTAGGTATTTTTGGGCGGTAGTGTTAGGGACTATGGGGGTCAATGAGAGCCATGGACCAAGTATAATGCGTGGTCATTGTGTTGTCATAAACCCTTTTGTAAGGGAGTTAAATTATCTGTCACACATACATTATAAAGAAAGCTTGACTTTTTTTTAATGTGTAAAATTAACTGCAAATGCATGTTATATTGATAATCTGAGAATTCTGTGTAACTTTTCTCTATTTTTATCTAAAAAGTAAATAGTAAAACATTATATATAAACATTTTCTACCAGTAGCCGATAAATAACTGAGGACCCTTGTCTACTTGATTAATATAACACAATCTCAATATATGTTTTAGTGTCTAGTACAGTGATTGACAACCTGTTTCCCTTGAAAGACGGCATGTGCAGCCACAGATTATGCTTACTCTTTTGTTGTATATTTATGTATATTATTAAATTCAAGCTTTTTTATGTATCAGAATTATATCAAGTACTAATATTTTTTGACAAAATTCTTAACAGGATCTATTAGCCAGGCCAACCAGGGCTATCACATATATAGTTGTGAGCGTACGGGTCGTTTCTCACGCTTGCGGGCTCGCGTAGCGAGCCCGCAAGAACTGCGTCCCTCGCAAAGCGAGGGACGCAGTTCCCCGCAAATGCGGGTCCTCACGAAGCGAGGGCCCGCATTGGCGGGGATGGAGCATCCCAACGTCCCCGCAAATGCGGATCCTCGCGAAGCGAGGGTCCGCATTTGCGGAGGTGGAGGCTCAACGTCGGCTGTGTTAACACACACATACACACACACAACTTTTTAACAGAATAAACCCAACCGCCCAGCCAACAAAAACCCAACAACGTCCCCGCAAATGCGGATCCTCGCGAAGCGAGGGTCTGCATTTGCGGTGGTGGGAGCATCCCAACATCGGCTGTGTTAACACACACATACACACACACACAACTTCATAACAAAAAAAAACTTAAAGTCGCCTCACACCTGCTTACACCCAGACACACAGACGCAAGACTTAACAAAAAAACAGTAAAAAAGGCCCCTCACACGCTCTTAACACACATACGCACGACTTAGAAACAAATACACTGCGTCATACACGTAAAAGCTAACTGCGTATATCGCAAAAAAATACGGCAACATCGCAACAAAATACGGCCGCATCGGAAAAAAATACAACAAGAAATAAACACAACAAACACATAAAAAGCTTACTTACAGCACGGGGGGGCATCCGGCACCTCCAAAAGTTCATTTACACGTCCATTTAAGTCCAAAACAAAGAGTTTCAACGGCCGAAAATCGGCTAAGCGAGAGAAAAAATGGCCGCCGAACAAAACGAAAACGAGGCTCCAGATGTAACTACACTACACTTACTCGCAATAATGAAACACATACTATGCGGAACGGATCACACTCATATTAAACACCATTTTAACCACTACTACGCACAAAATGGCGGATGGAACGCAAATTGGAAGCTGGAACGCAAATAGAGCATGCGTATTGCGTTCTAACGGTCTAACTTTCCAGAATGTTCTACAAGTTTATAAATACTGCCTATTTGACAGAGAAAAATACATTTCTACTCAGGTGATGAACAGAGTGACTTCAGACATAACTGCTGCTAAAACTTGAGAAGACAATTCTTTACTAATTTACTACTTTACACTGTGCAAATTACAACTGAGAGGTAAGCTATAATATATTACATTTTATTATCAAGACAGGACATCAAAAAAATAAATTAAATAAGAAAAAGAGGTTTATGTATACTGACATGTGACACGCACATTTATGTGTATAATGTATATTGACATGTGACACGCACATTTATGTGTATTGCCCCTGCAACAAAATTATCTTAAAACAAACTAATTAAACAACTACATTTAAATGACATTAGAAAAAAATAAGTTGGGACTATTAAAATATGAGTCATGTATACTGATATGTGACACGCACATATATGTGTATCATCTATAGTCACATGTCACACACACATTTATGTATTTTGGCCAAAAATAAAAATAAGGTTAATTTAACAATTAAAATATGATTCATGTATAGTGATATGTCACACGCACACAAAAAAATTACTTTCAACTATGGAAATGTGCTTCATGTATGTGACATATGTATGTAGCCCCCACCAAAAAATAATGTTAATTGAAAATAATTACAGAAGTATATTTAAATGACATTAATTTACTGCAATTCAATAGATCACCTAAAGCTTAATCTTTCTACTTTTAATATTCAAACAGACTCTGCATCAACAGCGTCACTCAACAATTTGCACCGTGCATTGTGAAGCACAATCCCTTTTAAAGAACACCAACAAAGAAGAAGAGGTAAGATACAAAAATACATTAAATGCTGAAAAGGCCATGCTTTGCTAAATAATTTTTTTTTTTATATAATTCACTATTTCACTTTATTTTTCAAACAGACACTACAAGAAGACCGGCGGATTAAGATTGGCAGGAGGGGACCCTCTGTCATTCCACACTTCAATCAAGGTAAAGTATTAAGTATAAAAAAGAACCGAACCATGAGCCTCATTCAATTGTGAGTTGGTCAATTGAATAGGGCTCTATATAAGCACATAACAGATTTTTTAGACAGACATTTTTAGTTACTGAACTTCGATACTAAATCAAGGTCTTCACTAACTCAAAACTTCTGTCAAAAAAATATGTTATGTGCTTATATAGAGCCCTATTCAATTGGTCAAAACGCAATTGATTCAGGACCTAAATATTTTTAATGGCCGAGGGCCTCATTCAAATGTGATTTGCCCATTTCAATAGGGCTCTATATAAGCACAGAGCATATTTTTTTACAGAAGTTTTAAGTTCTAAAAACTTCTGTAAAAAAAGATGCTCTGTGCTCATATTGAGCCCAATTCCATTGCCAAAAACGAAATTCAATGAGGCCCTCACAATATAACAAATCCAGCAACCAAAGGCCCTCATTCAATTGATATTTTGGACAATTCAATAGGGCTCGAAATAAGCACAGTTAGAACCCTATTGAATTGGCCAAACTGCAATTGAATGAGGGCCAAAGTATGCAACATATGGTACACACAAACTGGTACACACAAAACAGGATTGTAACAAACACATAGCAAACTAAATTCATATTCTTTTTCAATGTTTAACAACCTATAACCATTAGAAAAAACACTACATAAGTATAACAAAAGTGGTGCCCATCAAACAGGATTGTACGAAAACTCACACAAACACATAGCAAACTACATTTAAATTCATATTTAATGTTTAACAACCTATAAGCCTTAGAAAGAAGCCTAAATAAGCATACCAACATTGGTGCGCACCAAACAGGATTGTATGAAAACTCACACAAACACATAGCAAACTACATTTATATTCTTATTTTATGTTTAACAACCTATAAGCATTACAAAACAACATTAATAAGCATACCAACAGTGGTGCGCACCAAACAGGATTGTATGAAAACTCACACAAACACATAGCAAACTACATTTAGATTCTTATTTAATGTTTAACAACCTATAAGCCTTAGAAAGAAGCCTAAATAAGCATACCAACAGTGGTGCGCACCAAACAGGATTGTATGAAAAGTCACACAAACACATAGCAAACTACATTTAGATTCTTATTTAATGTTTAACAACCTATAAGCCTTAGAAAGAAGCCTAAATAAGCATACCAACAGTGGTGCGCACCAAACAGGATTGTATGAAAACTCACACAAACACATAGCAAACTACATTTATATTCTTATTTAATGTTTAACAACATATAAGCATTAAAAAAAAACATAAATAAGCATACCAACAGTGGTGCGCACCAAACAGGATTGTACGAAAACTCACATAAACACATAGCAAACTAAATTAATATTCTTTTGCAATGTTTAACAACCTATAAGACGTACAAAAAAGCCTACATAAGCATACCAACAGTGGTGCGCACCAAACAGGATTGTACGAAAACTCACACAAACACATACCAAACTACATTTATATTCTTATTTAATGTTTAACAATCTATAAGCCTTAGAAAAAACCCTAAATAAGCATACCAAAAGTGGTAGGCACCAAACAGGATTGTAGAAAAACACAGAAATAATGTCATTTTTTAGTTAATACAAATACATTCAAATAAAATTACATTTTCATTTTTATTTTATAACAGATACTGCGTCAAGAACATCGGACCAGGAGTTTCAACTGAGGACCAGACCAGCGGACGAGGACTTTCAACAGAGGACCAGACCATTGGACGAGGACTTTCAACACAGGACCAGACCATCAGACGAAGGCTTTCAACACAGGACCAACAAAGATTCTGCTTCAAATCAAACTTCAACCAAGGTACAGTATAACAAGTAAAAAAAGAGAAAAATTAATTAATATTCTTCTTTAATGTTTAACCACCTATAAGCCTTAGAAAAAAGCCTAAAGAAGCATACCAAAATTGCGGCGCACCAAAAAGGATTGTAGAAAAACACAGAAATAATGGCATTTTTTCATTAATACAAAGACATTCAAATAATATAACATTTTCATTTTTATTTTATAACAGATACTGCGTCAAGAACATCGGAACAGGAGTTTGAACTGAGGACCAGACCAGCGGACGAGAACTTTCAACAGAGGACTACACCATCGGACGAGGACTTTCAACACAGGACCAGACCATCGGACAAAGGCTTTCAACACAGGACCAACAAAGAATTTTGCTTGAAATAAAACTTCAACCAAGGTACAGTATAACAAGTAAAAAAAGAGAAAAAAAAAATAAAGATCTTAGCTTTGCATCGATGTCAACAGAAAATAAAATTTAAAATAAACCACCGGTAACTATAAGTGTTGAAAAAATATAACTAACACATTTTTCATCTATCTCTTATTTGTCTTTTAGGGCCAATAATCTTTAACAGTAAATACAAACTTCAATGTAAAATTAAAAAAAAAAATTGCATAGTCCAAAAAAGTCTAAAAACACAGAATCTATACAATTTGTCATTGTAACATTCCAGTCCTAAACCCTAATTTAATTGCCATTTGACAAATTGAATAGTGCTGTAAATAAGGACATAACATCTTTTTGAAAATACCTTTTTAGTTACTGAAACACTTGATTTTGGATACATGTTTAATAAATAAAAACTTCTTTAAATAATTATCTGATGGCCTTATTTAGACTTCTATTCAATTGACCGCATTGAAATTGATTAAGTATAAAATGTAAACACACTGTTGATAACAATTTGTCATGAAAAACAACTTAACATCTCAAAATAAACTAATGATACATTATTTTATTTTTACAGATTAACATGGCTGATAACGAGAGTAAACAAGAAAAGAAAAGACGCCAAGCTAGAGAACGACGACAGAGAGCAGACAGCCAGCAGACACCAGAGAAGGAAATTCGACGAGAAAAAGAACGCAAAAGAATTGCAAGCAAAAGACTGTCACCTGCAGAAATTAAAGATATGTCAAAAAAAGCAACAAAGAAAATAAAGCATTTACAACCTGTTGCTCAAACATCAGATGACATTTTACCAGAAAAAATACAACAGATACCAAAAAAAGCAACAACAAAAAACAAAGCATTTAGAACCGTTTCATGAAACATTACATGACATTTTACCTCAAACAATACAACATATACCAAGAAAAGCAACGAAAAAAACAAAGCATTTAGAACCTGTTGTTGAAACATTATATGACATTTCACCTGATGAATATGAAAGTCAAAATCCTATATGCTTTGCAAATTGTCCTCTACTCAAGTCTTTAGCAGTAGAGGTTCATAGTTGTGGGGACATGACTACTCAATGTCAGTTTTGTGAGGCTTATTATTTTAAACAGGAGAGACCCAGAGATGGCCAATTTATTAGTTGATGTCAAAAAGGCAAGTTCAAACTTCCAGAAAGGAAACAATTTCCTCTCTATTTACAAAACATTATGACTGAACCTACTTTTCCAAACTACAAAAATTTTAAAACAAACATAAGATCCTACAATAGTGCCATATCCTTTGCATCCATGGGGGCAACATTAGCTGCTAATGTACCAGGACATGGTCCTTACTGTTTTAAAGTCCAAGGACAAATTTATCATCGCACTTCCCATTTACATCCAGAGGAAGGAAATCAAAGAAAATTCGCTCAACTATATGTCCTAGATACAATGGAAGCTGTTGACCAACGTATGCAGATGGAAGAAAATAAAAAATGCTTACCCAGTGTTTTCATAGAGCTAAATAACATTATGGACAACAATCCCTACAGTAAAGCTTATAAAAAATTGGCAGAAGTAGAAAATGAACAACTACTTCATGCACAAACACATCAATTACCAATGCCGAAGGTTAATATGGTGCTTAAAAGAGACAGACATACTGATAAACGTTGTTATAACTTGCCAACATCAAATGAGGTTGCAATGGTGTTTCAGAATGATGAAGAAGAACCACCATTTTAAAGAGACATTCGAATATATCCCAGAAATGAGGAGCAACCGTTTATTAATATGAGTATCTTAAGTCCAAATTTAGATCCAATGACATATCCCATCTTTTTCCCACACGGAGAAGCAGGTTGGCAACCAAAATTAACTCTTCCCAGTTACCCAAATGCTAAAGCCAGAATCCGAAATAATGTTTCTATGCTTGAATTTAAAGTAGCTCAAATTGCCATTCGCAATGTATTTAATCCAATTTTATGTGGTGGGAAACTAACACAACAATGGATTATTGATTCATATTTGCAAGTTGAGGCAAATAATTTAAACTTTATCAAATATCAACAAGATAAACTCTGTGTAGAACAATATTCTGGATTAATGGACTATGTTGCTGACGTGGCTACAAGCAGAGACATGACAGCTGGCAAAGCCATCATTTTACCATCTTCCTTTCAAGGATCTCCTCGGAATATGAGAGAAAGATACAATGATGCTATGGCTATTGTCACTAAATTTGGCAAACCCGATTTATTTGTGACATTTACATGTAATCCACAATGGCCAGAAATTACACTAAATCTACTTCTTGTACAAACTGCTTCAGATCGACCAGATTTAGTAGCCAGAGTTTTTAAGATTAAATTAAATGAATTAATACGTGACTTCACTATAAATCAGTTATTTGGCAAATGTCTTGCTTATGTATATACCATTGAATTTCAAAAAAGAGGCCTTCCACATGCACATCTTCTATTAATACTTCAAGAAAAAGATAAATTAGATACTTCGGACAAAGTGGATGCAGTCATTGTTGCTGAACTACCAGATCCAGAACTATATGGTAGACTATATGAGATTGTTACTCATCGCATGATTCATGGACCCTGTGGTGACCTTAATCCACAATCACCATGTATGGAAAATAATAAAAGTTCAAAAGAATTTCCAAAAGATTATAGAGACAAAACCTATGCCAATTGTGATGGATATCCACTTTATAAAAGAAGAGAAGGAGATAGTGCCATTATTCGTGGAAAAAAGTGGACAATAGATATGTAGTACCCTACAATCCACATTTACTCATGAAGTACAACGCCCACATCAACGTAGAAGCCTGCACTTCCATCAAATCCATTAAATATGTCTACAAATATATTTACAAAGGTTACGATGCAGCTACTGTAGTCGTCAAAAATGCAGACAACCCTGAAAGTAGCGAGTTAGTACATGATGAACATGCATCTCATGTAGATGCTCGCTATGTCAGTGCGCCTGCAGCTATGTGGCGGCTTTTAAAATTTGAAATGCATGATAGATCACATGCAGTATATAGGTTAGCAGTACATTTGCCACAACGACATTTAGTCTATTTCCATGCTGGAAATGAAATGAATGCATTGGCCCAAAGTGAAGATCGTCACACTAAACTAACTGCATGGTTTGCATTAAATTCCACTGATGCTGAAGCAACACAATACTTATATATTGAAATTCCATATCACTATGTTTTTGTGAATGGATTATGGAGACCAAGAAAAACCAGAGGCAATAAAATTATTCCAAGAATTTACACAGTCAGTCCAAGAGATGTTGAACGTTTTTGCTTACGGATATTACTTTTAAATGTTCCAGGAGCACAAAGTTTTGAACAATTAAGAACTGTTAATGACATTGTATATGAATCCTTCCATTTAGCTGCAAGACATAGAAACTTACTCGCTGATGATACAGAGTGGGAAAGATGTTTAGAAGAAGCAGCACAATGTCAAATGCCACGACAGATGAGAGAACAATTTGCTTTTATTTGTATCTTCTCAAATGCTCCAAATGCATTAGCTTTGTGGGAGACTTTTAAAAGTAATATGGCTGAAGACTTTATGCGACGATACAATGAACCCATTGCACACTTAAAAGCGTTAATGGAAATCCAAGAAGTCTTTTTAACTCATGGATTAAGTTGTTCAAGTTTTAATTTGCCTGATCCAGGTCTTATAGATGACATTAACTTTGAAGACTATGACATTCAACTACAAGCAGAAAGAACAGAAGAAAGACTTGCAACATTAAATACACTACAATTGCAAGCATTTCATGCCATTAAAAATGCTATAGATGATGACATGGTGACAGAGCGTTATTTCTATCTTGATGGACCTGGCGGATCAGGAAAAACATATTTGTACAATTTATTAATGAGTTCAGTACGAGCACAAGGAAAAATAGCAATGGCGTTTGCCACTACTGGAATTGCTGCACTTTTATTAGAAGGTGGAAGAACTGTTCATAGTGGATTTAAACTGCCAGTGCCTATTTTAGAAAATTCTGTGTCAGATATTCGCATGACATCCTTACAACCAAAGAAATTGAAGAAATGTAAATTAATTATAATAGATGAGGCCACAATGATGTCATGCTATGCCCTCCAATGTATTGACCGTTTGCTTCGTGAAGTCATGGATAATATTTTTCCATTTGGTGGAAAGGTAATGTTGTTGGGTGGCGATTTTAGACAAACATTACCTGTCGTTGTACATGGAAATCGAACTGACATTATCGAAACATGTATAAAGTCAAGTACAGTATGGAAACATTTTACCCGTCTTCAACTGCAACAAAATATGAGATCAGAAGGCCAAACTGATTTCAATGATTGGCTTATTAAAATTGGAGAAGGCAGAACAGAAAAAATACTACATTTACCTGACGACACTGTAGAGATCCCACCTCATATGATTTGTCAACAAGATATTATATCGGCTATATTTGAAGGGAGCATAAATAACGAAGAATATTCCGAGCTTGCCAACCAAGTTATACTGACGTGTAAAAATAAAGATGCATTAATACTCAATAATGAAATCTTTAAAAAAATTAATGCACCACAAAGAAACTGAATTCATAAACTCTTTAACTCCTTCTGGAATGCCACCACATATTTTGCAGCTAAAGAAAGGTGCAATTATCATGTTACTGCGAAATATGAACCCCAAAAAAGGCCTATGCAATGGCACAAGATTAATTGTTCAACAATTAAAGGACCATTTTATAGATGCTGAAATTTTAACTGGGACCCATAAAGGAGAGAGAGTTTTCATACCAAGAATAGATTTAGCACCAAGTGAAAGTAGTCTCCCTTTTATACTTCAAAGAAGACAATTTCCCATTATTATGGCATTTGCCATGACCATTAATAAATCACAAGGTCAAACTTTCAAATCTGTGGGTATTTTCTTGGAAGAACCAGTTTTTGCACATGGTCAATTGTACGTTGCGTTGTCACGGTGCAAAAATCCACAGGCTATTAAAGTTTACATTGAAAACAATGAAAATCAAGGTGATTTATTAGAAGATGGACGTATTTTTACTAAAAACATTGTCTACTATGAAGTACTATAAATTTGCAGGATACAAATTAAAGATACCAACATTTTTTAAAAGCATTCCAAAATACATAACAATTGGTTGTTTAATTCAGTCATAATTAATGGAAGTACTGTTTATGAATGATTCGCCTCACAAAATACTTGCCTTGCATTGTTAGTAAAAATTATGTTAAAATGTTAAGTTACTATGTTAATGTTTCTAATGTTACAAGTTTAAAAAATATATTTTCAAGTTATTTAATTCAACAGATTACAAAGTGGATGTTAAGAGGTCAAGCACCTTTTAAGTCACAATGTAAATATTGTCTGTTATCTTAAGATTACTACCTACATTAATGTTTATCGCCAGTTTATGTGCTCAGTAATGAATTACTTTAATTACGTACATTTTAAGGAGAGTTTTACTGTATGCCTTCCTCTACATTCAATGTATATTCAAGTTAACAATTATTGTGATAGAAATTGCATTTTAATACTGATTAATTTAAAGGTCAATTGTTTTTACATTCAAATGTTAATACTTTTAATAAAAAATTAGGTTACAAAATGTATTCACTATGTTCCTGTTTATAATGTTCAAAATTATACCAATGTTTTGTCAACTTCTAAACTTACATAAAAAATAAAGTTCAAGTTTAAAAATATATACTTTGAAGGTTATTGCTTACATATATTTTAAACTTCATGTTAAAATTCGCGATGTTTCAAGAAGGCTTTTTACTTTTTGCTTTCCTATTCATTCAATATATATTAAAGTGAACAATTCTTCAGATACAAATTACATTTTAAAAAACCATTACATCAACATTTTACAAAAATACACGTTCATATTAAAATACTTACAAGTGACAAAAATATATGTTAATAACTAAACAACTTGACAAACATATACATCACATTGCCGTCATTTTTTGACGGGCAAGTCGCTAGTTTGTTATATTTTTAAGTATTCATAGCTTTGAAATAATGGAAGGGACAGAGGAAAGCATTTTTTTTATTTGTTACCACTGAAAGAGGGTATTTGAGAATGTATTACTGTGCATTTTCTTTTTTCAAACAACGCTCTCAAAGCAGAAAAAAAATATTCAAATGTTTTACAATCTGGGTACTTGGCTATGTGAGCCAGTGAGCTGTTATATAGATGTATGATTCATACTTGTCTGCCAGCGAAATATATAGACAAATGTATGGACTTTCTGTTTATTTCAGTGAAGTAAATTTCACTTTATATTTTTTCATGCAAAACACAATTTTGTTAATGTTTAAAGCATGCTTTTTAAGTATATGTAAAAAAAAGAATTGTGTTTTGTTTCACTTGAAACTTACCCTGAGTCTGGAGTACTTTTTAATGCTGCCAGTTTTGTTTTCCTTCTTTATATGTTATTTTTCTCTTCTGTATACAGGCTGTGACGAAGTGCCCTTCGCCACTTTGTCTTGGAGAGGACTGTTTGCCAGCCTCCTGCCCTGCGACTATGGCCCTGGGACATATTGCCCTTAAAAACACAGTATTCGGCCATACCAGAGTGTATGTCACTCATTCTGGCCCTTTACATACAGGGGGGTCATTCGGTACTTGCCCTGTGTGAACCATGATACCACAGATAGCTATGCCATGGAGCCCATTCATATAATGAAAGACTTTGGGAAAGACTTTAACTACATGGCAATTGAACTGTGTGAACAGCATCTGAGCGCTATTCGGTAGTTTTGTGCGCTCAGATCCCAGCTATCTGGGGATATGTGAAATGTGAGTAAATGTGAATTGCAGTAATGCTGATGGGTTGTCAAACTAGAGAATTGACCAGCAAATACTTTTGTCCGGACATCCCCAGGCCGATCCGTTGGGATCAGACCGTGTATGCCGGCTTATGGTCACGGGGGAGGTGTGTAACGGAACCCATCACTGTTTTACCCTGTTTTATGATTATTATGGTTAAAATAATATCCTACTATTATACTGTATGTATGTTGGTTTATGCTCTGCAGAATATTGGCCCAGACTAGTGCAGACCTTGGCATGGGAGATAATCCTGTTACAGAGACTCTCATAAGATAAGGAAGTCTATTGTATAAAGTGTTTTCATTCTCAGACATAAAAACAAAGAAGGATGATCTAATCCATGTCTGATTGTATCAAAGTTGCCAGGTAGCCCCAGGGAGGTGTGACTCACCTATTGTCCCTATATGTGTATTGTGTGGCCAACTATGGGGGATATGTGAAATGTCTGTGTGTTATGTGTAAAAGATACATTTACTAACTTTTGAACCCCTGGTCTGATTCATGCCATTTTTTAATATGTTGTCCCACAATTTATGTTGTTCATAAAAATGTAAGTTTTATTTATGTACTATGTAAAATCATAAAGTTATAAAAATGTATAAAAATGTCTAAGTTTTAGCTGGGAGATAATTGAGTAGATACAGTAATAAACTCAATTATCTCTCAAGTAGAGGGGAGGGAAACTGTGGGCGTTACTATTGTGTTATTGGTTGTTTATACCTTCCCCTGGGTGTGTTCTGTTTTCCTGACTGTAATAAAAACCAGGCTGGGTGTGCCAGCAAGAGAGTGCCACTTGACCCTTCAAAACGTAGCCTCGTCTCGTTCTTGAAGGGGATTGCTATATCATACTGGGGATTGCTATGCTTTTGCATACTCCCTGGAGCTGTAACTACTGAACCCTTGTTCCTGATGTACTCTCGTTGGAGGAGAGGTCTTCCCCACACGATCCTGGATGCTGGAGATTCATACAGGGTGGAAGGAAGACGGCTCAGCTCCAGTTAAGCTACGGTGGTTGTGGAGTCTGTGGTGGTTGTGGTGTCCGGTGCGGTGCTTGTAGGCCTCGACGCAAACTAGGACGCGTCCATCAACGGAGGTACCCGGTCGGGGTGCCAGTAAATCCGTTACACAGGCATATAGAATGTGTCAGGAAGGGTTTATCCAATGTGAATGCTTTAATGGGTTTGTTTATATATAGTAAATAAATAGTACATTTGTGTTCACATGTGAATGTCTAAAACAAGTTAAGAAGCTTGTTTCATACCCAGAATTCGAGAAATACAGTTAATGCACTGCACTCATGCAAATGTGCCCACAAAGGTTTCGCTTTTGCAAGCCATAACAAATTTAAACATGGCTTCCCGTAATCTTCTATCAAACAGCTTTGAGCAAAGCTAGGGTTGGATTATACACAAGCTAGGAATCCCATCCACGTACAGCTGTTTCAAGGTTACTGCCTATCATCAGTATGGGGCTGGTTCCTTAGCTCGTGTAGTGGATATTTTGAGGAGGTAGTTAACCACAACAATCATTTAATATATGGTGGGTAAAAGAACGATAGAAGCCCTCCACCGTACAGTAAATAAATAGTACATTTAAACTTTAAAAAATGTCTCAGGTACTAGTCTCAGATACTATATTCTGAAATTCAACTGAACACTGCTGTCAGCGTGTGCATCAAACCATGTAGTTCTGACACTGGAAAGATCTGGTTTAGTTTTGTTGTTAACACCATAAATGTTGACATCTGGAGTTTCCTATTTTCATATGGAACTGTTTTAAGCATAGATAGTCAAGATTACATCCAACCTGTTTGAAGCTGATTTTGGACAACAACAAATGCCACACAGCAATTGCTTATCGGTAGTCAAAACCACATATATGGGACGCATGCAAAAATGGAGTCTTGAACCCCAACTGGAACTGGCTTGATTTAAGATTTGAAGGAATTTTGTAAAGAGCAATGTAAATAACATATACAATAAACTGGATTTGCAATTTATTTCCTTTGTGGATTTCCTTTGTGGATAGTGTCATTGCTAAATTTAAAGCAAATCTAGCACACAAAAGTAAATAATAAACATGCAAAAACTAATTTGTGTACTAATCTCAGCAGGGTGAGATCATCATCAGTACTATTCTATTCAGCAGTGTAATGGCCTTCATCTTCCAGTCTAATAACAGACAGCAAGTGTGGGAGGACAGACTCTACGAAATGGTAGAGCAAGGGAAACAACCAGTATGATCAACTGTGCCAAGGAACTAGAGAAAACTGTGGCCAAACTGTGGGAACCCGCTACATATAAGGCTTGATTGTATCAGTCAATCAGTCAATTCTGGATTCCTCTTTCAGATTTATAAATTACATTTATATTACATTTCCATATTAACATCTATAATTACAGGAAAATGTGGGAGTAAGTTACATTAACTGCAAAGTTGTCAGCTATAACAGTACAGTGGTACCTTGGTTCCTGTCTGCTCTGGTTCGCGTCTTTTTTGGAACTTGACGAGTTTCCCAGAGGGGGAAATTGCTTGGAACTGGACACGTCGGACTGAACAATTTGCTCAGATCTCGACGCTTGTTCAGAACTCAATGCTTGCTTGGAAGTCTAAATGCTTGTGACACCCCTCAGGAAGTAGAATAAAGGTCAGTACCATTGCGTAACTTTGCCTGCAAGAGCCCAAGAGCAGTCTGTGCAGGAGCCCAAGTGCAGCCTATGCCTGTAAGAAATAAAGTGCAGCTTGTGCCTATAAGAACCAAAGTGCAGCCTGTACCTGTAAGAGTCCGATTCCCACCTGTGCCTGTAAGAACCAAAGTACAGCCTGTGCCTGTAAGAGCCCAAGTGCAGTCTGTCTCCTTCTCTAATCAAGTCCTCTCAGCAGCGAAGTTAAATTCTCTGTAATTTGATGTAATTATTGTTTTTTAGTTATGTCTGTTTTATTTCAAGGTTTTGTATCCAAAAGCAAAAACAACTAAAATGTGAAAACTCTGGGGTCCGGAACTGATTATTTACATTTACATTGATTCCTATGGGAAATGCTTGTTTACAACGCATCCTGCTGTCTGGAACAGATAAAGGACGAGACCCAAGGTACCACTGTACTTCTGATTATCTGCTACCTCATACAAATGTATAAGTACCCAGTATCAAAACAGAGTATCAGGATAGATTACCTTTTATTTCAACTTACCGTATATACTCAAGTATAAGCCGACCCCAGTATAAGCCGAGGCACCTATTTTACAACAAAATACTGGGAAAAATTAGTGACTCCAGTATAAGCCGAGGGTAGGAAATGTGCTGCCCCCTGTGTCCCGCTTGTGCTTGTGTCCACCTCTTGTGTGCCCTTTTCTTGTGTCCCCCTCTCTCTCCCCTGTGTCTCTTCTCCCCTCTCCCTCCCCTGTGTCTCTTCCCGCCTCTACCTTCCCTGTGTCTCTTCCCCCCCTTCCTTATCACCTTCCTCAACCCCCCTCCTCATCCTCCCTCCTCAACCCCCCTCCTCATTCTAAACCCCCTCCTCAACCTCCCTCCTCAAACCCCCTCCTCATCCTAAACGCCCCTCCTCAACCTCCCTCCTCAACCTCTCTCCTCAGCCCCCTCCTCAACCCCCCATCCTCAACCCCCTCCTCATCTTAAACGCCCCTCCTCAACTTCCCTCCTCAACCTCTCTCCTCAGCCCACCTCCTCAACCTCAGCCCTTCTCCTCAACCTCAGCCCCCCTCCTCAACCTCAACCCCCCATCCTCAACCTCAACCCACCTCCTCATCCTCAACCCCCCATCCTCATTCTAAACCCCCTCCTCAACCTCCCTCCTCATCCCCCTTCCTCAACCTCCACCCCCTCCTCAACCTCAACCCCCCCGTCCTCAATCCCCCCATCTTCAACCCCCCCATCCTCAGTCCCCCCTCCTCAGTCTCCCCTCCCGAACCGAGTATAAGCCGAGGCACCTATTTTACCACAAAATACTGGGAAAAATTAGTGACTCCAGTATAAGCCGAGGGTAGGAAATGTGCTGCACCCTGTGTCCCGCTTGTGCCCTCTGTGTCCACCTCTTGTGTGCTCTTTTCTTGTGTCCCCCTCTCTCTCCCCTGTGTCTCTTCTCCACTCTCCCTCCCCTGTGTCTCTTCCACCTCTCCCTTCCCTGTGTCTCCCCCCCCTTCCTTATCACCTTCCTCAACCCCCCTCCTCATCCTCCCTCCTCAACCCCCCTCCTCATTCTAAACCCCCTTCTCAACCTCAACCCCCCATCCTCAACCCCCCTCCTCAACCCCCCCATCCTCAGTCCCCCCTCCTCAGCCCTCCCATTATCAACCCCCCTCCTCATCCTAAACGCCCCTCCTCAACCTCCCTCCTCAACCTCTCTCCTCAGTCCCCCTCCTCAACCCCCCATTCTCAACCCCCCTCCTCATCTTAAAAGCCCCTCCTCAACTTCCCTCCTCAACCTCTCTCCTCAGCCCACCTCCTCAACCTCAGCCCTTCTCCTCAACCTCAGCCTCCCTCCTCAACCCCCCTCCTCAACCTCAACCCACCTCCTTATCCTCAACCCCCATCCTCATTCTAAACCCCCTCCTCAACCTCCCTCCTCATCCTCCTTCCTCAACCTCCACCCCCTCCTCAACCTCAACCCCCCCATCCTCAATACCCCCATCTTCAACCCCCCCATCCTCAGTCCCCCCTCCTCAGTCTCCCCTCCTCAACCCCCCCCATCCTCAACCCCCCTCCTCATCCTAAACCCCCCTCCTCAACCTCCCTCCTCAGCCCCCCTCCACAACCTCAACCCCCTCCTCAACCTCAGCCCCCCTCCTCATCCTCAACCCCCCCATCCTCAACCCCCCATCCTCAACCCCCCATCCTCAACCCCCATCCTCATCCTCAACCCCCCCATCCTAAACCCCCCATCCTCATCCTAAACCCCCATCCTCATCCTAAAACCCCCTCCTCACTTTACCCCTCCTCATCCTAAACCCCCCTCCTCACTTTACCCCTCTAAATCCCTCCCCCTCTCCCTTTCCCCTCCCCTCTTGACCCGGCCAATGACGTGGCGTGCATGTGTCGTCATGTCATTAGCATATGCCGGGTCCCGTTGCAGGAAGGAGCGTGGAGGAGCAGAGGAGCAGATGGAGGTAAGTGAGGGGAAAGGGAGAGGGGGAGGTATTTAGAGGGGTAAAGTGAGGAGGGGGTTTAGAATGAGGAGGGGGGAGGGAAAGAGACACCGGGGGTTAGAGAGACATGGGGGGTTAGAGAGACACGGGGGGGTTAGAGAGACACGGGGGGTTAGAGAGACACGGGGGGGGGGGGTAGAGAGACACGGGGAGGGGGTTAGAGAGACACGGGGGGAGAGTGACTTGAGTGTAAGCCGAGTGGGCCCTTTTCAGCCTTAAAAAAAGGGCTGAAAAACTCGGCTTATACTCAAGTATATTTACGATACATTTTACAATTGGGGATCATTAAGAATAACGTACACATATCCACATACAATGCATAGCAAGAAAGTTATTTGATCTTATATAGATGATCCAACCGTTGATTTAACATCTAGACAATCATTTAATACATATAGGAAAATACATTTTTCTGAAGCAAACACAGTAAATACAACCTTTAATTAACTGGTATACACACATATACTCTATATGAGGGGTGCTATTACAATGTTTATCTGTCTGCTTTAATATTGGATCTATGATACTGATTTGCTGTTTAGTCATTCAGTCATGTCCGACACTCTGTGACCGCAGCATGCCAGGCACATCTATCTGTCAGCTACTGCCCCTCTGAGTTCCCTCAAGCTCATGTTCATTGATTCAATGACCTTATTTATCCATTCCAGTGAACAGCTTGGCTTGATTTCCTGTAGTATTGATTGATTGGATCCTCTTGTAGTCCAAGGGGCTCTAAGCAGTTTTCTTAAAACCCCAATTCAAAGGTGTCAATTTTACCCTCTTTATGGTCCATCGTTCACATCTGTATGTTACTAATGGGAAAACCATAGTTCTAACTATGCAGACCTTTGTTGATGTATAATCCTTACTTTTTAATAGCCTGTTCAGATTTGCCACAGCTTTCCTCTCAAACAGCAAACATCTGTCCAGATTTGCCACAGCTTTCCTCCATCTTTTAATTTCATGGCTACAGTCACCATCTGCCGAGATCTTGGAGCCCAGGAAAACAAAATCTGTCACTGTCTCCAATTCTTACCCATTTATTTGTCAGGAGCTGAGATTGACATTTGCCATGATCTTCATCTTTTTAACGTTGAGCAGCAGGCCAACTTTTGCACTCTCTTCTTTCACTCCCATCAATTGCCCCTTAATTTCCTCCTCACTTTCAGCCATCATAGTATCATCTCTGTATCTCAGGTTATTGATATTTCTCCCAGCAATATTAATTCTGGATTTGGATTTGTCCAAACCGGCCTTATTCATGATGTAATCTGCATACACTTTGAATAAAGAAGGTGACATTATACAATCTTGTTGCACACCTTTCCCTTTTCCCAATTCTGTTGTTCCATTTTCAGTTGTAACCATGGCTTCTTTGTCCGCATACAGATGTTTCAGGAGGCAGGTAAGATGGTCTGGTATCCTCATCTTTTTAAGAGCTTGTCACATTTTGTTGTAATCCACATAATCAAAGACTTTAGAATAGTCAATGAAGCAGAGGTACATGCTTCTCTGGATATATCAGCAGTTGCTGGTCAGATCCCCACGTGGTAATAGGAAAAAAAATTACAAATGAAAAACGAAATAAAAATAAAAAAATACAAAGGGCCTCATTAAATTCCAAGGCCCTCATTCAATTGCAATTTTTCCAATTGAATAGGGTTCTAAATAAGCACATAACATATTTTTTTTAAATAAGTTTTTAGTTAGTAAACATTTATCCAAAAGCAAGTTTTTCACTAACTTAAAACGTATGTAAAAATAATATGCTATGTGCTTATTTAGAGCCCTATTCAATTGGCAAAATTGCAATTGAATGAGGCCCCAAGCCTGCAGTTGCTTTCATACAGAGAGATTAAATTGAACAAGCTTGCAACTACATGGCCGAAATCCAAAACCGTAAACCACGCTTTTCAGGGCATGAGCATCAATTAAGCAAGCCCGTAACTACCAATTTAGAAACAGCCGATAGTAAATGAGATGGTCATAATGATATCAGTAAAACATGGCATTTAAAAGTCAACAATTAGCATTTAAATGTCCAATATGCGATCAGGCTCATAATCCAGCATTGTAAAAAGCAATACAAATGAATTAAGAAAATGTTATAGCCTATGTGGGTGGCCTGATATGTATTAACTCCTTGATTCCCGAGATTTCTATAACATGGAAATAAAACCTGAAAATAATAATTTTTGATTTCCGATTTGCAAGCTTGAGACTGTTATGCAATTATTAGAATGTTTTGCATCGTTTTCCCCGTATTTTAAAGTGCAGTATCAAGTTTTTATTTGCTTTTATAGTGTTATGAATAGGTGTTTAACCCCCTTGCGAGTCCTCTCTAGTACTCATAGGATTTTTGCCTACATTTGCCATTTACGAGTGTATAAGCAATTGTGGGCTTGAGGAATTGTAGGAATTTAACAGCAATTTGCAATTTTAGCGATTGTAACTTTTGCGGGCTTGACAGATCAAAGGCTTAGATGGGTCGGAGTTACAATTTTTATAACCGCATTTGCTTTTCAGCCTGTAACCCACAGATCAATTACGGGTCGCAAAAAGAGGCCAATTTAATAGCAGTAACTTTCGTGGGCTACATTATGGGCTTCAGTAATTACAATTTTGACAATTTAAAATCATCTATTACAATTACTTCTCCATTCATTGTCATTTTAGTTATTTCTTCCACTAGTGCTCTGTCTTATACTACATCATGTCCTGGAGGTTTATAAATGACACCTATCCTAACAATATGCCTCTCACTCTCTATAGTTACCCAAATGTTCTCAATACTTTCTTCAGTATTCTGATCTACAGGGGCTTTAAGGTTTTATTTTACATAAAGTACACCCCCTTTATTTTTGCTAACTATATTTCCTGAATAAACTGTAACCAGGTATGCCTATATCCCATTTATGTGATTCGTTGTACCAAGATTCTGTTATAGCCACAAAATCTAAATTGTCTCTAGTCATTACTGAAATTAGATCTGGAAGTTTATTCCCAATACTACAAGCATATGTACACAAAGAATGGGATACGTTCTCTGCATTATTCTTAGACTTTAATGTCTGTGTGGTGTGCTCACTGACTAGATTATCGGCTTGTGATTGGCTGAAAAAGCTGTCTATCAATTTCAGCTAATCAAAAGTCGTCAATGTGTGAGCCAATCAGGATGGGATACACCCCAATATCCCACCCTGATTGGCTAAAACACTTGTCTATCTTTCTGGGAACCAATCACAAGGCTCAGATGCCTTCAGCCAATCACTATGGGATACACCCCCACGGAGTGATTGGTAGAAGACATCTGCGCATCCTGATTGGCTCCTACATTGACGACTTTTGATTGGCTGACAGCTTTTTCAGCCAATCACAAGCCGCCAATGCCAATTTCCTTCCGGAAACGACTCTGGGAGGTTCATTAGCGTCGGGGACGTCTGCCAGTGCAGACCTCCGTTAGCTGAAGGAGAGAAGGCCGGGGACATCGCGGGGAGGTAAGTTAAATGTATATTTAGATGTTTATATGTGTATTTTATTTAATGTTGATATATTGTATTAATGTATTCATGTATTGTGTTTTTTTTTTTTTAACAGGGCCGCGCCGGAAGAACTAAACAGTGACGGGACATGCTGTAAAGGTGAGTATATTATTTAGAATGTATAGAATGTTTATTTATTGGATGTTAATGTTTTGTACTAATTTTTTTTTTTTGTTTGACCCATAGGTTAGTGATCTGAAGCAACATCTTAAAGGTAAGTGGTCTTAATTTATTGATATTAGCTTAGAATTGGGGTCTGTGTAGTTAGGACTGTAATTATTTTATTTTATTTTAGAATTAGGGTCTGTGTATGTAGTTAGGATTTTTTGTATATTAGATAGATAGGGGGATGTATTTGATATAGTTAGGATTTATTTTAAATTAAATAGATTGTATGTTAGATAGATAGGGGGTATTTGATTTGGACTATATGTAATATATTATATGTAATATATTATATGTAATATATTATATTTAATATATTATATTTAATATATTATATGTAATGTCATGTATTGTATGTAATGTATGTAATGTATTATATTTAATATATTATATTTAATATATTATATTTAATATATTATATGTAATGTCATGTATTGTATGTAATGTATTATATTTAATATATTATATTTAATATATTATATGTAATGTCATGTATTGTATGTAATGTATGTAATGTATTATATTTAATATATTATATTTAATATATTATATGTAATGTCATGTATTGTATGTAATGTATGTAATGTATTATATGTATGTATTGTATTGTGTTTATCGGTCTTTCCTTTTCAGGTGTGTAATTTTTTTATTTTCTGTAGTGGGGGGTGGGGTTGTAAAAACATTTTTTTTTCTGTACTGTAGTTTTTTTTGTTTTCTGTACTGTAGGTTTTTTGTTTTTTGTAATTAGAGTGTTGGGGAGGTTTATTAGGGGGTAGGTAGTGTAGGTAGGTAGTGTAAGTGTTAATAGATTAGTGTAGAGGGGGGTTAGTTTAGATTAAATGGTTTATTGTTGGTTATAGTGTAGTGTTTGTAGTTAGTGTCATGATGGTCCTTGAGGACCATCAAGGCACTTATGTGGTTAATGTTGGGTTGTAACAGGCCCATAATGGTAATAATATACCCTTATGGGACTGATGGGGTTAAATAGAGCCTTATGGTGGTCTGTATTGACCACCATGAGTTAATGGGTTAATTTAGGCCTTATGGTGGTCTGTATTGACCACCATGAGTTAATGGGTTAATTTAGGCCTTATGGTGGTCTGTATTGACCATCATGAGTTAATGGGTTAATTTAGGCCTTATGGTGGTCTGTATTGACCATCATGAGTTAATGGGTTAATTTAGGCCTTATGTGGTCTGTATTGACCACCATGAGTTAATGGGGTAATTATAGTTGCCCGGGGTTAATATTTTTAGTGCGAGTCCTTTCAGGACCTTTACGGTCCTTTGAGAACCCACGAGGCGGGAAATTTAAAATTGAATTTCAGCAGGGTCACGATCGTTGCCGATCGGGGCCCCCCGCTGCAGGGGGTTTATGTGGGGACACTTCGGGGGTCCCGATGGGGACCCCCAGCATAGAGGGGGGTTAATTTTAAGTGCCGAGGCCGGGATTGGGTAATAGTGTGCCGCGGGCCCTTTAAGGAGCCGCGGCAGGGAATTTAAACGTTTTAAATGCAGAGGGGGCCAGATCTTTGCCGATCGGGGACCCCCGCTGCAAGGGGTTAATGTGTGGGGGCTGCGGGGGTTCCTATGGACCCCTGCAGCAAGGTGTTCATGTTAGGACACTTCGGGGGTCCCGACGGGGACCCCCGCATTGAGGGGGGGTTAATTTTAGGTGCAGGGGGGGGTTTGGAGTACCCCACACGGCAGGGCTTATGTGGGGGACTGCCGCGGAGGTCCCTTTTAGGACCCCCGCAGCACTTGATGAGGAGTGGGAGCCTGCGATATCATCTCGCAGGCTGTCACTCCTCATGTACATTTACGCAGTGTTGATACGTACGGCCCTGCTGCGCAGCTCATACGTTGCTCGCAGCAGGGCTAATTTAATAGCATTGTAAGTTGGAGAAACTTTGCAGTACGTAGGGCTTAAGTAGAAGCCTCTTATTTACGAGGCTGGAATTTAATGAGGCCCTAAGCATTTAAAAGCCTCACTTTAGAATTCCTGTTACTTTAACATGGTAATGCATATATCTCTTCAAAAGTCTTCTATCACCCCAAACCTAACAACTGTGATCAACTGTAATTGCAGAGGCAAAGATTGTGGAACATGTCTTTTATCAAGACTTCTAAATCTGCCAGAGCCAACGTATCCATCTTACTCTCCTTGGTGATTTCTGTGGCTGTAGTACCATTCCTTGCTGCAATTATTGGTCTGAAACAGGTTATTTGTTAATTATAGAAAGCTAATTCATTCCATTTTAGAAGGTATAAACTTCATATTGAAAAACAACTATTTTTGGTTTAGGAAGAATATTACATCCAATTATTGGCACAGCAATGGGTACACTAGTCACACCTAGTTATGCAAACATATTTATGGGTATATGGGAAATAGTAATTAGTAAATAGTAATCAATAGTTTTTATAGTGCTTCACACGGACATTGAGATATCAATAAAAACATATTTTGAAAAGCTTTATTTGCACTCAAAAACTGGGCAATTTAAAATAAGACATTGGAAAAAAGGTTCAAGTCTGCCACACAAATGGCCACCAAATAGAGTATATAGCGAAGTAAAACAAGTGTTCTAATGATAGAGAAGAAAAGGATGGAACCCTATGATCCTCAGGGGATTCCTCCTATCTGGAAGGTACAATCGAGGTGGGTACTCCAATTTCTGATTAATGTGCCCTAATCATAAGATAGAAAGAAAGCAGGGATTCTCATATACTCCTGGGCTATTACATCAAGTGGCAGACATAATGTGTACATATTTGGGGTATTTCACATGAAAGTGCTCCAAGTTGTGCACCAATTTGTTTATTTTTTTATTATTATTATTATTCATTGGGTGCTTAATTAAAAGCAAATGGAGTATTAAAAATAGATGTTGAATATAAAGCAACACACTATAGGTAATTGATTTAAATTAATACAATAAGCTGCAGGTGTTCACACCAGAACAGCTAAATACTATTGAAGTTAAAAGTTATAATTCCAAGTTTGTATCCCTATAGTGAAGACATTGCTATGGAAGAATCAGTATGAATAACTGTTTGTAAAAATATAGATAGTCTTAGACTTATATTCTAATGGCCTTAACTGGGAACCTCATAGTGCATTTGGCAATATAAACTGGACTCCCTAGAATACCTGATGACCGTCAATTTCATTATTAGTGACTTTATCAAAGGCTAAATCTATATGCTATATCCTTAAAGGACCCCCCTGGTACACCTATTAACCCCTTGAACCCCATGGCACTCTAAATTAAAACACAAAACTACACTATAATAAATAACCCCCCAATAAAATACAAAAAAAAAACATACCAAACATAATAAAATATTACATAAAAATTAAAAAAATCTATATAAAATAAAAAATTCAGAAATAAAATAAAAAAAGTAAATTAAAATAAAAGAAGAATAAACCTTAAACATAAATATAAATTAATGATACTTAACTACCCAAATAATCATCCAGTGATGATCAGCAATGCCCTGGTCCTTAATCTTCTGCCTGAGCTATCCATGTTGATTGAAGAGGTTCTGGCCCCTTTTTTCTGGTCCATTCTTGATTGAAGACCATTCTCCTCTCTTCTGGGCAAGGAAAGGGACCTCCAATAATAATCCCATATCACTCTGTAAAAAATCGGACCGAACTGAACTCCTCCTAGGAGGAGCTCCCCCGTCACAAATGGCCATTGTGGTGCGTTCTGTGGTTCAAATAGAGTATATGAGCATTCTGAAATAGACCTGCATGGTATTCAAAGGGTTAAAAAGGTGTTCCATGGGGGTCCATGTTTATGCCTTTGTGAGTGCTTGGGAGTACTTGCAATATTAAGAAAAAAAATCAAGTACCAATTCATTTCGAGTAATTTAGAATTAAATAGCTTTTTGGAGCTCAAGGAACTCATAATATTCTAGATGTGTGACAAACAATCGGGAAGCCGGTGTAATATTTCAAGTAGGGGTTACACACTGGCATTTCAAGTAGCACACTTGCAATCATGCTGAGAGGAGGGAATAGAATAACTAGGGAAAGTTACTTGGCACTTTTTGCCCGTGTGGTTTTGCAATATAGAGGATTGAATGAGGCTCATTAGCTGTAGGCAGGGCTTGATTCAGTGCTCCAAGAAGGACAGGACGTCGATCCATAGAAGGATCAGAGACTATTCCTAATGCATGTAATCAGAGTGATACCATGTGAGCATTTGTATTTGTTATCTTATTATAGTAATAAAACTTTATACACTATATCAGTCTTCTCTTTTCTGTATTATCACAGACCAAATACCAGCATTAGAAGAAAGTATAAGTTATATTACCTTAGAAGAAGTATCCCCATCTTCATTTTAACAATTTCCTGAAGACTGAAAATACCTTTTTGCTTTTTTTTGATGAATCTTATTTAAATATGCTACTGTTTTTACTTAAATTTGACAAATTTATATTACTAAGCACTATACTATTAAATATTTTCTATTTGTTAATAATAGCCTTCCGTTTAACAATCTCCTCTTTAAACTACTAAAATTGCTTACACAAAGGGCACCCTTCACATTTCCACAAAATAACACAATAGAGGAGTCTAGCAGCCTCGGAACTGCACAACCTAAGTCATTTTAGCAGTAAAGAAAAAAAGAAAAGGCTCTAAAATATATAATAAATAAAAGACAGATAAATGCTTGCACTCTTCAGATGATGACTGCAGACATGAAATAAAAGATGGTTGCTTCTAGGGAGGAAAGCTATGACAAGTCTGGACAAGCTAGTAAAAAGTAAAGATATATCACTATCAACAAAGGTATGCATAATTAAAACTATGGTATTCCCAGTAGTAACATACGGATGTGAGCTGGTCTATAAAGAAGGCTGAGCCCTGTAGAATTGACACCTTTGGAAACTGCTTAGAGTTCATTGGACTGAAGGATCTAATAAATCAGTACTACAGAAAATCAAGCCAAACTGTTCACTGGAAGGTATAATCATGAGCTCAAATATTTTGGCCATATCATGAGAAGATACAATTCCCTAGAGAAGACTCTGATGCTATGAAAGATTGAAGGCACACAAAGAAGAGAAGGCAGATGGGGAAATGGATAGATAAGATCAATCAAGTAATGAACATGAGTTTGAGGGGCAGTGGATGATCGATATGCCTGGCATGCTGCAGTCCATAAAATTGGACATGACTGAATGACTAAAAAACAACAAAAACATGTTATACAGGGAGGGGCTCAGTTAGCATGATAAGTAGACACTCAATCATGTCTTTTCAGATAACTTCACACATTAGCTGTATCACAACTAACACAGAAAATCTATTCAAAATGTTTTATCCTGCCATCAAAAGTAAACAAAGTCTGTAGTATCTTTTTACTGTGAACACTCCAAAAAGACTTTGCTTGAATACTAAACAAGACTTTTTTTATCTAATACACAGAATGAACCCTCCAGACAGACTTTGCTTGAATACTAAACAAGTCTTCTTATCTAATACACAGAATGAACCCTCCAGTCAGACTTTGCTTGTATACTATACAAGACTTGTTAAAAGAACAAAAATGGAAAAATAATTAGTGCTGAATACAAAACAAGTACACTATGCACAACAGTTCAAATGTAACCTTATATAATGAAGAAAGCAAATAGTATATATGCTATAACATGCTATAAATAACTCTAGTATAATGCAAATATATTTAAACACTTCAAAACAACGTTGGACAGTGCTTGTGGGCAGATTTTTTATCAGCTTTTGAGGCTTCATTCAATTTTCCATTTCGTAAATATAAACCCTGTTTCTTATGATTGTGAGCGATCTACCTATAATGACTATGGACAAGCCAAACTCTCAAATTACGTCAAGCTTTCCCATTGATTTCTTGAGTTTTATAAGTAGTTTACTTGTCTCAAATTGATTAGGGCTCTTATATGGGACAGTAAGCTGATGTGTCTTATTTAACATAAGCATTTAAGAAAAGTATATCTAAATATATATTTTTTTATGAAACAGCTAAACACTTGGGAATTTATATATAATACGCCAAGTGTTTAAATGTTCCAAGCGCTTTATTTTAATAATATTATGCTCGTGAGGAGATTCTCCCTGGCAGTCAATTGGTGGGCCACATCTGGCCCAAGGGTCTCCAGTTGAACATCACTGAGATATGTAATTCAGCACAGAAGCTTCACAAACTACCCAATACAACTTTTTATCTGGTCACTCTCTTCGTTACAATGCCACACAGTGTAATGACATGTTCTTGAACCACGTTTTCTAAAGCTTAAGGAGGCAACACTAATCCATCTGAATGCTGAAGGCCGAGGCCTATAAAGCAATCTTATCCTATTAAGAATTCTACTCAGAGACAGTTTGTTTGAGGCCTGGATTTATCCTCACAAGATGAATGTAATGTTAGGCTGTGTGTAGAGGTTTTCTCAGTGGGGAGCAGTCAGTGTGAACTCCCAGCTAGAAAAATTGAAACAGAGGGATGAAGGGAGGCTGCAGGTTTTCAATTCAAGCCTTTCTTCTATTATTATCTTTGCAATATAAAGTGGCACAGTTCAGCATTTTTTGACAGCTGATTCAGTGCTTTCTGAAAAAAGGCGTACAATACAGAGTAGCATGTACAGTACATAGGTAGGCACACTAGGAGGATTTTTCACAAACTGGCTATTCATATGTGAATAATGAGATGACACAGAGACCGTTGGTTATCTCCTGTGAAATCAATTCACAGTCTGTCAAGAGACAAGGAAAATTTAAAATAAAGAGCAAATCACCTCACATTTATACAAAAGAACATATTATATAGACTGAAACAGAATACAATCCAATTAACTTGGGTCTTTAGCCTCTAACATGTATGGCAAAAAAAGTCTCAGTTTAATGTAGGCCACTGATCACTCAATTTTGTGTTTTTATTCTACAGTTAACAGTTTAATGGTTGCCCTGGACAGGGGCTGGGTTATGCTCTTCTAGCTTTTAGTGTAACCCGCATTGCTTCTAATGGGATAAAACACAAAGAACAGCACTAAATGTACAAGAATGTTTCACATATAGAAAATAATACATATTATTGATTTACAAATATAAGTTTTATGCAGTTAGCACATGACCCATGCATGATCCATTTAGGCTGGGTAATGAAATAACGGACACGACAACTGGAGTTGGGAGAAACAACGGGCCACAGCTTTATTTTGAAACAATGTAAACAACAACCATAACTTATTTAAATGACTAATTTAGTCCTTTCTTTCCGGGGGAGGAGCCCGGCCACGAACAGTGACCTCACGCTTTGAGCCCTGCCCAAAGCCCCAATGCTTATCTTTAAGCACGCCCTGTGAGGTGGAGCCATCGCCCCCTTAGGCCAGTGGGCCGGGCAACTCACCTCCCGCCGCCAAGTCATAAATTAACAATACCCAACATACAATAGCCACTTCTCCGAATTCTTTAACCGAAATATATATTAATTTCTATATTTTTATTTTTTTTATGTTTTTTATTATTATTATTATTATTTTTTTTTTTAAAGAATACTCCATATACATTTTTTAACAATAAGATACAGGGTGGGTGGGTGGGATTTCAGTCGGGAGACCGCGCTGCTGTGATCAACGGCGCGAAACGGGCTTCCGACACGCCCCCCGACGCACCTGATTGGCTGATAGCCTCACAGGCTCCGCTGGGTCACGCGACGCTACGGGCTGACCCAGGCAGCCTGTGCAGCCACCGCGTCATACATGACCCATGCATGATCCATTTAGGCTAGGTAATGAAATAACGGACACGACAACTGGAGTTGGGAGAAACAACGGGCCACAGCTTTATTTTGAAACAATGTAAACAACAACCATAACTTATTTAAATGACTAATTTAGTCCTTTCTTTCCGGGGAGGAGCCCGGCCACGAACAGTGACCTCACGCTTTGAGCCCTGCCCAAAGCCCCAATGCTTATCTTTAAGCACGCCCTGTGAGGTGGGGCCATCGCCGCCTTAGGCCAGTGGGCCGGGCAACTCACCTCCCGCCACGGAGCATGCGAGGGACGCCTCCCGAGGCTGCGATCCCCCCCTGCTGGACATTAAAGCCAAAGCCCGCAAAACACTCTCCCTAAACTCCAACATCATCAACTCGTACCCTATTTCCGTAAGATGAACCTTATCTTTCGCGAAAAAATCATCAGCACCGACCGGTTCGAACTCTTTATACCGGATGGCAACAAAACTCGCGATCTGCTGGTTGATCTTTTGTCTAGCCTTGTCCAAACATACTGGGTCGCGTGCGTTACGCCACGATCTTCTCTTAATCATCTCAAACCAGATAAGGAACGTGCCAGGGAACTTCTTTACCCACTTCTCCACGTCTCGTCTCATTACTTTCAGCATCCGTCTCATGGGAACTGTCCCCAAATCATTCCCGCCGGCATGAATTATTATCACACTGGGCTGACCGTAACGCTGCGCGTAAGTATCCAGGAGACCGTCGAGCTGCGCCCATCGCAGACCCTGAATGCCACACCACCGTACCCGCAAGTCCGTAACAGGAAAGCCCAGTTGTGCCTTTCTTCGGTAACTGCGGCTAACCTGTGGGCCCAGTACACGTATGAATGGCCCACAATCCATAGTTGCTTCTGTTCCCCTGAAAGTAGAAAGCAACACCATTATACCACTGCATTTGGCCTTACATAGGACCGAAAACGTTCTGAGTCCCACCTCCCGATGCGCTTTACTGTCGCGTCGGGCAACCCCAACCTAGCCGCTTCTGTGGCAGCTCCAATCCGAAAAGAGTGTGTTCCGAAGTCGGACTGCTTAAAACCGAGCCGATGCAGTGCGCTTTTTAAAACTTTTTTAAATTGATACTTTGACAGTGCCGTTCCATCGGCGTGTACCAGCAGCGAACAGTGTCCCGCCGGTCGCTGCTTAAGGTACTCCATTACACATGCATATGGGCAACACTCCGTGCCAACCTGATGCAGAACAACTTCTCTTCCTTTCCCCACTTGGTCAGTCTTTGACCTCCGCAACCACAATACCACCGTACCTTCCCTGAGGCAGGTATCCACCAATTGCAGTCCCCCCGACCGTGTCTACTGTTCGCGACTAACTCCCCTATCCTAAACGCTCCGAAGAATGCCAGGGAAAAAGCCGTTCGGAAAAGTAGGGATTCAAAGGGGTTCCTGCAAACCACCACCAACTCCTGAGCCAATCTCAGTAACAAGGCAAATGTTATTGGCCGCCTACTATCCGGCCTTTGCAACCCGCTGAACATTCCGCGCACCACCTTGTGCACTAGAAACTCCTTTGTAAGGTCCCTCTGCCCAGCAAGCTTAAACATAAAAGCAAGCGCCGTGACCTGTCTCCCTACTACGGCTCTTGATTCGCCTTGCTCGGCGCACCGCAGCAGGTACCAAAGCAGGATCCCTATGCTCTTCTCTTCCGTCTTGGCACCACCTGCCAGTGCCACTAGACTATCCCATTTTGCCCACACGCGTCTATAAGCGGTCCAAGTCGCTGGGGCAACAGACTGTCTCACGAGTCTCGTTACCTGACAGCTCCAATCTCCCAAAGCTCCTCGGGGATGTGCTCCCCCAGGGCGTTCGCATAAGGAGCCAGCACCCTGAAACGGTCCTCCTGAAACCGAGAGAGGGCGTAAGCAATTCCGTTATCCACTTCTGTCACATGTCTTGCCTGAAACCATATGTTCAGGCGAAGACAACATAGCACAAGATGCCGGAGCAATCTTATCACCGGTACGGATGCTGCCGTGATGTTGTTCACGGCCTCCACCAACCCCTTATTAACCGAATGGAATATGACTCGCCGGTCCCTGAAACAGGCACCCCATAAGTGAACTGCTACCACCATAGGGAACAGCTCGAGGAATGTGGGGTTCTGCATTAAACCCGCCTCTTCCCATTCCTCCGGCCACGCCGCAGCGCACCATCTCCCTTGGAGATAGGCCCCACAGCCAATCGGTCCGGACCCATCGGTGTGAAGATCTAGTTCTGCACTGGTGGCGCCCTCCTTTTGAAGGAGCACCCGCCCATTAAAATCGGCGAGGAACACCGCCCACACCCTCGCATCATCACGCATAACCCTAGAGACTGTTAGGAAATGATGCGGCTTCGCAATCCCTATAGTAGCCAGTGACATCCTTCTACAGAATATCCGCCCCATGGGGATAATTCTGCATGCGAAGTTCAACTTCCCCAATATTGATTGCAACCGCCGCAGAGTTACCCTCCGCGCGCCCTGTAGCGCCTTAATCTCCGCTTGCATGTCCACCACCTTCTCCAAGGGAAGACTGCACTCCATTTTGTAGGAGTCAATCCGAATCCCTAGAAAAGTCAATTGTTCCGTAGGGCCCTCCGTTTTGTCATGGGCCAGCGGTACCCCGAAATCTGTACAGATTTCGGTGAAAACGTCCAGCATGAAACGGCAAGCGTCGTTTCCTGCTGGGCCAACGAAAAGGAAATCATCCAGGTAATGGGTAATACTCTTATACCCCGCTTCAATGCTCACGACCCATTGTAAAAATTTACTGAAAGCCTGAAATTAAGCACAGGATATTGAGCATCCCATGGGTAAACATAAATCAACGAAGTAACTTCCGTCTACGAAGCACCCCAGCAGCCGATGGCTTGACGGGTGTACGGGGAGCAATCTGAATGCTGCCTCGATGTCCACTTTTGCCATAAGGGCCCCATGGCCCTCCCTCCTCACCAGGTCAACCGCCCGGTCAAATGACTCGTAAGACACAGTAGCCTGGTCTTTTGAGATGCCATCGTTTACCGAACGACCTCTGGGGTAGGAGAGATGTTGTATCAACCTAAATTTACCCTTCTCCTTCTTGGGGACCACCCGAAGTGGAGACACGACTAAACCCGGGATGGGCGGGGCCGCAAATGGCCCTGCCATCCTCCCCAATTTTACCTCATTGAGCACCTTAGCTTGAGCTACCCCTGGGAAATGCCTGGCCGACTTCAGATTTGGAACAAGAAAACCCTGAATGTCGACCCCGCATGGAATACGGAATCCTTCTCGGAAACCGTCCTCCAGCAGGTGCGCAGCTTCAGCGGTGCCTGACAATTTACCGTAGCGTTTTAGCCACGGCAGCATGGCGGGGAGGCGTATGGGCGTCCTGCCCCTTTGTAGGAGGTTCGCCCCTGCCTCCCTCTTTTGGTCTACCGCATCTAGACAGGGGGTGCTCCCCTCCACAATTTGAGCATGCGTGCATAAACCTGCAGTTAGGGGCCCATCTACAGACCCCCTCGTTATACGCGAAACAGGTCTTGAGGCCTGCTCCTGAGGCGTGGGTGGGGCCCTTAGCTCCACCGGCCCCGCTCCGAAAGGGCGTCGTGACTCTCATGGGTGTCATGATGTTTAGCCAATACGCCACCGCTTTGTCACTCCACGCCATGCTTGGCCTTGAGGCCAAGTATTGCCGGAATTCCTCATCGTACCGCCACCAGGCTGTACCCCCATAGACCTTGTGAGCATTCCGAATTTCGTCTATGTAAACGAATAATCCCGAACTCTGTTCGGGGTGTCGCTCACACAGTACGCAAGCCCATATTGAAAATGCTTGCAGCCATGTATCAAACGTCCTAGGTAGCCTAGCAAAAGATTTCCGCCGCTCGTCCCCCTCCCTGGGGCCCCTCTCGGCCAAATCTGTTTGCCTAGACATAGGGAGAAGGGAGAACAACTCTATAAATTCCCTCCTCCAGATCTTTTCCTTAACCTCCTGGGTAAGGTGTGCCCCTAAGTTATCCAACGAGCATAAGAATATAGGCCTCATGGCTGCGTCGGTAACTCCTGCATTGGTACTACCTATTGCTGCAATCGCATTGCCTATCGGCTCGGGCGCGCGCATGCTAGGTATCGCCTCGCTTGCGCTCGCTGGCGCCACTGTAGCTGCTGGCTGGGACCAGGCACCCTTCGCTAGCCCCCCTTTCCAAGCTCCCATTTCGTGCTCGCTAACCGCAATGTTGTGCGCAGCTAGTAGAGTCTTCAATGACCCGATAAACCCTCCCCTGTCTGCTGCACAGCTCAAATCTGAGCGCTCACCTGCATCTGGAAGCCTTGGAGTGGATACGGCCAACGGAGTATCCCTGCGTCTCTCCTGACGCTCCGGAGACTCTGACCATCTGGCCCTCCGCGGGCTCCTCCTCTCAGATCCAGTGCATGCACAGCTGCACCGACAAGATCTCCTGCTTCTCGACCTGGATCTCCTTCTGGATCTGTGGGTACAAGAAGAACAGTCACTAGCTCTCCGCGACCTGCATGCCCGTGCCCATACCGCCCTTTCCTCATCTGAGGAACGGTCCTGGTCACCTAAGCCTGCGCGGCTGGAGTAGGCTAGCACTGCCTCCGCCACCCCCTGTAGGGGTTCCCCTGAGACTTCCTCGGGCGTTGGAACATCCAGTTGTTGGTCGGTCTTAGACTCTTTGTGCTGTGGCCTAACCGTCTCGCCCTCAGTCTCTACTCTGCTACGTCTTAGCGGTGTGTGCGTAAATAGTAGCGGACTGTACCTGCTCGTAGCCTTCTTAGCTCGAGTGGGGCGTCCTAGCCTCGCCACTGCCGCTGTCACTGGCATGCCATCAATCATGACCATGCTGTCCTGGCTATTCATTTCTCTGATCACTCCATCTCTTCTTTCTCTCGTCGTCGCCGTGCTCCTCTCACCGCCAATTGGGCGTCCCTGTAAAGTACCAGAAGCACTGTTAATGAGGGAAACCCCAGGGACCGTCTGCTTGGCACCGTGAGGGCCTGTAGGAGCCTTTTTGGGACTCCCGGCTTTTCTCTTACCCCCTGCACCCCCCTTACGGGGTGTTAGAGGGGTGTTTCTCGACCTTTGCCGCGGCCTAGGACCTTTAGGCAAGTTGGCTGGTGGTGGCCGGAGTGCTAGGCCCTCACCCCCACCGCCCGTGGTCCTGGCGCTCGCCTGCCTGGGGGGTATGGGGTCCCGGCCGCCCTGACCTGTAACCCCCCCATCTCTTGTGTCTCTGCTGTCTGATGGACGGGGGTCTGGTAGCCCTACAGTGGTGGGATGGGAAAAAATTTCCCTGGAGCCGTCAGAATTGACTAGGACACCAGCCACCGCAGGCTGATCCTGTTCAATGTGCAGAGGTCCAAGCACAGAAGGCATGGGAGGTCCCAGCCTGTCCTGCACCCACCTGACCCCTTGGCTTAGGGCATGGGTCCTAACCTCAGCCAGTTAAGCCTCTAAGCCTTATGGATCCATAATGAGCTAAGGAGGGGGACACACAGGGGGAAAACACCCAGGCACACACACCAGGCACCAACAGCAACAAGCACACACACACAGACACAGACCAGGCACACACACACAAAAAACGGAGGAAGAAAAAACAACAATAAAGTAGCCTCAACCTATGCAGCCCCTTATTTGCTGGTAAGCTGGGGTAACAGTCTCAGTATTAAACCTTCCTACTGTGTTTAATGCTGCAGGACCTCAGACCTCCGTCCGTTTCAGTTGGGAGACCGCGCTGCTGTGATCAACGGCGCAAAACGGGCTTCCGACGCGCCCCCCGACGCACCTGATTGGCTGATAGCCTCACAGGCTCCGCTGGGTCACGCGACGCTACGGGCTGACCCAGGGAGCCTGTGCAGCCTCCGCGTCATACAATACTGAGGGTGAAAAGGTTTTAGCACATTCTCTATATATAAATGTTGTATCCCCCTCCCATGTAATTTTCATATAAAATTTACATCACTTATTTGTAAGATGCCAAGAGACAAACAGTCTGTCAGCTTCAGGATCCCCCATCAGACTTCAGGGTACTCCCATGAATGCTGCCAGCCAGTCAGCTGTCTTCCTGGTGGACTGGTTGTGCTGAATTCTACATATTAGGCTAAGACAAGGTTAGTCACTCGAGGATTCAAATTTCCAGTGTCTGAACCTGACAGACAGTCTATAACATATAATTTCTCAATTTAATTTAGGTGCTCAATATAACCCCATCCTGTATATTCTAATGTTGTTATGAATAACCCCTAAAGTTGCCTAAAGGCCACCTAGAAATTAACAAGTGGAACTGTCTGAAATATTGTGTGTTCTTCAGAAGATAACTGCACAGCATTTAATTCCACTTTGAGGTGGAAGATTCTGTTTGACAGGGGAGATATTTTAAACTCAGCATTTTTACCATCCTTTGAAGTCCAAATAGGTGAGCAACTTTCAGAAATATTTAAGCTAAGAAATTATTGATTAGGTGAATTACTTTACTTCAAATAGCTGAAAAAGATTGGAGCAAATGCATGCTGTGCTGCTGTCTGACCAGGTGGAAGTTTAAAAGAATTGAAATGGATGCAGAAAAATAACCATAATACTCTTGAACTGGCAAACTCATCTTTTATTTAACGGACCACTGCAGTTCAAGAAAAAATACATTTTGTTTGTACCAAGTATGTACAAAATTAACAAAATTAGCCGCTGTGTAAACCGTGAGCATAAAGCATTTTTTTGTGAAAATCTGAATATAAACTCTGTTTATAAGTACAGGAATGAATTTTGTGTTTGTTATATTACTTCCTCAGAGCTGAATCATGAGGGCAGGGGCCAATCTACCGCTGGTGCAGTGCACCAGGGCCCTTGCTCTGTGAGGGGTCCCTCAGCAGCATCCTTCACCCCCTCAAAACCCCCAGGGGCTTGGGGGGGGGGGTGAATGATGCAACAAGGGGGCCCTGTTTTTTTTTGGGGGGGGGTTAATGATGCTGCTATGGGGGACATGAGCATTTTGGAGGGTGAATGGTGCTGCTGAGGGGGGATGGGGGGTGAATATCGCTTCTGAGGGGGTTGGGGGTGAATGGTGATGCTGAGGGGGGCCTGGGAGTGTTGGGGGGGAATGGTGCTGCTGAGGGGGCCTGAGGGGGGCCGGTGAATATTGCTCTTTATATATTTATATGTGTGTGTATATATATATGGCACTGGAGGATGGTCCGGGATTTAAAAAAAAATGTTTGCCACTCCTCCTTTTTTGCACCGGGGCCCTCCATTCACTAGCTAGCTCCGCCACTGCATGAGGGTGTTTGTTTTGAAGAGAGGGATGGAGAATAATTGGATAAGTCTGAAGTAGACAAAATAAACATTCCCACAGAAATGTAAACATCCCTCTCACACACAACTTCCATCAATATATCATGGATCTCTCCAGGGTCCTGCAGAGGCATAAATTATTTTTTCTCTTTAAGTCAAGAACTTGATAGAAAATAATTACCGTATATACTCGAGTATAAGCCGACCCGAGTATAAGCCGAGGCACCCATTTTACCACAAAATACTGGGTAAAATGAGTGACTCGAGTATAAGCCGAGGGTGGGAAATGTGCTGCCCCCTGTGTCCCTCTTGTGCCCTCTGTGTCCCCCCTATCTCTCCCGTGTCTCTGTTCCCCTCTCCCTTTCCTGTGTCTCTTCCCCCCTCCCTTATCACCCTCCTCAACCCCCCTCCTCATTCTCAACCTCCCTCCTCAACCCACTCCTCATCCTCAACCTCCCTCCTCATCCTCAACCTCCCCCCTCATCCTCAACCCCTTCAACCTCAACCCCCCCATCCTCAACCCCCTCCTCAACCTCAACCCCCTCCTCATGCTCAACCACCTCCTCCTCCTCAACCTCCCTCCTCATCCTCAACCTCCCTCCTCATCCTCAACCTCCCTCCTCATCCTCAACCTCCCTCCTCATCCTCAACCTCCCTCCTCATCCTCAACCCCCTCCTCAACCTCCCTCCTCAACCCCCCATCCTCAATCCCCCTCCTCAAGCCCCCCATCCTCATCCTCTCTCCTCAACCCCCTATCCTCAACACCTCCTCAACCTCAACCCCACTCCTCAACCCCTCCTCCTCCTCCTCAACCTCCCTCCTCATCCTCAACCTCCCTCCTCAACCCCTTCCTCAACCTCCTTCCTCAACCCCCCATCCTCAACCCCCTCCTCAACCCCCTCCTCAGCTACGGAATATGTTGTCGCATTATAAATAAACTATAATAATAATATACATGCATAACAGATACAACATTAACTGTCTGACCAGGTGGAAGTTTAAAAGAATTGAAATGGATGCAGAAAAATAACCATAATACTCTTGCACTGGCAAACTCATCTTTTATTTAACGGACCACTGCAGTTCAAGAAAAAATACATTTTGTTTGTACCAAGTATGTACAAAATTAACAAAATTAGCCGCTGTGTAAACCGTGAGCATAAAGCATTTTTTGTGAAAATCTGAATATAAACTCTGTTTATAAGTACAGGAATGAATTTTGTGTTTGTTATATTACTTCCTCAGAGCTGAATCATGAGGGCAGGGGCCAATCTACAGCTGGTGCAGTGCACCAGGGCCCTTGCTCTGTGAGGGTCCCCTCAGCAGCATCCTTCACCCCCTCAAAACCCCCAGGGGCTTGGGGGGGGGGGTGAATGATGCAACAAGGGGTACCTGTTTTTTTTGGGGGGGGGTTAATGATGCTGCTATGGGGGACCTGAGCATTTTGGGGGGTGAATGGTGCTGCTGAGGGGGGATGGGGGGTGAATATCGCTGCTGAGGGGGTTGGGGGTGAATGGTGATGCTGAGGGGGGCCTGGGAGTGTTGGGGGGGAATGGTGCTGCTGAGGGGGCCTGAGGGGGGCCGGTGAATATTGCTCTTTATATATTTATATGTGTGTGTATATATATATATGGCACTGGAGGATGGCCCGGGATTTAAAAAAAATTTTTTTTCCACTCCTCCTTTTTTGCACCGGGGCCCTCCATTCACTAGCTAGCTCCGCCACTGCATGAGGGTGTTTGTTTTGAAGAGAGGGATGGAGAATAATTGGATAAGTCTGAAGTAGACAAAATAAACATTCCCACAGAAATGTAAACATCCCTCTCACACACAACTTCCATCAATATATCATGGATCTCTCCAGGGTCCTGCAGAGGCATAAATTATTTTTTCTCTTCAAGTCAAGAACTTGATAGAAAATAATTACCGTATATACTGGAGTATAAGCCGACCCGAGTATAAGCCGAGGCACCCATTTTACGACAAAATACTGGGTAAAATGAGTGACTCGAGTATAAGCCGAGGGTGGGAAATGTGCTGCCCCCTGTGTCCCTCTTGTGCCCTCTGTGTCCCCCCTATCTCTCCCGTGTCTCTTCTCCCCTCTCCCTTTCCTGTGTCTCTTCCCCCCTCCCTTATCACCCTCCTCAACCCCCCTCCTCATTCTCAACCTCCCTCCTCAACCCCACTCCTCATCCTCAACCTCCCTCCTCATCCTCAACCTCCCCCCTCATCCTCAACCCCTTCAACCTCAACCCCCTCATCCTCAACCCCCTCCTCAACCTCAACCCCCCTCCTCATCCTCAACCCCCTCCTCATCCTCAACCTCCCTCCTCATCCTCAACCTCCCTCCTCATCCTCAACCTCCCTCCTCATCCTCAACCCCCTCCTCAACCTCCCTCCTCAACCCCCCATCCTCAATCCCCCTCCTCAACCCCCCCCATCCTCATCCTCTCTCCTCAACCCCCTATCCTCAACACCTCCTCAACCTCAACCCCACTCCTCAACCCCTCCTCCTCATCCTCAACCTCCCTCCTCATCCTCAACCTCCCTCCTCAACCCCTTCCTCAACCTCCTTCCTCAACTCCCCATCCTCAACCCCCTCCTCAACCCCCATCTTCATCATCAACCCCCTCCTCAACCCCCTCCTCAGCCTCAACCCTCCTCAACCTCAACCAACCTCAAACTCAACCCCCCCTCAAACCCCAACCCCCCTCCCCAACCCCCCCTCCTCAACCTCCCTCCTCAACCCCCCATCCTCATCCTCTCTCCTCAACCCCCCATCCTCAAACCCCCTCCTCCTCCTCAACCTCCCTCCTCCTCCTCAACCTCCCTCCTCCTCCTCAACCTCCCTCCTCATCCTCAACCTCCCTCCTCATCCTCAACCCCGTCCTCAACCTCCCTCCTCATCCTCAACCCCCTCCTCAACCTCATTCCTCAACCTCCCCATCCTCAATCCCACTCCTCAACCCCCCAATCCTCATCCTCTCTCCTCAACCCCCCATCCTCAACCTCCCGTCCTCAATCCCCCTCCTCAACCCCCCCCATCCTCATCCTCTCTCCTCAACCCCCATCCTCAACACCTCCTCAACCTCAACCCCCCTGCTCAACCCCTCCTCCTCATTCTCAACCTCCCTCCTCATCCTCAACCTCCCTCCTCAACCCCTTCCTCAACCTCCCTCCTCAACCCCCCATCCTCAACCCCCTCCTCAACCCCCCTCAACCTCAACCCTCCTCAATCTCAACCCCCCTCAACCCCAACCCCCCTCCTCATCCTCAACCTCCCTCCTCATCCTCAACCTCCCTCCTCATCCTCAACCTCCCTCCTCATCCTCAACCTCCCTCCTCATCCTCAACCTCCCTCCTCATCCTCAACCCCCTCCTCAACCTCCCTCCTCAACCCCCCATCCTCAATCCCCCTCCTCAACCCCCCCATCCTCATCCTCTCTCCTCAACCCCCTATCCTCAACACCTCCTCAACCTCAACCCCACTCCTCAACCCCTCCTCCTCATCCTCAACCTCCCTCCTCATCCTCAACCTCCCTCCTCAACCCCTTCCTCAACCTCCTTCCTCAACCCCCCATCCTCAACCCCCTCCTCAACCCCCATCTTCATCATCAACCCCCTCCTCAACCATCTCCTCAGCCTCAACCCTCCTCAACCTCAACCAACCTCAAACTCAACCCTCCCTCAAACCCCAACCCCCCTCCCCAACCCCCCATCCTCAACCTTCCTCTTCAACACCCTCCTCATCCTCAACCCCCCATCCTCAACCCCCCTCCACCACAACCTCCCTCATCAAGCCCCCTCCTCAACCTAAACCCCCCTCAACCCCCCTCCTCCACCTAATCCCCCCTAAATACCTCCCCCCTCTCCCCTCACTTACCTGCTTGTGCTCCGGCCTCCACTCCTTGACCCGGCGTGCATGTGACGTCACATGCGCGCCGCGTCATTAGCATATACCGGGTGCCGGCGCCGGGTCAAGGAGCAGAGACCGGAGCACAAGCAGGGAAAGAGCAGAGGCCGGAGCACAAGCAGGTAAGTGAGGGGAGAGGGGGGGAGGTATTTAGGGGGGAGGTATTTAGGGGGGTTTAGGTGGAGGAGGGGGGTTGAGGGGGGTTTATGCTGAGGAGGGGGGTTTAGGTTGAGGAGGGGGGAGGGAAAGAGAGACGGGGGGTAGAGAGACACACGGGGGGTAGAGAGACACACGGGGGGTAGAGACACACGGGGGGGTTAGAGACACACAGGGGGGTTAGAGACACACGGGGGGGGGGTAGAGAGACACGGGGGGGTAGAGAGACACGGGGGGAGAGTGACTCGAGTATAAGCCGAGGGGGGGCTTTTTTGCCTTAAAAAAAGGGCTGGAAAACTCGGCTTATACTCGAGTATATACGGTAAGTAGGAAAAAGTCATATGAGTCAGACAAAGTGTTCAAACAAATATTTATTTTTCATTGTGCAGTGGTCCTTTAAATACTCAATAATGTAGTTATTGAATAGACAGTGCATTGTTGTTGTCTCCCTATCTATCTTGACAAGTAGTAAGAAGTCTTGAAAACTAAGACAGCATCAATCAGCTGTACTGCAATGTTGCATTATTACGATGCAGCTAATTTTAGCTATAAGATAGCAATGAAGTTGTCAAAGACTTTATACATTTCTACTGGAGCCCGCTCTGTCTTTAATCCCTCACATACAATCACTAGCTAAATCTTGTCTTCTCCATCTAAAAAACATCTCCAGAATTCGTCACTATCTTACACAAGACACAACTAAACTCCTTATACACTCTCTCATCATCTCTAGACTAGACTACTGCAACTCGCTTCTTGTTGGTCTACCCACCACCTGACTATCTCCACTTCAATCCATTATGAATGCCTCTGCTACACTCATCTTCCGTACAATGTTCAGTGTCGGCATCACCTCTCTGTCAATCACTCCACTGGCTTCCCTTAGACTCAAGAATAACATTTAAAACCATGACCCTAACTTACAAAGCCCTCAACAATAATGTTCCCCCTTACATCTCTGCTCTCATCTCCAAATACTCCCCCACCCACCCTCTTCGTTCTGCTAATGACCTTTCTACAACTCTTGTCACCTCCTGTCACTCCCGCCTCCAGGACTTTTCTTGTGCAGCCCCTAGTCTCTGGAACTCCTTGCCTCGCTCCACCAGATTATCCTCTTGCCTCAAAACATTTAAAACCTCACTTAAAATGCATCTCTTTAAAGAAGCGTATTACCTTCCACCCTAACACGCTTATCCCCTCTCTCTCTTTTACCACTCACTATACCTTAGATGGTAAGTCTGCAAGTTTCTATCCTAAGTACTTTGGGAATTCACCATGGACATTGGATTCCTAGCTCAAAGACAGGGCCCTCCTTGCTTTGCTAAATGTTAATCTTTATTTATCTTTGTCTGAACTTAATTTATGTACATCGCTACGGAATATGTTGGCGCATTATAAATAAACTATAATAATAATATACATGCATAACAGATACAACATTAACTGTCTGACCAGGTGAAAGTTTAAAAGAATTGAAATGGATGCAGAAAAATAACCATAATACTCTTGCACTGGCAAACTCATCTTTTATTTAACGGACCACTGCAGTTCAAGAAAAAATACATTTTGTTTGTACCAAGTATGTACAAAATTAACAAAATTAGCCGCTGTGTAAACCGTGAGCATAAAGCATTTTTTGTGAAAATCTGAATATAAACTCTGTTTATAAGTACAGGAATGAATTTTGTGTTTGTTATATTACTTCCTCAGAGCTGAATCATGAGGGCAGGGGCCAATCTACAGCTGGTGCAGTGCACTAGGGCCCTTGCTCTGTGAGGGGCCCCTCAGCAGCATCCTTCACCCCCTCAAAACCCCCAGGGGCTTGGGGGGGGGGGGGTGAATGATGCAAAAAGGGGGCCCTGTTTTTTTGGGGGGGGTTAATGATGCTGCTATGGGGGACCTGAGCATTTTGGGGGGTGAATGGTGCTGCTGAGGGGGAATGGGGGGTGAATATGGCTGCTGAGAGGGTTGGGGGTGAATGGTGATGCTGAGGGGGGCCTGGGAGTGTTGGGGGGGAATGGTGCTGCTGAGGGGGCCTGAGGGGGGCCGGTGAATATTGCTCTTTATATATTTATATGTGTGTGTATATATATATATATGGCACTGGAGGATGGCCCGGGATAAAAAAAAAAAATGTTTGCCACTCCTCCTTTTTTGCACCAGGGCCCTCCATTCACTAGCTAGCTCCGCCACTGCATTAGGGTGTTTGTTTTGAAGAGAGGGATGGAGAATAATTGGATAAGTCTGAAGTAGACAAAATAAACATTCCCACAGAAATATAAACATCCCTCTCACACACAAAACTTCCATCAATATATCATGGATCTCTCCAGGGTCCTGCAGAGGCATAAATTATTTTTTCTCTTCAAGTCAAGAACTTGATAGAAAATAATTACCGTATATACTCGAGTATAAGCCGACCCGAGTATAAGCCAAGGCACCCATTTTACCACAAAATACTGGGTAAAATGAGTGACTCGAGTATAAGCCGAGGGTGGGAAATATGCTGCCCCCTGTGTCCCTCTTGTGCCCTCTGTGTCCCCCCTATCTCTCCCGTGTCTCTTCTCCCCTCTTCCTTTCCTGTGTCTCTTCCCCCCTCCCTTATCACCCTCCTCAACCCCCCTCCTCATTCTCAACCTCCCTCCTCAACCCCACTCCTCATCCTCAACCTCCCTCCTCATCCTCAACTCCCCCCCTCATCCTCAACCCCTTCAACCTCAACCCCCCCATCCTCAACCCCCTCCTCAACCTCAACCCCCCTCCTCATCCTCAACCCCCCTCCTCATCCTCAACCCCCCTCCTCATCCTCAACCCCCCTCCTCATCCTCAACCCCCCTCCTCATCCTCAACCCCCCTCCTCCTCCTCAACCTCCCTCCTCATCCTCAACCCCGTCCTCAACCTCCCTCCTCATCCTCAACCCCCTTCTCAACCTCATTCCTCAACCCCCCCATCCTCAATCCCACTCCTCAACCCCCCCATCCTCATCCTCTCTCCTCAACCCCCCGTCCTCAATCCCCCTCCTCAACCCCCCCATCCTCATCCTCTCTCCTCAACACCCCATCCTCAACCCCCATCCTCAACACCTCCTCAACCTCAACCCCCCTCCTCAACCCCTCCTCCTCATCCTCAACCTCCCTCATCATCCTCAACCTCCCTCCTCAACCCCTTCCTCAACCTCCCTCCTCAACCCCCCATCCTCAACCCCCTCCTCAACCCCCATCTTCATCCTCAACCCCCTCCTCAACCCCCTCCTCAGCCTCAACCCTCCTCAACCTCAACCCTCCTCAATCTCAACCCCCCTCAACCCCAACCCCCCTCCGCAACCTCCCTCCTCAACCCCCCATCCTCATCCTCTCTTCTCAACCCCCCATCCTCAACCCCCCTCCTCAACACCTCTTCCTCATCCTCAACCTCCCTCCTCATCCCCAACCCCCTCCTCAACCTCCCTCCTCATCCTCAACCCCCTCTTCAACCTTCCTCCTCAACATCCTCCTCAACCCCCCATCCTCATCCTCAGCCCCCCATCCTCAACCCCCCTCCTAAACTTCAACCCCCCTCAACCACAACCTCCCTCATCAACCCCCCTCCTCAACCTAAACCCCCCTCAACCCCCCTCCTCCACCTAATCCCCCCTAAATACCTCCCCCCTCTCCCCTCACTTACCTGCTTGTGCTCCGGCCTCCACTCCTTGACCCGGCGAGCATGTGACGTCACATGCGCGCCGCGGCATTAGCATATACCGGGTGCCGGCGCCGGGTCAAGGAGCAGAGACCGGAGCACAAGCAGGTAAGGAGCAGAGGCCGGAGCACAAGCAGGTAAGTGAGGGGAGAGGGGGGAGGTATTTACGGGGGAGGTATTTAGGGGGGTTTAGGTGGAGGAGGGGGGTTTGAGGGGGGTTTATGCTGAGGAGGGGGGGTTTAGGTTGAGGAGGGGGGAGGGAAAGAGAGACGGGGGGTAGAGAGACACACGGGGGGGTAGAGACACACGGGGGGGTTAGAGACACACGGGGGGGTTAGAGACACACAGGGGGGGTGGTTAGAGAGACACGGGGGAGAGTGACTCGAGTATAAGCCGAGGGGGGGCTTTTTTGCCTTAAAAAAAAGGGCTGGAAAACTCGGCTTATACTCGAGTATATACGGTAAGTAGGAAAAAGTCATATGAGTCAGACAAAGTGTTCAAACAAATATTTATTTTTCATTGTGCAGTGGTCCTTTAAATACTCAATAATGTAGTTATTGAATAGACAGTGCATTGTTGTTGTCTCCCTATCTATCTTGACAAGTAGTAAGAAGTCTTGAAAACTAAGACAGCATCAATCAGCTGTACTGCAATGTTGCATTATTACGATGCAGCTAATTTTAGCTATAAGATAGCAATGAAGTTGTCAAAGACTTTATACATTTCTACTGGAGCCCGCTCTGTCTTTAATCCCTCACATACAATCACTAGCTAAATCTTGTCTTCTCCATCTAAAAAACATCTCCAGAATTCGTCACTATCTTACACAAGACACAACTAAACTCCTTATACACTCTCTCATCATCTCTAGACTAGACTACTGCAACTCGCTTCTTGTTGGTCTACCCACCACCTGACTATCTCCACTTCAATCCATTATGAATGCCTCTGCTACACTCATCTTCCGTACAATGTTCAGTGTCGGCATCACCTCTCTGTCAATCACTCCACTGGCTTCCCTTAGACTCAAGAATAACATTTAAAACCATGACCCTAACTTACAAAGCCCTCAACAATAATGTTCCCCCTTACATCTCTGCTCTCATCTCCAAATACTCCCCCACCCACCCTCTTCGTTCTGCTAATGACCTTTCTACAACTCTTGTCACCTCCTGTCACTCCCGCCTCCAGGACTTTTCTTGTGCAGCCCCTAGTCTCTGGAACTCCTTGCCTCGCTCCACCAGATTATCCTCTTGCCTCAAAACATTTAAAACCTCACTTAAAATGCATCTCTTTAAAGAAGCGTATTACCTTCCACCCTAACACGCTTATCCCCTCTCTCTCTTTTACCACTCACTATACCTTAGATGGTAAGTCTGCAAGTTTCTATCCTAAGTACTTTGGGAATTCACCATGGACATTGGATTCCTAGCTCAAAGACAGGGCCCTCCTTGCTTTGCTAAATGTTAATCTTTATTTATCTTTGTCTGAACTTAATTTATGTACATCGCTACGGAATATGTTGGCGCATTATAAATAAACTATAATAATAATATACATGCATAACAGATACAACATTAACTGTCTGACCAGGTGAAAGTTTAAAAGAATTGAAATGGATGCAGAAAAATAACCATAATACTCTTGCACTGGCAAACTCATCTTTTATTTAACGGACCACTGCAGTTCAAGAAAAAATACATTTTGTTTGTACCAAGTATGTACAAAATTAACAAAATTAGCCGCTGTGTAAACCGTGAGCATAAAGCATTTTTGTGAAAATCTGAATATAAACTCTGTTTATAAGTACAGGAATGAATTTTGTGTTTGTTATATTACTTCCTCAGAGCTGAATCATGAGGGCAGGGGCCAATCTACAGCTGGTGCAGTGCACTAGGGCCCTTGCTCTGTGAGGGGCCCCTCAGCAGCATCCTTCACCCCCTCAAAACCCCCAGGGGCTTGGGGGGGGGGGGTGAATGATGCAAAAAGGGGGCCCTGTTTTTTTGGGGGGGGTTAATGATGCTGCTATGGGGGACCTGAGCATTTTGGGGGGTGAATGGTGCTGCTGAGGGGGGAATGGGGGGTGAATATGGCTGCTGAGAGGGTTGGGGGTGAATGGTGATGCTGAGGGGGGCCTGGGAGTGTTGGGGGGGAATGGTGCTGCTGAGGGGGCCTGAGGGGGGCCGGTGAATATTGCTCTTTATATATTTATATGTGTGTGTATATATATATATATATGGCACTGGAGGATGGCCCGGGATAAAAAAAAAAAATGTTTGCCACTCCTCCTTTTTTGCACCAGGGCCCTCCATTCACTAGCTAGCTCCGCCACTGCATTAGGGTGTTTGTTTTGAAGAGAGGGATGGAGAATAATTGGATAAGTCTGAAGTAGACAAAATAAACATTCCCACAGAAATATAAACATCCCTCTCACACACAAAACTTCCATCAATATATCATGGATCTCTCCAGGGTCCTGCAGAGGCATAAATTATTTTTTCTCTTCAAGTCAAGAACTTGATAGAAAATAATTACCGTATATACTCGAGTATAAGCCGACCCGAGTATAAGCCAAGGCACCCATTTTACCACAAAATACTGGGTAAAATGAGTGACTCGAGTATAAGCCGAGGGTGGGAAATATGCTGCCCCCTGTGTCCCTCTTGTGCCCTCTGTGTCCCCCCTATCTCTCCCGTGTCTCTTCTCCCCTCTTCCTTTCCTGTGTCTCTTCCCCCCAACCTTATCACCCTCCTCAACCCCCCTCCTCATTCTCAACCTCCCTCCTCAACCCCACTCCTCATCCTCAACCTCCCTCCTCATCCTCAACTCCCCCCCTCATCCTCAACCCCTTCAACCTCAACCCCCCCATCCTCAACCCCCTCCTCAACCTCAACCCCCCTCCTCATCCTCAACCCCCCTCCTCATCCTCAACCCCCCTCCTCATCCTCAACCCCCCTCCTCATCCTCAACCCCCCTCCTCATCCTCAACCCCCCTCCTCCTCCTCAACCTCCCTCCTCATCCTCAACCTCCCTCCTCATCCTCAACCCCGTCCTCAACCTCCCTCCTCATCCTCAACCCCCTTCTCAACCTCATTCCTCAACCCCCCCATCCTCAATCCCACTCCTCAACCCCCCCATCCTCATCCTCTCTCCTCAACCCCCCCGTCCTCAATCCCCCTCCTCAACCCCCCCATCCTCATCCTCTCTCCTCAACACCCCATCCTCAACCCCCATCCTCAACACCTCCCTCAACCTCATCCCCCCTCCTCAACCCCTCCTCCTCATCCTCAACCTCCCTCATCATCCTCAACCTCCCTCCTCAACCCCTTCCTCAACCTCCCTCCTCAACCCCCCATCCTCAACCCCCTCCTCAACCCCCATCTTCATCCTCAACCCCCTCCTCAAACCCCCTCCTCAGCCTCAACCCTCCTCAACCTCAACCCTCCTCAATCTCAACCCCCCCTCAACCCCAACCCCCCTCCGCAACCTCCCTCCTCAACCCCCCATCCTCATCCTCTCTTCTCAACCCCCCATCCTCAACCCCCCTCCTCAACACCTCTTCCTCATCCTCAACCTCCCTCCTCATCCCCAACCCCCTCCTCAACCTCCCTCCTCATCCTCAACCCCCTCTTCAACCTTCCTCCTCAACATCCTCCTCAACCCCCCATCCTCATCCTCAGCCCCCCATCCTCAACCCCCCTCCTAAACTTCAACCCCCCTCAACCACAACCTCCCTCATCAACCCCCCCTCCTCAACCTAAACCCCCCTCAACCCCCCTCCTCCACCTAATCCCCCCTAAATACCTCCCCCCTCTCCCCTCACTTACCTGCTTGTGCTCCGGCCTCCACTCCTTGACCCGGCGAGCATGTGACGTCACATGCGCGCCGCGTCATTAGCATATACCGGGTGCCGGCGCCGGGTCAAGGAGCAGAGACCGGAGCACAAGCAGGTAAGGAGCAGAGGCCGGAGCACAAGCAGGTAAGTGAGGGGAGAGGGGGGAGGTATTTACGGGGGAGGTATTTAGGGGGGTTTAGGTGGAGGAGGGGGGTTGAGGGGGGTTTATGCTGAGGAGGGGGGGTTTAGGTTGAGGAGGGGGGAGGGAAAGAGAGACGGGGGGTAGAGAGACACACGGGGGGGTAGAGACACACGGGGGGTTAGAGACACACGGGGGGGTTAGAGACACACAGGGGGGGTGGTTAGAGAGACACGGGGGAGAGTGACTCGAGTATAAGCCGAGGGGGGGCTTTTTTGCCTTAAAAAAAAGGGCTGGAAAACTCGGCTTATACTCGAGTATATACGGTAAGTAGGAAAAAGTCATATGAGTCAGACAAAGTGTTCAAACAAATATTTATTTTTCATTGTGCAGTGGTCCTTTAAATACTCAATAATGTAGTTATTGAATAGACAGTGCATTGTTGTTGTCTCCCTATCTATCTTGACAAGTAGTAAGAAGTCTTGAAAACTAAGACAGCATCAATCATCTGTACTGCAATGTTGCATTATTACGATGCAGCTAATTTTAGCTATAAGATAGCAATGAAGTTGTCAAAGACTTTATACATTTCTACTGGAGCCCGCTCTGTCTTTCATCCATCACATACAATCACTAGCTAAATCTTGTCTTCTCCATCTAAAAAACATCTCCAGAATTCGTCACCCTCTTTAAAAGAAGCGTATCACCTTTAACCCTAACACGCTTATCCCCTCTCTCTCTTTTACCACTCACTATACCTTAGATTGTAAGTCTGTGAGTTTCTATCCTAAGTACTTTGGGAATTCACCATGGACATTGGATTCCTAGCTCAAAGACAGGGCCCTCCTTGCTTTGCTAAATGTTAATCTTTATTTATCTTTGTCTGAACTTAATTTATGTACAGCGCTACGGAATATGTTGGCGCATTATAAATATACTATAATAATAATATACATGCATAACAGATACAACATAAAAAAAAAAAACACTGCAATTTAGCAAAACTTTTTTGTGAAGTATGTAAGAAACTAATAAAATTAGCTGCTATGTTAGCCATTAGCTTGACATAATTTGTTGAGAAATTCTTACATTTTACAGACGCTTCTTGTGTTAATCTACTACTTGTACTGGAACCTGAGGGGAAAGGTTATACTACTGGGGTTTGAACTCTATTCAGAGCACTCTTTAAAAGAACTGAACGCAATGTTCCTTCCATTCCTTCCAGGTGCATATTATTGTTAGGAAGTAAATTATTGTCAGTAATTCCAAAATTAAAAACTATTCATTTATTTATTTTAAAATTAATAATTATGGGACTGCAGTGGTCCAATATTTAGGTCGTCCTAAAAAAAGCACAATATAAATTTGAAACGTTGGCAATCCTTTAAACAGACACTGTCATCACAAACAAAACAAAAAAACACTTTTAGAAGTAATAAGAGGTAGATTCCTGTTCACATAGCAAAAACGGATATGTAGCATTGGAGCCTAGAATGGGTGACCTATGACCATGGTGAACTTGAACATCCATCAGCTGTCTACAGAGCAGACGTGCTGACACTGCGTTCAGCTTGTTTAGAATATCTTCAGTCCAGTGGTAAACTTCTGTGTTAAAAAAGATAATACTACTCTTTCATAGTTTATTAACACAAATCTTAAAGACATCCAGTTAGTGAAGTGTTGAGTATGAAGATCAATATATCTACCCCATAACGAACATAGTAGTGGACATATTGTATGTCTTTGACCTTTAAACAGATTGTATGACATGTTTTAGTCAAGGAAATGTACACACAAGGGTAATATACACAGGGAACACAAACAATTTAAACAAATTTGCTCAGAAATGGAAAAAACAAAGATCGGGTTAAAATAATACAATAACACAAGCAGTGAATACGTGGTTGGCAAACAAGTTTGCTACTGCTATTAATAGTAAGTCGTGTGCCAAAGTAGAACACATTAATGTTTTCTGTTTCTCCCTATTACACAAGAGATATGCTATGTGATATCAGGAAACATAAACACAGGACTGCATATTCCACATGAAGCTACAATACTCACTCTTGATTGGACTAATGTCATAAACTAAAAAGCAATTCATATTCTAAACTTTATTTTATTAATTAATCTCAACATGCCAAAACTAGAACTGGTCACATGACAGACTTTCAGGTAACAGCATTTTGCTGCCGTGGTGGCTCCCACTCATGGTTCGAAAGGCCTCACTTCACCCACTAATTATATATGACAGAGTTTAGTCCCATAGGGGCAGCCCTTAAGGTATTACAGAACCCAGGTGGTCCCATTTTACTAGCCTCCAGGCAGCAATATGCCAGCACAAAAAATAAACCTTGGGACTTTCCGTAATTTTTTTATTTATTTATATATATATATATATATATATATATATATATTATATATATATATATATATATATATATATATAATGGTTCCTTTTTATATGTATTCAACATTATGCCCCGAAAAAAAGTTCCCCTAAAAAAAGATAATACTATACATTATTATACATAAATATATATATATTTAGATATATATATATATTTCTTTGAATTAATAATCACAAAAAGAGAGAAACCAAAAAAGTCTTCAACGGTTCAAGTGCTTAACAATATAATTTACAAACTACAAAAAATAGGTAAACCTTTATTTTTTTACCAGGAAATCAACTACAGTGCTTTTAAAAAAATCTGACACTTAAAAAAGAATATATCTGATAAGACTAGTAGTTCTACTAAGTTGATTTCCTGGTATAAATAAAGGATTACCTATTTTTTGTGTTTTATATATTTCTTTGAACATAATGTAGAATATATATATACAGTAAGGTGAACAGTCTCAGTCTTCTTCCTCTTTATCTCGACTCCTCCTCCCCCTATCTCACCCCTCCTTTCCTACCTCCTCTCTCACTCCACTCTCTTCCTTCATTCGCTATCTGTCACCTTTGCTCCTCTCCCATTCCCTCTCCTCTCCCCCGTTCCCTCACTCCACCTTCTCTCACGCTCACTCTACCGTCTCTCTCTCTCACTCACTCCACCATCTCTCTCACTCACTCCACCCATCTATCTGTCCCTTCTCTTTCTCTCCCTTCTCTCACTCCTCCCTTCTCCTTCTCTCTCTGTCTCCCCTTCTCCCTTTCATCTTTCTTTCTCCTCCTTCTCCCTTCCTCTCCTCTACATCCTCTTCTTCTCTATCTCCCTTTTCTCCTCCTCTCCATTCTCTCCCTCTCTCCCCCTTGTCCCCCTCTCTCTCCACTACTCTCTCTCCACCTACTCGATCTCTCTCTTCTCCCTCTCTCTCTCTCCTCGCTCTTCTCCCTCGCACTCTCTCTTCTTCCTCCCTCTCCTCCTTCTGCCTTCTCCCTCTCTCTCCCTCCCTCTCCCCTACAGATCTCTCTCTCACTCCACCCATCTCTCTATCTGTCCCTTCTCTTTCTCTCTCCATCTCTCTCTCTCCTTCCTCTCTCTCCCTCTCTGCTCTCAGTCTCCCTTACCCTCTCCTTCTCTCCCTCTCTCCCCTTCTCCCTTCCCCTCTCTCTCCTTCTCCCGCTCCAATCTTCATCTCCCATTCTCTCTTGCTTGTCCCTTCTCTCGCTGTCTCCCCTCCTCTCTCTGTCTCTCTCTCCCCTTCACTCTCTTCTCTCACTCTCCCTTCTCTCTTCCTCCCTTTTCCCCTCTCTCTCCCCCCTTCCTCTCCACCCTCTCTCCTCCTTTCCTCTCCCTCTCCCTTCCTGCTCTCCATTCTATCCCTCCCTCTCTTCCTAGTCCCTCTCTCTTCTCCTCCTCCTCCCTCTCACTTCTCCCTCTCCCCTCCTCCCTTTCCCATTTGCCTCTTCCTTATTCATTCTCTCCCTCTTCCATCTGCCTCTCCCTTCTCCATTCTCTCCCTCCTTCCCTGTCTCACCTGCCTCTCCCTCTCTCTTCTCCTACCATCTGCCTCTCCCTTTCTGATTTTCTCCCCCACTTCTCCCTTCTGCCTCTCTTTTCTCTCCCTTCTCTTCCTTCTCTCTCACCCTCCCTTCTCTCTCTATCTTATCCATTTTCTCCTTCTTCACCCTTCTTCCTCTCCCCCTTCTCCCTCTCTCTCACTCTTCCCTCTTACCCTTCTCTTCCTCTCTATTCTCTCCTCCTTCTACCTCTATCTTCACTCCCTCCCTTCTCCATTTTCTCCCTCTCCCCCTTCTTCCTCTCCCTTTCTCTTCTCTCCCTACTCTCTCTACCATTCTCCCTCTCTCTTCCCTCTCTCTCTCACTTCTCTTCCTCTATGTTCTCTCCCCCTTCTATCTCCCTATTCACTCCCTCTGCCTCTCCATATCCCCCTTCTCCTCTCTCCTCTGCCTCTCCCTCCCCTCTCCCCCCTTGTCTCTACACTCCCCCCTCTCTTTGTGTTGGCTTGGGTGGTGGCTCCCCCCTCCCCGCCAGCTCCTTCTCTGCCGGGTTAGATGAGCAGGGGCCAACAGGGGGAGGATCCACCACCCAGGACAGCACACACTGGCGAGAGACAGGAGAGAGGGGGAGGGGAGAGAGAATTGTGGGAGAGACAAGGGGGTAGGAGGGAGCCTGGGGAAAGGCAAAGGATGTCCGCCACCAAAGAAGTGCCACCCTGGAAGGACGGTGCCCCTAGCTACGCCACTGACTTAAGAAACTACCATGGCCAACCATATCATAAACTGGCCAGTGCAGGAAGAGTGGGGGCGAGAACTTTCCTCTCTATTGACTGTAGCTGAACCTCTGGATGCTGTTGGGGAGGAGCAGTATGTTATGGAAAGTAAAGGAAGAGAATGGCACCACCTTATATCACTTCCCAGCTCCTCCCCACTCCCTCCTCTTGTCCCCCCTTACAACTGTGTTCACGCCCCCTTTCATTCATTTTGTAGTTACATAGTAAATGAGGTTGAAAAAATAATTTTAGCCCATCAAGTTCAACCTTTTAAGATATCCTCTGATCTGCAATATGCAGATTAATTGTTAATTGATCCAGAGGAGAGCAAAAAGAAAAAAAGTAAACTTTGTCAGTTGTCTCAAAAAGGGAAAAAAATATTCCTTCCTGACCCCAGATACATGCGATTGTATTCCTCCCTGGATCAATACTCCCCCTCTGATTAACCAGGATAACCCTGATTGCCCTTATTTAAGAATGTATCCAATCCCTTTTAAAGTTATCTATTGAATCCGCTGTCACCACCTCTCTTGGTAGAGAATTCCACAGATTAACCACCCTTACTGTGAAGAACCCTTTTCTTTCTTTAAGGTGGAATCTTTTTACTTCTAACCTCAAGGGATGTCCTCTTTGGCACAAAAAGTTCACATGACAAAGCTTCTATGAGCCTGGATATATTTACAGTGGAGGGAAAAGGTTTGTCCACTGACAAATAAATAACCAGTCTATAATTTTAATTGAAGTTGTAATTTAACAGTGAGAGACAGTATAAACAAAAAAATAAACATAATTTGCAGGTCAGTGAGGAAATAAGTATTTGCCCTTTTCAATTTAGTACTTGGTGGCAAAACCCTTGTTGGCAATCACAGAGGTCAGACGTTTCTTGTAGTTGGCCATCTAGGTTTGCACATACCTCAGGAGGGATTTTGTCCAACTCCTCTTTGCAGATCCTCTCCAGTCATTAAGGTTTCGAGGCTGGGTGTTTGGCAACTCGAACCTTCAGCTCCCTCCACAGATTTTTCTATGGCATTAAGGTCTGGAGACTGACTAGGCCACTACAGGAACTTGTTGTGCTTCTTCTTGAGCCACTCCTTTGTTGCTTTGGCTGTGTGTTGGCTGTGTGTTTTGGGTCATTGTCATGCTGGAATACCCATTTATGACCCATTTTCAATTCCCTGGCTGAGAGACGGAGGTTCTCACCCAAGATTTGAAGGTACATGGCCTGTCCATTGTCCCTTTGATTGCGGTGCAGTTGTCCTTTTCCCCCTTGGCAGAAAAAACACCACCAAAGCATAATGTTTCCACCTCCATGTTTGACGGTGGGGATGATGTTCTTGGGCAGCATTCCTCCTCCTACAAACACGGAGAGCTGAGCTGATGCCAAAGAGCTCGATTTCGGATCATCCGATCACAACACTTTCACGCAGATTCTCCTCTGAATCATTTAGATGTTCATGGCCAACTCAGACGGGCCTGTACATGTGCTTTCTTAAGCAGGGGGACCTTGGGAGCGCTTGGCGGATTTCAGTCCTTCATGGTATAGTGTATTACCAATTGTTTTCTTGGTTACTATGGTTCCAGCTGCCTTGAGATCATTAACAAGATCCTCCCGTGTAGTTCTGGGCTGATCCCCTCACCATTCTCATGATCATTGAAACTCCACGAGGTGAGATCTTGCATGAGCACCAGACTGAGGGAGAATGACAGATATTTTGTGTTTCTTCCATTTGCAAATAATCTCACCAACTGTTGGTCACCTTCTCACCAAGCTGCTTGGCTATGGTCTTGTAGCCCATCACAGCCTTGTGTAGGTCTACAATCTTGTTCCTGACATCCTTGGACAGCTCTTTGGTCTTGGCCATGGTGGAGAGTTTGGAATCTGATAGATCGATTGCTTTTGTGGACAGGTGTTTTTTATACAAGGAACGAGCTGAGATTAGGAGCACTCCCTTTAAGAGAGTCCTCCTAATCTCAGCTCGTACCTGTATAAAAGACACCTGGGAGCCAGAAATCTTGCTGAATAATAGAAGATCAAATACTTATTTCCCTCACTGACCTGCAAATCAATGTATAACTTTTGTTTTTTGTTATTCTGTTTCTGTAAGATACACCTACCATTAAAATGATAGACTGATCATTTCTTTGCCAGTGGACAAAAGATCTGCTTTCTTCAGTCGGGGCTTGATAAGGCTGTTGTGGCCAAAAACTAGCCAGACAGACCTTTTAGGTTCTTTTGATCCCTTCACCAAGACAGCTGATGTCTATAAAATGCCCTTACTCAGGTGCATTATTAAAAATAATATGAATTCAGGTTCAGGATTATAAAAATCAGGAACTGCTTTTATTGCTGTGGAAACCTCATACAAGGTTCAATGGGTGAATGTTTAAACTTGAACTGATAACATTATGTAACAGCTTAGTGTCTTCTGGGTTCTGTATAAATTGCTATTACAATCATTAACAATGTTTCATATGTAAGGCATCTTAACATCCAATCCCGTCAAACAGTGATAGCTTGTATCTTCTTTAAGGATCTTAATATATATATATATATATATATATATATATATATATATATATATATAATATAATATATATATATATATATATATATTATATTATATATTATATATATATATATATATATAGAGAGGAGAGAGAGAGAGAGAGAGAGAGAGAGAGAGAGAGAGAGAGAGAAGAGAGAGAGAGAGAGAGAGAGATTGTTCCATATGCTTTTTCACCTATTCAGGAGACTGCAATATCTTCTCCCCTCACTTTATGAAGTCTGATGCATAACTTCTTAACATTCACTTCAGTAGTATATTTTCTAGGAATGCTGACACATACATATATCTTCATGATATGTTACCTCCCTTTTCTTTAGAAGCATACACATACTTTAGATATCTTCATGATATGTTACCTCCCTTTTCTTTAGGAGCATACACATACTGTATATATCTTCAAGCTATGTTACCTCCCTTTTCTTTAGAAGCATACACATACAGTATATATCTTCATGATATGTTACCTCCTTTTTCTTTGGGAGCATACACATACTTTTTATATCTTCATTCAGAGTAGACTCTCCCACACAGCAGGATACCAACTGACTGACTACATAACTGAACCTATCTGGCAGTTACTGACTGACATCACAACATTCTAAATTATTGAACTGTTCATGAACCAAACATGCAACATAACATACATTAATTAACATACATAGGGTAATCAAAATAACACAACATATTACATAACTATAAAACATACTATACAACTACTGCGCCCAAAGATTGATCAGGCGGATCTTGACAGTAAGGTAATCACTTGTTTTTTATAGAGAAAATATGTTTAATTTGGTTTCATAACCTACCCCCTTCATTTCCCTAATTAGTTTTGTTGTCCTTCTCTGTACTTTTTGTAGCTCTAAAATGTTGTTTTCAAGAAGTGGTGCCCAAAATTGAGCTCCATATTCCAAATAAGGGTGTACTAGGGATTTGTATAATACATGCTGATATTTTATTTGCATTTGCAGCTGCTGCTTGGCTTTGAGCACTGTTACCTAAGTGGTTGGCCACAAGCACTCCCAAATCCCTTTCAATATCTGATACCCCTAGATTTGCTCTATTAAGAATATAAATTTCATGACTATTTTAACTTCCCAGATGCATAACGTTTATTTGTATTAAATCTCATCTTCCATTTAGTTGCCTATTTCTCTAATGTATGCAAATCCCTTTGGAGGGAAAGTACATCCTTTTCTGATTTAATTACCTTGCACAACTTGGAGAAAAATTGAAACAATACTTTCCAGTCCTACTTCTAAGTTATTTATAAATATGTTATTATTGTATGTTTGTATTTCCTTTCCCCAGGGTCACAATATTACCAATATAAGCTAGATTTTGGAGAGAATGTAAAGGCAGCTTGTTGCATATCAGCTGCAATACTTAGCCATACAGAAAATCCATATCAGACTACAGTGTTTAAAAGTTGAGGCCCTTTAAAAATATTAACACAATGAAAGTCCCATTAGTCATTTTGGATCTTTCCTGTTATCTGACCGCGGCTGCTGGAAGCAGCAGTTGCGGCTAGATTGCGCTGCCACGATTCTATACAATTCCGAAATGATGTCGAGATTGTATGCATTTTTTAAGCTTGTACCCTAACCCAAACCCCCTAATTCCTTATCCTCTTACCCTAACCCCCATCGTAACCCTCACCCTAACACCTTAATCCCCTAACCTTTATCCTAAACCCTATTCTTTCACCCTATCCTAACCCCCTAAATTGGCATTAAAATCTAATTGGCAGTAAAATGCATGCACCACCTAGCAGCTGCTCACGGTAAGATAACAGGAAAGGTCCGTCCAATTATATTAAATTTTGATCGCTACATTTCCCTCTGTCACAAATTTGACCTCTGTCCTCTATCCCTTCTCCCACTCAAAATGTCACTGTTTGAGAGGGGTGGACACTAAGCTGTGAATCTCCACACTGCATCTTCTATGCATTTGTCATGGCCAGTGACTTACTATAGGTTCAAATGGCCACATGTAATGGATTCTGTACTAGAACCTACACCACATGATCGAAGGGACAAATAGGAAGTCACTTGTCATGCTTTGTGCAATAGAAGTTGCAATAAAGACATACACAACTTGCTGCCTGCCAACCTCACAGTAGCTAACTCTTAGAGTTGGGCAGAGGTGAGAAAGGCCAAGCAGATGGAAATTTAGAAACAATAGCAATAATAATAACTTTATAAACCTGGGCTAAAAGGCTTTTCATTATATTAAATGTAACTTATATGTTAAAGAGCCATGGCTTGCTTAGCCACTACAGTGTAAATTAACCTGACTCATCGTTTAGGTTAAAAAAAGAATGTTAAACATTTTGCATGTTCAACAAGCTTAGTTGGTCCTGTGATGGCATATATGTCTACATGTTATTTGTCTCTTCTGTTTTTGGTAAAATAAACAGCAAAAACAAAAATGGCCCCAGACTAAGCTTTTCTGTTGAGCTTGTTTCCATATTATTAACCTTGACACTTCTGTGTTTTTGGAACACTTGGTTAGTCACATCACCACTGCTCCCTTTTTGTCATTGCACTAAGTCTGAAACACCCTATAAAATGTATGCTTTCTTATGTAGTTTCTACAGTGCCTCTTTAAGTTATTCTATTAGATAAAAAGACTTTGCCAAACAATAGGAACATTTTCATTCAGTGTTGCACTCAATATATTTTATCCAGCAGTGTATTTCTGAAAGAAAACATCAAGACCTAGGGCAGCACATTTTCATGGGGCAGCAGTCTGCCTCATGTTGCCAATGTTACAGTGTACAATGTCCATATGCCCAAACATGTCTATACGCAGATACATTTCTATCAGTAAATATACATGACACTTTCTGGACCCTACCTAGCTGAGTGGATGGCTCTGCCATAATTGTAACATTGTATCATTTTTACATATTCTGCTCCAGGTTAACAAAATGGTGAGGGATTTCTGTGAGGGAGAATGAGAGAGGGAAAATGGCGGCCGTTAGAAAAATAAAGTAAATAAGCCCAAAATATTTAATATATTTCACTAAAATGTTACAAAAAGTTAAGAAGAGACCAATTTTGATTCAATGTTATAATTTTTTTTCTCATAATTCAGTGGTACTTTAAATGCTACACAGTGACACATAACATTTAACTAGCGACTTGCCCGTCAAAAAATTACGGCAATAAGATTGTAAGGCAGGTAATGTTGTTTGCGTGCAAAATTAATTTTGTTGGTGTTTTAAGATCCTTTGGTGCTCATTGCGAGGCCTCGCACTGAGCGCCTTTGGTGCTCATTGCAAGGCTCTTGGTTGTTTGTGTCCTATGAGCAGCGTTGGTGTTTTTTTTGGTATGGCAATGAATAATTAATAAAATAAGAAATTAATATACTTTACCTATTGTGAAGTAATATATGCAGGAAGCATTGTGTTTGAAGAGCTGACAATCTGTTTTCATGTTGCTGCAGCATCAGTGCTGTGGAGCTGCTGTGTAAGCGTCATGAATGTGTGCAGTGTGTAGTGTAATAGTGTGCGTGCGCGAGCAAATCCGTTAGGGTAGCTGTGTACTTCCGGATTGTGTAAGTTAGTGTTCTAAAATGGCGTCTAAGTGTGTGTTATGATGCGGCTGTGGCTGATTTAGCGTCCTTGTTTCGGATGTTGTCTGACTTTTTCGGAAAATCTGTATGTGCTTGGTGGTGTTTTGCGTTTTTAGGATTCTTAGCCTCGTTTTTGTTTTGGTTTTAGCGGTAATTTTTCTCTCGCTTTAGGTGATTTTCGGGTGTCCGATACTCCGAAATTTGACTTAAATTCACGTGTAACTTCACTTGCAGAGGTCCTGGGTTGCCCCCTCTTGCTGTGGGTAAGCTTTTTATGTGTTTGTTGTGTGTATTTATTGTGTTTGTAATGTGTTTGGGGTTGTGCGGGTGCGTCCTTGTTTTTCGGATCTCGTACGTCTTTTTCAGAAAATCTGTAGGTGTTTGGTGGTGTTTTGCGTCTTTAGAGTGCTGTAGCCTCGTTTTCGATGTTTTTCGGCTGCCATTTTTTCTCTGGCTTAGGGGATTTTCGGTGTGTCTAAACTCTTTTATTGGAGTTAAATTGAGGTGTTACTTCAGTTTTGGAGGTCCTGGGTGCCCCCCGTTGCTGTAGGTAAGCTTTTTATGTATTTGTTGTTTGTATTTATTGTGTTTTTCATGTTTTCATGTGTGCGGGTTTCGGCCGTTTTTTGCGAGGTCGTTATGGGTCGTAATGCGTCTCGTATTTTTGTTTCGTAACTCTGTAAACTTTGCAAGGTCCGCAGTTGCTGCTCCATGCCAGCAACTGCAGCCCTCACTTTGCGAGGGCCGCAGGCTCGCTGTGCGAGCCGGCAGCGTTAGCGACTGCCCACATGCTCACAACTATATATGTGATTGCTTGAAACACATAAATGTGATATGTCTTATAGAACTTAAAACAAGCATACTGTATAAATAATATATATATATATATATATATATATATATATATATACACAAGCGACTTGCCCATCAAAAATGACTGGGCAATAAAATACGAAGCCATGGCAATGCTATTTGCCACACAATGTAAAGCTTTTTTCTGATCCGAGGATTTTTGGCTCTCCTTGCGAGCCTCTCCTCTTGTGTACTTTGCTCCTCTGAGCACCTTTGGCGCTCATCACAAAGACAGATATATATATCTATATTTTTTAAATAATAATTAATTAATTAGTTACTTAATAAATTAATATACTTTACCTATTTCTAATGAATATATCCAGCAATCAACAGCCTGAAGAGCTAACAATCTGTATTTGTTTTCCTACAGCATACAATGTACAGATGAACTGTTGCTCGCTGAGGAGAAAGTGTCATCAATGTCCAACTGTGCATTAGAAATAGGCAGCGTGCGCGAGGGCAAACCGTTGGTTTAGTAGTGTAAAGCTCCATTTTAGTTTGGTAATGTTATTAGTTGCAAGTTAGGGTTGTAAAAATTGCGTCGTTTGACGTTCCCCTACGCGGGGTCGCAGGCATTTTCCATCCTTTGTAATAGTGTATTTTGTACATTGTTCGTTCCTGTGTGAAGGTGGTACGCGGTTGGCGGTGTTTTGCGTGGTCCAGGGTCGTTAACCGCTTGCAGCCTAAGGCGATCCCGCGTTTCCTAAGTGTTTTGGTGGCTAAGTCCCGCGAATTTTCAATTGTGATCGTCTCCCCGCTCCTTTCTGGCTAAGTCCTGCGTGTTTCATTGCCCTGACTGCTCGCCAGCGCTGTGCAAGGCTCGCAGACAATGAGCGCCTTTGGCGCTCATACGCCTAAGTGCTGCAAGTTTTAGTACCTTAATGGCCGCCTCGCTATGCGATGGCTCACAGGCGATGAGTGCCTTTGGCGCTCATCACCTAAGGCGTACGCACCATGCCAAAGTGTGACGACGTCTCGTAGGTTGACAACTATTACATGTGATTAATATATAATATACAACTTATACATGCTTGTTACTAAAGAAAATACGTGAATTATAATTTGACTAGCGAATTGCCCGTCAAAAAATGACGGCATTAGTCAAGGAATGGTGTTTGGCACACAAATTAAGTGTTTTGGTTGTGTGGGTACTTTTTGCGGCGCTGATGCGAGCCTCTTGGTGAGCGCCTTTGGCGCTCATCGTGTGGCTGGCAATGAGCGTTTGCCGTTTTATTGCGAACGTGTGTTTGGTGTTTTTTTAAAGTTTTTGTATATATGTATTTTTAATGATAATGAATTCATTATACAATCATAAATTAACATACTTTACCTATTTGTAATGAAAATATGCAGCAAAGCAATGGTCTCAAGAGCTAACAATCTGTTTTGATGTTCCTGCAGCATATAATGTAGATTTGCATTGTTGGTGACCTGAGGTGTAAGTGTCAACAATGTGTGAAGTGTGTAGTGTAAATAGGCTACGTGCGCGAGGGGAAACCGTTTTGTGTAGCTGTGTAGTTGCGCATTTTGAAATGTAAATGCTAGTATGTGCAAGTAGTGGTGTAAAATGTGTATGTGTTAGGGGGGTCTGGATGATTTAGCGTCCCTTCGTAATACTGTGATTTTATAGGGCGTACGGTCCTGTGTAAAAGTCGTATGTGTGTGGTGAGTTCTGCGTGTTTAGGGGTAGTGTAGCCTCGTTTTCTTCGGCTGACATTTTTTCTCTCGCTTAGGGGATTTTCGAGTGGCTAAACTCTGGAAATTGGAGTTAAGTTGACGAGTAAGATGACTTGCAGACCTCCTGGTGCCCCCCCCCCCCTTGCTGTGTGTGGGTGATGTTTTTATTTTATTTTTGTTCGTATTTAATGTGGTTTTCGTGGTTTTCGGCGTGCGTGTTCGGCCATTACGTTCGTATTTTTTTTGCGGCTCGTATTTTTTTTTATGCAAGTCGCGGTTTCCTTTTGTAAGTGTTACAGGCCGGATTTTTTTTCCTGCCAATTTTTTCAAAGTGCTACGGGTCTCGCAGTGTAACTGTGTATTTGAGTTTTGTGTTCATGGTGTAGTCCCGCGGGTCGTAGGTATGGTGGTAAAGTGTTGCGGGGTCGTAGGGATGTTCTCCACCAGCGCAGGGAGCGACATTCGGCGGCTCCCTGCCTAAGTGCTAACGGAATCGTAGGGATGAGCGCCTACGGCGCTCATCTTCACCAGCACCTTCATCGCTCCTTGCCTGGGCTGCGAGGGCTGCAGTTGCTGCGGGCTCGCTTTTTCCCTGTTGCGTTTACCAACAGATTGTGGCAAGCCCGGCTGCTGACAACTATATATGTGATTAGATGATAAGAAGTTTACAGCATTCTCAGTTACATATCATATAAAAATATCCACATTTATGGTATCTAACACAATTCAAATGAACAAAAAGTTTCTCTCCAAATATGTTTGGAGATAGTTTGAATATTAAAACCACTATAAATTGTCAATTGGTATCTGATCTCAATACAGACATGTAACCTATTTCAACATGCTCTTGTCAAGGTTACGTGTCATATTGATATTGAAACACCTAGGAGTTACCATAGTGATTTTTCTACGAGTCCCCCATACACCATCACCCTCTGTTCTTCCTGATGCCTGTCCTCCAAGTATATTAACCTACATAACTCTTTTTCTCTATTTATTGATTTGGCCAATTAACTTAGGGACCTATGCTAATCCCTGAAAAAAACAATAGCAGGTGCCGTAGTGGCCTAAAAAATTCTACCTACATATCTTAATCACCCATCCCTAAACACTGAGAACTCTTACGGGTCACTGCTCCGAGTGAACTTCACAACATGGCCAAAAAGCAAGGCATACATTTCCATTGAGTTTGCACTGACAAATTATGAGTTACTTCCTGACACTCTGACACCTAAACCCTATGCTAATAAGATTTTTACGAATCACTCGCAAATCGGGGCACTGCCGTAACTGAAAAAAGCAGAAGAAAGATTTACTGGTACCAAAGACCACTCAAAACTGGTGTTTCCAACCTTTTTAGGAGGTCTCCCAGAAGCATTAAAAGTAAAAGCACTACAAAATGATACAATTTCAACTATTTTTTGGCACTTAGCAATCCAATATCAACATATGTGTAATAAAAAATAGGATATGTTAGTACTAAGCCTGTTTTATGATACAAAATCTAGGGTAACATACAACCCAGTACTCAAGGGGTTAATACACGTCACAAAACCATGTTGCCCTAATAACAAATGCTCTGATACATGGTCTATAACTTATATATTGTAACACAAAATTAAACAATGTTTTTAATGATTGAAGCTATAATTACAATTGTCACCTATTTTTTATATTAAAAATATATTTTTAATTAAAAAACAATATTTTCTATATATATCCCTGTTTCCTTGAAGCTAAAGTTGTGGGCAGTTTTAACTGTACTTTCCCCTCATTATAATATTCAAGACGTTCCCCCATTTTCCTATTGGTTCCTAGGGCCCGTATCTCCATTCGTAAAGTTTGGTTTAACTACTCCCTGCAAAGAAATCTGTTGCAATCTAAGGCAGGATTTACGGCTTTGCACTGAGTACTTCTAATCTGGGGGAGTAAAAGATTTACATTAATGTAGAATTTAGGGGGGAAAAAGCTCCTGCTGCCGATCTACAGCAGTGCTCTCACTTAGAGCACCTGATTTACATAGGGCTCTTTGTCCTGATGTATGAATTCATTGAAAACTGTCCTATCTGCGCATAATCTCAATGAGGACTAGCTAAACTATGTTTGAACAGAATCTCCAGTCCTGTGCTCTTATTCTTTGTTATGACATGTACACTTCCTTTTGTTGTCCTATGATCACATATTATAATTGTCTAACTGCGATTCGTCGTCACGCTTCAGACGAATCGCAGTTTGACAATTATAAAGTGCTGCGCATTGCGCAGAGCGCGGCGCGAGCCGCGCATGCGCAGAGCGCGGCCCGAGCCGCGCATGCGTAGAGCGCGGCGCAAGCCGCGCTCTGCGCATTGCGCAGAGCGCGGCCCACATTGCGCAGAGCGCAACCCGAGCCGCGCATGCGCCGAGCGCGGCCCGATCCGCGCATGCGCAGAGCGCGCCGCGAGCCGCGCATGCGCAGAGCGCGGCACAAGCCGCGCTTGCGCGCAGCGCGGCCCGACACAAGTGAAGGAGGGGGGTAGAGGCACAGAGGGAGAGTGGGGAAGAGAGGGAGAGTGGGGGAGTGGGGAAGGAGGCACAGAGGGAGAGTGGGGAGGGGGGGAGAGGCACAGAGGGAGAGTGGGAAGAGGGGGGGAGAGCAGGGGGAGAGTGGGAAGAGGCAGGCACGAGGGAGAGTGGGGAAGAGGGGGGGAGAGGCACAGAGGGAGAGTAGGGAAGAGGGGGGAGAGGCACGGCACAGAGGGAGAGTGGGGAAGAGGCACGGCACAGAGGAGAGTGGGGAAGAGGCACAGAGGGAGAGTGGGGAAGAGACACAGAGGGAGGGGGGAAGAGACACAGAGGGAGGGGGGAGAGACACAGAGGGATAGGTGGGAAAGAGACACAGGGGAGGTAGAGGAGGGGGAAAAGACACACGGGAGGGAGAACAGGGGGAAGATACACATGGGAGGGAAATGGGGGGGGGGGGAAGAGGGAACAGACACAGGGGGAAGGGGGAAAGAGACACCGGCCAGGGGGGAACAGGCACAGAGGGAGAGGGGGGAAGAGGCACAGAGGAAGAGGCGGGAAGAGACACAGGGGGGAGAGATACAGAGGGTGAGGGAGGAAGAGACACAGAGGGAAAGGGGGGAGGAAGAGGTACAGAGAGGGGGAAAGAGGCACAGAGGGGGGGGGGACAGGAAGGGGTGAAGAGACACAGTGGCGAGACACACAGAGAGAGGCGGGGGAAGAGGCACAGAGGGAGAGGGTGGAAGACACAGAGGGTGAGGGGGAAGAGACAGAGAGGAAGAGGCACAGAAAGAGGAGGGGGAAGAGACACAGGGGAGTGAGAGGAGGGGGAAGAGACACAGGGGAGTGAGAGGGGGGGAAGAGACACAGGGGAGAGAGTGCAGGGGGGAAGATACACAAGGGAGGGGAATGGAGACACGAGGAAGGCCGGAACAGACACAGGGGGAGGGGGGAAAGAGACACAGGCCAGGGGGGAACAGACACAGGGGAGGGTTGGGGGAGACACAGGGGGGGGGGGGAAGAGATGCATGGGAGGGAGAAGGGGGAAAGAGACACAGGGGAGGAGTTTAGAGACACGGGAGGGAGAGGGAGGTAAAAACACAGGGGGGCAGGAGATACAAAGGAGGTAGACGAGGTGGAAGGAGACACAAGGGAGGGAGAGGAGGGGGGAAATAAGACACGAGGGAGGAAGTAGACAGAGGGAGAGACTCGCAATGAGCTCCAAAGGGGCTCATTGCAAGGCCTGTGATGAGCACCAAAGGCGCTCATCACAAGGCCAGTAAAGTAGAGGGGGAGAGGCTTACATTGTGTGGCAAACAGCATTGCCAGGCTTCAGTTTTTATTGCCGTCATTTTTGACGGGCAAGTCGCTAGTATCATATATACATAAGACCACAGAGTAAAATAAGCAGTGCCATCTTGAGTGAAGGAAGCTCTCATGATTCTCTAATGATTATAAATAAAAGTAGTGACACGTCCTCTCAGGAACCACTCCAGCTCTGGTTTCCGGACAGATTTTAGAAATACATTTCATGTCACCTAATACTCTGATAGCTAAGCTATTTTCCCTCTTACTCTTCTAAGCAAAGACTTCTCTGCCCTGGTTAAATGAACCCAGAGCAATGTGCAGTTCTATTTTCGGCCTACCCTTTCCTACACCACCTTATTTCAGTTCCCTGCATGGATTGCAGCTTCAGCAGGAAGTCCGTTTTGTTAGTAGTTATCTTATGTGGGCAGAGCGCTACCAAAAAAACATTTTAAGGGGTTTTAAAAGAGCATGCTTTAAACATTACAAAAGTCGTATTTCGAATAAAAGAAAAATATTTAAAAACCTCTTTAAAATTAATTTAAACAGGTAGTGCACAAAGCATACTCTAGTCTGTAGATCTCATTGGCATACAAGTATGACTCACACAGCTATGTTACTGTTCATAAGCTGACAAGGGGAAAGCCCCCAAAAGCAGTTAAACATTTGAGTCAGTTTATAGTGCTCATCCCCTTCTGGATAACTACCTTGTCGGGATGAAGGGCCTTCAAAGAAGCTAAGAGCTATACCATGTAGGGTCACCAAAGATGGGCAGGTCATAGCAGAGAGGAAAGCAAAATCCCAGTCCACTGGAGAAGGAACTGGCAACCCGCTCCAGTATCTGCCATGAAAACCTTATGGATTTACACAACCAGACAAGATTTGCCTGGAGTGCTGCGGTCCATAGGGTCGGACATGACTGAACTACTAAACAACAACAACACAGTGCTCATTGTATCATTTGAAAAAAAGAGAATACACCGACGCTTCAAGAAATTCCCTTTTTCATTTGCAACAAAGGAAAACTATTCTTCCCATGATTGTTTAAGGTTGATTAATATGACACCAATAGCTGTTTTTATATTTCAAGCAACAGTTTAAGGACCACAGTAGTCATATTAATGTATTCCTTTCTATATGCAATTATGCATACCTCTCAACTGTCCCTCTTTTCAGGGAAATTTCCAGTTACTCCGGTTTTTCCTGTTTTCTTCAAAGTCTAGGAGAAAAACAGAAGCCTGGAGTGTCAGTTCTACAATATATGTGTCTGTTTGGAGCATTGTGACACTGGGTCTCATACCATCCACCTGAGCAGAACCCCTGACCAAATGACATCTTTCCCAGGTCCATTCACCATAGTTTTATTTAACTCTGGACCTAGAGCCTCACACACCATCACTCTTCTGCCTCATATCTAATATATCATAAGGCCAACCCTGTCTACACCCACCCACCTATGATTTGTGTTACTTTGTAATGCAGAATTCTGCACCATCACCTCCATTTTTCATTGCAGAAACACCCACAAGGTAAGGTCATCGACTCCTTTTGTATTAGTGTGTCAAATTATGTATTTTAGTACCAATGTTTTACTGTACTCCAATGCTACAGAATGTGTTAAATAGATGAGAGACCTAATTAAAATGCTCACAATTATTATCTATCTGTAAAATGTTGTTTTACACATTATACAGAATGGTGTAACACTACCCAATAGTGTATAATTAGTCAAGAACATGTGCCCAAACTTTGGCCATTTCAAATCCTGAGAGGTATGGTTCAAATAGCATTCACATTTACCATTTTGGTTTCTGCAGAGGCACCTTCCTGTGAGGAGACTTTGAATGCAGATTAACAGCCTTATTAAATTGCGATCATCAGTAAATTTAAAAGGGCTCTAAATAGAGCCCTTTTAAATTTACTGAATCGCAATTTGATAACAGCATACAGCATATTTTTTTTACTGAAGTTTTTAGTTTGTGAACGTCTATCCAAAAGCAAGGTCTTCCCTAACTAAAAACTTTTGTAAATAAAATATGCTGTGTGCTTAAATAGAGCCCTTTTAAATTTACTGAATCGCAATTTAATAAGGCTGTAAGTTTCTACCTGCAACTAATACGGTCAGTGCTTTCTATTGGAAATTTGGACATATGCACCTGAGAAAGTAGTAACAGCAACAGCTGAGAGAATAAAATAGAACCATGAAGAAATAATGATAAAAAATAAGGTTTTGCTAATTTTCAGGTCTAAAAAAAAAAAAAGAAATGCCACTTATAAAGCATTTGCCCACCGTGGTCCTTTATGTCAAGACCCCTTCCCAAGACACTTTCCCATTACTGCTCCCCCCCCCCCAAAAAAAAAACCTTTCCATAGCTGTTCTCTTTCCCTAACCTCCTGCCTGTGCAAAGCTCTGTTGCCTGTAGCACAGATCCAGGAGACGTATACTCCACTTTCCAATGACACTTTCTGGGGACGGGTCTGGTGGAGCCAAGAGTCCTACTAGGGGCCAGGGTGCTACACTACAGAAATTTATATCCATCCATACCTTGCCCCTGTCCCCTTTGCTCCCCCTCACAGAACCCATCCTCCTGTACTTTGTGGTCACTTTGCAGCCTTTGCACGGTTACCTTCTTCCATGATGCACATACCCAGCTCTGAATTACTCCACACTGCACCTCTTGGAGCTTCAGTAGAAATGCTCAAAATGGCAAACTGTCATGTTCTTTTACTGTAGGAAAATAAATGTTTTTATAAAAATTCAAGTGATAAAGTATTTGTTATTATTTAGTTTTAAATACCATATTTGAAACTGCTATAGCTTAATCAGTGATTTTGGAAAAGGGGGCTGAGCAGTTTAGGCTACTGGGGCCTTGGAAAGTATTCTTATAGAATAGGTCTCCTTCTGCAACACATTCCAAAATGTAGTATTCAAAGACATTGTCAAAGTCTAGTACTTAGGAAAAGAGATTTAAAGTTAGAAACAAGTAAAGTGTAGGAGTATTGCAAAAAAAAGAGATACTATTTTATAGAAAGAGTAGTAGTTAATTAGAACAATCTTCCAGATGGAGTAGTAGAGTCCAACACAGTTAAGGAAATTAAGCATACCTAGGGAAAAAAAAAAGTCTATCCTGAGTCTTAATTAAACCAAACTTTTCGGTAGATAGAATGACACACCAGATGGGCATTTATGGTTCTTAGCGGACATCACATTTATTTTTCAAAATTTGTATGATCAGGGACTTCAATTGGTATGGATGTAGTCAATTCAATCATTTACCAAAGTGCCTGATATTTATTTTAACAGTCAGATTAAAATTCCCCGGGTTCTGCAAATGCTCATCAATTTCTATCAATTATTTATGGACCCAAAAAAAAAAAAAACAATGCACGTAGACTCCAAAGAAGAAATTTGTAATTATTGGCAACCATTACACCGTAGAATAAAGATAAAAACAAACTGGTGAGGGGTGACCATTGTTAGCATTGGAACAAAAATACTGATGTTCCCACAGAGGGTGAACTTGAGAAACAGCAAAATCAAATAGTTGACATGACACAGAATATTTTTTTCTGTCAATTATCTATTAATCTGAGAAAGCACTACTTTAGTTGTAAGTTAAACCATTTTAAGGTAAGGTCAGCTCATAGAACTGTAACACATTCCTATAGAGTTGACAGTGGCTGACAAAAGGTAGTAAAACTCAAGGGCAGGTTTTATAGTGGCTAGGATACAGTTTCCAGTGAAATACATCACACAGGATTTTGGTCATTGTTCGTTTTATGACCAGAAACTTTAAAAAGTAAAGCTTGAGAAAATGCAAATACCTTAATTCACGTTAAATTGTTAATATTATGTTGGTCTCCAGAGAACATTTTTCCTATTCTCAAGGTTAGATCTTCAAAATAGCGTACTGTAAATATTGGACTTCTTTAAGCTATGTATAAGGACCCTTGTACAATGGTTTGCCCAAAAAACAGCACTGCACATCACCAAAAGAACACCATACCCACAGTGAAGCATGGTGGTGGCAGCATCATGCTTTGGGGCTGTTTTTCTTCAGTTGGAACTGGGGCCTTAGTTAAGATAGAGGGAATTATGAACAGTTCCAAATACCAGTCAATATTGGCACAAAACCTTCAGGCTTCTGCTAGAAAGCTGAACATGAAGTGGAACTTCATCTTTCAGCATTACAACGACCCAAAGCATACATCCAATTCAACAAAGGAATGGCTTCACCAGAAGAAGATTAACGTTTTGGAATGGCCCAGCCAGAGTTCAGACCTGAATCCCATTGAAAATCTGTGGGGTGATCTGAAGAGGGCTGTGCACAGGAGATGCCCTCGCAATCTGACAGATTTGGAGTGTTTTTGCAAAGAAGAGTGGACAAATCTTGCCAAGTCAAAATGTGCCATGCTGATAGACTCATACTTATGCAACCATATTATTTTATTTTTATATTTTTTCTTCCCTCTACCTAAAAGATTTCAGTTTGTTTTTTAATTGAGTTGTACAGTTTATAGGTCACATTAAAAGGTGGAAAAAGTTCTGAAATTATTTATCTTTGTCTCATTTTTTTACAGCACAGAAACTTGACATTTTAACCGGGGTGTGTAAACTTTTTATATCCACTGTACATATAAAAACTGAGTCTGATCTGTATCTTAGTTATTTTTCTTCTGTATAGTATGGTGCTTGTAGATAATATTCAGCAACCAATGGCATCTTATGTATTCTAACATATTGTATATTTCCATTGCTTTCAATCATTAGCTCTCTAGAGCAGTGTTTTCCAAACTTTTCATGTTGGTGACACTTTTTAGACATGCTTCATTTTGCAACAGTAATTCAAAGCGGAGGTTAAACAAACTCCATTTAAGAGATACGAACATATACATAAAATGCATTTGCGCGTCACCTACACATTGCAGCCGACAAACTAACATGTCACAACACACAGTTTGCACTAGAGGCCATTATATAGCCAACTCTTTAATGGTGTCCAAACACTACCCACAATACAGATAAATTCCTACCATAGGGTTGTTGAAAGATCTTGTAATCTGGTATTATTTAATGCAACCTAAGAGCCCTCAGTCTTCATCTCAAACAAGGGGGAAATTATCTAATTTTTAAAAACATTTCAAACTTTATTATATACTAGGAACTTGCCCGTCAAAAATTACGGGATTAAAATTGTAAGGCTGGCAATGCGGTTGGCCACACAATGTGAGGCTTTTGGTTTTCTGAGCACCGTTGACGCTCATTGCGAGCCTCCCCTCGTGTACTTCAAGTTTCCTGCTTTGCACTGATCACCTTTGGCGCTAATTGCGCGCCTCGCTATGAGCGCCTTTGGCGCTCAATGCAAGACTTTCCTCTCGCCTGCTGTACGAGCCGCTCTTTGCAGGGTTCGTTAACCTGCAAGTTAGGGCTTGGGAATGCCATGTGTCTCTTTCCAGCATCTCCCCCCCTGTCCCTTCCCTGTGTCTCTCCTCTGTGTGTCTGCTAAATGCTTGCGTGGTGCGTGGTGACTGCCGTTGGTTTTATTCTCAAAGTCCTGCATGCCTGGCGTTGTTGGTGTAAGTGTTAGTCTTAAGCGTTGTGATTTTGTACGTTTTGCGCGCCTGGCATTGCGGAGCCTTGTTTTCATGCCATTTCTGAAAATTGGCGTTTTTCGTCTGACATTTTTTTCCCCTCGCTTAAGCAATTTTGGAGTGCCGAAAAATGGTAAATATGGGGGTAATTTGCTTGAAACCTCAAACCCAGGCTTCCCGTGTCTCCCCCTGTGCGGTGTGTGAGTGTTATAATTTGTTGTACATTTCAGTGCTGCTCGCATGTGTTACGGTGCTGCTGGCTGCAATAAGCGCTATAATAGCTTTGATAAGTGCAGTTTAGGTAAGTGCAGTTTGCTAAAGAGAATCACCGTATTTCTCTACATCAAAGTGCTAATGATAAAGTGCTTGAAAGTCTTGACTAACGGCTAAATAGGTCCAAAGTGTAACAACTTTGTCAAGTGCAAACCAATGCACATTCAAATTTACAAGTTACAAGTGCTAGTGCATTAAAGTGCCTTAGTGTCCTAGAGTGAAACATTATTCATTCATAAATCTAAGATTAAGGGCAATAAGCAAACCCTTAAATCTAAAGGTGTGGCTATAACAAAAGTAGACTTAATAAAGTCCTGGTGAAATAATAAAGTATATTATATATATATATTTATATATTATATATATATATATATATATAAATAAATAAATAAAAAAAAGACTATATGGACAAAGGACTATAAAAACATAGAATCCTAATGTGATTCAAGGTTTATTAAGTGTGTCACTGAAATCCAGATCTCAATCTAAAAGATGGAAATTGACCCAACACTTTCAAGATGACTTACAGGGTTAATACCCCTGTCATATATACTTTGCTATAGTAATTTATTATAAACAGTAGTGATATATCTGATGTTTGAGAATTGCCCCCAGTTGTTAGTCATACAGGTAGAAAATTATAATTTGTACCCAAGGCTTGGGGAGAGACTGGTTCCCCTGGTTCCAGGGTTTACTAAAAATAGTCCCATCATCATAGGATTTGTACATTTAAAATCCTCTCTACATTTGACTTTGATATCTCTTTGATTCCCCACATTCTATTACGCACAAAATGTTGCTGCCTTCACCTCTGGAACATCTCCAAAAGATGTCCATTCTTCATGAAAGATCATACAAAGACACTAATCCACACTCCCCTTATGTCATATCTTAACCATTACAACTGCCCATCTCACTGCATTCAAATTCTAGCTATATACAATATTAACGGTTCTCAGCCTTTAGCTTCCAACAATGAATCCCTTAATTATCTACAGGTTACTAAATCCGTTCTTAATCATATATTTAATTTATTCAGGGGCCTATATGTAGCTACCCAGAGAATTCAAGCTTCATCATAAGATACGTCAAGCCGCTTTAAGATTATATATAGAAAGTTTTAAATATACTTTTTAAAAAGCTAATAATATTGAAAACGAGACAAGACTTGTCCTAGAGCCTAATATACAATTGCTTCTATTAATTTAGCACCATCATATTTGGTGGTGAAGGCCTAGACATAATGGCTGGGTATTAAATTAAAATGATTTGGTGCTCCACTCTGCATCCTTGCATATGTGTGCCACAAGTGCATGTATGATGGCAGGAAGGCTATATATTGTAGGGGTAAGAAAAGAAAAAAAAAGTAAGTCATTAAATGGCAGTGTGCTTAGCCACATTACTTTCTCCATTGCTTTCTAATTAGACCATTGGCAGTGACCAATATTCTTGGTGTACTGAGTTGGCTGCTTCTCATCTACCATCTCTTTTAAACTGTGCAAACTTTGTGGCAGATTTCTCTGCAGCTACCTCAGAGTTTTCACAAAAGGCATTTTTCATCACAAACTGATTAGTTTATACTGCTGTATAAGAGTCATGAACACTGTAATATTACAATTTTCAGCCAGGGAGAATCATCCACCTCAGACTCCTTATATCAAGAAACTAAAAAACGGAGACATAGTAGTGAAATCCTCTACTAGCATAAGCGGAAATTTATGAGTAAACGTTATATAAATTTTAATGTTACAAGCAGTTTGTATGTTAGAGCAGGTAATGTGAGCTGCATAAGTAGACAAAATGCAATGCTGAAGGTCTAGAATTACAGCTATAATCTAAGTGACAAACAGCAGTTCCTGGTTTCCACTAACAGGAAACAGCAAATGCTAGCTAGTTCCAAAACCAAAATAGAAAGAAGTGCCAACTTTGTTCTAAAAGCATTAAAAGAATGTATAGAAATAGTTGCCATGCATTTTTTGCAAATTTTGAGAATTGCAAGAATGTAGAGTAACGAAGCTAAAAATGTTCACGTAATTGTTTTGGGAGTACTATGCCTGACCAGTTGAAAGAATCAGCCCATGGGAAAGGAACACAGGAAAGGATACAGGCACAATTCAAGCAGACCTATATTGCGGAATACATATTAATTTCATACACTCAAAAGGGTATTTCGTGGGGGCGGAGCTAGCGTCCGAACGAGACGGACGTGTCTGTGGGAGCTCCGTGTAGCTGGCTGCAGACCAGGGGCTTATATCTGGCCCAACTAACTGAGGGGACCCCAGGAACATTGGGGAGAGGAAGGGGAGGTGATCTCGATCCCCCCCGGGACTCCCTGCACTGAGGCTGGAGCAGCCCGGAAGACCAGCCAGCCACCCACCCAGCAGGCAGAGGCATGCAACCCCAGCAGGGGAATGCCTCTGCACGAGAAAAGCCACCCTAACAGCCCCGGCTTGAGAGAGGGGCGGCAGGGAGTGGACCAAGCCGGAGGGGGGCCCCCTGGAGAGCAGGCACGGAGAGAGGGAGGGGAGAGAGAGAGGAGAAGGTCCGCAGTGGAGCCGGCGGCCATATTGGGAGGTAGAGGAGGTGGCTAACGGCCTCCACGGGAGCCCAGTAGCCATAACCTGGTGCCCAGGACATCACGGATCGACCCTGGGGAGACCTCCGGGGATGGCTGGTTCCGACCGAAGGGTCACAGGGGCAACACAAAGGTGGACAGAGCCCCCAGAAGCAGAGAGAAAAAGCCAGTGAATGGCGGCCATCTTGGGTGCCCTCAAACGTGGGCCTGCAGGTACCTTCCATCACAGAGGGGGAATAAGCTTAAGCTAAGGCTCAACTAACTTTCTGATACTCCCATCCTGGACAAATGCCTGGACACTTCTCTAAAATATAGCCCATCTAGCTTTTGCTTCTCAATAATTGTCTTTTAACAGATACCCTTTCAAGGGCTTGGGACACCAGTGTATACAAATACCTGAGGGAGAAAGCATCCCTGCTTCCCTTACATCTGAGACTGTTTCCATATGTTTCAAAAAACAATTCTCCTATTTTACCTCAACTAATTGCACATAAACAGCTCCTTACTGGGCAAGACTCTGTGAACCAGTAGGACAAGAGTGATCTGCCTCTTTATAGGCAAATATAAAGACAAGGTTGAGCAGCCTGCACTGCTGCATTTCTACATCTCTACCCCCACCAGGTGGACCTGTGGAGTACTACAGAAACAACCTGGCAACACATGAATAATATACTGCTGGATGCAACACTGTCAACCATCATAGAGGGATGTTACAAATTGACCCATTCTATACGCTAACTGGCGTGCCACCCTAAATCAACAGGCCTTAAAACAAAGGCGAGACTCTGTGCAATATCTATACAAGAGCATTTTGCCTACATAGGCAGGCACAGGGTCGGCTTGTCTCCAGAATTCTTGACTAAGGGCTAAGCCTTCAACATGGCCTAAGAGCAAAATGGGGAGCGGACCCGGCAACACAGCCAGCAGAGGTCGTCACTACACCTACAGAGCCTAACATATGACACAATCTGATTTACTGGAGCCCTTAGCAAAGTTTTAAGCGCAGCCTCTCACTGCATATTGAACTGGGCCGAATCCTCGGCGGATTTTCAGAGATTTCCTCTATCTGAGCGCCTCGAGATGCCGAAACCCAAACGCTCATCCTCAGCGAAGGGTATACGGGAGCCCTTTCCACCAAAGGCCGCCCGGCACATGTCTGTTGGTGACTTTATTTCAGAACACTCGGAATGCTCCGACCAGGAAGAGAATCCCAAAAGACCTCACCAACATGTGGATCTATCGGCCAGGTCAGTGGCCACGATTGAGCGGCTTCTGGCAAAGGCGATTGAACCCCTCAGGCAGGACCTGAAAGACCTGGGACAGCACACTCAGCTCCTGGAAGAAATGACTGACCAGGTAGTGGAGGCCCAGGAAAGAGACCGGTCCTCTATAAAGCAGAATACGTCCCATATAACCGATCTTGCAGACAAGATAGAGGACCTGAAAAACCGGTCTCACCGCCACAACATCCGCGTCAGAGGCATCCCAAGGGCCATTCAAGACCTACCAAAATACCTGAGAGATACCTTGGAGGCGATTCTTCCCAACCAGTCTGAAACTATGTGGGAAATTGAACGGGTTCATAGAGCTCTAGGAGGCACGAGGAGCCCGGATGCCCCTAAAGATGTCATAGTCAGATTCATGAGGCAGCAGGCGAGGGATCTACTACTATCTGCAACCAGGAAGCTGCACACGGTGAAGGGGCCTGACGAATCGCCCTTACAGTTCTATGCTGACCTGTCCCCAGAGACTCTTCACAAACGGAGACTGATGAAACCGGCTATTGCTATTCTTCTCAGCACAAGATTCAATACCGCTGGAATTTTCCATTCGCCCTCACCTTCACATTTCAAGGTGCAACCTACACCACCCGCACACCGGAAGGCTGCTCGTCAGTGCTGAAGCGCTTACATCTATGTACGGAGGCCACAATGGAATTGGGGCAGGAGCAACCTCTTTCACCCATCCCTAGAAGGCAGTGGACGCAGGTGACAGCCCAGATCCAGTGCAAACAAGCCTTCATCTCCGGGGAACCAAGCAGCTTACTAGACAGTGCCAATGGCTTACAAAATAAGCACAAGACCCGCGCTGACAATGTTGGCCCTGCTGCGGAGGTCAAGTCGGGCTCCTGACCCAACTGGCCTCTCCTTCACTGGACTCTGATAGAACTCCGATAAAAGCTAAGTTTTCTGTTAAGGGCCCATAGACCCATATTAAGGGCTTTGATTTGTATTAAAAGAATAATGTAATACCTAATCTGTTATTACTGTTAAATATTGCCAGGTTATTATGTTCCCCACTTTATGTGGAATAGATTTATCGTTACCATTTGGAGAAATTGATGAAGGTTACTTTTTAAACTAAACGCTTAAAACACTTAATTTTGGTTTTCCATAGTTACATCACGAGAAAAGAGCTAATGGTTAACTTGGTATCACCCTGTAGTCTAACTAAACGGATATACCTCGCTGAAGCACGACTGACTTTCTTTCTTTGCATTTTTCTCTTCCCACTAGATAGCAGGAAAATTGGATTATAAGCCGCAGACTAACTGATAGTGCAGCTGTTGGCGTCCGGGGCTCCTCCTTGCTCTCCCTCCTACGAGATCACCACTCAGGTAAAAAGACTCATACACCTGGGGTCCCACACCGAGTTTTCAATGGCTCTGTCTAACTACACTCTAATAACCCATAATGTGAAGGGTTTCAATTCCCCTTTTAAGAGGCGGAAGGCTTTTGCATTCTATAAAAAACATAAACCTGCAGTTATTCTTATGCAGGAAACCCACTTCTCTCATAATAACAAACCCAAATTCCTAGACAGGGATTACCCCACCTCCCTACTAAGAGGGCTGGATGTACAATCCTCCTACATAAAAAATTTCCGTTTCAGGTAGAAAGTAACTTTGTTGACAAAGAGGGTAACTATGTAATGGTGACTGGTACTATCGGGGGGGTCAGAACGACTTTAGTTTCTCTATACTCTCCCACTACCTCGCCCTACACAACTTCAATTGGCTTGTTGAAAACCATTGAATCCCAAGACTTGGGAAGGCTGATAGTTGGGGGGAGATCTAAACCTTACCTTGGACTCGACTCTGGATAGGTCAGGGAAGCCGGCTAAGAACAGATTCCCCAGCAGAACCAAACAGATTGAGTCCTTGCTTGATAGCCTGGGGCTGGTCGATGCCTGGAGGGGTATGCACTTGGCTAAGAGAGAATATACATTCTATTCCCCAACCCATTTGACATACTATTGATGCTATATTTGTTGGCTCCCCCCATATGACTAAATTTTGAGAACTGAGATTTTACCCTGCCCCTGGTCAGACCATGCCTTGGTACTCATGGAGATGGAGTTGGGGCCAAATTTACAACCCCCCTACACCTGGAGAATAGACAAATTCCTTTTGACTAATCCGAATAGTGCGGAAGTAATTGCAAAGGACATAAAGCTATTTTTTTGAGACTAATGTCTCTCCTGGCTCTGGGTTGCCCATAAGGCCTTTATTAGGGGTCACGGCCATTAAGCTGGCCTCAGCCCTAAGAAGAAACCTTAGGCAAAAGGAGGCAGACCTTACAAGGACACTAAAGAGGCAAATCAACAGAACCCCCCCCGTAAGGGACACAGGTTAGTTGACAAGACAAGGCTTGAACTAGATGGCATACTATCGTACCATACTGAAAGGGCAATGAGGAAGATGAAACACCTATATTATTGGAAGGCAAATAAGCCTGATACAATGCTTGCTAGAAGACTAAATAATACATTTTCCCAATATAGAATCTCTCATATTAGAAGGTCAGACGGTCAAATTTCCTGTAGCCCTAATGACATCCAGAAAACGTTTCAGGACCTTTACCAAACTATATACTCCTCCCAGTCCCATAGAAGTTAATCAGATATTGACTTCTTTCTACGGGGACCTCCCCAGTGTTCCGGACTACCACTTAGAAACACTGAACTCTGATGTGTCCCTAGAGGAAGTTAAATCGGCCATTTTGGGTCTTAAGCTGGGCAAATCCCCGGGGCCAGATAGCTTCACTAATTTGTTCTACAAAAAATTTGAACCCCTGCTTACCCCCTAACGCCCTTATTGAACACAATTTTAAATGGGGAGTCCATGCCCACCGAATTGAACCAGGCTGCTCTGGTGGTCTTTCCAAAGGAGGGCAGGGATAATCTAGAGGCCAAAAACTATCACTTGATTTCCTTAATCAATGGAGACGTAATTCTGGCCAAAATCATGGCCAACCGTATCATTAAATTCTTGCCAGATTTAATTCACAAGGATCAAGCAGGATTCATCCCCTTTAGGGAGGCTGGGGACAATGTCAGGAAGGTCTTAAACATTCAGCACCTAGAAATCTAACATCCCATTATGCCTTTTAGCTCTAGACATAGAGAAGGCGTTTGACAAGGTGGAATGGTCATATATGTACTAAACAAGTTCGAATTTAGGGGACGTGTTATTAACCTGCTTAGAAGCTACTATGACTCCCCAATAGCTCATCTAAGGTTACCAGGAGTACATAAAGCGAATATCCAAATTCAAAGAGGGACTAGGCAAGGGTGCCCAATTTCGCCACTGTTATTTGCACTTGCCATGGAGCCATTAGCGCAAGCAATTAGAGCTAATCCAGACATTCAGGGGGTTCGTGTAGGACACCAGCACCTTAAATGCTCACTTGCTGCGGACGATTTATTATGCACCCTGTCCAGCCCCTCTAGCTCTATACCAGCTCTCATGTCAACTATTAAGGAGTTTAGCAAAGTCTCAGGCCTTAATTTAAATGTGCAGAAAACGCAAGCTCTAGGGATTCCAGAACAGCATGTTTCGGTTTATCTGGGGCAATAAGCGTCCTCGTATCTCCAGACAGGTATTGTTTAGACATAAAAGTAGAGGCGGACTAGAGTGTTCCAACTTGAGGTTCTACCTTAAGGCAGCTTAATTGGCCCATCTGCCCAGGTTACACACTGTTACCCACCAGCCATCCTGGGTATTCCTAGAAAATCAGCAGATGCTTCCGCAAAGCTGGATCCCCAAGGAATTAACTCCCTTTAATTCGCATCACAACCCTATGATCTCCCGAACTCTTCAGGCTTGGGGGTGGGCCAACTCCAGGTGTCAACTTAGCTCAAGTTAGTCTCCCTTATTATAAGTCACATCCTTTCCACAAATCCTAAAAGACAGGAGCTCCATCTCCAAATTTTGGTGGACCTCTAGAAACCTTGACCGGGTATGGAACTGGTTACAAAACAATAGACTGTTGACCTACGACCAATTCTATATGACCCACGATCTACCAGCCACGGAAATTTATAATTATTTGAAAATTAGAAATTGGGCCAGCAAGACTGAGAGAATTAGGACCCCCTAGGCCCTCCTGGATGTCTGTTGTATGTAGAAGCCTCCCTCTCATGAAAGGGGTTTTGGGTTCGCTATATGGCATCTTTCGAGACTCCACCAGCAGCAAGAAACCTAAATTTATGAAACAATGGGAAAAGGTCCTGGGGTAGAATGGGATTGGGACAAGTGAACAGAATCTTGCTCCAACCTCTCCAGAGGTTCCCTCAATGCAGCTCTGCTAGAGACGGCTGTTAAAGTATTGCACAGAGCCTACTGTACGCCCGATAAATTGCAGAGGTTTAAGCCACATGAGAGCAATAAATTCTTTAGGGGCTGCCAAGAAGTGGGGGACCACATCCACATTTGGTGGCCATATCCAACTATACAGAAAACAATTAACTCAATTAGCCTCCACACTTTTTCAAAAGGTGGTCTCGTCCTCTATGGAGTCATGCCTGTTGGGGGTACACATCAAGAATCTCAAAATAAACTCTCAATTAATGGCACTGGCTTCCAAAATACACATAGCTAGCAGATGGAAAAAATTGACACTAAACTTTCAGGAGGTAGTCAAGAAGATCAATTACCTCTTTATCAATGAGAGATTAACCCACATTATCCTGGATAGTCTCCCCCAGTTTCTGGCAATCTGGGAACCTTGGGTAGCATCCTCATTAAGTGTTCCTCTGATCTAACATCCAAATTCTGATACAACGCAGGCAGGAGGGGGCATGGAGTAAGGAGTCCTGGAGGTTCTTCGGCTGCACTACCAAGGTAAATGTCATGTGATGACCAGTGTGGTATCTTAGTGAGGCCTGCAATGGGCCAACTTAGTGGAGGCCATTTTAGCTTATAAACCATATATATTTAGTTAGCACTATTGTTTAACTATCCATTCCAATGTCTGTTCTTATGCGTTCTCTACTTCTCTTTCTCTTACATTCTCATTTGTAGTTAATTTTACTTTGCACTATGTTCTACTTTGATAGAAATGTTAAGTTATTATACATGATATTCATAACTAAAAAATGTAAAATCAGAAGGGGTAGTCTGTTAATCATTAATTAATGTTTTGTTGTGTGAACCTGCATAAATTGACTGACGGAATTGATGATAAATATGTTTTATATTTTTTGAACCTTCCAATAAAGAAAATATAAAAAAAAAAAAAAAAAAGTATTTAATTTGCCTAATTAAGTTTGATTTTCAAATATTCACTCAGGCTAACTGGAGCAACACTGAAGTTTGCAGCTAGGTTCTAGACCAAAAATATCAACATTAACAAGTGCACCACAACTCCCATGGATCAGTTTTGGATGAGGAGGTTGCAATCTCCATCCAGTCCATCACAGCATATAAACATTATAGTGTTCCATTTTTAAGTGCTAGTGGGCAAAATACATATGAGATCTTTGAAAGAGACAAATGTGGTGACAAGGGAAAGAGGAGTGTAGCACCTGTCAGTATCTTTTAAGGGAAAACTGTAGCTCAAGAAAAATTGCACTAGCTTAAAAATTTAGATTTGTTGCAAAAAATGCTGTCTGTTACATACTTAAGACCATATAAAAAGAATCTAGAGGGTCTTTTTTCCCAGTCACTTTTTGATCACTGTAGCATTATGGGTGTTTATCTAGTAATCCCGTATCACCTCCCCCTTCACTAATAGATGAAGAAACCTCATTTAGTTTGACACCAGCTGACTTACCCCACATAAGCCAAGCCCTATACTTAAGTTTAAACACCACACACATACACATTAGTTTCTCTCTCCCTCCCCCCTCCCCCCAATTAAAAACTAGCTTTATGACTGAAAAAAAAAAAAAACACTGACAAAATAAGGCAGAGAAATAGTCAGTCTATGGGCAGTGGTGATCAGGCTCCACTGGCAGATGAGCTTAGTTTAAAACTTCACATTTATTTTTGAGACAAAACAATGTCCCATTCAATGTCAAGACAAGTTTGTATTAAAATTAAAAATGTACAAATTATGTGACAACTTATAAAGTACTAGATTTCTTACCAACAAAGACAAATAAAAATAATAATTACGATAAAAAAAAATCATAATAAATACAAATCAAACAAATAGCTTCTGTACTTCTGACAGCAGTTCAAAATAAATGTGAGACAATTAGTTAGATTTTTTTTTTCTTTATTACATAAAGTAGGAACCCACAGGATTCATAAAAATACAAACACCAAAGTTAGGGCATGAACATAAAATGCCTACATGATGTTTAAGGTATAAAAAAATAAAACAAAAAGCCTTGAAAATACTGTGCAAATAGATTTACATAGAATTAAAGACAGGTAAATCAGACTCTTTCTTCATAGAATATATAAACTCCATAGAAAATAAAACCTTCCCCATTTAAAAATGGGAAAATTTAAGGCCACAAATATATATTTTTTAACAAAACATAACATGCATGGCAAATATGTGCATGCCACCACACTGGTAATATTCATGTAAACTGGCAATACATTTTTCTTAATGACAGTGCCAAATCCCTCAATTTTAGCATTTTAAATTTTAAACATTACAGAACTGATCTAAAGAAATGCATAATAATTTAAAACCAGTTTTTTTTTTTTCTTTTAAAGCACAATGTTTAGCTGCAATGAAATATTAACATACACATTTCATAATATGTATTTTTATCCAAATTGTTATGATGGCAACCATGCAATAAAAAAAGGCAGAATATAGGATTAAGGGTTTGTAATCATACACATATAAAGTGACATTTGAAATTGTAGCAGAGACTTCACAGTATGTGCACTTGAGCACTCAAAGAAAAAATTTAGGTTGTAGATTAGAGAAAATCAATTATAATTCAGATATTAAATCTGTTTAAGAACAAAGTGCTAGATTTTGGTTTGCAAGATATGCTGAAAGAATGATTATCCCAAACATAGATCTTTTAGAATGTCACAGGTATAATGCTCTTTTCTGAAATTATGCATAGATCCATCATTTTTATACAAACCCTCAATTAGAGGGTTCCAATGAAAATCATAGCTATAAACACATAATCGGGGAATTAAAACACCATTGATATTTAAGTTACTATACACTGGATGATCCACATAATGTGGTGGTGAAAGCTGTGTTCCCTGTGCATCTTATGAAAGAGGAAACCACCTTCACAATCCCTTATATTTTAATGCCCTGGATATGGATTATGCTTTAAAAAAAACACAACAAAAAAAAATGGCCAAGATCTCCCATATGGACTTGATGGCAGGATGCACATTTCAACAACAAGCAAAAAAATTTAAAAAAATATCCCTTTTTTCAGTTTAACATTGAGAATTAAGGCAAATGCCACAAAGCTGTACTGAAGGTTTTTCCCTTTTAAAGATTAAAGAAGAAAAAATCCCAGCACAATAAAGCTTTTTTGGCATAGAGTCTAGAGATCCGTTTCTACCAACGCCATGTATATATATTTTTTGAGGAAATAACTCTTTACACATATTCCATATAGTGGGAGGGAGAGGGGCACTTTTTAGACAGACTTTGGTAAGTTTTCAGCAGTTTTTCCCCCACTCCCTAATCACAGCAGTCAAACCAGTAATAAGCAAAGACCAGGCTTCACAAAGTTTGCAGCAAAGCACACAATCTTGGGAGTTCATGCACCATAGGAAATGAAGCAAAAACGCTTCAAATGAACATATGTACAACAGTTCTCACTCTTCTAATGTAAATAAGACTGCTCCTTCTGATGTGTGGCAGGGATGTGGATCTACCTGTGTACATAAAAAAAAAAAATATTACGTGTTTCTCAGATCTGTCTACATTAAGAATGTACAAAGGTTCATTGTCCATACAAACATTTAATCTTACCTCTGAATACAGGGGAGGAGGCTGAAACTGGAACTCCTGCATTATCGCAAATGGAGGAAAATGAACTCCTTCCATTAAACAGTCATTGCGAGGGATACATGCCACATTTCTGGAAAGCTCTTCTTCAGAAATAATATCTGCATAATTTGGTGGTGCTACAACACAATTATAAAAAATAATTAAAATAATGTTTAATAGACATTGTAGCGGTTTAAAACAACCATTTCTACAGGAATCTAGAATGTAGTAAAATCAACTGTTGAAGATTATTTTAAAGAAGCACATAAAATGAAATGTGTGCAAAACAAATGTAAAAAATATTTATGGTACACAACTACATTTATTATGGTACTACTAGTCACATTTGAAAGGGGTGGGGGGGGGAGCTGTACAAGAAACATATATACCCTGTACAGTGCTATGGAATATGTTGGCTATTTAAATAATGTATTCTTTAATTTGTATTATTTTTTATACACTTTGGTATGAGTAGACTAAGGTATACACATGTAATTGATCCATGGGCAGTGCTGAATTCATGGAAGCTGCAGGAGTGAGGGTAGCATAGGTAAAGATGGAGACAAAGAAAATGAAAAAGGTGTCTAGAACAAGATGAAGTGAACATATGCATGAAGGTTAGTTTTATAAATGTTAAAACAGAAATGGAAATGGCCACTCAAGTAGTACATGGGAAATCGCTTTGCATAGGTTAAATAGTCATACAAGTTGTGTGGGGGTAGCTTTAAATAAACAGACAACAGCAACGGTTATGGTATTCGATTTTGCAAGTTAGTTATGCAGAAATCATAGTAGTAGAATCCGTTAAAAAGTCCAACAACAATTTTGATAAAAAAGGTTTACCTTCAGGTTGTTCTGGCAGTGCTAATGCAAGCCAGCTCATGTCCATGGAGAACTGGCTAGCAAAATGCGAGTTCCTGTAGTTAAATCCATTGAATGGTACTGTGCCAATGACCAGAGGCAACTCAACCACCAGTTTCTTAGCACCGGGAATGTGGATATACACCTAACCGTACAATAAATGGAAAAATAAAGTTGCTTCACAAAAAAAAAAAAAAAGAATGAAACAAGCTAATCAAAAATGTTTAGTTTCTCAACAAATGGAATTACTAGCCTGGCTACAAAGTATTGATGTGTTCATCAATTATTGGGATAACATGAGCTGCAGTCAAAAATGTAACAATGTAATAAAGGTGTGGAACTTGGCAAACTCTTGGACCTGGAGACATTCATTATGTCCTTCTATGTGCTAGATTTACCAAGATCTGACATGGACTAGATTTTTCCAAGCTTCACATCAATGAATGTGTCACGATTTAAAATTTGATGGTTTATTTACAGAGAAATTGTATTTGATGAGTAAAGGATTACCCATTAGCTTACTGGGTTAAAAGTCAAAATAGAGTATACATGAGAACACAAGTTAAAGGGACATTCACAGATGGGTTTTGCTAGAAATATTCACCAGACCTAACTATGCTGCTCTTTGCAATTAAGTTTTCACCTTTTAGCTACATTCACAGATACAAATCATGCTAGACCGTTTCAAGTTTCAACAGGCTCCACATCTGAAAACAAAAACGCTAAAGATCTGTTCTACAAAATAGTTTTTGTATTACAACTTCACAGAAACTGTGCATATTAGATTATTGGTCAAATCACACATTATCAAATTACAAACTCTACAGAAAAATAATCGGGGATGTAAATCGTCCGCAAGTCCTTTCAATCAGGTTACGGCCCAGCGTAGCGCTACATCTACAATGCTATTCAATTGCGTGGCGCCGAAAGGAGGTCCCCTTTACGGCCGATCGCAAACCATGCCATCGGCAGTAAGCATTTACTGCAAGCCCGTAATTTGTATTTCAAGCCCACAAACCTGGTAACTGTAAATGCAAATATAAATTCAAGATAGCACTGTAAATGATGGGGAACATGAGGATTAATAGCAAAACATTCTCAAGCTTATACATCGCCAAAATCATATATTTTATTTGAGGTTTAATTTCAGTCAGGAGTCCCACAGGCTTGAATGACCTCCAAGCCCATAGGACTTTACATGATTGTTGTGACACACAAGATCAAAAGGCTTTGATGGAAGCAATGTGCGAATGAGCAAATCGCAAGGGATCGCAGCTCGAGGCTCGTAACCCGCCCGGAGGCTGCAAACTAAATAGCTAAGTAGCTTGCGGCTACTTATGCCAAAAACGTAACATTTGAATGAGGCCCCATATTCACAAATTATTACACATGGAGTTTGGTTTACTTCCAAAAAGTGACTCTTCTGAAAGGCATAACAAAGTACATCCAGAATGGAACAATGAGAAAAAGAAAGAAATAGAGACGCTATTCAACCCAGCAACTAAGAGTCATACAATGGGGTTAAAACTATTTTTAAACAAGCCGATTGCTTTTCCTCAACCAATATTATGTGCATATGAATTAAGTGGATCTACCCAGGAGGCCACTGTAAATGTTCTGCAGTGAAAAACTCCTATTAGGACAGCCTTTTGGACAAATCCACTCACACACAATGGGGGTAAAGACACAGATCTATTGTAAGGCTGCAGTTCCTAGAAGGGCCAATGTAATGGTCCAGCTCCCCTGACCTAAAGAGACTCTTGGCAAATATGTTTTAATGATGTTTAATATTAACCTCACCAATGTAATTGTGATAGCATTTATACTTCAATTACTTCTAAACATCCTCCCCAGAGAAACAAATTTGCACATTCTGGAACCTCCCCTTTCTTCCTGTTCTGCCTCATCTGGCACTTATTAGAAGCAATTTTTATTTGACAAGTACACCTTGTTAAGCCACCTAGATAAAGCAAAAACTGTGTGTTCTAAGTATTAGAGACCATGTTATCCACATGTTCGGCTTGAAGTTGTTCACATCTTAAGTTGTTTGCAGCAGACATCCCTGTGGCACTCTATAATCTGAACTATACGTTTAGCCACAATCTTTCAGTGACTTTCTTGGATTACTTAAAAAAAAAAAAAAAAAAAAAAAAAAGGCAACAAAAAAGCAAATTGAACCCGAGTGCATCATCAGTAATCATTAAAGAAACAGAAAATGTGAAGACGCATCAATAACTTTTCTGTCATTTAAAAGCGGATATGTACTTACAGCCAGGGAATACTCCACTTTGATATGGTTACAGTCCAGTACGGAGGGAGTCACAGGTGGTATCTTTAATGTTTTCCCATTCCATATTTCAGTGCTTCCAGATGCAATGTGATTTCCTCGAACATTGGCCACCATATGTCTAAACGTTTTCATCTTCCCATTTGAGATGAAGCTTTGAGTTTGGTAGATGGCCGCTTTAGGAACCACCAAGCGGGAAGAGCAGTTTTCTATTTCTGCATATATTGGTATAGCTTCTCCTACAAGGAACACAAGCTTATGTTTATATCCATTTGTGTATAAAAGCCACAAATTTATCAAAATATTAGAAGAGGTGTATTAAGTTTTTAAAACAGTAATTGGCAACCAATTACACTCAAAGAGTAATTATATGTGAACCATGTGCTAATTTCTACAAACTCACCTGAATAATTTACAGAAGTAGAACATTTAAATAAGTAGGAATACATGGATCGTGAGTAGTTTAGTTTGGACAAGAGGATTCAATACAAGTAGTGGCCGGAAAACAACATCTGTATATTTTTGGATAAGAGACATGTTCTACCACATGATACAACTGGATGGGGGTACATGTTGCTCACCACTACAGTAAAACATGATTACATTTTGAAGATATACTTTTAGCCTATGTAAATCCCCTTTTGCTATAGTTTGTTCCACAGGTTTAAAACATGGTTGGAAGTCGGGAGAGATTGCAAAATGTAAGGGTTTGTAAAAAGAATTTAAATTTATGTGTCTTATCTGTTGTCTATTTAGAAGAATGAAATCCTAGCTGGCGAAATGCTGGGCCCCAGGTCATTATGGCAGCCAAAGAGGAAAAAAAGGCTTACTTGTGTCTAGGTTTCATACTTATCTGTTTAAGTTTTGGCTGGATGTCAAATTGTAGATTGCACTTGTTAGCCTTGCCTCCAATTCCCCATAGCAGCTTGGATAAGTTACCATTTAGACACAAAGGAGGGGTAGTGAGGCAGTTCTGTGCCAAATATGCATGCATTTTTTTTCTTCTATGTATGTACAAGCACCTCACAAGGCTACAACACTTTTAGCCATATAAAACCTGACCCAGTTCACCTCCGCCCTTCAGGTGTTGTGCAATATGCAGAGAGAAAGCAGTCTCCTGCGAGTCACTTAAAATGATTGGGCTGGTGGTCAAAGAGGACTAGTTCTTTTCAAGTCTCTGCAATAAATTCCATCTGATAAGAGACAGATTGGGCCATGTGTAATTCTTCATTTATAGGGTGCAGTCTATACTGTAGTGAAGTCTCAAAAGAAGCAGTGAGAGCAGCTGAGATTGTCGTTCTTGTTAAGTTTTGATGAATTAAGCAAAAGTATGAAACAAGGTAATGGAGAGCTGCACCCACTATTCTTTTGAGACTTTTGTCCAGAATAAACCCCAACCACTAAAAATTAAGCCATTTGTCATGTCTTGGTTTAAAAGTTAATGACTCATTAGGTCCCTTAAACTGAACAGTAAGGTCATGATAAATAGACAAAAACATACCATTACAGTATCCTTTTCTTTCAATTTTGGCACTTAAGCAGATTGGACCCGAAGTTATGAACCAGCATCCCACCATTTCTTCTTTGGATCGCTGTAATGGAGTCTTTAAAAAAAAAAAATTATAAATAAAAAACAATTCAAACTTTAAATTTATTTTTTATTTAAATAAAAAAACCTAAACCAGTTAATTTAAACAGATCAATAGCAAATGCTGCATATAATAGGAAATGCTTACACTACATGTCACCCAACTAGAAAGGAAGTATTTTCCCAGGAGATATCTTAATCTTGTTCACAGTTTTATGGCAGTCTTTAAAAGCATACCTGTCAAATCTGACACCTCATACTTTTAAACTGTGTGTGGTGGGTCTACAATATACTATGAAGATATCAAAATTCTAATTATGTACTACCTAAAATAGTTTGCACATACTATCTAATGCCCCTTGAAAGTGGCTGGATGAGATCAGCATGGCTTGCTCCCATGACGATGCATCATCCATATGCACATCAAGTCCCATGACAGCTTTAGGAACAAAATGTTCTGACAAGCTGTTTGTATGTATATATTTAAACCATATACTTTAACAACTATTCTAGGCATATAAGCTGTAATGGAAGCCACAATTCTTGTGTTGATTGGCTTTTAGAGGGGAAAACTTTAGGTGTCACCAACATTTTGCTCAAAGTTTATTTCTTTAAAATTAAGATATTGTAAACATGCGATTTGAGTAGTACTTAAGTATCTATAGAAATACAACTCTGTTAGGAGCAGAGAAACTTTAACACATTTAAAAAAATATTAGATGTAGATAGCTCTGGCAATGGAATCGTGGTTAACACAAACTAGAGAATGAATTTTGACCTGGAAAAAAAGTCAATACAAATTAAGAGGTTAGCAGAGAATTAGCAACATGGGTTTTTCATTGACAGAAAACTATTACAGAGACCATGCATGTATATTATATTGCTCTCTAAGTGAAGGTGCATGCATGCACGCACAATAAAATGAGTGATGCCAATAACAAAGTTAAATATGCTGTACTAAAGTGATTTCCTAAAGTTGTGTACACAAACATGTTTACCCATAGTCATCTAATATTGTTCATATACACAGTGCAGAATGGTTCTCGTCAACTTTACATCAAGATTTTATTGTAAGATAACCATGCAAACACTAATTTTCCTTATGGATTTCAAAATAGGTCACCATATAAGGTTATGTTAAATGTTTAGAATACAAAAGTACTAATTTTGATAAATCATTTAAATAGTTGACAATACTAAAACTTTCTATATCTGTATCTATATCTCAAGAGTTAAAATCAGCTGCAATGCCTAGAGTATTTCATATGAATAGATCATTCACGTTTAAATACTAAACTACTATACCATTAGACTCTCTTACAGACATCATGAAAGTGCAAGGCATAATTGTATATTATTTTGATAAAATGGGTAAAGATAAAAGAATAAAGCTCATTAGCTCCACATCTCGTCTCTGTGTTGTTACTTATGCTCTGATCCTCCCTGCCACACTATGTATTTCCAGTGATTATTGGAGTTCAATGCTTTAATGTGATCAAATTTGCCATTAGGGCATGATAGCTGAAAGGATTTCAGGAGCAGCTGCATACACTTACTTAGGGTTAGAAAATGGCATGACAAATGGAAGGATATGTGACACATAATGGTCTGCGTTAGATAGCAGACCTGCAATGATTAATAATAAGTCTCACATAATTATGTCTTCTGCAGCTGCCATTATTCACGTTCAGGACAGCAAGCTGAACAAATGCAGTCACCTCAGTAAGGCAATGCCTTGACGTACAGTTAATGAGATTAATTGTCACACCTTCATACATTAAAAATACAAATATAGAATGCAGACTAATATAAATATGTATTACTGTAAAGAAAACAGAAGGAAACCAAATTCTCTGTAATAGCCTCAGGTAATCAAGTCATTCTTACTAGTAAAGATGGAGAGTTGACATCAATCGGAGTGATAATATGAAGTTCTCTTTGAACACATTGAGGAGGCACTGAAGGTCTTTCTAAAACCGCAGAAATGTGGTACGAAACTTTACCATATTTTCCAGTAAATGTTGAAACCAAAGGTCTGAAATTAACAAAATTGAAATAAATGTATAGCTGCTGAAGTGGCATAAATTTCCGAATTTATGAAAAAGAATTGATAGACAATTTGTTAAACATGCTGTCTTTATTTTGCTGTTAACAAAAAAAAAAAACCCAAAAAAACAGACAAACCAAACCAACAAAGTTGACACCGCAATAAGCAGAGTTATAACTGGTTCCTAAATAGTTTCCAAAGATAAATATATGTCAGCAAATAAACAAAAAAAAATTGTACCCCCACGCATATATCTGTACAGTAGTTGCACTGTAAAATGTGATAAATAGAGATGGAAATTGCTGGTGAACCTGAGAGCCAAGGCTCCTAATAGTTGTACTAGCTAGCTTTCCAAAATATTTCTTTCTATGAAGGGCTTCCCCTCCAGATCATGGATAAATGTAGTTGGTGATAAATATAGTTAATTGAATTTAAATTCAGTTTATATTGTAGGTAATCATTTTTTTTTTTTTAATGGGAAGAGTTGAGAAGGAAAAGTAACATTTGCATTCAACAAATAACTTACCCAGTAGGAAGTTGAAAATGAAATGGGATTTTGTGTTTTCCAGCTTCGAACATAGTTTGATCCATCCCTAAAAAAAAAAAAAAACAGGCAAAAAAAATGTAATCCATCATTGAATGATTATATTGAAACAGAATATACAATTTTTTTTTTTTGGGGGGGGGATTAGAAACGGTAGTTTAAAAATTTCAATTGTGTTACATGATTAGGTTACAAGGATTTAAAATGTAAAGCATAGTAAAACTGCTAAAATGCTCAGATTACTGAAGTTTTAAAGCAGCTTTATTAGGTCATTAAAATGACAAATTAAGTATTTATAATCTGCTGGTTTGAAGAGCTTGACTTAATATGCAAATGTTTTTACATAATTAAAACAAGTATCCCCTGTATTCAATTTTGCTTTAATGGCCATCTTTTCTTTATTTACAAAAAGTATTACAAACCAGGAGGGGTGGAGAGCTGTGTAAGGAGATCAATGTCTACTGCTGTTAAACATAGTCTTCAAAATTGATAACACACGTGAATGTCACTCCAAACTACAGACTATTTTTGGCTTACCCCAGCCAAATGGGCCTGGGAGGTCAGCGGCCTCCAAGGCTGAAAGTGCACAGATTATTTTATCAATATGATTTTGGATTTTGATTTGAGCACTTTAATGTTACTGCCACTTCTACAAGCTGAAGATGCTGGTGGGGTACTGCAGCCTTTGGCCAAGGTCCCCTTTGAGTTTCTAGTTCAAAGAGACCGTTGAAGAATCCCCCTTTCCATGGAGAGGGACAGAGTCCTCTTAACCCTTGTCCCTTCTAGTCGGGGGCCCTGTGGAGGACAAAGTCAAAGAGGACCCTATGCTCTCAAAGCAAGCCCCCTCCAAGACCCTTGTTGGGCTCGCATCCTTGATTGGACACAAGCATACCTGGAGCATCTCACCTGAGCACATCCCCAGGCAATAAAAAAAAAAAAAAAAAAAAAGTCCGAAGTCCAAAACAAGCTACATTCATTTGTTTATTCAATTACGGATTTTATTTGGCAATTAATCCAAAATTGTTCAAATTAAGATTCTCAAAATGCTTTTATGTTCCGTCATGTTATTTTGTTTCATACTTACGGAGATTCTGAAAGGCTACAGTAGTCCTTTAAAGGGACAAGGAAGGTTTCTGGATTGCACTGGGAACAGAATTTATTTACTTTTAAGCACTTGCTATTAAAAATGAATTTATCCAAAAGTGCTGTTTTTGTTTCCCTAAAATCTTACAAACATTTGCTAACTGGTATTTCCCCTCTGCGGCTCATAAAGACAGTGTACTTTTAAACGCAGGGGTTGCACACTCATAACAAACAAACATTGGCAACAATCTGCAAAGTGCTACTTGAGTGGGATCAGCGACAGGCCAATTTGAAACACTGCAATTTATGGGCTGCATGGGCTACAGTTTGTACATGTTTGGATCTGCAAATTGAGCAGTTTTAGGCAGAAATAAAAACAGAGCTTTTAAGCAATTCTTAATAAAGTACATAAGTAAATAGATACACATCACCTATAATAGTTGTGAGCATGCGGGTTGTTGCCAACATTGCGTTTATGGCAGGGAGCGCCAAAGGCGCTCCTTGCGCTGGTGATGAATGCCGTAGGCGCTCATCCCTACGCCCCCCGATGACTTTAGGCCCGCAAATGCAGACCCTCGAAGCGAGGGGCCGCATTTGCGGGGGTGGAAGCTCACACGTCTGCTGCAATGAGCCGCAGGCGGGACTTAAACTGCAAAATTTTACGGACTTAGCATCCACAAATACGAGCTCGCAAAAATACGACCTTAACGCCTGAACCGCTTGCACATGAAAAGATTAAAAAAAAAAAAAAAAAATCACAATAAATACACACAACAAATGCACAAAAAGCTTATCCACAGCAAGGGGGGGGAAGGGGCACCCAGGACCTCTGCAAGTGAAGTTACACCTCAATTTAAGTCCAAATTCAAGAAAAAAAAACCCTAAGCGAGAGAAAAATTGCCCGCCGAAAAATGAAAATGAGGCTACAGGACCCTAAACACGCAAAACACCACAAAGCACATACGGATTTTCCGAAAAGGACGTACAAGGTTCAAGATACACTATTAACAAGGACGCTAAATCATCCAGCACCGCGTACCACATACACATTAAACGCCATTTTACAACACAATGCGGAAGTACACAGCTACCCTAACGGATTTTCCTCACGCACGCACACTATTTACATTGCTGACACTTACACATCAGCTCAACAGTGCAAACCGACATTGTATGCTGCAGCAACATCAAAACAGATTGTCAGCTCTTCAACACAATGCTTCCTGCATATATTATTACTTCAAAATAGGTAAAGTATATTCATTTATTAATTTATTAATTTCATTAGCATACAAAAAAAAAAAAAAAAAAACACAACACAAAAAATAAAACACAATACACATAAAAGCCATTCACTGCACCACTCACAACAACCGCCAACGCTGCTCATAGCGCACAAAAACTTGCAAGAAGCGCAAAAACACATCAGCGCCGACCAAACAAAAACATCAAAAGCGCCTATCGGAAGAAAAAAAAATACAACCAACAGCCTCGCCATGAGCGCTGAAGGATCTCGGAACACCAACAAAATTAATGTCTCAACCAAAACAGCATTACCTGCCTTACAATCTTATTGCCGTCATTTTGACGGCTAAGTCGCTAGTGTATATTATATTCCTAGCAAGATACAGAAACCTCTCATGTCCCTTTAAGTCTACAATATCGAATACACATTTAATGTGACAAAAAATAAACAGACATTTTTTAAACCTTTGACATTTTACTTCAGCTAGGTAATCCAAACATTGTGAAACTAGATAAGATGTTGGGAAGTATAAGAGTAAAAGAAATGGCTTTATTTTGAATGTCTGCAAACAATTGCTAGCTTAAACAAATGTATTCTTTTATCTTTATGGTTATGGGATACAAAGGAAAGTCGCAGCTTTAAAAATCACAACCACAATATGTATTCAAAGAAAAACAAGATAGTGAGAAGAGAGTTTAATTTTTCTTAGGTCCCTTTCCATGCTGAACACTAGGAGCCTTATTCAATTGAGCAACTAAGTTACTGTAGCCTGTAATGAAAGCCACAAACTGGCTACATGTTACGTGCTTGAAATCCTTGTGCAAATGTTTCACACCTGTAAATGGTATATGTACAAGATAAACCTACGAGTGCTAGAGAGGACCCGCAAGGGGGTTTAACCCCTGTCCGTAGTACTGTAAATGCACATAAAAAAACAAAATCAATACGGCACTGTAACTGACAGGGAAAGCAATGAAAGCAATGACAATAGAATTAATTGCACAACAGTCTCAAGCTCGCAAATCGGAAATCAGGGTTATATCGATCTTGAGTATCAATGAGTTAATACATCAGGCCACCCATATGGACTAGAACAGTATCGGCATTCACCTTCATTATTTTGCGAATCTGATAGCATATCCGACTTCTAAACGCTAATTGATTGGCATGTAATCTCCATCTTATACTACCGTAATGATGGTGGTCTCATTTACTATTGGCAGTTTCAGACTGGGTAGTAAAGGCCTTGCTTAATTGATCCATGTTTCCCGCCCTAAACTGCTATGTACAAGTGCATGGTTTATGGTTTCAGCCCATAAATTGCAAGCTTGTTCAATTGAATAGCACTGTAATTGTAGCAGAGTGTGAGGCCGCAGCAAGACTGCAGAAATACGGCCTCTGTACAGCAAGATGCGGGTGTCAAATTGAATGAGGCTCTAGCATTGCACAATCGTTCATATCATATTGTTACAAACAACTGAAAGCAAAAGTATTGGCCTCTGCCATAATTCAAACATTTTATTCTTTGGCTGTCGAATATCTGTATTCATTTTTTGTTGTTTTCAAAACAAACTTCCTAGGAGCTAGTATTTATATGAATGCAGGTCTTTGACATACAAATCGCTTATTTCTTTATTCTAGGATTTTTTTCCCACGCATCAGTGTGACAATATATAATATTCACATAGTTCCTTGCATCACAGACCAAGAGCCCCATTAAATTGCTACAATTCTAGAAATTGTAGCCTGTAAAGTAGCCCGCAAAAGTTGCGGCTATTAAAATTGGCCTCTTTCAGCTACCCGCAAATGATCTGCAGGTTACAGGCAGAAAAACCCTCACTATTAAATTGCCACAAAACCCCAAGGACGGACAGGCATTCAAACCCGTAACCGGCAGATGGAGCCAAACATCCTACGAGTTCTAGAGAGGTCCCGCAAGGGGATTGAAGTCCTGCCCTTTGCACTGTAAAAGCAAATATAAACACAATACCGTATTTTAAATTAAAGGGAAATTTATGTAAGGTATTAATAAGAATAGCACAATATTCTCAAGCCTGCAAACTTTATTTTTTTTTATGTTTCATTTCGGTGTTCTATCGATCCCGCCGAGGTGTTAATACAAATAGAACTCGCATTGACCATCACATATATAGTTCTCAGCAGCGCGGGCTTGCCAACATCCGTTGACAACGCAATGTTAAAACTACAGGCTCGCAAAGCTAGCCCGCTGCAACTGCGGCCCTCGCTTCGCAAAGCGAGGGAAACAATTGCGGCCAGGCAAGGAGCGCCAAAGGCGGTCCTTGCGCTGGTGGAGATGAGCGCAATGGGCGCCCATCCCTACGACCCCGCACGACAAGCATCATACCTATGACCCGCGGGACTACAGATCAACAGAAAACTCAAATACACAATTCCCAGTGCGAGACCCGTAGCACTTTATTTCTGGAATGCAGGCAAAATCGCAACTCTGACTTCAAAACCGTAGGCAATGGAAATTTAGCCTCCACGATCTCATACTATTGACTCCGTCTAAACCCGTGACCACAGGTTTGACTAATTGATCAGGTCCACAGCCGCAAATGCAACGTGCGAAAGCATAGTTTATGGATTTGGATGTCGGCGACGTACGGCGCAGGCTTGTCTAATTTAAATCGCTCTGTAGTGGTCAGATTTCAAGATTTCATTTAATAGGGACCCAAGTCTCCTAAAATTGTGATTATTCAGAGAGGTTATATGTCCCTTGCACCATCTGTAATTATATAATGGGTAACAATTGTAGTACAAGGACACATCTTGCCATAAACTTGCAGTAATACTATAGGCATAGGACTGTTTGGAATTTACTTTGTGCTACAACACAATCTATTTTGCATTACCGTGTTTGAGCCACCATTTGCAGGATTAGCTTAAAGCACAACTGTAGTTTATAGGTATAAATTGTATGTATGTTTGTTCGAAAAATTTTTATAAAAAAAAAAAAAAAAAAAGGTACCGGTACTTTAAACTTTATAAGGTTTGTTTTCTCCTTAAGCAAAGCTGATCATCTTCACCTCCATGGGGGTGTTGCCAGCTCTGCCCAGGTACTTTATCATAATAGGGCTTGCAATCAGGCTGGGCAATGACATAAAATAAACAAATAAAACCCTGTTGAATGAGCATTATAGTACAGTTATCCTTTCATTTCTGAAAGTCAATAGTCTTTCTTATCAGGCAGCTAGGCTAGTTGTTAAATAAATAAACATGTACTTGCTTCTTGTAGAGCTGTTGAATTGCCCTACAGGCAATATGTGCTAAACTTAAACATGCACCTTAGTAAACAAATGTATTTCTCCTTTGCGGTGGTAGTTGCTCACTTATACGAATAAGCCAAATGGTGACATGGAAAACCCAAGCAAAAAATAAATAAAAAATCCATCATGAAATTAAAATAACACAATTTAAAATAAATAAATAATAAAAAATATACAGAAAGCTGCCATTTTATATCCCATCTCCCTCAGTCCCCTATACAAGTTTCAATGGTGATTAGCAATGTGACCAACCGTACAAAATTACATCTCTGGTGGAGACCTCCAAAAGCTTTAGAGAGAAAGCTGCAAAGATATGAAATTACAGCAACATAAGCTTTAAATATACTTATTATGATATCTCTTAGAGCAGAGTTAACCGATTTATCTGAAACTTAGGAGCCAGCCAGGTAGGTTAGGAGCCAAAAGTATAAGTGATATATATTGAAATACACATGTGATAACTAAATAGATAGGGGTCAGCAGAAACTTTTTGGAGTACTGGCTCCCAGGATTTGTCAAACCCTGTTATATTACTTTAGATAGGTCTTTGGGGCAACATAGATTCCTATGTTATGGAAATGGGGAATATGTACTAAAATTTGACAATCTCAAAAATTGGCTCTTCACTACACCTGTCCTAAATTAATATAATGTTTTTAATATGCTCCTAAACAAATAGAACATTTAAGAGTTTGGTGCCACCTTTGCATGACAGCAAAAGCAAATCCATGCAAGTTCATTAATGGCAATGCATTTATTAGCATATGCGGCACCCCGATTTTTAGGCGCAAGCCAATTGCGCCACAACGCATGCGCGGACACAACAGCTCGCAGGGAAATACTGCTCCCAAAATCTGTGCATACTCCAGCAGCTGCACTCCCCCTGTACCCATCCTCCTTCTCCCTGTGTCCCATGTACCCATTCTCCTTCATATACCCCCTATGTCCATCCCCAGCCCAGTTCCACCCAGGTCTCTCTCTCTCTCCCAGTAATGCGGGCTCTACCAGGGAAGCCAGTAAGGTTAGTACATAACTGATCATCTGTTAGTTCACAATGGGTATAGGGAGAAGGAGGATGGGTACAGGGGGCACAGAGAGAAGGAGAATGGGTACAGGGTGAGTAAGTACCAACCTTATGAGATTTCATGGTAGAGCCCTCATTACTGGGAGGAGAGAGAGAGAGGAGAGAGAGACCTGGGGTGGAACTGTGCTGGGGATGGGCATAGAGGGTATATGGAGAAGGAGAATGGGCACAGGGAACACAGGGAGAAGGAGGATCGGTACAGGGGAGCGGTATTTTCCTGTGCACTATTGTGGCCGCGTGCATGCGTCAGGGCGCATTTGGCGTGTGCTGAAAAGTCATGCCACGAGCTTATGCACGTATAGAGCATGTATAACACTGAAAGCGAACCACATTTACTGTTCAGCCATTAAGTCGTGTCAGACTCTCCAAGACCTTATGGACCACCGCCCACACCAGGCACATCTTCGCTCTGATTGCACTAATCCATAAGGTTTTCATGGCAATGATACCAGAGAAGGTGGCCAGTTCCTTCCCGAGTGTCTGACCTTTCTGCTATGACCCTACATTGTATAATTCACAGCTTCAACAAGTTACACAAGCCAAGTCACCACGACAAGGTAGAGGAGTATTACAGTACTATACAGAATTTGATCTTTAATACAATGGACCTTTTCTGGAAAGAAAATAAACTAACCATGATTTTTACCAGCCCTTGTCCGTCAATAACATACATTATATCCTACAGTCTATACACAAACAATTCTGAAACTAAGGTGCTGCACCAATACGGATAACATTAGAGTCACACCTATCAGGTTCATTCTAGGTTAACAATGCCAACTGCAATCCATTAGACTTCAAAAACAGATAACCATATCTATAGTCTAGAGAATTACCTTAAAGGGATATCTAACTTTGCTGGATTAATACATTTCTGAACTCTATAGGCAAAAAGCAGCCTATATGTATACAGCACATCTCATAAAGCATTTTTTATTAATATATAAAAATCCCTCTGATTGTGTTGACCCCCAGAGGGTGTCTACACAAATTCCTGAACCCACACACATTCAGCATCCGGGGAGCAATATTAACCCACTATTTACCTGCTCTTGGCTTGCTCAGCCAATAGAAGAGCAGTGTTGTCAGCCTCCCAGTCACTGCTACGATGGGACTCATCCCTGCTTCCTATATATGCTGTGTGGTGTTGCAATAGCAACTAACAGTGCTATGTCTCAAATCTTTCATCTAACCAGATTGGCCAAAACAAATTATGGAGGGGGTGTTAACCGTAATTTTAAACAGTCAGAAATTACAATAGATTTTGCCAACTTCAAGGTCAGTGTTTAAAATGTTTATTTTGGTATTTCATGCAAACATTTTTTTTTCATAAACTATTAATTCTCCTCTATCAAATACATTCATAATACAGGAAACTTACATATTCCTTTAAGAGGCAAGAATATAAAAGTTTACTTTAAACAAATATAAATTTCCTCTGGTTAGATATATGCTAATCTATTTTAATTGTTTGAAGAACTATTTTATAGTTGGCGTTCAAGTTTATCCAAATCATTACACTTTTTATAAGTGTAGTTAGAGAAGTGTTGGGGCACAGGAGCTGGCTAACAAGTGGGGCAGGTATATGTTTCTTTCATGGTAGGCCAGTTCTAGTCTGGGTCACTGCATGTTGGACTGGGATAGCTCCCTTGTCCTCAGCCTACATGTTACTAACCTGCTCCCCGAGGTGGCTGTAGTTTGTTTAAAGGCATATTTAAGAATCCTGGATTATAAATGCATCTGAGGAGAATCTGCAGTGTATGAAAAAAAAATGTTGAATGAAAAATGGTGGTCATAAGCCCAATTAACCCTTTGTGTCCTTCTTCCCAGGCCTCACCTGGTGGTGAGAGGCCCAATGAACCCTTGGCACCCTTCTTCCCCAGGCCTCACCTGGTGGTGAGAGGCCCAATGAACCCTTGGCACCCTTCTTCCCCAGGCCTCACCTGGTGGTGAGAGGCCCAATGAACCCTTGGCACCCTTCTTCCCAGGCCTCACCTGGTGGTGAGAGGCCCAATGAACCCTTGGCCCCCTTCTTCCCCAGGCCTCACCTGGTGGTGAGAGGCCCAATGAACCCGTGGCACCCTTCTTCCCCAGGCCTCACCTGGTGGTGAGAGGCCCAATGAACCCTTGGCACCCTTCTTCCCCAGGCCTCACCTGGTGGTGAGAGGCCCAATGAACCCTTGGCACCCTTCTTCCCAGGCCTCACCTGGTGGTGAGAGGCCCAATGAACCCTTGGCACCCTTCTTCCCCAGGCCTCACCTGGTGGTGAGAGGCCCAATGAACCCTTGGCACCCTTCTCCCCAGGCCTCACCTGGTGGTGAGAGGCCCAATGAACCCTTGGCACCCTTCTTCCCCAGGCCTCACCTGGTGGTGAGAGGCCCAGTGAACCCTTGGCACCCTTCTTCCCCAGGCCTCACCTGGTGGTGAGAGGCCCAATGAACCCTTGGCACCCTTCTTCCCAGGCCTCACCTGGTGGTGAGAGGCCCAATGAACCCTTGGCACCCTTCTCCCCCAGGCCTCACCTGGTGGTGAGAGGCCCAATGAACCCTTGGCACCCTTCTTCCCAGGCCTCACCTGGTGGTGAGAGGCCCAATGAACCCTTGGCACCCTTCTTCCCCAGGCCTCACCTGGTGGTGAGAGGCCCAATGAACCCTTGGCACCCTTCTTCCACAGGCCTCACCTGGTGGTGAGAGGCCCAATGAACCCTTGGCACCCTTCTTCCCCAGGCCTCACCTGGTGGTGAGAGGCCCAGTGAACCCTTGGCACCCTTCTTCCCCAGGCCTCACCTGGTGGTGAGAGGCCCAGTGAACCCTTGGCACCCTTCTTCCCCAGGCCTCACCTGGTGGTGAGAGGCCCAGTGAACCCTTGGCACCCTTCTTCCCCAGGCCTAACCTGGTGGTGAGAGGCCCAGTGAACCCTTGGCACCCTTCTTCCCCAGGCCTCACCTGGTGGTGAGAGGCCCAGTGAACCCTTGGCACCCTTCTTCCCCAGGCCTCACCTGGTGGTGAGAGGCCCAGTGAACCCTTGGCACCCTTCTTCCCCAGGCCTCACCTGGTGGTGAGAGGCCCAATGAACCCTTGGCACCCTTCTTCTACGGCCCTCACCTGGTGGGGAGAGGCCCAATGAACCCTTGGTACCCTTCTTCCCCAGCCCTCACCTGGTAAGGGGGGGCCCAATTAACCCTTGGTACCCTTCTTCCCCAGCCCTCACCTGGTGGGGAGAGGCCCAATTAACCCTTGGTACCCTTCTTCCCCAGCCCTCACCTGGTGGGGAGAGGCCCAATGAACCCTTGGTACCCTTCTTCTACGGCCCTCAGCCGCTGGTCAGAGGCCCAATGAACCCTTGGTGCCCTTCTTCCCCCGGCCCTCACTGGTGGTCAGAAGCCCAATGAACCTTCTTCCCGGGCCCTCACCTGGTGGTCAGGGCCCAGTGAACCCTTGGCACCCTTCTTCCCCAGGCCTCACCTGGTGGTGAGAGGCCCAGTGAACCCTTGGCACCCTTCTTCCCCAGGCCTCACCTGGTGGTGAGAGGCCCAATGAACCCTTGGCACCCTTCTTCTACGGCCCTCACCTGGTGGGGAGAGGCCCAATGAACCCTTGGTACCCTTCTTCCCCAGCCCTCACCTGGTGGGGAGAGGCCCAATTAACCCTTGGTACCCTTCTTCCCCAGCCCTCACCTGGTGGGGAGAGGCCCAATGAACCCTTGGTACCCTTCTTCTACGGCCCTCAGCCGCTGGTCAGAGGCCCAATGAACCCTTGGTGCCCTTCTTCCCCCGGCCCTCACCTGGTGGTCAGAAGCCCAATGAACCTTCTTCCCGGGCCCTCACCTGGTGGTCAGAGGCCCAATTAACCTTCTTCCCCAGCCCTCATCTAATGGTGAGAAGCCCAATTAACCCTTGGTGCCCTTCTTCCCCGGCCCTCACCTGGTGGTAGCTCCAGCAGGCTCCTCTCCTCATCCAGATACACCTCCACCTCTCCCGGCTGTTCCAGGCTTCCTTCTCCTCTCCCAGGTTTCCAGCACACCAAGGCTCCCCCCCGGGCCTGGAGTCGTAGCCCGCACACCGGAACATCCTCCGCCAGATCTAACAGCACCTGCCCGCTCACAGTCTCACCTCCTACATAGCTCTTGGGTTCATTATCCAGCACTAGTAACAGATCGGTCACTGCCATGGCTCCAGACTAGAGAAGCCGACTCAGCTCCTGGGCCCTCAGGGGCCTCGAATCCGAACAACAAAGAGCAACGCGCAGCTTGAGCTGCGACCGCCCCAGGGGGATCATCGGTCGCGGGGTACGGTTAACACTCTGACCCCCTGCGGGACCGAGAACACCACACACATAGAGCAACAACTCCTGCGCAGCCGCTGTCAAATCCTCACTCCTGATTGGCTGGCAAGTTGCGGCGGGGTGGTGTCACAAAGTTTAATAATAGAGCTGATTGGCAGATAGCAATGACTCAGCTCCGCTAGTCATCTAAACTATCTGTGAGTGCGGTGTGTGGCGGATCGTGATATATGCGAGCTGACCAATCAAGTGGAAGGAAGCCCGCGTGCACTGGTGCGCAGACCAATTAGAACGCGCAGCTGGTCATGTGAACAAGTGATGGGGAAACAAGGCCAACTCCGTTCTTCCTGGTGCTAGGAGCTTGGACGGTTGCCATAGTAACAGGGCGGAGAGGCGGGACTAGATGTTTGTTTGTACCAGAACATGCTGTTCACTGTGTTAGTAGCTGTTAGTCAGTACATTGGAGCTGATTACTGCACATGCACATTAGTGTTGTATGAATGTCCTGTACGTTCGATATGTACCTAAATAAAACATGTCACACTCCATACTTGAATAAAGCATGACACATACCGTACATGCTGCTTTGCAATAATACTACTGTGCTCAGGAATACTTATTTTACACCTGTACATGTTTCCAAGGTTGATGAATTTAGGTTGTAAGGTTGTATGATATACAGTCATGGCAGCAGCACAGCTTATAGTAGTTAAGGTATTTTATATGGGAGAAGCACATTTCAGAAAATAAACAAAAAGACACATTGGTAGTCTGTTCTTCCTATATTAAAGGGACCACATCAGTCATGTTTTTAAAATACACTCTTTTGAAGAATTGCACATGAAAAAAGGCAGATTTTACATCCTCTAATGTATTATATTTTACATATGTTTATGCTTACTCCACTGGCTTCCCATAGTTTCCAGAATGACATTTAAAATCGTGACCCTAACATATAAAGCCGTCAACAATAATGCACCCCGTTATATTTCTGCTCTTGTCTCTAAATAGTCCCCCAACCGGCCTCTTCACTCTGCTAATGACCTTCATCTATCCTCCTCTCTTATCACCTCCTCTCACTCTCTTCAGGACTTTCCTTGCGCTGCCCCTATTCTCTGGAACTCCTTGCCTTGCTCCACTAGACTATCCTCCTGCCTCAAATCTTTAAAAACCTCACAAAAAATGAATCTATCACCTTAATTTTTAACATGCCCAATGTATCTATCATCCTTCTATATCCAGCCCATGCCCTTTAGATTGTACATAATTTCAATATTGTCAGGTGCTTTACAGAAGCTATTTATTTTTGATTTTAAGCTCTAAGACAGGGGCCCCCGTTCTTTTGCGATGCTTGAAATTGTTGTTGACTTGTACTTAACCCGTGTATAGCGCTACAGAATATGTTGGCCTTTGACAAATAAACGATAATAATAATAACGCAAAGGAAACCACCATTTTGGTTTCTGCTGTTCTATGTTATGAGGTGGATAGGAATTTGCACAGTAGGTGCTTTCAACAGGATTAATGGAAATCTCATTAAGTTAGAAGGACACCGTCCTCAGAAAGCAGACCTTCCATTGGTCCAAATTGCAAAAAGTTAAACATGTTTAATGTTATTACATTATTAAATAGTGTTGCCACCATTGTGTACAATGTGTAAACTGAGTTTTAGAAACACATGCACTTTATATGTGCACATTGTTCCATAGATACCCCAGGATTGTTTCTTTCTTTTAACACTTTGAGGGGAAAGCAGAAGGAGTTGGAGAAAGTTTCATTCTTAAATATGGGACTTTCCTTCCAAAGAGAGACATTTGGAAGGCTTAGAGTGACAGGGGGATTCCACCTGAAAAGCCGGTTTGTTCTTTCAAAAGAGGGCCAGTTGGAGCTCTAACAAGTAAACAGAATCATTTTAGAAAAAGAGAACAGCATAGTAAAGAAAAATTGCATATAAAATGTAAAAATATAAAGGTTATGGTTATTTATTTTTTTTTAGCTTTCTAAAATCATTTTGTCTGTTACCATGTGGAAAAATTGACCACAGTGATCCTTTAATATCAAAGATGAGCAGTTCTAGTCCACTTTTTTGTGAAGTGGTAAATATATATGTGTTTCTGCCAAAATGTTCAGTGTAAGTGATGCTCACTAAATGTAATTAAGTAGCCGATTCGGTAGTAATACTTTAGATGTGTAAAAAGAATAACAACCTAAATATCCAGGAATATAATTAAATGAGTGTAGATAAACATGAGAACCTGCAGGATTTATGTGTATAATGCTGGAAAATGTATGTATTAGACCCTTTATTTGCAACATATGCTGCTTATTGTTACTGATTACATTACTAGACAATTTGCTAGAATAATTTAGCGAGTCAATCACTTAAAATTTAGTGAATATAGAATGGTGGTATACTGACCTGATACTGTTTTAGCTGGAGCCACATTTCCAAATATTCCTAATGTATATATAAATTAGTACTGAGTAAAGAGGGTTTTAAGCAGTTGGCAAGGCAAGTGAGAATATAGCGTAGCTCTATTGGGGCCTCATTCAAATGCGATTTGGCCAATTGAATAGGGCTCTATATAAGCACATAGCATATTATTTTTACAGAAGTTTTTAGTTAGTGAACTTCTATGCAAAAGCAAGGTCTTCACTAACTACAAACTTCTGTAAAAAAATATGCTATGTGCTTATATAGAGCCCTATTCAATTGGCCAAATCATATTTGAATGAGGCCCTTAGTGTACAAAGGAAGCTGGACCATTGGGATCTTGCTTGTTTCACTAGCGCAAATTGCTGTGTGCGCGTATCTATCGCACGCTCCACCAGCCGTGTGCACCCCTCAATCCTGGCCCTTCCTGCGACATCTAGTGTTTACAAATGTGTACTGCCCCAGTGTGCGCATGTGGCAACTGACTGTACACATGGATCATTACGGACTGTATGATAAGACATAGACTGAGTGCAGCACATCAATACTGGGATCACACTAGTAACAGCAGGCAGCTCCTTGTAGAACGGTGCTGGGCAGGGAGGTCAGGCTGCCCTGGAGAGCTTGTACCCTGCGCCTCCTCGCCCTCTGCCTGGCTGTCCTGCTCTGCCAGGGGCCACGACTTCCATCTCAACTCTCTCTAGAGTTGAGATGGAAGTTGTGGCCCCTGGCAGGGCTGCTGGTGAAGAGCAAGAGAGTAGAGGAGGTGCCCAGCAAGTGCCAGGTCATATATGTGCGCAGGAGCAGCAGCAGAGGGGGCATCAACGCAGGGCAAGGCAGCAACTCGGCTGTGAACAGGAGAGACCCCAGAAAGGTGAGTGACACATAGACATACACTAGGTGATAGCTCATTCTGTAGGGGTATGGGGCTCCATCTTTAAGTGCCTGGGGCTGGGTGATCCTTGTTTTGATACTTTAGCATAGTTTGCCACATAGGTGCAACTTGCTTTTTATGGTTCATCTAAAGTTTGTAGTGATCTGATCCTTGGCTATATATATTGGTATGATTCCTAATGCACAATCTGCCAACTGGAAATTACGAACTAAAGTTATGGGATTCAAAAGGAGCAAAATTTATAGCAGGGACTGTCAACACCAAGCCCCTGGCACATAAAGATGGAGCTATCACCTAGTGTATGTCTGGGAGATCATAATGGGGAAACGAGGGGAAGTATGGGGGGACCCATCGTATCGTCCTGCCAGGAGCTGCCTGCTGTTACTAGTTTGATCCCATCATGGATGTGCTGCACTCAGTCTATATGTTACCATTCATGTGTACAGTCAGGTGCCACATGCGCACACAGGGGCAGTACACATTTTTAAACACTAGATGTCGCAGGAAGGGCCGGGATTGAGGCACGCACAATGCTGGTGGCTTGTGCGCGCAATAGATGCACGCACACAGCCATTTGCGCTAGTGAAACACACAAGATCCGACCATTGTTTTAAACTCACTGCTAGGTAACTCTTTAGTAAATATAGCCCTAAAGGTCCACTGGACTTTGGTAAAAACTTCATGTTTGTGAAGTTTCTAAGAAAATAATAACATTAGCTGGTACGAAAGACAGGAAAATGAAAGCGATTCATATAATATCTTTTAATTAGATGACTCTGATTTTGTCATGGGTGAATTCATCTTAGATTGCTCGTCTGTCTGTATGGGGGGGTTATCCTGTGGAACCTTATTCTGCACTTGACTACTACTTTCAAGGGCCTATTTGAATTGAAAGTACAGAATCTTATCTGCATCCATATTTCCTCCCACTATGGCCCTCATTCAATTGCGATTTGGCCAATTCAATAGTGCTCTAAATAAGCAGATAACATATTTTTTTTAAATAAGTTTTTAGTTAGTGAAAACCTTGTTTGTGGATAGATGTTTACTAACTAAAAACTTCTTTAAAAAAATATGTGACGTGCTTATTTAGATCTCTATTCAGTTGTCCAAATTGCAGTTGAATGAGGGCCTATGTGTCTAATCCGTTTACATACAAAGACAAAATGTCTGTCATCATTAAATCAAAACTGAAAACAAAACATAAAGGTTGCATTTGTTTTATATAAACTGTGCAAACATTTTGTCAACTATTAAATCAAGTTCTTCAAAAGAGAATATTATACATTTTACACTGCAGTGGTCCTTAAAATTGGTATTTAAAAACAAATATACAGATTTTATACTATTGTGCCCCATATTGCCAGCAAACAGGCATAATTTATGATTCTGCAATCTACTATTTAGTGTTAGCATTCCAGTATATTTATTTGAATACATTCTCTGATGATATGTGTTATATAATGGCTATCATATAATTTATTACCTGTGTTTATGCACATTTCAATAATATGTTTACGATCTGATGAGAAAGCCAAGGGAAGTTACATTATGTAATGAGTCACCAACCCATGACTTAGTAACAGAGAACATTAAGGTATTTCCTTATTTGTGCTTGTGATAAACAGTAATGTATTCTCTTCAACAGCTGGGTAAGAAATTAAACTTTTCTCATAATCAGAGGAAATTTTCACTGCAAAATGTATAATATATTGCTGTTCATATATTTAGTCAGATTCCTGGGGCTATTTATATTCGTTTGATAGTGAATGTCAGCTTTCTGATGATATGCTTGTTATTTGGTTTACATATAATTAAAACATATACAATGTTATAAAGCTACAAAAAATAAATAAATAAATATACATTTATCTTCATTCTACATGCCTTGCAAAATCTCTATTGGCCAAATAGAGATAATTATATAATTATAAACAAATATATTACGATATAATGTTAGTGCCTACTGTCAAAAATGTGAAAGACTTAAAGATACATTCAGTTTCTATGTGCGCACTATTCTGTTCACAAATACACTACAAAAGAGACATCCCTCCACTTTCTGGACTCTAACAGAAGAAAAAACTATCTATGGCTGTTATCTAATTTTGAAGGTGCCCATTTTCAGTAATTGCTATTATTACTTCCTGTACTGTGTTAAGTCTAAAGCCATCCAACATCCAATTTGCACATGCAGACCTCAAGGAGTAAGCAGACCAATTATTTTCTGAGAGTCATAAAAAAAGGAATCCAAAGGGATGATATCTATGATCAAAATGTGTATTGGTTGTCCATAACAGCCTCCTTGGAAAATGGACTTGACAGAACACATTTCCATTTTCTGTGGTATTCCGTATTTTATTGAACTTCCTCTGTATCAAAATTAACATTTGAACATCATGTCATCTCTTAACTTAGAAAATACTTGCGAGCACATGATACTTCTTGATCATATAGTTGAAACATGAATAGGTGACTATAAATTTTAACTAATTCTCTTTTGTACATACAAAGCACATGTGTCACCACTGAGTTTACCCTTGTTCACTGGTCTCCATGACAAATAACACATTTACTATGCAATTGCCATCACATATATAGTTCTCAGCAATACGGGTTGTTGCTAACGCTTGCAGGCCCGAGTAGCGACTCCGCCGCAACTGCAAGGTCCGCAGAGCACAGCGGAAAACATTAAAAAAACACAAAATACACACAAAAATAAAATAAAAACCTTACTCACAGCAAGGGGGGACACCCAGGACCTCTGAAAGACAGGTTACAACTCGATTTAAGTCCAATTTACAAAGTTTAGACACTCAAAAATCCCCTAAGCGTGGGGAAAAATGGCCTCCCAAAAAAACTAAAACAAGGCTACACGACCCCTAAAGCCGCAAAACACCGCCAAGCACATACGACTTTTACAAAAACCCATATGACCTACAACATATACCATTAGCAAGGACGCTAAATCATCCACACCCGTGTACACGTACACATTCCCCGCCATTTTACAACACTAACTTACACCTCAGCTCAACAACACTGCAAATCTACATTGTATGCTGCAGGAACATCAAAATAGATTGTTAGCTCTTCAGCCCATTCCTTGCTGCATATATTAATTACAAATAGGTAAAGTATATTAATTTATGATTTCATTAATTAATTAATTACCATCAAAAAATATACACAAAACAAAACAAAAAAAACACAGTATCGCAAAAAACCACAAAGACCTTCACAGCGCGCCTCACAAGGAGCGCCAACGGTGCTCATAGGACACAAAGTACACCAGGGGAGAGACTTGCAATAAGTTCCAAAAGGAGATCAGTGCAGACCTTACAATAAGCGCAAAAGCGCCTATGATAACAAAAAATACACCAACCCAGAGGCTTGCAATGAGCGCCGAAGGATCTCAGACCACCAAAACACTTACTCTCTCTGCCAAACAGCGTTACCTGCCTTACAATTTTATTGCCGTAATTTTTTGATGGGCAAGTCGCTAGTACTATAATATTAGTATTTTACCATGGTCTGTAAATACATGTTTTTATCAATAGGCTTGAAAATATTTTCTGTCTACAAATATAATAGTAGGGTTAATCATATTCATGCATATCCTCTCTCTATATATATTTTACTTAAAGTTCTAATCTTTACAGAACTTAATGGCACTCGCCATTATTATATGTTAAAGGGACTTGGAAGGTTTATGTATTTTACTAGGAATATAATATACATGTGAATATATTTACTTTTATGTACTCTGTATTATTTATTAAAATTGCCGTTCTGATCTGTTTGTTTATGCTTACAATACAATACAAAAAATTACAATTTGTAACTGTTTGAGTCTGGCATCTGTGATGCATGCAGCTCATGAATACACAGACTGCGAAGAGTGTTTCAAATTGGCCTGTCAGAGATCTACCTCAAATAGCATGTTGCATAATGTTGCCACTGATTGGTTACAATAAGACACTGTGCACCCTGTACTTAAAAGTACACTGTCTTTATGAGCTGCAGAGGGGAGAAGTCAAGTAGAAACTATGTGTAAGGTGTTAGGCAGAAATACAGCTTTTAAGCACTTCTCAATAAAATAAAGTACACAAAAGTATAGAGATACATAGGCCTATTATATTCCTAGTGAAATCCAGAAGCATTCCATGTCCTTTTTAATTATTGTACAACATACTTAATGCTCCTTAATTTCTCATGTTGCCAAATTGACAAAGAATTGGTTAAAGATAAGAATGGTGATATTGTTAATCACTCATAATATAAAGGGAACATTCAGATAAATGTGTCCAATCCCATGATCTTTTTTCTGTTGTTCAATTCACATATCAATGTGCATGGCAGTCATGGCATATACCCAACATTGTAGATAAAAATATGTTCTAGAAGTATTTTATGATTCACAGCAAATGTTGTAGCCAAAGTCACTTTAAAGTCATATGAAAATGGTTATCTTGTTTTTATAGACAGCCAACATATACTATAACACTGTACAATATAAAACATGGAGTCATTTTCTATTAAGAGGTCTATGTAATGATGCAAATAAAATGTAAAATAAGGATTGGAATTGCTAGAGTTTTTGGTGTGGAAATGTATTTTAATCTAATTTTAATGGATATGGAGCAGTATGTGAATTGAAAAAATAGGGCAACAGATATGTCTGGTAGTAGCATTCAGGAAAAGTTGAAATGAGTGATGATTGGAAGACTATGAGTGACTTGTAGTAGATACAATGGGATATCCTGAGTATCAATTTTCTCTTTGTTCCATGTATGACCATTTTTTTCTTTGGTTGAATTTCGAAGATGCTTTTGGTTATTGCGATGTTTAACTTCAGCAGCAAAAAATGATAGACCTATCTGAAAGGAGAAGGTTACTTTAATAATGAAGGGAAGATGTTTGTGTTGGGTGGAGTACATTAAATTCCCAAGTGATGTGTAGATTGAAAGCAATACCAGAACGAAACTAAGCTTTGATAGATCATCAAACAGCAAGCAAAGTGGAAGTAGGAAAATACACACATGTGGAGAATTACATAGGCAGAATTTAAATGAGAAGAGCATTGCATCACTAATTGCAAAGGAATGGAGAGTTGGTTGGACGTGAGAAACATCAGACAGATCCAAGTGAATTTGTTTGTAGAAGTGGCCTTCAGACTTGCTTGTGTATAGGTTGTTCGTCACATTAGTGCTAAGTGGAGTGTTGAAAAGAAAAGCCGGAGGACACAGAGTTGAGTAAATATTTTGAAGAGTTTCAGCTAAGCAGTTGCAAAACTAGTAATTCAAGTTGTCTCAAAAGTTAAGGTTTTTTGAACAACATTGAACGTACTTGTGCAAGAGTGATAGAATGTATATGAAGCAAGATCTTGGACAGTAAAACAGGTTCTATTACATTTTTTTTTATGGTTATTCCTCCTCAAGATGCATGTCTTATTTTGTCAACACTGTAAATGTTTAAATGTATTAACTTTATTAATTGCTTTTTAATCAATATATGCATGTACTATTTTCTTTTGAAACATGAGTAATAAAAAGATAACAATTTAGGAAGTATATTGTGGTAAAAATCCATGTGCATGTTTTCAAACTATTTATATATTTATTTATTACTCTTTTTATTGTTTATATATGTTAACATTTCTTTGCTATAACTTTTTCTGTTTTCGTCTTCTGTCATGAATTTTTCCACTCTTCTGTCCCCACTAGTGGGCATTTCTCTATGGTTACATTTTTGGTTTATAGTGCAGGTACAGCATTCTATACACAGCATATGATTTTAACACATTTTATTGTTGAATTAAATAACATCAGTAGCGATTAACACTGGGTTTAAAGCCTGTACAGTTGTTTCTAGTTTAGTGTTCTTATAAAGGGCTTTCTAAAGAATATTTAAGTAGGACATGATTAAAAAAAAACTTTCTTAAACCTTTACTGTCCTTTTAAACAATGAATTACTATTTTTAATCATGCCACAGGCGGTATAAGCTCCTTATCTCTCCACCTCCTAAAGGATGGATTGTCTCTGGGGATAAAGCTCTCCAAACAAGCATTTCATACTACTTTTATGATAGTGGGAAGTGACAAGAAAATGTATTTGTTTATATTGCTAGCAGCTCATGGTAAACTGCCTGCTACTAATGTGTTATTTAATGTGGTCTCAAAAGGTTTTTAATGTGGTACTTCACTTTGGGTGGCTCCCACTCCAGAGACAACCCATCATTCAGAGTGAGGAGACATCTGGGTATAAGCTTAATAAAAGTTTTTCTTATCAAACCCTACCACATTCTTTAGAGAGTCCTAATTAAGACCACTAAAGTGATTATTTATTTTCTATATGGTCTTTAAAACATGATTTTAAAGCAGCACCCAATCCAGAGCAAGCCAAACAACTTTCCGTGACCCTATGGACAACAGCATATCAGGCACAATCGCTATGTCTGGTCATGCTTATCCATATGGTTTTCTTGGCAAAGATACCGGAGTGGGTTGCCAGTTCCTTCTCCAGTGGACAGTGATTTGTCTGACCTCTCTGCTATGACCTACCCATCTTACCCTACATGGTATAGTTCACAGCTTCATTGAAATACACAAACCCCTTAACTACGACAAGGTAGCGACCCAGAAGGAGAGTCTTCATTTAGTTCTTGTAATTTCAGGTATTTTAAAAAGCTAGATAAATTTGTTAAATTTTTATATTTTTATAGTTCGATAGTTTATAAAAAAAATCTTTAAAATGTGTTAACATTTTATTGGTTCCATTAGAGCTATTTTGCTATTTAAATCATTGTGGTTGAGTTATAGAACTAATGTTTCCACCTTTAGCTGACTATTTTATCTTAATGAAAAAAAATGCTGAGCAACCTAAATTAAAAAATGATCAGACTATTTTTAGTCCAGCACACTGGTAGAACTGGTCACACCCCATGATAGATACAGGTAAGAGGAGATAAGCAAATCTGCTTGGGGAGAAATCAGGCAGTTTTGAAAAACGACACTTGAAAATATGCAACATGTTTAGAATGTAAAATAAAAATAACAACTTTATTTTATTACATATTCTATTGCTGCTGTGGAATCTGCCATGTTGCTTTCAGCAGATCACTTCCTGAGGTGAGTGTAAACTGTGAATGTACAGGATGTTTATGTTTGCACAATGGTTATATGGCAGTAACAACTGCCAGTGATCTCAGCAGGAGTACAGGGAAACTAGTTTACAAGGACACATCCACTTCCAGAAATTAACAACAGTTGCAGGCTGGATCACAATATTAATACCTGCAGCAAATAATAATTGCATCAAAACGTTAAGGTTATGTTACATTTTTTAATTTCTAGTAACATTTGGACCCCAAGTAAGATTTTTCATCAGTCTCCTTTTGTCCTCAAGACCAGGCCTGTGTGTTCTCTCAAAAGAGGAGACAGCCTGGTGAATGGTACTTCTCCTGGTCTGAAGCTAAAGCTGTCCATCGATGATGGTCAATGTGACAGGCATCAAGAGACAGTTTCAACGAGTCCTTGTACCTCTTCTTCAGTCCTCCTCCTATGTCATGATTCCCAGTGGTGAGCTTACCATATAACACAATCTTTGGAAGTCAATCACTCTCCATCCTAGAGATGTGTCCTGCCCAGCGCAACTGTGTCTTCAACAGCATGGCCTCAATATCGATGACTCCTGCCTGTCCTAGGACTTCAGTGTTGGGTATGTGGTCATTTGTGAGGATGGTGTGGAGGCAGCGTTGATGAAAGCGCTAAAGAAGTCATAGATAATGGTGGTAGGTAACCCATGACTCAGAGCCATACAGTAGGGTTGTCAACGCAACAGCTCTGTACACCTTGACTTGGTGCATTTAATCAGATGTTTGTTGTTCCAAACCCTTTTATATAACCTTTCAAATGCACCATTCGCCGTTGCCAGTCTGCTATCAATTGCCTTGTCAATCATAGCATCCGAGGCAGGTGCAAGGACACAGCCCTGCTTCACGCCATTATTTATTGGGAACGGCCGGACTTGGCCACGCTGTAGCTGGAAAGTAGGACATGACTGAACAACAAATGAAGAATAGCTTAATGTACTAAACAAGAACATTGCAATAGAAAGTCCAATATATTATATTATCTTTGAAAAATGGAAAACCACTAAGGATCAATTAGTTTCATTAGCCTACAGACTATTTAAAACCTACTCTCCATAATTCTGAAGTATCTTATTGTATCTGTTCATCCAGTCATAGCCAATGGAAACACATGTAAATTTGCTTACGGTGGCTACAATGTGCTTTCAAAATGTTAACTATTTTTAAAGTACAGTATTTATAGAGCAGCAGAATTTGAAGATGGCCCATTTCCAAGCCAAATTAGGAATTAAGGTTGTTAATTGCAGTATGACTATATGCACTTTTGAATAGCTTAAACTTCATAATATATTTTGCAATTATTTAAATCATTCTTTATTGCAGTTATCCTTTTACTTCACTGTGCCTGCTTCTGACTCCTGTCTCAGCTGGGTCTGTCGTTCCAAACTAATAAGCATTCCATTGCATCTAATGAATGCACTAGCACATTCCTATTATACAGTTACAAGCTTCGTGTGTATCCAAAGTCTCCTCAGAATTTTAGGACATAGAGTCCTGAAAACTAAAATAGTGGATATTACAACAGTATATTTGTATGTTAAAATGCGAAAATTAGAGGCTGTATTAATGTTTATTAACATTCTGAAAACATGTCTAGTCCTTCGAAAGGGGCTATTTTTCATTTTTTTACCACAGTGGTCCTTTAAGAATGGGTTTGGTTTCTTAGTAGTGTCCTTAGAAGGGTTTTTCTAGAAGGGGTTTGATATCTTAGAATCCGATTCAATTTGAAGCCTGCATCTCACGGTATACAGGCCATATGTCTGCGGGCTTGAACTCTGCTACAATTCCGGTGCAATTCAATTGAACAAGCCCGCAAGTTTGATTGGCGAAAGCCGAAACCGTAAACCATGCACTCGTTTGTAGCATTTCAGGGCAGAAACATGATCAATTAAGCAATAGAAAATGATACCGTCATTATTAGGTCAGTAAAACATGGAGGTTACATGTCAATGAATTTGCTTTAGGGGTTTGATATGCGATCGGACTTGCAAAACCGCAAAATGCAAAATAAGAAAAATGAATGCTAATACTGTTCTAGTCCATGTGGGTGACCTGATATGTATTAACTCATTGATTCCCAAGATCGATATAACCCTGAAATGCAACATTGAGATTGTTGTGTAATTAATTCCAATGTCTTTCATCACTTTTCCCTCCATTTACAGTGCTACGGACAGGGGTTAAATCCCCTTGCAAGTCATATCTGGTACTCGTAGGATTTTCTCCTACATATGCCGTTTACGGGTTTGAAAACATTTGCGGGCTTGGGGAAATATAGCAATTGAATTGGTGATTTTAGCACTCGGAACTCTTTGCGGACATGAAAGATCAAAGGCTTTGATGGGCTATAAGTTCAGTAAGGATTTCACGTCCATAACCCGTAACCCGTTTGTAGCCAGCAAAAATACACCAATTGAATAGCAAAGTAACTTACGCCCTCCATCCATGTTGTGGAGGTTGTGAGGAAAGAGAGGGGTATCTTAGTCCCAGAGGACCCTGAATAAATTTTTCTTAATTTTCCTTGAAGGAAATCTGATTGGGATACAAATATCCTCCAAATTATATGTGGTTTCTATAATGTAGGGTATGTATATAATTATATGTTAGCATAAGCTTGCCTCTCCTGTTAGTGAGATTGTATGAGTGGTTTGACTATTTACCTTTACATAACTGTTGTCTTACTGCGGATTAAGTAAAAATATACCGGTTTGTCGAGTATGTACTAAACTAACAATATTAGCAGTTGTGTAAGTCATGCACATAAACAATTTTTTGGGAAGATCTGATTTTTTGTTTGAGTACAGTAATCCATTTTGTGTTTGTTGCATTACATCCTGAGAGCTGGGTGATAAGGGTGTGTCTTTGTAGTAACTTATTTAATTTTATGTTGCTTTTAATATATTGATATACCCTGAATATTACAAATGTGTTTACGATTATAATTTGATTAAAGCGGATTATATTGTAAGTAAAATTCTATATAGGCACCCGTAGTGCAGCCCACTTTTCTATGTACCTCTATACTTTTTAAGATGACAATGAGTTAATATACAATAGATACTTGCTACTAACTAAGATATTTGTGCAAGAGTTTAATGATTCATGGTCTACACTGCAAATATCTATGTATAAAAGATCCTTTAAGTCACTAAATAAATCAGAGATTCTTTAAAAGGCATTGGTGTGAACATTGTCTTACTGTAAATCTCTCCTTGCTATCAGAGTTATGTTTTTGATATCAAGTATAACCCTGATTAATGTTTTTGTCTCACACTGTTTTTTTACCTAACAGAACTTGATGGCCTAAAATATTTTTCAACTTCTGTTACTATGTTACTATCCGGGCCACTGACATATGGGGGTAAATGGGGCACTAGCATATGGGGGAAGCCCATGAGGAGTGCCCTGTGCCACAGCAATAGGACATATGTTATTTGAAAACTCATGTTGCTTGGGGCTAGGAAAGAGCACAGTGCAATATCCTGTGCCTTGCAGGAACAAATAAGATGAAGTAGTGAAGCTCTGTTCCCAGGAGCTGCTGAGCACAAGTGATCAAGTTGCCGCTGGCTTCCTTTTTTCTACAGCATTGCCAAGTCAGGTGCAATATATACAGTCAATGACACCACGCCTTCCTCTTACTCCACAGGTAAGCCTAAATCACTGTTCTCCCAATTCAGTCTTCTCTTTCAGTGTAATCAGTGGCTGGGTTTATAATTTTGGGTACAACAGTTGTTTATATATCCAATCTCCTACTGTTCTGTTTATATCCTAGTGGGCCAAGGAAGGTCCCAATAATAACAATTATTTGTACAGAGCATGCTGCCTCTTGTGAGTCTATCTTACCCCCAGGAGACACTAAGTAGTACATTAATAGCTGTTAATCTAACCTACTCCGCAGCTCAACAGAAGCATTGGTATGAGCTTGGTAGGAAAAAATAGTGATAAACAGCAAAGAGACATAGTATATCTTGACCTGGAAATGTTGCATGAGCAGATAAATCTAGAGGAGACAGAAAGGGCAAACAATAGCATGAGATTGGCACAGAGAATACAACTGGCATGAGAAGGCCAGTGGAGTGGATGGTGGTATGGGAGGTGCACTGGAGCAGAAAGATTTGACACAAAGGGATGAGATGCTATGGAAAAAGTAGATGAGAGAGATGACATAGGAAGGATAAAAAGGCCAGAGAACAACATGGGAGACAGAAGGTGGCATAGGAAGCACTTAGAGGTCACAGACATTGGAGTAGCACAGTGGACAAAAACATTTCCAATGGATGACACAGTGATGAAGACGTGACATGGGAGAAACACATGAATCAGAGTTGCATAGGACACCGCTAGAAAGACGGTGGCATGAGTTGAACACACAGGAAAGGAGGAGAGAGATAAAGGGTAGCATAGAAGACATGCAGAGACATATAATTACATGAGAAGGACAGACAAGGCATTGAAATACCACAGAGAATGGAAGCAGGTATGGAAGAGGCATAAGAGGCAGACAGTGATATGGTAAAGACAGAGAGAGAGAGAATAACATGGGCCCTCCGGGCAGATTAATTTGCTTTTTTAATATTTAATTCACAGACAAATGATTTCACTGTAATTTATTTCAGATTTCGGGTACTTCACAAAAAGATGATTATGGAGTTGTAATAACAGCACAGAGATAGAGAGGCACTGAGGAAGACAGCAATAGTCTGTGTATCCAGAGGTATGAAATAATTGTACAGTGCAATTTTTTGATGTGGAATGTAGCTTAGACTACTGTTAAATGAAATCTAAATTGTTACAGAAATGTATTTATTTTTGTCAGGCAATATATTTTCACAGTGGTATCCGTGCTATAGACTTTGTACAATTGGGTGAAATATCTCTTTAGAGCATTATCTGCAATAGAGTTTCTTGGGCATTATAAGCCATTAAATTAGAGGAGCTGAACACATACAAATAGATTTAAGAATGAATAATCCGATCTAGTGTGCCCATATTATCTATCTTAAATGTGGTTTTATTGTTACTCAGTGATCTCCCCAGGCATGCTTGAATCCCTTTGCTGTGTTAGCTCATGTGTTCACTATCCTTTCGATAAATTTATACTTTTATATATTAAACCTGAATCTATAATTCCTTCAATGTCAGTCCAAGATTTCTTCCTCTTTCCTCATTAAGCTTTCTAAATTACATGGCAAGATTACTGACTGGGTATAAAATATGTTTCTGCCTCATTGCCTGCACCGACCACTATATTATCCAAAAATTGATTTTCTTACTAATCAGTTACTAAATATAGAAATTAAGCTATGTTGTTTAACCAATACAGTGGGCATTTAAGTCTAGTCTAATATGTCTTCTAGTAATTATATCCCAGCTGATACAGTGTAGATGCCAAAGGTTGGGGTCTATGGTTAGCTGTTTTAACCCACTTTAGATATGAAGGATATATTGTAAAGAGTATTCCTCTGAGGGAATAAGGGAATTGATACTAGGAATCAGATGGTTGTGATGAGACCAAAAGGTTCATGACCAGTCGCTCCTTGTAGTAATTCCTATTGGATTAATTCTTCATAATAGGAATGGAGGAGCTTTGAATGGTCCTAATAAATAGTTGTTTCGTACCTCTGCTTTTCCATTTGCTTGACTTTTTCCACTACCTCAGGCTCCTTCGTAGCTGTTAGTAGATTATCGCTAGAAAGGGAAACCTGAGGCAATGTTGCATCCCCAGTGTGGAACCCTTGGGAAAACTCAGAAATTGGACAAGATCCTGGGATGGATGATTTGAAAGCTATTAATAAAGGCTTGGGAGATTAATGGTGGTAAGTCACTTTAATTAGCCATTAGTGGGGCATAAGGTCCTAGCATGGGCCTTGTGACGAAAGGCACATACGTACAAATGACATAAATTCAGTAAAATTATTACAGATAGGGGATGCCCCAAGATAATGCACTTGCCTGACAAGGCGATCCTTCAGTAGGCGAGCCTTAGGAGCAGCATCAATTAATGATATGGTAGGTGTTAGGACTGGACTGATGAGTTGGTGGAATAACGTTAGGGCAGAAATTGGAGGTATGGAGTAGAGTGAGACTATATGTGCTGAAAGAGGAACCTGTTGCCATGGTAATGGGTGACACTTGAAATAAGGAACGAGAATAAGGAGAACCAGGCATGATGGAGGAGAGGAATGAGGAAAAGAAAAACAGAAATACCAATGCCACCAAAAGGCAAAATTGAGAGACAGGTCAGAGAAAGGTAAGCAGGAAACTGAGTGACAGGGAGTCGGGTGCAGGAGGAAAGGAAAAAATTGTCTTGAAAGAAAATGCATTTACAGTTTTCTTTTGGCAACCCTGGGACCAAAGCAGGTGGCATGCATTGAAGGGAACCATAGCTAAGGACAGTAGATCACAGACTGAGTTGTTTTCCCAATGCAAGGATTTGCACTGAAATGTGTGAGTTGATTGAAATAAGTTTCCTTTTTGTTTTGTTTGTTTTAAATGCACTGGATCAAGTTCATTTGATGAAAAAACAAAATAATATATTCAAAATTTGAAAAAGTATGTCACATAGTTACATAGTTACATAGGGCCTCATTCAAATGTGATTTGGCCAATTGAATAGGGCTCTATATAAGCACACAGCATATTTGTTTACAGACGTTTTTAGTTAGTAAACATCTATCCAAAAGCAAGGTTTTCACTAACTAAAAACTTCTTTAAAAAATATATGCTATGTGCTTATTTAGAGCCCTATTCAATTGGCCAAATCGCAATTAAATGAGGCCCATAGTATTTAAGGTTGAAAAAAGACTTTCAGTCCATCAAGTTCAACCTTTTAAGATCTCCTCTGATCTGGAATATGTGGATTAACTATTAATTCATCAGTTGTTAATTAATTATTAATCAATTATTTAATGTTTTTTTTATTTTTTTTTATTATTAATTAGTCCAAAAAAAGGCAAATAGAAAAAAAAAAAACACAAGCGAGACTTAGCCAATTGTCTCAAAGGGAAATGTAAAAAAATTGGATCAATACTGTCTCTCTAATTATCCATGATAACCCTGAATTCCCTTTTTAATTAGAAATAAATCTAGTCCCCTTTTAAAGTTATCTATCGAATCCGCTGTCACCACCTCCTCTGGTAGAGAATTCCACAGATTAACCACCCTTACTCTGAAGAACCCTTTTCTTTCTTTGAGGTGGAATCTTTTTACTTCTAACCTCAAGGAATGTCCTCTTGTCAGTTGAAAACCTCTTGGCACAAAAAGCTTCCCTGACAAATCTTTATACTGACCCTGGATGTATTTAAATAAGGTAATCATATCTCCTCTTAGACGCCTTTTTTCAAGAGAAAATAAGTTTAATTTGGTTAGTCTTTCTTCCTAACTTAGCCCCTCCATTCCCCTTATTAGTTTTGTTGCCCTTCTCTGTACCTTTTCCAGCTCTAAAATGTCCTTTTTATGAAGTGGTGCCCAAAATTGTACTCCATATTCCAAATGAGGGCGTATTAGAGATTTGTATAGTGGCAGAATTATATTTGCTTCCCTGGCTTCTATACCCTTCTTAATACATGCTAATATTTTATTTGCCTTTGCAGCTGCTGCTTGGCTTTGAGCACTGTTACCTAGGTGGTTGTCCACAAGCACTCCCAAATCTTTTTCAATATCTGATACACCTAGATTTGCTCCATTAAGATTATAAATTGCATGGCTATTTTTCCTTCCCAGATGCATAACCTTACATTTATTCGTATTAAATCTCATCTGCCATTTAGATGCCCATTCCTCAATTTTATGTAAATCCCCTTGGAGGGAAAGCACATCATTATCTGATTTAATTATCTTGCACAATTTTGTGTCAGCAGCGAAAATGGAGACCCACACTCCAATCCTACCTCTAAGTCATTAATAAATATGTTAAAAAGGAGAGGACCTAATACTGAACCCTGAGGAACCCCACTTACCACATTAGTCCAATCGGAGTATGTTCCATTTACAACAACCCTTTGCTTCCTGTCTTTTAGCCAGCTCTCAATCCATGAGCAGATATTTACTGCAATTCCTGTATCCCTTAGTTTGCCCAATAGTCTCCCATGTGGCACTGTATCAAAAGCCTTTGCAAAATCCAATATTGTGGTTGATATGATATTTTTTCTTCTATAGTTATTCACATACCTGATTTATTTGGATATGACACAATTTATTCACATTGAACATTAATGTGTGAGAATATTGCACTACTGCATTGTGAGAATATTGCACTACTGCATTTGATATTGTCTAACTGGGATAATATAACTAATCTATTATTTATATAGTGCATTACCACTATCGATGCAACACATTTTTTTCACTAATAGAGATGAAGTGGCTTTGTCTCTTTTTATTTCGTCAAGAGTGGTGCAAGAGTGGTCAAGAGTAGTGAAAGAGTGGTCAGGAGTAGTGTAAAAGTAGCGTAAGAGTGGTGTAAGAGACACAAATAAAAAAGGCAGAACTTTTTAATTAGGCACCCTGTCACCTAGTGCTAAACAGGTTTATATTTTGGTTTTATTTTGTCTTTTCTCCATTGCACTTGCTGACAGGTAGAATGTAATAGAAACATATGCCTCCAATTTAGAAGGTTGCAGAGTTAAAATAGTAACTATTGAGATTTTAAAATAGAAAAACACAAATCATGTAAATCTTTCTATGCATAGAGCTGACCAACAGAGACTTTTAGCTGTGTCTGATCATTTGAACATATTTAAAATCATACCAGTTGGTTGTCAAGGCTGATTGACAAAATGTAATTGATTTACATGATCTTAAACTTGTTTTGACTCAGACACACTTGCTCAGCGTACAGAATACCCACTGGCAATTACATATGATCTAAAGCTCATTCACCATTTTTTCACTATGGTGGTATTTAAAACTCATAGACACCTCAGTTGTAACCCAGTAATATAATGAAGGATGAAATTAAGTACATCTGTAGGCTATATTTTATTAGAAGGCTAAAAAATCTGCTTAAACAGACAACCTAACAAAGTACCTTGCTAATTCATGCTAGAAAGATTTCTATTACTGCAATATTATCCAACATTATGAAATATATGTTTTACATTATTATGAACAATTTTATAATTATTTCCCTACTTAAAGGACCACTGTATTCTGTGAACACTTCACATATATGAATTTTGTAACAAAATAGAAACAGTATCAGCTAGGCAAGTAATGAGCATAAAATATTTTTTTAGAGAAAATATTAATTTCTAATGACACTGTTAGACTCTGGGGAAAGATGAGTAAGGGAGAGGAATTTGCTATAATCTTAGATCGTATAGCATTTAACACTTTCCCCCATCTTCTGCATATTCTTGGAAACAGGCAGTTTATATTCAATATACAGCATATGAACCATTGCCACACTTATACACAGTTAGGCCCTCATTCAATTGCGATTTGGCCAATTGAATAGGGCTCTAAATAAGCACATAGCATATATTTTTTAAAGAAGTTTTTAGTTAGTGAAAATCTTGCTTTTGCATAGATGCTTACTAACTAAAAACTTATTTAAAAAAAATATGTTATGTGCTTATTTAGAGACCTATTCAATTGGCCAAATTGCAATTGAATGAGGGCCTTGGTAAACTAATCAGTACAATGTGTTTTATTGGACTCCTATTAATGAGTGATTTCACAATAGCAATTACGGTATGTATTGCCTGTAATTATTATGTGTTATTATGTAAACTGGTCTTACATCACACTTAGCATCAAAGTACTATTTAAAATATGTATGAAACATGCATTTTATATCATTTGGAAAGTATTGGGTAGCCAATTAAATGTCAGTGTTATATCTAATACTGTTCACAGGCATCTGTGTCTGAAATCATGCAAAATGGAAAGATGAGCTGGAAATAGGAATACTTAAGGGCAGAGCAATAGTATGTGCATATAACGAAACGACTACAATTATAAATACATTTAATTAAGGGTTATAGCTACAGTTATTTATCTGACCCACTTGATCTAATGTAGTCAACACATGGGTGGAGGTACTGTATGTACACATGCACACATTACTTGATTTTTAATTGACTGCTTTGCATATATTCACTACACTGGACTTTGTATCTGTATTACTATTATTATTAATAGGCCACTGAAATAAGAAAAGTTAAATATCCTGGGATGTGTATTGAGGTTCAGTTTTTGTAGGCAGAAAATTGTGGGTTCAGGATTGGCACAGTGACATCAGTTAGCTCACCACTTCCGATATATAACCCAGGAACAGTTCTTCAAGAACAGCAGCTTTATTTAATTGTTGCATTAATATTTTTAGCTTACTTTCCATTGAGGCATTTCATTTTAACAATTTCTTTATGTAGATATGAAATTTTAAAAGGATACCTCTAATCTTTTAAATTGGTTGTAAGGGTTATACCTTCTCAAGTGGTGGTTTTCAATTGCTGATGTGGTGACGGGTGGGCATAACTAAGCCCTTATCTGCTGGTTTATGGGAGAAAAAGGGTGATGAATGTGTCTATAAATAGGGGTGATGAATGGAGAAGATCAGGTAAGAGTTAGATGGACAAAAAGAAGGATGATGACTAGGCGAGAAAAAATAATGAAAATCTCAGACAAGCCCCTTAACAGGTCACTGCCATTAGTATACTCGGATGCATTGTCTCCATGATATGTCAGGGCAAAAATTCAGATAGACTATTGAAAAACTGCAGTTAAAATTTACTGTATATGAGCAATCACCATTCCACACATATTGTGTGTTTGTGTCGTTCAGTTGTGTTTGACTCTCTGTGACCTCATGGACCTCAACAGACCATGATATTCATGGCAGAGATACTGGCGTGGGTTGCCTGTTCCTTCTCCAATGTGCCACATTATACTGCGCCTGGTATTTTTAGGTGGTTTCCCATTCAAATACTGACCAGGCCCAACACTGCATGGCTTCAGGATGGTGAGACCTCTTGGTTCCTTGACTGAAATCAAACCCAGGTCACAGCGGTGAAAGCACCAAATCCTAACCACTGGATCACCAGTTTTAAGATTCACTATTCTTAAGTTCATACTAACACCACTACTCTAACTTGTGACATTACATGTAGTGCCACCTTACCAGTTAACTGTACTGGATATATTATTGTACAGTAGACTTTCAGTTAACCGGAACTCAAGCAACCAGAACTCTCAAGCAACCAGAAAAAAATTGAATACTGTACTTTAAATAAAAAAAATAATTTACAGGGCTAAACAAATGCCTGGAGCTAGGCTGTCATGCCACAAAATGCTTACAGGCACCTAGATCTCATTCACTGTACGTCTCTGCAATTCAATGTTACTTGGAAGCAGACAGGCATGAGTGACTGAGCCAGTGCAGTGTTGGGGTTACATTCCCCGGGGTCAGCACTGCACCCTCCAGCCAAAAGTACATGTGTGTAAGTGAGAAGTGAAAGCTGCTGCTGCTGCTAGAACAGCCATCACTGACAAATGTACTTAGCAGGGCATCTTTTGTGCAGCTAATCTAGGCCTCTTTTAATAGTCACTCAAGCAACCAGAAACTACATTTATCCGGCATCTACCAATCCCCATGGGTGCCAGATAACTGAGAGTCTACTGTATATTCATTGACACCAAGGGAATTTTCATTATGTGAAAGTTTCATAATTATTCATTAATTTAATTTAAAAAACATTTACACAAGTAATGTAGTTCACCCAATGTGAATTATTTTTTATTCTATTTTCTGAATTTAACATGACCCCTTTTTCTTGAGTAATGGAATAACACTGTAATTAGCAGTTTTTTCACAGGATTTTATTTTCTTTGTAATTTTTTAAAATAAATCTAACAATATATAAAAGCACATGCAGGATGAGAAAGCATGGGAACCAATTATATTTCTGCACAATTTGAACTTCATGTACACATGCACTTATTCAATCGCAATTTCTATGTAATGTTGATTTTATAATTTACACAATTAATAGTTTAACAAATAATTCCATTCCATTTATTATACTGTATTTTACCACTGGATTCCTTAACTGCAATGGCACGTAAGTTATTATAGATCAGCTGTTTCCAACACAATCCATCATGCTTGTTAGCACAGAGTTATGTTCAATAAAAATTTGAGTATGAACATGACATAGAAAAATTGATGTGGATTATATTGCAAGTGTATGTATATGTATGTATCTAGTCTAGGATGCTTTAATCAATTTGCTATCCCAAAGACATACATTAATCAAACCAATCATGGAGAATTGGTGTAATTAAACACAGTTAGGGGGAAGTAATAGCTTCATCCAGTGAGAAACTGGCTACACAGAAAGCACGTCTAATGTTATTAATTACAGAATAAACGGTAAAAACCCAGTTATGATACAAGATAATATTTTATTGTGCTCATCTATCAATAATTTCCTATTCCATGGCACACACATTCAGCATGGATTTTAGCTTAAAGGGCTACAGCAGTATTCAAGTAATATGTTTTATTTTGTTTATTGAGTAACTGGTAAACCAGTATTTCAAAAGAATAAACTCAATACAGCGTTTAAAACTTACATATAAACATAGCATCAACAAAGCTTCTTTCCACCCCATGTTAGGTGCCCAGCGGTGAAAAAGGATCAGTCCAATATGTTTTCTGACCGCTGGTGGCCTGCCTGCACTAGCCACTGCAGGAAAGTAGGCAGATAAATAGATGAATCGTGTTATCGGGACAATAGACAAAGCCCCTATCAGGACAGTCCCCCTGGACAGATATAGCTTTACCAGATAGGAGGTGGAGAGAAGCAGGTATACTGAAGACAAAAATACTAAACATCAAAGTTGAGTTTTATTTTTTTGAATACCAATTTCTAACCAATTATTTAATAAACAAATAAAACCCTATTGTGCGATCTTTTAATCTCTAATGCAATTCCAGATATATAACTGATGTTTGCTATGGCTCACTTCTGCATATTTAGTTTCTTCACCTTTTATTAGTTTATTACAAAGCAATTACAAAATTTCAACACAAAAGCTTGCACTTTCAATTAAACTATTAAATGCTAATCTTTTATTGGCAAAAATCATAGGCTAAAATGTATTTTTTAACAAGTGTATTTGTTATTCATTTCAATATTTATTTATTATTAATCCTGTTCTATATTATTCATGATTGCAGATTCAAGTAAATATGGTTGCCATGGCTTGTAGTTGAGAGTTTATTGATGTTTGTTTTAGTAATCTGGGCAAATTTGCTTAAAGGGACTCCACACTATAATTTTTTCTATCATGCATGTAACATAGCAGGTTAACATGTCTTAAACATAATGGACATTTTATATAAAAATTGAGTGGTCGATAGTGTCAACAATTTACATTAAATTTTAAATTAAATGATTGCTGTAAGCAGGGGGTGTTTGTTTTCTGTTCCTCGTTTCTTGATCTGTTACATGATACAGAATGGCAAGAATTAGTATATGTTCATAAACTTGTGATTTTTCCATTTGAATGCACAGCTAGTTAGGCAGCCACAAATTATGTTATTTATTGGAAGCACTAGATAACACAACCTCTCGAGATTGTTTCAGTTCACAGATCATATTTAGTAAGGCAAATAATTTGCTCTTCATCTATTTCTATGTTGCATTAATGTTAACTTAAAATAATTTATCTTCTATAGTGCTAAAAAGTAGGCATCTCTCTTCTGTTGCACCAAGCTGTCTACAGATCCACTTGTCTCATCTCTGTATTGCACTATACCTGTACTTGAATTTCTATTTATATATATATTTGTCCTTTGTAATTTACTAATTTTATCCACAGTACTCTATTCTACTTTGTAAATAGTGCTATGGAAAATGTTGGGACTTTTTAGATAAGCCGTAATAATAATAATGATATTCTTACAAAAAGTTAATGTGCAATGTATTTTTAATGCACAATAGCAAATTTAGGACTATGGTGACCATTCAAAGATTTTTTTGAAATAATTAAGAAAGTCAGATTTCACACTAATATAAAAAATAGTATTTGAAGGTTAAAGTAAACGATGAAAAAAAGCCAAAAAAAAGTCCTAATTTTCTAATGGCAGTGTATCCAATTAAAGAACTACCGTACATTAAAAAAAAAATATTTATGTTGGAACACTTTGACTAAGTTTGACTATGAGCATAATTAAGCAGAACAAAAAATCATAGAGCTAGTTTTTAATCAGGACATTTTTTGATACTTCTGCAGAACCCTGGAGGTATCCATGATACATTGGTTTAAGTTGTATGTGTGAGAGGGGCGTTTATATTTCTGGAGAGCTAGGATTGCATACAATGAGGCAAGGTAGCTGCTTCTGGGCCAGTTTGTGGGGCAGGAGTGTGGTGTCAATTTCAATATTATTCAGTTATCAAACAATAGCTCTGGACTTCTCTCTGCTCTCTCCTCCCACAATCCTCCATCCACTGATAACTACAAACACACACCCTCATGATTCAGCTCTGAGGAAGTGATATAACAAACACAAAATGAATTTCTACACTCATAAACAGTGTTCATAAATTCAGATATTCCCAAAACATTGGTACATACTTGACAAACTAGTATTTTGTTCTTGAATTGCAGTAGTCCTCTAATCCCTATTGTTTTCACTCATCCTTTGCCAAAGCTCTTCACAATGGACTGCGTATTCCAATGTAGGGTAGATGAAAACTTTTGCTACAATACATCTCTCCAGCCTTCTTTCCAATGCATCATTTTGTGCGTTGACATTAAGTAAGTATTTTGCTGATGACCAATTTAAAAATCAAAATAGAAACTTTGCAATGAGCTCCTTTTAGTCTTAGGGTTCTGGGAAGCCGCATATTCCCCAAGGCTTGATTGATAAAACGTGGCATTTATCCTATTCCTTGGATGATGTTCAGCAAACTTTATGGCTGAGGCAAACAGCTGGTAAAGTGGGTTCATGGAAAGGTGAAGGTAATATACACATAGAAATACAAGAGGATAATGATTTTAAAAGGGATAATAGTTGTAATAACACCATTAACCTTTTGCTTCAAATTATTGAATGTGTGGTCTTTTTTTCAGCAGACTAATGAAAGGTTCACACTAAGTATGATGCACATTAAAGTCACAATATGCAATTTCTGATGACTTTTTGTGGCTATAAATACAGCTATGCTATTTTTCCCTTTGGAAAGGAATCTGCTTTTGGTACATTTTACACTCCACTTAATGCTTTTGTGCTTTATTCAATTTTAAGAGCTACTAGGTGCAACTAACACACCTTTGGAATGACATTGTATATGTTTACAAACAAAATATAACTTCCTTTTATTATTTTGTAGAAGAATGTTATATTCACTATTTTTTTCTATTTTTTTAAGTGAAAATTGCTAATTAATTTTTACTTAAAAAAGAGAAATGTGCACAGTATTCAAACACTTGCAGTAAATCATTTTTTTTGTCTTTGTTGGAAAATGTACTTTATTGTTTTAAAAATGTTCATATATGTTATTATTTGATTTGTCTTTAATTTAAACAGTACAATTATTTTATGTGATACACTATGGACCCTATGCAAATAATGTGCTCTAAGTTAGGGAATTGCCATAAAAAGGCCACAGGAGCTTTTTACCCCTAATGTCTACACTAATGTAAATCTTTCTCTCCCCCAGATTAGAGCACTCAGTGCACAGCCATAAATCCTGCCTTAGACACAACAGATTTCTGTCTGGGAGTAGCCAAACCAAGTTTTACGGATGAGACAGAACCCTAGGAGCCAATAGGAAATGGAATGTCTTAAATCTTATAATGAGTGGGAAGTACAGAACAACTGCTGTAACAGCTCCTGCAAAGGAACAGATATAAATATTCATATTAAAAAGATGTGACAATTGTATTTAAAGCTTCAATAAATAAGGATGTGTTCATTTTGTGTTAAAATATGATATAGTTATAGACAATGTATCAGAGCATTTAGTCTTAGGCAACATGGTTTTGTGACATGTATTAACCCCTTAAGAACTGGGTTGTTTGTGACCTTGTATTTTGTATCATATAATGGGCTTAAAACCAACATATCATATTTTTTAATTACACACGTTTTTTATTGGATTGTTAAGTGTCAAATAATGTTGACATTTCATAATTTTGTAGCACATTTCCTGCTATACTGACACTTTAAATTCTTCTGGGGGACTCAGCCAAGGTTTTAAAATCAGTTGTAAAATCTTATTAGCATAGGGTTTGGGTGTCAAAGTCTAATGGAGTAACTCGTAATTTATTTACAGTACAAAACTCTGGAGATTTATGCCTTGCTTTTCAGCTGTGGCGTGAAGTTCACTGGTAGCAATGTTTTAGGGATGGGGGATTAACATAGGTGGGATTTACTCAGCAGTTAGGGCACTTATAAGTGTTTTTCAGGGATTAGCATAGGGCCTCAAGTGTGCTATGGTGGGTAGAAAAGTGACTGACAAACTCTCCAGAGTATACACAGTAAATACACAGTAAATAAATCATTCTGGGTACACCTACAGATCTCAAGCAGGACATAAGACCTCTGTTCTTTTCCAACAGAGCATCCGATGCCATTAAGGTTTCTGAATAGTGACATGCACATGAGGCTCAAAATGTACCAGCTTTTGTTTTAATCCAATTTAACATGGAATCCGTCCAGGCATATGTACAGTGGATATAAAAAGTCTACACACCCCTGTTAAAATGTCAGGTTTCTATGCTGTAAAAAATGAGACAAGATAAATCATTTCAGAACTTTTTCCACCTTTAATGTGACCTATACACTGTACAACTCAATTGAAAAACAAACTGAAATCTTTTAGGTGGAGTGAAGAAAAAAAAAAAAAGAAAAATAATGTGGTTGCATGTGTCTGCACACCCTCTTATAACTGGGGATGTAGCTGTGTTCAGAATTAAGCAATCGCATTCCAAATCGTGTTAAATAGTTGTTAGCATACACCTGCGATCATTTAAAGTGTCTCTGATTAACCCCAAATAAAGTTCAGCTGCTCTAGTTGGTCTTTTCTGAAATTTTCTTAGTCGCATCCCACAGCAAAAGTTATGGTCCACAGAGAGCTTCCAAAGCATCAGAGGGATCTCATTGTTAAAAGGTATCAGTCAGGAGAAGGGTACAAAAGAATTTCCAAGGCATTAGATATACCATGGAACACAGTGAAGACAGCCATCATCAAGTGGAGAAAATATGGCACAACAGTGACATTACCAAGAACTGGAGTTCCCTCCAAAATTGATGAAAAGACGAGAAGAAAACTGGTCTGGGAGGCTACTAGAGGCCTACAGCAACATTAAAGGAGCTGCAGGAATATCTGGCAAGTACTGGCTGTGTGGTACATGTGACAACAATCTCCCCTATTCTTCATATATCTGTCCTATGGGGTAGAGTGGCAAGACGTAAGCCTTTTCTTACAAAGAAAAACATCCAAGCCAGGCTACATTTTACAAAAACACATCTGAAGTCTCCCAAAAGCATGTGGGAAAAGGTGTTATGGTCTGATGAAACCAAGGTTGAACTTTTTGGCAATAATTCCAAAAGATATGTTTGGCGCAAAAACAACACTGCACATCACCAAAAGAACACCATACCCACAGTGAAGCATGGTGGTGGCAGCATCATGCGTTGGGGCTGTTTTTCTTCAGCTGGAACTGGGGCCTTATTTAAGATAGAGGGAATTATGAACAGTTCCAAATACCAGTCAATATTGGCACAAAACCTTCAGGCTTCTGCTAGAAATCTGAACATGAAGAGGAATTTCATCTTTCAGCATGACAACGACCCAAAGCATACATCCAAATCAACAAAGGAATGGCTTCACCAGAAGAAGATTAAAGTTTTGTAATGGCCCAGCCAGAGCCCAGACCTGAATCCGATTGAAAATCTGTGGGGTGATCTGAAGAGGGCTGTGCACAGGAGATGCCCTCGCAATCTGACCGATTTGGAGTGTTTTTGCAAAGAAGAGTGGGCAAATCTTGCCAAGTCAAAATGTGCCATGCTGATTTCAGTTTGTTTTTCAATTGAGTTGTACAGTTTATAGGTCACATTAAAGGTGGAAAAAGTTCTGAAATGATTTATCTTTGTCTAATTTTGTTACAGCACAGAAACCTTACATTTTAACAGGGGTGTGTAGACTTTTTATATCCACTGTACACTGCTGTCAGAGAGCCTTCTGGATATAGCTTTACATTTGGATACAGTTTCTCAATCTACCTCATAAACAGCTGGTTCATCCTTAAATGGGGCTCATCATTGTAATATTGGTTCTGGCAACTGTGAAATGAGGGAGAGTACTTACCAAAGGCTAAGTATATTGTAGTACAGTGGATGCTTTTTTCAGTGTGTGGTCTTAGTACTCCCACACTGATGGGCTTCAAATAAGGGTGAAACAACTGTCTGTGAGTGAGATTCTGGCACTGTTGCCCAATCTAAGGCTATGATTTGAAGCTGCCTGAGAACAGCGATCATACATTTAAAAGAAACCCACGTTAAGTGGGCTAGAGGCCCACTTGAGCCTCATTTGCAAGTCACTACCAGAGCTGAGATGCCCATAGGCTAACATTGCTTATGAGCCTCCACCACACATACGTATGTCTATATATAGTATGCAAAATGGTTAGCATTTTTGTTCTACCCTAGCACCCAGGTACAGTTAACCATTTTCCTGTATGTTATATTTGTTTTGTACAAATTCCTCAATGTATATTCCTCAGCTGGTATTGTAATTTGACCTACCTCTGGAAAGCCTGAGAGGCTGACCTCAGAGTGATGACAATTTCCCAGGGAATTCTTGTAGCTGGTTCTTTTGCCCATGGTTTATAGCATGTATTTCAGCAAAAAACTATTGACAGTGCAGTCAATCAGAGCGGAGCTCACCCTAAGACACTAAACACTAACTGTAAGGAACATTATGTAAATAAAACAAGCATCTAGCTGTGTTTGAAAGCTTTTTCTTATGCTGGAAAATTTGTAACCCCCCCCCCCCCCTCCTAATATCAGCCCACAAGCAGCTTCCTGCTCTGTCTAATAGTAAATCTGGCCCTGGTCAAGACCCAGAATCATTAGTGGCAGGTAATTTGTGGTAGTTCTCTTCACTGAGTAAATCTGTAGGAAAACAAGTCTCCTGGCTTGCTTGAGACATGTAACTTTACTCAGAATATTTTTCATTAACGTTTTATGTGGTGCCTTATTGTACACAATTTGAGGTAGCTACAGTTTCACCTAAAATATAGGCAACCAATATGAAAGTTTGTCAATACCCTGATCATGGGAGCACATGGTTGGGAGGGAGCAGTGTAAAATAGTGGTACATGGTGTCAATCGATAAGAAGCTTTGTAATCAAAAAGAAGATATGTTAAATTGATGTGGGAACGATTGGGTTTGTGTTTGGATTGGGCATATGATATGTTAAATATACACGTTTTAGACTGTATTTAAGAAATTTAACACGGGAGAGCATATGAATAGTTGTTTAAGAGTTAGATTGAGATGTGAGTGCTGTTTTGCATATAAGAATGGATGGGTATTCTGAGACATGAGATGACATTCAGGTCATTGGAAGAGTGCAGAGTTTGTGTGGGAGAAAGAAGTATTTGAAGATAAGGGCATAATTATATGATTAAGAATCAACACTGAGGAGTGGCGGAAATATCGGTGGTGCATTGCACTGGGGCCAACTCCACTTTGGGGGGCACGTTGCTGTGCCCCGACTTATAGTGTCCACTTCCTGTGCAGGAGAAGATGGATTCTGCACCCCCCTCTCCACATTTTCTAGTCCTTTGACCCTCACTTATTCCTGTTTTGTTCCTTGCTGTCTACATATGCTTGCTCTCAGACTACTGGCAGTGATGGCATCTCACAGTATAGAGGAGGTGCTGGCCTGGGCCTAGAGGGATGAAATTGAAAAACATCACCTTGCACAAGTAGCTGTAACTCAAGTTTGATCTGGGGAACCTACTGGTGTACATTATTTGAATCCACCAAACGTAGGGGACAACATGCAACTCCTCATCAACCATCTCTGGATACTGTCCACTGAGTTAGGAAGGCAATTGTGGCCAAGCTACCAGAGCTCAGTAACTGCCTCCCCAGGGAGAAGGCAGTGACAAAACCAAGGTGCCTACCTGCTGGAGTTTAGAGAAAAAGAAAAAGACCAACCTGGTCTGAGATGAGGTTCACATGGAAAGGAGGAGGCGGTGGGGCTACAAGACAGCTAAGGATAACACTTAATAGTGGCTAATTAAGATACCACACACTGCCAATGCCAGTGAAGACCAGATTGCCAAAAGACTGAATGCCAAGAAAGAGAGAGTGGCAAAGAATGAGCTGAACAGGCTGAGAAACATTGCACAGTCAGCAGAGTGGAAGGTGCCCAGTATAGGACTCGCCCCCACAGATCAACATTTCAAAGCAGAGCTGGGCAAGGCCATGCATGTAGCTAAATGGTCCATACCTCTGAAGGTCAAAAGTGAAAGAGCTCAAAGAAATGGGCAAGAAGAGAAAGTTTCAGCCACTAATAGGAGACTTTTCTACAGAGAGGAATAGGCAGCTGGATATCATAAAGATCATGGACAGTAAGAAACCTACATATTATATAGATAAGTAGAGATTATAGAAGTAGACAAATGAATTTGGAGTCGTAAGTGAGGAACACGAGTCTGGCAGCAGAGTTTATAATAGATTGGAGAGGTATGATGGTGTGATAGTAATCTAAATAGGGGATGTTTCCTGAGTAAAGGGGTAAGGGTTTTAGTAAATCAGTAGTAGAAATGGTCATGTTATAGCATTGTTGTCTGAGTGTTGTTGGCAGGACAGGATAAGATGATGGATTTGAGGCCTCAAGGTTTGTTTGACGTGCAAGATACCTCCTAAACTAAGGCTTGGGAAGTAGAACAGATAGTAACATTACAATTGATGAGGGATATATTACCGGTAGGAAACTAATATGGTAGTTCAGTTTTGGAAATATTGAGGTTTAGGAGACATTATAGAGGCAACTTGTGACATTATAGAGGAAACTTGTGATATGCATTGGGAGATCAAGGGAGATGCTAGAATTGCTCCATTTTTTTCTTAGACTATGGAACATACTATTAGGATATTAGGGAATGAAAAGTTATCTAGAATGCTAAAAACAAAAAAAATATTTACAATCATTTCAAAATAGTATAAATATTAGGGGAGGACTAACATTTACCCAGTTTCAGGGAAGGGAGTGTATTGCTGCTAATCAATCATTCTTCTAAAGAGTGCAATTTGGGGAAAACTTTCATATACTTGCATTTCATTTACTCTCAGCACAGGTTTTTAGCAAAACATAAGAAGCATGTCAATTGATGAGTGAGTGAATATTGTAGGCAATGCTCTTGAAGGCAGGTAGAAGCACCATGGCTTCATAGATTATAAGGAGAAGCCAAATGCAACGAAAGGCAGATGGGAAAAGGAGGGTTTGTTTTAGAGGTAACAAGGTAGGACAAGAGACAGCTTTAATCATCAGTTTTCTCAGATCCAGAGAATTTAAGCCTCATATGATTTCACATTTGAGTATATTTTGGGGCTGCAAAGGGTTGTAAAGGGCTTTGAAAGCACTTTCTCGTATTGGAAATATACACTGCAGCTTTTAATGATCTGTTTCACACCCTTTGCAGTATTGTAGAGAATGAGTATGTTTATATGGCTGTGTCTGTTTGAAAAAAACTAAGGCCTCCATTCCCTTAAGAAAGGGACCAAGTGAAGTTAAGTTATCACATCACACACGTAAATCTAACCTACAAGAAATGCCATCCGTAATATCCTACACCCTGAATACCTGTCCCATAACTATTTAAAAAAATCGCTATCACATTCCTCCCATAATGATATCCAACCTCATTGAAGATTACTCAGAAGACTGTAATTTAAAAAAAGCCTATGGGTACCTTCAACCCCATGTAAAAGCCGAAAAATGGCTCTGAGAAGTCTGAATGCCCCAAATGTGTCACTATGAAGGAGCTAAAACATTATTTGTGTCAGATTTGATACTTGATTGCTCACATACAACACAATTACATGTTAATACCACTGCTACAGATGAGCCACGAGATCCACCATGATAGCCCCTCAATCCCCTCTACTCCGTATGAACCCAGGATCCCACCTCAATACCTGCTATGTCCTATGAGCCTGTGAATCCCCTGGGTGTCCCTTGGGATCCCCCCTCAGTATCCACTACCCCCTATGAGCATTCATATCCCCCAAATAAGGAATTACCATGGATCCCTATAACACCAAATATTAAATTGTTACAATGGTACCCTTAAGAAAACCTTATAGTAACCTAAGGTATGACCATGAGAGTCCCCATATCTGATTGGTTAAAAGTCTAACCAATCACTATGCACTGATTGATATATGTGCATTCTGATTCATTAGACTTTTAACCAATTAGATAAGTGGCGAGATTGAAATCTGTATATTATGATTAGTTTCACTTGTAACGAATCAGATATGTTGCTAAAGTAATTCAGCATGGGAGCTCCTCAAAGAAAGAGCCTCAGTTGGTGATTTACTCCCTGTATCTAATAATGACAGCCATGTAATAAGGGGTTACCCGTGCTCTTGATGGGAAGAGCTCTGAACTAAGAATTTATTCCATGGCTGTGTTAATGACAACATTCTAATCATGGTTGATCACCTTCCTTTGATATAACAGCCCTGCGCTAAAGGTTAGCTCAGGTAACTCTATGTCCATGATATTAATAGCCCTGCATTCAGTCCATAATAATGACAGCCATCCATACTACCTTTGATAATAAAAGGCTTGCCAGTAACAGCACTGCACTAAAGGTTCAATCCCCGCTCTTGATAGTGATAGCCCTCTACTAAAGATGTATTTCTTGCTCTGTGGGTATAGTCCATGCAATTGATAGTATCAGCTCTGACAGCTCTGCACTGAGGTTTCACTCCCTGCCCTCATAGTGCATTCCGGTATTACAGATTTAACTCTGCCCTTGAATATAGCAGAACTGCCCTAAGGATTTTCACCCTGCTCCTGATAGTGATATCACTACACTCAGGAGTTACTTCCTGCTATTCTTCAGCTGTCCTTTAACTCTGCAATAGTTTGTGACCATATGGCTGACACAATTTTCTTCATATCAATGCCAACATAGACACAAACAGCCTTATTAAATTGCGATTCGGACAATTGAATAGGGCTCTATATAAGCACAGAGCATATTTTTTTTACAGAAGTTTTAGTTAGTGAAGACCTTGCTTTTGGATAGAAGTTCACTAACTAAAAACATCTGTAAAAAAAAATATGCTCTGTGCTTATATAGAGCCCTATTCAATTGGCCCAATCGGAATATAATAATACTTAAAATATCTAGCATAGCAATTTTTGTTAGTCTTCAGATTTACCTATTTTGATTTCTGCACCCTCTTACAATCTGGTGGTTTTGCAAGCCCTAGCTTTCTCTATGCTGGTACTATGAGTCCAAATCTTATGGTGTCAGCTAGCTTTAGAGATGACTCACTGGTACATTTTTGACACAAGAAAGACATAGAAAAAGAACGTAATGAAGAAAGCAGCTGAAGGGAAACATATTTCTCTCATTCACCAAGGAATTAACCTGGACAGGTTAAAAAAGATGCTATATTTATCCTATTATTTGGACTGTCATGTGTGTGCCCAAGCCTTATGTATACTTATATTGATTTGTTTTGACTGTACTGTATGTAATGGCTCTTCTGAGAACACAGTTCTTTGACACTCTCTTCCTCCTGTATCCAGGACCTCAGTTTGTGTTTAAAATGACTGGTGTATGAGGTAATAACTCAGTCAGAAGAATTTATATTTTAGTTATCTTATAAGATGCATAACTTAAACATGTCTTTAGGGAGCCTACTTGCAAGCAGGCTATATTAGATTTAAAGGAACAAGTTAGTTAAAAAATACAGCACTTGTTTTTGAAGTATGTTACAAACTACCAACATTAGCAGCTGTGTAGTGTCAGATATCCCCTTCTGGATTGCTGCCTTGTCATGGTGAAGGGGCTTGTGCAATGGAGCTGTGAGCCAGAGTCAAAGCTAATAACTGGAGGACCCTGGTGCAAAAAAAGAAAATTGGGCCAATTTCTTTTTCGTTCACGTTGGGCCCTCCAGGCCCCCCCATTACTAATATAGTTGTCGTACTGCGAGTTTGTGTGTAACGCTCGCAAAATTGAGAGTTGCGCATGCGCACTATTCACAAAATCATAAATGATGCTTAATTACAATGACTGAGTCTGTAATTCTGCAGGCTTGAAAATTGAGAGAGAGAGGGTGCACAGAGAGAGGGAGAGGGCACAGAGAGAGAGAGGGCGCTGAGAGAGAGGGCGCACAAACAGACAGAAGACACAATTTTTAACTCAATATTATACCGTCATTTGTGACGGGAAAATTATTAGTTATAAATAATGTATAGTAAAATCCGGACAGAAAAAAATGCATAATCGGAAACTCTCAGGCAACTGGAAATACCATTGCGCAACTGAAGACTCCAGCAACCGGCAAAACAACCCTGGTGTTTCAATATCAGTGTAATATTTCTAACAACAGAAAAGGAGGTATTTTTTGTTACTCACATTAAAATGAAAAGCAATATACTGTGGTACCTCGGTCTCCGCATTCTGTGTAAGAGCCCAAGTGCAGCCTGTGTCTGTAAGAGCTGATCTGTAGCCTGACCGTGTCTGTAAGTGCCAATGTGCAGCCTGTCTGTGCCTGTAAGAGCGGATCTGCACCCTGTGCCTGTAAGAGCCGATCTGTAGCCTGACTGTGTCTGTAAGAGCCAATGTGCAGCCTGTCTGTGTCTGTAAAAGACATTCTGCAGCCTGTCTGTGCCAGTAAGAGTCGATCTGCAGCCTGTCTGTGTCTGTAAGTGGTGGGTAGGCCCTAGAAGCACTGCACACAAACATAAATAAAAAAACATACAAAAATGTAGGGTCACTGAAAATGCCCAGGTCATAGCAGAGGGGTCAGACAAATCGTTGTCCACTGGAGAAGGCACTGAGAACCCACTTCAGTATTTTTGCTATGAAAACCTTATGAATTAGCACAACCAGACACAATATGTGCTCAGTGTGATACCGTCCACAGGGTCACAGAGAGTCAGACACAACTGAACAATGACGAGTGACAGACATAATTGTGGGTTTAATCTACAAGTTGAGATGTTGTGTAACCACTCACAAAATAAAACATGTTTTAGTTTTTTGAGAAGCTGAAGTTTGTTAAATGGGGATATACTTAAACAATCCCTGTAGTCCCATATTTCTAAGAACTAAAGAAAGTAAAGCAAATAAGCAAAACCTTTAATTTATTTACTATAATATACAGTTCTTCAGTGGGAGCCTCCATTTTTGTTTCAGTTGATCTGTTTCTACAGAAGGGTAGGTGCATTGAAAGTAGAAGCTTTCAGCTGATTCAGTTGAAAATATGAAATTTCTATGACATTTATTTATAAGGCTTATTTAGGTTGAAGCAGTTTGAACAAGTAACTAAAGGAATACCTGCTACCATTAGCAAAGCATCATTTCACATACTAATTGATACAATAAAGATACGTTTCCCCCCATTATCAAAACAAGTTCTGAAAAAGAGCACATTTCTTTAGGAAGGCAGCTACTATAAAATGCAGTAAATTAATAATAATAACATTTTAAATAAGGAAACTTAGATGTCAGCATGCACCGCATAAATAAAAGTAAGAGAAAACAATACCAGTCTGTTTCTCTAAAGATGTGACACATACTGTAAAGACAATAAGCAAGTTTATGTGGAATACATTCACAGTCAGAGGAGGGTATACGTGTATGTAAAATGATGCAGAAGTAGGCTAAGAAGATTACTAAGTGTGATAAGCAGATGAGAAAATTGCACCCAGAGCCAAATGATGACAATTCATGGTTTGGTATATTAATGAAAAGATAAAAAGGAGGAGGAATAATTAGGCATAAGACAAATAATGGAATATATATGTAGTAAAACAAGGGTGTATGTGAAATCATACATAGGCAATCAAAACCCAATTTGTATAGTTTCAGTAATATATTGAGTACCAGTACATTTTAACAACATAAATAGAGCTTAATCAGAGAACCTGATAATTCACTCTAAGAGCAACTTATTTTAGCCCACTTGTGCCCTTCACAGGGAGAAATAACCTGTAGTAGATCAGTCTGGTCTATAGTGATCCAGCCACGAAACACCAAACAATTCTACCCTGAACAGGAGAAACAGCAAACCTCAGACACACATTTCAGCCTTAGCTGGGCCTCATCAGTAGGGTGTATTTGAACTTCCTAAGGCACAGTGAACAAGGAGTCTGGAGCCCCTATCTCCCTCAGGGAGACTAAGTCCCAAGGGTCATCTCCATAAGAAAAAACAGAAACAGAGGTACTCAGTCTATGGATGTGGTAATCCACTCTGAGTGTAAACTAGTTTAGCTCACGTGTGCCCTTCACAGGGAGAAATATCCTGCAGTATATCAGTCTGGTCTCACTCAAAAGAGTGACCCATCCCCAAAAATACGAGGCAATTCTACCCTGAACAGGAGAAACGACAAACCCCAGACGTACATTCAAGCTAAATTAGCATCAAATTCATAATTTGTTGTGGCCAATCAGAGGCAGGTAAACAATGTAACAGCGTACAGGGATTCAGTCTCTGCATCAAAGCATCTTGGGATTTGTAGTGTTTTGTTCCCACCAATATATTTCTGCACTGTGCTGATTTTGGCTGGAAGGTTAGTATAGGGTTAAAAAAAAAGTGGATGTTGTGTTTCTATTGGTTAGTACAGGGTGAATATGTAGGCACCCCTAAGCTATGGAAACCAAATGTTTTGTAAATAAATTTGTATGTATATAGAATGAATCAATATAATGTGTGTTTCTGATATAAGCAGCATGTGCTAAACTAGAAAAAGGTAAAAACATAGAAACATAGATATACCTATAAGCTGTAACCCCCTTCAGCCACTAAAATATGTATGTAATGCAAAAAAATATGATCACCTTACTCTAGCTAAATGACTTTCAACTTGTTAGATCTGGGGTCAGCTGGCTGTGATAGTACTTGTTGCACACTACATTTTAATCTAGTTTTGTACTGATTTGAACTAAGTAATTTAAATTAAGATATGTTTATTATTAAACTACTAGTCGCTTGACCCGTCATAAATGATGGTATTATATTATGTGTCTCTTTCCTGCCCTCTCCCTCCCCTGTGTCTCTTACCCCCTCTCCCTCCCCTGTGTCTCTTTCCCCCCTCCCTCCCCTGTGTATCTCCCCTGTCCCTCCCCTCTACCTCCATTTTGTCTCTTCCCCCCTCTCCCTTCCCTGTGTCTCTTCCTCCCTTCATCCTGTGTCTCTTTCCCCCTCCCCTGTGTCTCTTTCCCCCTTTCCCCTTTGTCTCTTCCCCCTCCTCCCTCCCCTGTGTCTCTTTCCCCCCTCCTCCCTCCCCTGTGTCTCTTTCCCCCTTTTCCCCTGTGTCTCCCCCCCTCCTCCCTCCCCTGTGTGTCTTTCCCCCTTTCCGCCTCTGTCTCTTTCCCCCTCTCTGTCCCTTTCCCCGGCTCTGTTCCATTCGCGGTTCACATGCGCGGCTAGCGCGACTCAGTGCACACTGCGGCATGTATGGAAATCCGTACAAATAGTTTGTGAAGTGCGCATGTGATACCCTGGAGCATTACGCACACTTCACAAACTATATTAGTGATAACTATGACTAATGGTAGTGATATGTTTAAAGTGTTAGGATCTCCTCATCCCTCTTTGTTCTCAGGGTCTGGTACTAGTCCAGGACCAGCTATTAAGAAATACTTTTCAGAATGAGATCCTTTTTCACGTGTGGTGAACACACATTCATCTGAATCAATGTATGTTGCGTTAATGTTAGTAATGTCTAAATCCTGCTCATAGAACATGCTAGATAAATATGTGTGCTCCATTAAATAGTTGTAATATTACATAACTAAATATATAAACATATCCAACATTATTATACTGAAGTTATTTTTCAAGTTGGATGGAACTTTTCTTGCTATTGTTCATAAAATAATGAATTGGAGATCTTTCAGTACATAAAGCCGACAATGTACGGATCCTCTAATTCACTATCCATTCCTCTTAATCACTATTCTGGTGTGGGCTGCAGGATGCTTCTCTAAGGCTGTGGTCACAATTTTCCCATATGATTTGGTAATCTGCTTTACAGACCCTGCAAAGCTTAGTGAATCTACTGTATGTGTAAATTATTGATAGTGCTATCAAAAACACATCAAGATAACTGCTTCTTAGATCCTAGTTCGGAAGATCTGGAGGCAGATTCACTGCTTGGTGCTCAACTGAGCCATCTAGTGCTCATACATATCAATGCAGAGACTGATACATCTTTTTAAGTTCAGTAGACATACACTAAGGTCTAAGTTATTCTATGAAGCATGTTCACTGTGAATAAGTGTGAAGAGATCCAGTTGCACATTTCTGTCTAGGCCAGCCAGGCTTAGACCTAGGGCAGGAGACAGCCACAAGAAATGTGTGCAATGCTATGGAATATTCCCAGATGCACAGATATGTCTATATGCAATGACTCTCTGTCACTTTCTGCATGTGGTAATCTTAGTAAAAGGACATGGCAGTATGAAAAGAAGAGTAGTAATTGGGATGAAGGAGGCTCACACATTTGATTGTACTTAAGGCAGAATAAAAGCTAAAGACACCCCTAAATAGATCTTATTCATTTTATGAATATAACACTGAATACAATCTGATACCAAATATCTGATGCCTAATATATGTTTTCCTAAATTCACACTTCCTTGCTATTCCAGTAGCTATATATAAATGTATCCATATTATAGAAGTTATTTAAAGTTTCTGTATGGTTAGGATTTTTTTTACAGCAAGGAGTGTGGCAAGGTTGTACTTTGTCACCTTATTTATTTAAATTATCCATGCTGTACATCATATGTAAGGCCGGGCTGGATAAATCCAAAGCCAGAATCAATATTGATGGAAGAAATAACAACCTCAGATACGCTGATGATACTACTCAGATGGCTGAAAATGAGGAGGAACTAAATGGTCTAGTGATGAGGGTGAAAGAAGAGAGTGCAAAAGCTTGCCTGTTAGTCAGTATTACAAAGACAAAATCATGGAAAACAGCTATCTCAGTTCCTGGCAAATAAATGGGGAAGAAGTAAGGCTTTTATAGATTTTAATTTTCTGGGATTCAAGATCTTTTCAGATGGTGACTGTAACTATTAGCCTGGGAAAGGAAAGCTTTGTCAAGTCTGGACAAGCTATTAAAAAGTAAAGATATTACACTATCAACAAAGGCCCACATAGTTAGAACTATGGTTTTCCCAGTAGTAGCACACAGATGTGAGAGCTGGAACATAAAGAAGTCTGAGTGCTGTAGAATGGACACCTTCAAATTGTGGTGTTGGAGAAAACTGCTTAGAGTCCCTTGGACCGCAAGAAGATGCGACAAAGCAGTGCTTCACTGGAAGGTATGATAATAAGACTGAAGCTTAAAGGCATGCAAAGAAGGGGACAACAGAGGCTGAGATGGATAGATGAGGTAATTAAAGCAATGAACATGAGCTTGATGAAGCTCAGAGGGACAGTGGCTGATAGACGTGCCTGGCGTGCTGTGGTAAATAGGGTCAAATTCCATCCAGTCTGAAATCTCACTGGAAGAAATTTGCAATTCTAAGTTAAGCATGTTAAGGCATTATAGGCATATATCACATTCCTGGCAGACCTTTTTCTTCTCAGTCTCAGGCAACCGGAAAGAACACATAATGTTTTTTTTCCAATACCAAAAATCTCTCTTTTTTTGTTGCTATAAACCAACAGTACTGAAAAGCACAGAAAATTGCTTCTCTGTGTGAAAAAAACTTTTCGGACTCACCTCATTTCCTTAGGTTGTGACATTTTATGGTTTCTGAAACCACTATCGGACTTAATAATATTATAGTCCTTATGTCTGAAAGCCCAACTCACTGGGTAGTCATTTTTTTAAACCTGCATCTTGTAATCAAGGAATTCAGATCTTGAATGATGATTCACAGTGTTTCAGATTCAAATATTGTTGATAATTAAAGGTCTGTTCCTACCCTGTGCAGGAGGGTGGAGCTAAAACCCATAAATTGATGCTGATATGTAATATCGAGGAAATATATTTTCTGTGTGTGCCAAATAGACAGCCCCATTAAATTCCCTCAACGTGTTAAACCGTAGCCTGTAAGTTAGCCCGCAAGACTGGCGGCTATGAAATTGGCCCCTTAAAGCAAGCTGACGATGAGTTGCCGCTTAAGGGCGAAAAAAAGCTATGGAGCGTGTCAATTTGAACTGCACTCCCGCAAATCCTTTGTTCTCTCAAGCCCGTAACTGCTACATTTCAATTTCGCTATTAAATTGCAACAAATCCACTGGCATTCAATCCCGCAACCTGCAAATGGAGCCAAAAAGCCAACGGGTACTAGAGAGGACCTGCAAGGGGGTTAAAGTCCTATCCTTAGCACTGAAAATGCAAATATACACACACTAATGTACTTATAATTAAAGGTAAAGTGATGTTAGGTATTAAAATTAATAGCACAACATTCTCAAACTCACAAATCTGCAATATAAAATACTTTTATTTCTGTTTAATTTCTGTGTTATATCGATCCCTGCAATCAATGTGTTAATACATATAATAGAACTCGCATGGACTTGAATATCATATTTACTGATTTATTAATATTGCATTATTTCTGGAATGAGGGTCCGATCGTAACTCGTAATTAAAACCCATAAGGTTTTCAAATCTAACCTCCATTTCTCAGTGACGTAATGATGACAACCTCTTTTACCATTGGCTCCGTCTAAACCCGTAACTACGGGTTTGACTAATTGATCACATTCCCTGTCACACATCCATCCGGCGCAAGAATGGTTTACGGGCGTGCATCTCAAACCCATAACTCGCAGTATGGTGGAAATTAATAGCTCTCTAACACAGCCGAATTTCAGGCCCGTAGGCTTTGCAGGTCTCACGTTGCTGCTACATACTTGAACTTTGTCAATTTGTGGAAAAAGGTAAACATTATATGTACTAAAGATTTAAAACCATTTGTTTATCCATTATTTATTAGATGGGCAAATATGCTATTACTTAGTAAAGGGAGTCAAAAGCTCTATAAAGTGTCTCATAAAGGAAGTTTTTGTTAGATGGTCCACTAATAGGTGTGACTCAAACAAGCCACCTCTTGTGACCAACATGATAGTCTGTACTTTTATATTACACTATTATTACATTATTACTGTAGAACTTAGGACACTGTACAAGGATCACTCTTGCAATATCTGTGTTTATAAGTGAGTTCTCATATTAACATAACATTTTTATGTCATAGCATTACTATTTTATTCCAAGCTTTAATTGCATTTCAAGATGCCAGAGAAACTAATTGTAGTAGTGTGAACCTCAGCAATTGAATGTGATGTTTTTTCTTCTGTACATGATAGCTGCATTTTGGTTACTGTTGGGTTTATTAAGTACAGTTTGAATTTTTTGTTGACACCTCACATTGTGCGTTGTTAGTTGCTCCCAGGGCACAGCAACTTACTTTTAATTGGCTCCATCTGTTAGAAAATAAGAAAAACATAAGATCAACCTGAGTGAATACAAAACCAAACAAATTGTCTGTAGTTGGAAAACATGTCACCATTTCCCAACATAATTAATGAGATATTATAGAGTCCCCACTTCATGTAGTAATAAATAACTATACAGATATATTAGTGAATACGTTCAAGCTTATATTATATTTGGTTTAATTAGGAAGTCAGGCAAACCATTCTATACTGAAACAGATACGATTCAATAGGTAGGACTAACTACCTGGAAAAGATAAATCTAATTAAAGGACAACTGTATTTTAGGAAATAACTAATGACTTTAGTTGCAGTTTATACCAGTAACATAAGAACATTTTGGAGATAACCTTTGATGGATGCATCCATGTCTAACAAATGGCATTAATATTCTTTTTTTTTAAGAATAAAAACTAGCTTTATGACTTATTGTTGTGTAATATTAGATTATAAGTTTGCGAGTTTTCAATCTTGTGTCAGTGCCTTGGAAACAAGCTCTATGTACATTTGATTTTATGCTCAAAAACAGGGCCCTCCATTCTTTACAAGGTGTTAAGTTTGTTTTTTGCCATGTACTCAACCCCTGTACAGCGCTACAGAATATGTTGGCGCGATATAAATAAAAATAATAATAATAATTATTATTATTATTCTCTTAGTTCAACTCAACCATATGTGTGTACCTGTGTGTATTTTCATTGTATAGTGTCTCTTTCACCCTTATGTATATCCCAGGCATTCTAAAAATCCCTTTGCTGTCATGTTATTACAATTGGCTATATCTGGTTGCAAATAATTGTGCTACATTGTACTTATCTGGAATGTTGTGTCTGCTCCTTGTATTTAATAAAAATCTATGTATTTCTTTTTGTACCCCACTTGTTTGACTGTCCTCCAACAGAGATACAGCTTCCTGGCAGATTTTCCCAAAAATTCACTGAGGAATTTGAATGTCACTGAGCGCCTGTAGCAATGAAAAGGATGAGCATTGGGTTTTCCCAATCTACAGTTACATTTCAGGTTTAGTTTTGTGCTTTTCTTGATGTTAATAGTATGCAGTGTGATTATATGCTTTGCACTCTGAGAGGTGTCTGTGCGTACATGGGGAATTTAACCTTAAACGCTCAGCTCACCTCTGTAGTGTGTGATTGATTTTACCTCAGGCTCTCAGGCAGGCTGACATCTTTGAAGTTGAAAAAGAGCCAGAGACTGGTCTTTGGAGATCTATGTGATGTCTTTATTAGCCTGTCGATGGGAAACCTGGCATATAAGTGACGGCCTTCCCTGTATTCTCTACAAATCATATTTGAATGCAGCAGCCGCAAGCCGAAAAATAGACATAGAATTATATAAAAAGGAATTGCTAATTTTTAAAAACTGTTCTTTGTTTTTACAGTATGTTTTGATCAATGTGTCAAGGCTGCTTACATCTGTATAGCACCAGTCACAATAGTAATCCAGAAATATCAAAACATGACTTTAGTTTCATTCTATGAATTTTAGTAGCTAATGAAAGAAACAAAATGTTTAAAACTATAAATAAAAATACTTATAATGTGTGTGCAGTAAGACTATTCTTGTCTGTGCGGTTTGATGTAGTGTTTATTTAACCAAATGGTGGCAACAGTCTCGGAAAACTCATGCAACATTTCCACCTCGCTTCTTTCTGTTTCCGGGGTATGGTCTTCTGCTAAAGCTAATGATCCACTTACAAACATGTCCTCTCAGTTTTTCCCTTAAAAACATATATCCCCACTCTTGTTTCCTCATTGAAGAAAGAAACTTAATTTTGACATGGGATTTTAATCTTAACCAGTTATCTCCTCACTCTAAATATGCTCAGGATTTTTGAAGATACTGTGCAAGAATTCACCACATTTTGCTGACATGGTCAACTTTTCTGTATGCAGATGCTGTATAAATGAAGATATGTTTATCTGAGGTAGAGATCACCAGAAGGGAGTAAGATGCAGGTTCAAATCCTAAAAAGTCAATTTTAAATAGGCAAATAATTTAGAGGTGTTACCCTCCCTTTTAGCCACTTCTGTAACTCGTTTCATAAGCTGGAATCTATTCAAATAGCCCTTCAATGGAAATACTTACTGACCACTGCCTATTATCCATATTTGTTACAATTTTTATGTGATTGCAGCTTCCATAGCACTAGGGGTACAATTTACATATGGATACATTTTGTACAGGCATTTTGAAAACATTGTTAATGACGTAAAACTGCACATTTGAAAGACCTGCAGTCATCAGGGCTTACAAACTATGATATACTTGGGGGAACTTCTTGACGGCTGGATGCTTTATCAGCATAGAGGATGAAATATAAGACAATAAGAATTGGCAGCATTTTTTAAGTAGTAATTGATGATATTAAGGCGGTGAGAGCAGGGGTGTAGGAACTGGGGGCGATGGGGGAGGGGGTACAAATCCCCCTCAGATTATATAAACAGGGGACACAAAAAATAGCAAAATTAAGCTTAATCATGCATTACCAGATTTGCCCCCTAGAGGGCTAAGGAGCAGTATGTCTTTCCCATGAATGCTTTGACCCATAATTTATATTATACATAGAAGGACCCCGGTGCATTGCATGGGCTGCACCGGCAGTAGATTTACCCATGCTGCTTGGGAGTAGAGTTGAATTGCAGGTTTTTGTCTCTTTAAACTTCATCCCCTCAGATTTTTTTGGTTCCTATGCCCATGGATAAGAGGTATGTTTTTCTAAACAGGTGGGTTTACAGAGAACATTTTAATGTCTGATAATTGGAGGATAGTCTAATAAAGAGAGGAAAGGAATTCCAAAGATTGAAACAAATGTTAAGCATGGATGTAGGTAAAGACTAGAGGCTAAACTCATGGGCGAAGAGGATGGGTGGGCTGGAGTGTATTTGGGACAATAGTTGAAATGTAGGGAGGTGCAGTGCTGTTATGGGTTTTGTATGTTAAGTTTATAATTTTTAATGTTATCTTTCTGGAAATGGAGCCAGTGTATGGATTGGCAGTGGAGATCAGCAGATGAGTAGAAGGATAGATGACTGACATGCTATAAATGGCTAGGTACACAAAGTTAAGCAGTCCTGTACAGGTACTGAAATATCTCTATGCATCATACATTACTACATTCCCTAAAGTGTGACCTCCTTAAGCCCCTCACCTAAATAACTCTAGCCCTTCATATCTACACTACCTGTGAGAGTGATAGCTTTTATTGTCAGTAAGAGTCAAATGGATGATGTGTTAAAGATTGTTTGAAAAACATCAATGTTCATATGTTATCTTATTTAGCATATGTTTTAAGAATTGACATCTTCAAGAGCTCTCCAACACTTCACACATTTCGCCCCAGGTCTGCAAGTGTGTAATAACAAGGACATCTTAAAAATAATATACCAATTGTGAACGACTATTTAACAAGCAAAACACCAATCCATATTTTACAGTGTGCCTGTGATGCCATTTAATATCTTGTGTCCTTTCACCTTAGTTGCTGCCAGAGAGCCTTAATTGGAGCACAATGACAACTAGCTTATGTTTAATGACTTGAAAAAAAATATTTTATTTATAAAGAATCAATACCCAAAAAATGCACAATACTGATGAACTCACTTCGATCAGCTGCCCTTCTGTTAAGAGCATTTTTACTTAAATACAATCTATTGAAAGTAACTATGTTTTTTTGTATAAAAACATGATAACATTTGACCGTGATTGATAAATAGCTTTCATTATTTAATTTCCTCAAATTATTAGGCATGTTGATTTTAGTTAGAATTGTATTTAAGCCATAAATGCAAAGATATTTTCAGTAATATTTTGAAAAAAAATCAGGGAATGACACGAGTGTAGATGTAGAATGTCTTCCAATTAAAAAGGAGCAGAACATGCAACTTAGCTTAGGGCAAATACAATCTAACAGCCCTATTCAATTGTGATTCGGTCCAATTGAATAGGGCTCTATATAAGCACACAGCATATTTTTTTACAGAAGTTTTTAGTTAATGAAGACCTTGCTTTTGGATAGAAGTTCACTAACTAAAAACTTCTGTAAAGAAAATATGCTATGTGCCTATATAGAGCCCTATTCAATTGGCCGAATTGCAATTTAATAAGGCTGAAAATGTATCTCTTAAAGGATCACTAAATCTTTGAATTTTTTTTACATTTCATCAAAACTAATCTCTTCTATACTTTTTATAAACTTTTTAGACAAATATATGAAATATGTTGGGCTTACTTTTGCTCAATATTACTATTACTCAATATTGAGGCTGCCAGTTTGCCCCTCACATTCTCTCTCACTGATATCCCCCTCTATCTTGTTTAGCTCCTGCTTCTAACTATATATACACACATGATTTCACAGTAAAATTAGTGTCATGAAACAGATTTAATATGAATCAACAATAATTATCAATATTGAACATAAATGGTCACTGAAGTCCCCATATGCACTCCACCATCAGATAAACGGTGGAAAATTGCTTGTAAAAGTTGTTTCCATTTTTAATTGACTTACATATTGATATTCTCATATTTAGTTATTGCTCTTGAAGCCCTCTACAACAATCTACATAGAAACATATTTTCAGGCTGTTACACAGATTCTGTTAAGCTTTGTTGATTTTTAATCCCATTGCTATTACTACAAAGATATGTATTTAGAACTGTAGGTAATCAGTTGGAGTTCTGTTTCTTCTCTTTTTCTTTTTTACATAAATATTTTAGTTTAGTATAAATAATTATTTTGAAAACCTTACACCTTTTCCATTGGTCTCATAAAGCTCATTTACATTTTATATTTATTTTATTTTATTTATAAAAACTACACATTACTACTTATATAAAAAGGTGGAGACTTAACAACATTTATATAAAAACAATGTGATAATCCATTGGATTCTCCATAAGCAACTTGTTCAACACAAACACAAATTAATAAATTATGTTTTACTCTATTTTAAAGTGCGTATTACTACTTAAAAGTGTGTCCTGTTCAAAATATGTTTTTTTTAAAGAAACTAAAATATTAGTTTCGTTGTAGAGTTGTAGTCTAATAAAACAATACTAATAATAGATATGAAACTAATTACTTACATGTGAATTAATGGGGTAATTTAAAAGAAAAAGAAAACTGACTATTACAAACACTCTGCAACCATTGTTGGCGGCAGCGTTACTGTCTGGGGAATGTTTTCTTGGCATTGTCTGAGTCCAATCATAACTCTGAAAGGCACTCTAAATCAATTGGGTTATCTATCCATCTTTGCAGATCAAGCACGCCCATACATGTTGACTGTCTTCCCTGGAGTGGATGGGATCTTCCAGCAGGACAATGCAACATGTCATACGGCCAGAATTATCAGGGAGTGGTTGGAGGACCATGACAAAGACTTCAGAGTACTTCCCTGGCCTAAAAATTACCTGGACATGAACCCCATTGAGCACCTGTGGGATCACCTTAATCGACATGTTTGTCTTATGGATCCTACACCATTCACTCTTCAGCAGTTGTCAGATGCACTGCAGTCTGCATGGCTCCAGATACCCTTGCCAACCTTCTAGCATCTTATTGACTCACTACCACGCCGTCTAGCTGCTGTCAGTGCTGCACATAGCGGTTATTTGGGATATTACCTGGTGGATAGTAATGGCTATAATATATGACTAATACTACAAATGTAACAGCCTTTTCAACAACCTACACACTTGATTCAACATATTGCCACTGGCTGGTCCAACCCATTATGTATTCTGCCAAAACAGGGGAGATCAGAAAAAGCCTAAAACTACTACTATTAGAAGCTCATAAAATGTAATTAGTTGATATTAAAATAAGTTTACACCCTGATGGTGAAGGGCAATATAATAATTGCCAGTTTGTCTGTCACTCTTGTAAGGTGTTTTGTGCGCAGGGGCATGCCCAAAACTGTAACCACCGCCATAACCGCCGTGAAGCAACGCAATAAAAAGAGAGACAGAACAGAGAGAGAGACATGGCAGAGAGAGATAGCATAGACATTTTATGATACCATAATTTACGGAGGGAAGTTACTAATATATATATATATATATATATATATATATTTATATTTATATTACATATAAACACACATACACATATATATATATATATATATATATATATATATATATATATATATACAGTTTATATGGAAACAAGGTAGAAAGGATGGAGATGAGAGCAAAAAGACAGGATAGTATATTAAAGACAAATAAATGTTTATTAAAAATAGTTTTTTAATACTTTCAGAAAATAATTAGAATGACATAATATTCAGACACAATACATCTGATACTGATGCTTCATTTGTCATACTGTATTGACAATACAAGAGTACATTAATTGACTGTTAGCCTTGTGTCTAATCTCAAATTTCTCTAAATTTCAAATCTAAATTATGGTTTATCAGATAAAGGTTAAAGAAATGCACTTTTGATATCTATAGTTGTTATGTATTTATACAGAAGCCTTGTTAACCATTAGTGCAATCAAAGTTTTCTACCTATAGCAAAATTCAGTCAATCTGAAATCTGTCCTTAAGACAAAACTCATTATTACTTATCGGCTTTACTAATAAACATATTTTTGTTTAATCTCACAATACGGTCAATACACATGAATAAAACAATGTATCGACCCTCCCAGGCTTTAGTGGGATGTGATGCCTTAAGCTGCAAAATAACAAAGGCTCTGGCATTGCAGAGAGCTTGAGCTTGTTTAAATCTTCTCTCTGGCATGTGATGTCTTCATCAGGCACTGAAAAGGGAAGGTCGGTGGCAGCAGCAAGTCCCGGGGAGGCTGTCAAATTCTGTTTCCATGGTTTCTCTTTAGGAAAGAAGAGACCTGCAACCTGTTTTGAACAGAGCCTTTGAAGTGTGGCCCTCAACAGCATCAACTAGGAGATAAAAAATAAGAAAATAAAGCAAATAGTCTATGAAAGGACCATAATAAAAATTATGTTTGAATATTTTAAGTCTGGCTAATACCCGAATTAAGCAGGAGAAATTCATACAACTAGTTTTTAATTATGAAAAATAAACGTTGATGCCTATGCAGGACTCATCCATGATACATTAGTCGAAGTTGTGTGTGTGGGAGGACATTTATATTTTTGGAGAGTTATCCAGCTCTCAGGATGTGATGTAACAAACACAACATGGATTCCTGCACTCAACTAAACTAAGTCTTCAAATATGTTTTATGGCCATGGCTTTACCCAGCTGCTAATATTGCTAGTTAGGTACATACTTGACAAATGAAATGGTCCTTAAACTCTGGCATTGAAATCAGCAAACTTTAGATCAAGTCATTGCACACAGTTTTGGGCATTGGTGTGTTAGGCCTAAGTCCAGAAGGTCCAGGCCTAGGTCAGAACATTTTTTCAGGGTACAGCAGGCTGTCTGAAGATGGCAGTGAAGTGCCATGGAATAAACTGTTCACGTGCACAGAAATTATATTTATGTTTGTAAGTGTACCTGACACTTTGTAATATACATATATAGAAATGCAATTATGATTTGGGGCATAGCAAGGTAACAGGAGGAGTAGTGACTGAGGATGGTGCTTGTGGGGGCACAAGTAACTAGGATATGGGGGTGCAAAAATCTGAATAGGCCTAGGGCAGCATAAAATCTAATTACGCCCATGATTTTGGAGTTAATTTGTTATGTATAAAGAAACATTTACAGATCACTTTTTAAGATGACTTATGAACAAAAGTTACATTTTAAATGTGTTAGATAATGAGCTTGAAAGATGGCTATATAAGCATAGATTACATGAAAAGATTTTTGCACTTATCTAGGGTAATTCATTAATTCTCATAATGTAGGATGATAAGCAGGCAGATATTGCTCAATTGTGTAATCACAGAGTTATCAGGGTTACATCCTAGTAGAAGTGAATGAGGATATTTCATTTAATTTATGCTTTGAGGGCCTCTTAGTTAAGTACATTTTTTACCACATCACAGTAAAGATCTCCTAAAAGCTTGCTGAAATACTTTTTGAATATTTGAAATACGTGCATTTTCACTAAGATGTCAAATAAATTAAATCTGTGTTTACATGAGTCATTGCCTGCCTCCAGCCAGATCCACAGCTACAGCTCCATGTAGTGAGTAAAACTCTTTATAGAGTATGGTTTTCTGGAATCACCTAAACAGGTCAGTTATATGTTAACTTTTCAGTGCATTCCTGAATGCAAAGGAAACCTGCTATCAATCACTGTCCTCATCGCACTATCAGCATCTGTTTCTAATCCTGCACTAGTCAGTAGGCAGAATACACATGATTATGTAAACAGAGTTAAAACTTTGAGGAAGGCGGTTATTAGTGTAGTTAAAAAAGAATTGCTAATTTTAGCATACAATCTTTTGCTCCTTGGGTGACCCTTCATGGTAATACCCACAGCTTCACTGAGGTACACAAGCCCCTTCATCACAACAATGTAGCAATTCTGAAGGGGGCATATATTAAAAAGCAGGTCAACTGCTTTTAAAATATATGCAACTAACATAAATACCACAGCTTCACTAAGCTTCTAAGGGCCTGTAAAGCAGATCACCGAAGATCGCATTGCATCTTAGAAAAGTGAACCCACCCTGTAATATTTTGGATTTGTCCTTTTTTTGTCAGAGAAACCTTGAAGAATTTAATTATAAGTTATTAGATATTTTATATTCCATATTTTGAGAATGACTTTGTGCTCATTGCCCCAGGAGTTTGGTACACTAACTTCTGATTTTATTCTATGTAGTATTCAAAAAACAGGTTTTCATTAAACAACAAAAAAATAAAACATATCCAGGCTGTTGTTTCCAAGAAATAACAAGTTTCACACATACATATTTCATGTTGCTTATTAAATTGCCAATCTCGTATTATCTGGTTAGACAATAATTCCCTAATGCAATGCCTTTAATTTTCAGGTATTGTTCTATCTGACCTTCATCTCCACTTGATATCCACCGGGAAATTATAATGCCGGAAAATGATACCAGACAAAAGTGTTGTTAACGTTCTCTAGAGTGTTTAACCCTTTGGAGGCTGGTAACTGAACAATGACATATATTGAATTGTTTGCTTGAGGGTCTACATTGAGGGGTTTTAGGACATTTTGGAGATACCCTTAGTGTACTCATAGGGTGACATCAAAATAGCCACTATCAGTAGTGATAGAGAGAAATGCCATTTTACTAAATTGTTGTAATATCGCAAACACAAACCCAGTGCATTATTCACCTGCTGTTGTGTTGATAAGGCCCACTGCATCTTATGAAAGACTTCACATCTTTGTGAAGTATATAATAAATTAACAGATGTTTATGGTAAACGCTTAAAACAGAGAAGGTCTTTAAAAAGTACTGTGTAACCCCTTTTGAAGAAATACACTTGAAATAGGTGACATGTTTTTAAAATAAACAAAACTAATAACACCTCTAATTTATTACTTTAATATGCAATATCCTGTTTCATTGTACATTGGTTCTTTTATACATTTATTTTCATTTTTTTTAAATAAAAGATAAGATATCATGAAGTTCCATTCCCAATTTTCTCTCCATATTCTTCTCCCACCAAAATGGTCAACGCACAGGGGTGGAATTGTATCGTGATAGTATATCAGGTTGATATAGTTTAATTTTGTTTTGCTCATAATAAAAAAAAGTATTTGGTACATTTTTATACTACCTTAAAATATGGAACCATTTGCTAATAAATGGGGAACTGAATTCCTGTGAATCTGGCTAAGAAATAGGGTTCTAATATATAACGTGACAAAACACATCAGAAATACAGCTGTCAGTTCTCAGTTCTCTATGTTAGAACGGGTGTGGAGTAGAGGAAACCTTTTTACATATGTGGTGATCCTGCCCAAAAATTAAAGAATGTTATGTTCAATCAATTATTTAATAATAACTTGCTTAGAAATCCAACAACCACTTGATCCATGGTTCTCTCTATTATCCCAACCCCGGAAAAAATATACAAGAAATAAAACCCTTACCCGCAGATTAACTTAGCGGCAAGAAGATCTTTAGCAGACCTATGGAAATCCACACAAATTCCAAACTTAAACATTGTTATAGCTAACATTTGGGAAAAAATGTAAATGAAAAAAAAACTATCAACTAGATTGAAAGTCTCCCTAGCTAAATTTGAAACTAAATGGCGTTCCTGGGTTACAAAGTTTTGAAGGAAAAATATGGAAGGTCGCTTTGGAATTTTGTAATTTTATATTCAAAATGTTTTTAATCAATCAGTCAATCAAACCTTTTTTTCTTTCCCTTTCCCCTTTTATCCCATTTTGTTTTGTTGTGTCTTACCCATGCCCCATTTGCAAATTATGTTAATACTAGCGATTTGCCCGGCAAAAATGACGGCAATAAAATTGTAAGCCAGGCAATGCTGTTTGCCACACAATGTGATGATTTTGCTTCTCTGAGCACCTTCACTGCTCATCGCGAGCCATGAGATGAGCGCCTTTGGCCTTCAGCGCTCATTACGAACCTTTCCTCCCACCTACTGTACAGGCTGCTCATTGCAGGGTTCATTAACCTGCAAGTTTTGTGCTTGGGAATGCCATGAGTCTCTTTCCAGCATCTCCAGGAAGCCTGAATCGGCAGGTTTTAAAGTACGCAAATATAAGCCACACACGTAACTCGCAAGCTCGCAAAACGGCAGTCATTTTTTTACGGTCGCGAATATAAGCCGCACCCATAACTCGCAAACTCAAAAATCGGAAAAAAGGTGTGGCTTATATTTGGACCAATACTGTAAATTACATCACACTCACATACAGCACTCAAAAATCGGCTGTGTGTTTCTCCTCTGTGTGTCTGCTGAATGTTTGTGTGGCGCGCGCTGACTGTCGTTTGTTTTATTTTTAAAGTCCCGTATGCCTGGCTTTGCCTCGTTTTCATGCAGTTTCAGATATTTTTACGTCATTCGCCATTTTTATTACGATTTTCGAATGACGAAACACAGCAAATAAGGCCCAAAATCGCTTGCAACCTCACTCCCGGCTTTCTGGCTCTCATCCTGAGTGTGTTGTAATTTACTGTATTGGTCCGAATATAAGCCGCACCTTTTTTCCGATTTTTGAGTTTGCGAGTTATGGGTGCGTCTTATATTCGCGACCGTATAAAAATTACTGCCGTTTTGCGAACTTGCGAGTTATGTGTGCGACTTATATTTGCAAACTTAAAAACCTGCCGATTTGCGTGCTTGAGACTGCTTTGTAGCAATTGAATAGTGATTTGCGAACGTAAAATTACTGCCTATTTGCACGATTGCAAGTTAAGGGTGCCGATATGCGTGCATAAGACTGCTTTGTAGCAATTGAATAGCGGTTTGCGAACGTAAAATTACTGCCAATTTGCGAGCTTGCGAGTTACGTGTGCGACATATTCACGAATGTAAAATTCCTGCCGATTTGCATGCTTAAGACTGCTTTGTAGCAATTGAATAGCGGTTTACGAACGTAAAATTACTGCCGATTTGCCCGATTGCAAGTTAAGGGTGCCGATTTGCGTGCTTAAGACTGCTTTGTTGCAATTGAATGGCGGTTTGCGAATGTAAAATTACTGCCGACTTGCGCGATTGCGAGTTTAGGGTGCTGATTTGCGTGCTTGAGACTGCGGTATTGTAGCAATTAAATAGCGATTTACGATTTTAGTGATTCTAACATCCTGTAAGGCCTGTAACCTGCAAAAAAAGTTACAGTACTAATTAGAAAGCCTGTTTCTTGCAATGGCTGATCACTTAGAGAGAGAGTTTTTCTCTCCAATTTTAAGGGTGCGGCTTATATTTGAGTACTATCTTTTTTCCCCGGCTTATATGCCGGTGCGGCTTATATGCGGAAAAATACAGTATTTTTTAATTATTTTTCTTGTTTTACGTATTTTTTGATTTCCGTGGTCTGGCCGTTAACTACGTATTTTTCCGAGGTCGGATATTTTTGCCCCCGAGATTCCGAGGTCTGATTTTTTTTATCTAAGTCCCGCGTTCCTCAACTGCTTGCAGCCTAAGTAAGTCATGCGTTACTCAACTGCTTGCTGCCTAAGTCCCTCATTACTCAACTGCTCGCCTCGCTTCGCAAGGTTCGCAGGAGTGCCTTCGGCGCTCATTTCAGCCTAAGTCCTGCGTGTTTCAATGCCTCAACTGCTCATTTTGCGAGGCTCCCAAGGAAAACTTCAATACCTCAACGGCTCGATTCGCAAGGCTCGCACGTGGCGACAAATCGCAGTTTGACAATTATAACATGTGATGTTGTTTTTGTAATTTTTGCTGTATTGATATTGTATTAAAGGATTTATTGTTGAGATTGTATTTACAAAGTATACTAGAGTACAGTGGGTATAATTAGCAGATTACAAATGTATGAACAAATTCTAAGGTAAGTAGAAATACAAGTACAGTGCAATACAAATATGAATCAAATGGGTCTGCAGACAGTTTGGTGCAAATGAAGAGAGGTCCCTACTCTGAAGAGCTTACATCCCTACTCTGAAGAGCTTACAATCTAGAAGGTAAAATTGGGTTGTGAAATTGGAAGGTGATATATGCAAGACAGCAATGAGTAAGACAGTAGGCTAGTGCAAGTGAAGGTGCCTGTGTTGCACTGTAGATTGTGTGTGTGAGTAATATTATGCTGTAGAGTATGCAGATTGTACATATTAAAGCTGAAGGTGATATGCTTTTTAAAACAGATGTTTTTTTAGAGAGTTATTAAAGATTTTGAAGCAGGAAGATAATCTGGGAGAGTGAGGCAATGAGTCCCACAGAGTGTGGCAGCACAAGAAAAGTCCTGAAGGAGGGAGTGAGGTGATAAGAGAGGAGGAAATAATACCAAATAATGGAAAAACATAACAATATATTAATATAAAGGACAAAATAAGTTGTAGAGCCGCTCTTTACATTCAGTACAGCTTCATTCCTTTTTGGGATGCTGTATTACAAGTCCTGTAATGTGTGTAGTGGGTTATTGCAGCATTCTTCAATAATAAAAAAAGAAGTGGAAATATTTCCCAATGTGCACTCCAGAGCTTCCCATAAAGATTAAATGATGTTTAGATGTGGTGACTGTGGAGCCCATGGAAAGTGTTTGATTTCATCCTGGTGTTTTTGAAACCACTCTTAAATATGTTTAGCAGTAGGTATGGGGGTGTTATGATCGTGGAATATTGGAGTATCATCACATATAATAACGTATTGGTCCGAATATAAGCCACATCCGCATATAAGCCGCACCTGTAAAATTCAAGGGGAAAAAATAGAAAAAAGATAGTACCTACATATAAACCGGACCCTTAAAATTGGAGAGAATTTTACGTTCGCAAACCGCTACAAAGCAGTCTCAAGCACGCAAATCGGCAGTCATTTTTTTACGGTTGCGAATATAAGCCGCACCTGTAACTCGCGAACTCAAAAATGGGCAAAAAGGTGCGGCTTATATTCGGACCAATACAGTAAATTATAACAGACTCCGGATGAGAGCCAGAAAGCCGGGGAGTGAGGTTGCAAGCGATTTTGGGCCTTATTTTATTGTGTTTCGTCATTCAAAAATCGTCTAAGCGAGAAAAAAAATGGCGAATGACGTAAAAAAACGTAAAACTGCGGCTTATATTCGGACCAATACGGTAGTTGTCATAGTGTGTTCCCGTTGCACATGCGCATTGGCAGCAGGAGGTTACACACTATGTAATGTGCATGCACAATGCGTGTCCTTAGCTGCTAATGCGCAATGCCCCCCGCTGCCTGTGTATGCACAATTTGCGTCTCGAGACGCGTATGAGCATTGCACCGCACTAGCCGAGGGGGGAAAGAGGGGGAGTGGGGGGGGGGGGGGGGAGATGAGGAGAGAGGGTAGAGTCAGGGGAGAGGGTGGTGGAGAGACATAGGGGAAGAGAGACATGGGGGGAGACATTGGGGGAGAGACATGGGGGATAGAGACATGGGGGAGAGAGACATGGGGGAGAGAGACAGGGGAGAGGGTAGGAGAGAGACATGGAGAGGGGTTGAAGAGACAGAGGAGGGAGAGGGGATGGAAGAGACACTGGGGAGGGAGAGGAGGAAGAGACACAGAGGAGGAAGATGTGGAAGAGACACAGGGGAGGGAGAAGGGGAGAGACACAGGGGGAGGGAGAAGGGGAGAGACACAGGGGGAGGGAGAGTGGGGAAAGAGACACAAGGGAGGAAAAGGGGGGATAAACAGGGGAGGGAGAGGGGGAGGGAAGAGACACAGGGGAGGGAGAGGGGGGAAGAGACAAAGGGGAGGGAGGGGGGGAAGAGACAAAGGGAAGGGAGGGGTGCGAGAGACACAGGGGAGGGCCTCATATTCCTTAGTTGTTATATGACATTGCAGAGCAATCATCAGACTTAATGACTACAATGATCTTGCTGCGCATATGATACAGAACCCCCGCATGTTTAACACCTGACAAAAGATATTGTTGGCTCAAGGTTTCTTTCTTTGGCTTTCTCCAAACGGAAACTAGATATAGGAAATAGGAGTCCCAATTCTTTTTTCTCTGCTGGGCTCTCCAGGGTCCTCCTCTGGTGCCCATATTATATATATAAATGTGCCCAGCCTGTGCCTGTAAGTGCCAATCTGCATCCTGTGCCTGTAAGAGACAATGTGCAGCCTGTGTCTGTAAGTGCCAATGTGCCCAGCCTGTGTCTGTAAGAGCCCAAGTGTATCCTGTGCCTGTAAGAGCCAATCCGCATCCTGTGCCTCTAAGTGCCAATATGAATCATGTCTGTAACTGTAAGTGCTAATGTGCAGCCTGTGCATGTAAAAGCCAATGCGCAGCCTGTGCATGCAAGGACCAAAATGTAGGCTGTACCTATAAGAACCAAAGTTCCAAGAAATAACCTGTCTCCTCCTCTACATCGCCACAATCCCATTGGTCCCTCAAATGCTCTCAGTACAGTTAAAGTGAAGTTAAATTATGTTATTTGATGTAACTATTGTTTTTCTATTTATGTCTATTTAGTTTTAAGGCTTTGTATCAAGAAACAAGACCATCAGTTCAAAGTAAAATGTGAAATATCTGGGGTCCGGAATGGATTATTTCAACTTACATTGATTTCTATGGGAAATGCTTGTTTGGAACTCAAGTTGTTTGGAACTCATCCTGCCAGACGAAACGGAATAAGGACAAGAACTGAGTTACCACTGTATATATATATATATATATATATATATATATATATATATATATATATATATATATCACATATATAGTTGTGAGCGTACGAGTTGTTGCTAACGCTTGCGGGCTTGCGCAGCGAGCCGCGGGCCTCAGTTGCTGGCATGGAGCGCCGAAGGCGCTCCATGCCAGCCACTGCGACCCTCGCAAACTTTCCGTCTCAACGCTAACAACACGACACACCAACTACGACCCTTGCAAACTTTACCTCGCAACGCAAACAACATACGAGACACGTTAACACACATTACGACCTCGCAACACTCGGACGCAACTCGCGAACATTAAAAAATTCAAAACACAATAAATACACACAGCACATACATAACAAGCTTACCTACAGCAAGAGGGAGCATCCAGCACCTCAAAAAAGCAACTTACACCTTCATTTCAGTCAAAATAAAAGAATTTAGACACTAAAAAATTTGCTAAGCGACAGAAAAAATGGCCGCCAAACAAAACGAATACGAGGCTACAAACGCAAACACCATACGAGACACGTTAGCACACATTACGACCTCGCAAAAATCGTCCGCAACCCGCGAACATATTTTTTTTTAAAACACAATAAATACAAGCAACACATAAATAAAAAGCTTACCTACAGCAAGGGGGAGCATGCAGGACCTCAAAAAAGCAACTTACACCTTCATTTAACTCAAAATAAAAGAGTTTAGACACTAAAAAATTCTCTAAGCAACAGAAAAAATGGCCACCGAACAAAACAAAAACGAGGCTACAGCACTCTAAACACGCCACAAGAAAACTCGCAAAACACCACAAGAAACTCTCAAAACACCACAAAAGACCTACGGATATTCCGCTAAGACGCATACCACACATTACCCGGAATTTTACGCCAATGCGGAAGTACACGACTACGCTAACGGTTTGGTCTTGCGCACGCACAGTATTACACTGCACACATTCAGCACGCTTACACAGCAGCTCCACACCACTAATGCTGCAGCAACATCAAAACAGATTGCAGCTCTTCAACACAATGCTTCAAAATAGGTAAAGTATATTCATTTATTAATGTATTACATATTTCATTATTACACACCAAACAGCTTACAATTTCATTGCCGTAATTTTTTGACGGGCAATTCGCTAGTATATATATAGTGCTTAGCAAAAATGTAACGGAGATGCAATATTATGCTCCATATCTCCACTAGTATACTGTAAAATATCGAAGAGAAGCACTGCACTGTACAGTCTAATAATCCCAATATTACAATACTGTAGAGCCAACATACATACAGTATAACAGTGTAATCATATTTTAACCATAAGCACTAAAAAATACATAACCATTGTAATAAAACAGGGTAAAACAGTCCAGTTAGGCCCCACACGCCACCAGCTCCACCATAACCACAAAACGGCATACCCAGTCTAGTCCCAGCTTGGGGATGTCCGGGGGAGTCCTCGCAGATCACTTTTCCCAAACTCTACGGGGCCATCACTGGGCAAGCACTCTGGGGGTGGAGACTGGTGGTTTACCTGAGCCTCAGAGTGTGCTGATGAGTCCATGGTGCGAGCCTGCTGCAATGTGGTCATCGTGTAAATGTCTTGTGTAAAAGTTTGGGGTACAAATGCGGAAGTTAGCTGGCCCAAGTCATTCCCGAGTAGTACATCTGACGGTAAGTTCTGCATCAATCCTACTTCCACAACCCCCGACCCCACACCCCAGTGCAAATGAACCTTGGCAGTGGGTAAGCGGAGTACTGCTCTCCCTGCCAGCTGCACTGCCACAGAGCCTCCGGTACGTGCTTTGTCTGGGACCAAGTGGTGTTTGATGAGGGTTAACATGGCTCTGGTGTTCCTTAGCCCTTCAATGTTCTTCCCCTCCAGACATACGATTTGCCAATGGTGTTGTTGTTGTCCGACGCAGCCTGGACGAGGTCGACTTCATCTAACATCCCTAGTTGTTCCTCCGGGTAGTAGGGTTCAGCCTCGTGGGTACCGGTCTCAGTGCGGTAGCAATGGGCTGCTGCTCTGTTTGGCGGTGGTTGGCCCGGACGAACCCATGGGTTACGGTTCTGGGGGCATGCCCTCTGTACATGTCCCAACTGCTGGCATAAGTGACACCGGATATTGGCACGAGGTTGGTACCTGGGAGCAGAGGTGTTGAACCCATTGCCCTTGCCCTGACAGTGTGGGGTTACGGTCGGGGGTGCTGGGGATGGCACTGCGGGCCTAGACGATGGGAGAGGTGGCGGTCGGTGGTGGCGCCATGCATCCAAGTGTTCATCGGCCAGCCGAGCAGAATCGGAGAGTGTAAGGTGGTTACGGTCCCTTACACATACTTGCACCTCTGGGGTCAGTCCACTGAAGAACTGCTCTAGCAGAATCAATTGCAGCAGTTCTTCCATGGTTGTGGCTCAGGTAGCCTGAACCCATCCCATGGCAGCTCTCTGCAGTCGTTCTCCTGTTTGTAAAGCTACCGATATCAGTGTAGGTATTACTCTGGGGTGATAGCATATTGCATTAAGATGGCCTGCTTCACCCGGTGTTAATCTTTGCTGTCCTCATCTGGTACTGCTTCTGCAGCATGGCCAGACAATTTGCTTGCCAACAGACGTACCCAGTCTACTCGTCCAATATCATGTAAATGCCGCAGTCTTTCAAAATCTTGAAGGTACTCATAAATATCCTCTTCTGTGTCGGTGACGTCTTTAAATCCATTGTATGGGAGCTTCACTTTTCCTTGTGGGGTGGCCGATACTACTGGTGACCCCTCTCTGGATCGCTGGTCTGCTAGTTGTAGCTGTATGGCCTGTTGTCTGTTGCTTAATATGTAATCTTGTATCTCCGCCATCACTCTTGTTATAGTTTCTTCTGATGGTGGTTCCCGGTAAAATACCAGCCTTATCCTTAGTTCCCTTGCCACTTCGCTTTCCTCCATCTCTGGTGAAGGTACAGCACTGCTGCTTCTTTGCGAGGCTTGTATCCTGTCACTTGTCACCAAATGTAACGGAGATGCAATATTACGCTCCATATCTCCACTGGTATACTGTAAAATACCCAAGAGAAGCACTGTACATTCTCATAATCCCAATATTCCAATACTGGATGATACAGCTGGTAGTAAAAAAAACGGCTCCCATTTATTTTCTCTCCCACATGGATAAATATATATCCTGGGAACACAGGAAATCAACATAGGTAAATAAACACATGCCCATATTTGGCCACATAGTACAGATAGAGGGGTCACATCACACATCTCCTGCAGCCTAGCTGGCTACTTTTACACAATTACAGACATTGATAAGATCATCCCTCTCTTTGTACTATCTGTCTTCACGAGGTCTACCAGATAGCAACACTTTACATAATAGGCTGCTTCTGCTTACTGGGAAACCCTGTATTGGGATTATCTATTAGACTACAGTCTGGGGTGTTGGCTGATGTAATAGCCTGCAGCCAATCTATTCTGCAGAGCATAAACCAACATACATGCAGTACAACAGTGTAATCATATTTTAACCATAAGCACTAAGAAATACATAACCATTGTAATAAAAACAGGGTAAAACAGTCCAGTCAGGCCCCACACACTACAAAAAGTATTGTACCCCCCTTGGCATTTTTTGTCTTTTGTTGCCTCACAACCTGGAATTAACATGGATTGTTTAAGGATTTGCATCACTTAATTTAGAGAACATGCCCACAACTTTAGAGATGTTTTTTTTTTTTATTGTGAAGCAAACAACAAATAGGACAAAACAACAGAAAAGGTCAATGGGTATAACTATTGCCCCCCCCCCCCAAAAAAGTCAATACTTTGTAGAGCCACCTTTTGGGGCAATCACAGCTACAAGTCTCTTTGGATAAGTCTTTATGAGCCTGCCAGATCTTACCACTGGGATTTTTGCCCATTACTCCTTGCAAAACTGCTCCAGCTACTTCAAGTTGAATGGTTTGCGCTTGTGAACAGCAATCCTTAACTCTGACCACAGATTTTCTATTGGATTGAGGTCTGGGCTTTGACTAGGCCATTCCAACACATTTACATGTTTCCCCTTAAACCACTCAAGTGTTGCACCATCAAATCTATCATAACCAAATGGAAAGAACATGGCACAGCAGCCAAGAGACGGCCGCCCGCCAAAACTCAAGGACCGGGCAAGGAGGGCATTAATCAGAGAGGCAGCACAGAGGCCTAAGGTAACTCTGGAGGAGCTGCAGAGTTCCACAGCAGAGACTGGAGTATCTGTACATAGGACAACAGTAAGCCGTACGCTCCATAGAGTTGGGCTTTATGGCAAAGTGACCAGAAAAAAGGCATTACTTTCAGCAAAAAAACAAAATGGCACATTTTGAGTTTGCGAAAAGGCATGTGGGAGACTTCCACAGTGTATGGAGGAAGGTGCTCTTGTCTGATGAGACTATCCAAACCAAACATATATACACATATGCCTATATGTGTATATATGTTTTTGATAATATGTTGTGTTGATTCCCCCTATATGCATTTACCTGATGATGTCAGATGCTGCCTCGTTTTTTACTTTCAACCTGAGGGTTTCATCTCATTCAGTGTTTTTGTGCTCTATGTGCTTTATCCGTTTATCTGTCATTTAGGTATTATTTCAACTACCTTTCCTCAGTAAAGATGTATACTTTTGACGGTGGCAGTGTCATGGTCTAAGCCTGCATGAATGCTGCCGGCACTGGGGAGCTACAGTTCATTGAGGGAACCATGAATGCCAACATGTACTGTGACAATGAAGCAGAGCATGATCCCCTCCCTTCAGAGACTGGGCCACAGGGCAGTATTCCAACATGATAGCGACCCCAAACACACCTCCAAGACGACCGCTGCCTTGCTAAAGAGACTAAAGGTAAAGGTAATGGACTGACCAAGCATGTCATTAGACCTAAACCCTATGGAGCATCTGTGGGGCATCCTCAAATGGAAGGTGGGGGAGTGCCAGGTCTCTAACATCCACCAGCTCCATGATGTCATTATGGAGAAGTGGAAGAGGATTCCAGTGGCAACCTGTGAACTCCATGCACATAAAGGGTTAAGGCAGTGCTGGAAAATAATGGTAGCCACACAAAATATTGACACTTTGTGCCCCATTTGGACATTTCCACATAGTTGCCATGTTGCCAATGGTTTAGACATTAATCGCTGTGTCTTGAGTTATTTTGAGGGGACAGCAAATTTACACTGTTATGTAGGCTGTACTACTTTACATTGTAGCAGAGTGTCATTTATTCAGTGTTGTCACATGAAAAGATATAATAAAATATTTACAAAAATGTGAGGGGTGTACTCACTTTTGTGAGATACTGTGTGTGTATATATATATATATATATATATATATATACTGTATATATATATATATATATATATATATATATATATATATACAGTGGTAACAAAGTTCTTGTCCTTTTGTCCTTATTCCTTTCCGGGTGGCAGGATGAGTTCCAAACAACTTGAGTTCCAAACAAGCATTTTTTGGAACTGGTGGACTCTGCAAGGGTTTTAATACCACTTGTGAGTGGTCTCTTGTACATGCAAATCTTTATTCTGCTTTTTACAGTTACGGCACTGCCCATATTTGTAAAATCTTATTAGCATAGGGTTTAGATGTAAAAGTCTAAAGGAGTAACTTGTAATTTATTTTCAGTGTGAAACTCAATGGAATTTACGGCTTTGTAGTGACGTTCACTTGGAGCAGTGACCCGTAGCAGTTCTCTCTCAATGTTTTAGGGATGTGTGATTAACATAGCTAAATAGGATTTACTCTGCAGATATGACACTCATAAGTGCTTTTTCAGGGATTAACATAGGGCTCTATGCTAATTGTCCATCTATCCCTTTTCTTGAGCCTTGACTTACCTTCATTGTTCCATGTTTGGCAGATGCTGTCATTATATTTGAGGCTATTCCACTTGACGCAATAAATAATTTTGCAGTTTTTGTGACAGATGTATCTGCAGTTCAGGCACAGACTGTATGGACTCTTCGGAACTCTGTCCATTGCCTTTTTGTTTCTTTGAAAACTCACATATGCCAGGGCTACTTATCAGACCTTTATAATACTGGCACATACTGCTAATAGGCACTCACCTTTGCCGCTGCATTTGTAATTGTTATTTTTAGTTACTTCAAAGTTAAACTCCTTTTTCATGTGGTGTTTTTGTTATTTTGTCCACCTCATGTAGTCTGACACAAAGCATTTACAGAGTCCTTTATTTTTAAAACAAGAGCTGTTCACACTTGTGCCCATGTAATATTTATTCATTTATGTCGACTGATTTAGCATTAATTGTACTTTAATAAAAACATAGTTTTGCCCTACTTTATCCTTTTTTACATAATTGAGCTAAGTTAATATTTTTTGCACTGTCAGAGGCCCCCTCAAAGTCTTTAGCAACCTGACAAAGGTCTCCTCATTGCTGGAGTAGTAAATGAATTATACTAATTAACTCCTAATGACTTCTTTAACATGATTCTCAGGATATCATGCTCAGAGCAAGCCATAATTGGATGTTTCACTTGTCTAAATCTTCTCTGATTGTGCCCCTTATAGTATGACTGTACAACGATTGTTTTAATTTGTACCTGTTATTTTTGTCCACATGGGCCCAATTAGCTTAATGCTTCTATGAGGTCTATCCTTTGTCTCTGTTTCTTTGTTTTCGAGGAGCAACACTGAGTAATTTTAGTACTGATTACTAGCATCCACTTATTCAAGGTTTTACGATATATTAAAGAGCCACTGAATTATATAGAATTTTTGTGACTTAAAAGTATTTAAGTATAGATAGAATGGTAATTATTTTATTAAACACTTTTGAAATATGTAGTAGAAAAATTAGAAAGCTCTTCTTGCTCCACCCGTTGTGGTCTGTAGAAGGTCTCATTAAATGTGGGTTTAGTCTGTGACATTTTTTTAAAATGGGTGTGGAGAGAATCTCCTAATATACTTTGTTTCACACATTTTAACAGACCCCTTTTCCAGTTCCTGGGTCTTAGCCCATTAAAGGGCAGACAGCTTGGCTCCAGCCACTGGATTATGTACGTAAACACCTCCATTGTATTTGTGATCTGTTTTGTCCCATTGTTTGCTAGATAAAGTTAATCACACCTGATATGTGTTAGAGACGGCAGGATGTGTATTGGAGATGAAGCCTATTGCTCTCAGGAAGCTACTGCTAGACCCCATATGGGGTCATCTCCTGTAATTGTCTGCCACATCCTCTCCTTGTTACATTGTGTACACCCCCTCTGTATCTAACTGCTATGAATATTGCTGACTTTTCAAAATAAATCAGTTCACTTCTGGAGACATTTCTGGGCCTTGCAATGAGCGGCTTCGCTATTCATTGCAGGCCACGGCATGCGCTGTGAGCATGCGCAAGTCCGCAACTTTGTCACTCAAGACGGGCCTCGCAATGAGCGTCTTTGGTCTCTCCCTCTAATGTCTCTCCCCCCTCTCCCTATCTTGTGTCTCTTCTTGCCCTCTCCATCCCCTGTGTCTCTTCCACCCCCTCCCCTTCTCCCTCCCCTATTTCTCTTCCCCCTCTACCTCTGCTGTGTCTCCTTCCCCATCTCCCTCCCCTGTGTATCTTTCCCTCCTCTCACCCCCCTGTGTCTCTTTCCCCCTCTCCCTCCCCTGGGGCTCTTCCACCCTCTCCCTCCCCTGTGTAACCTTCCCCCATCTGCCTCCCTTGTGTCTCCTTCCCTCCCATCTCCCACCACTGTGTTTACACCCCCATATCCCTCCCTTGTGTCTCCTTCCCCAGCTACCTCCCCTGTGTCTCATTTCCCCCTCCCCTATGCCTCTTTCCCGCTCCCCTACCCTGTATCTCTTTCCTCTCCCTCCCCTGTGTTTCTTCCCCCCCTCTGCCTCCCCTGTGTCTCACTCCCCACTCTTTCCCCCTCTCCCTCCCTTGTGTCTCTTCCACCGTTCACTCCCCTGTGTCTCTTCACTCCCCTGTGTCTCTTTCCTCCACTGTGTTGCCCCCTCCCCTGTGTTTCCTTTCTCCACCCTCTCCCTCCCCTGTGTCTCCTTTCTCCCTCCCTCTCCCTCCTGTTCACTCCCGCTCCCAGCGTGCATTGGGCGACTCGTGGCATGGCACATTATCATTATTATTATAGTAGTATTTGTAGTAGTAGTAGTATAGTAGTAGTATTATAGTTTATTTGTAACCCACCAACATATTTTGTAGCGCTATACATAAGTTAAGTTACAGGCAATGACAAGTTCAAGATTCACACATTGCGATGAATGGAGAGCCCTGTGAGCTTGAGCTTGGAATCTGGTGTCCATAGTGCTTTCCCTAAAGCACCTTGCAGGATTGAAACTCGCAGACTTACAATCTAAAGGTTGAAGTGTGTATGTGATACAGTAGGGAGAGAGTAGTGCTGAGCATGTTAGGGAGGAAGGTTATAGGCTTCTTTAAAGAGGTGCGTTTTTATTGATGTTTTGTAGGATTTAAGGCAGGTGAAGCAGGGCAAGGAGTTCCAGAGGATAGGGGCAGCGCGAGAAAAGTCCTGGAGGCAGAAGTGAGAGGAGGTGACAAGAGTGGTAGAAAGAAGAAGGTCGTTAGCAGAACAAAGAGGGTGTGTGGGGGAGTATTTGGAGATGAGAGCAGAGATGTATGGGGGTACGCTGTTGTTGAGGGCTTTATAAGGTAGGGTCAAGATTTTAAACTTTATTCTGGAGGCTAAGGGAAGCCAGTGAAGTGATTGACAAAGAGGAGCTGCCGACACTGAACGATGTGTACTGAAGATGAGTCTGGCGGAGGCATTTATTATGGATTGGGCAGGCCAACAAGGAGCGAGTTGCAATAGTCAAGACGAGAAATGATGAGAGAGTGTATTAGAATCTTAGTAGTGTCTTGTGTAAGGTAATGGCGTATTTTAGATATGCGGCATGTGGCATTGCACATGCGCAACTCGCAACTTGCGAGTTATAGTTATAGTAATTACGAGTTTGTCGTAACATAGCGTTACCGACAAACTCGCAATTACCACAACTATTATATGTGACTAGCGTATTGCCCGTCAAAAAATGACGGCAATGAGATGTGTAAGTTTGTAAAGTTGTTTAGTTATTAATATACATATGGAATTGTAAGGTAGCTAATGTTGTTTTCTGTGTACTACTGAAATATAGAATACAAATTAATAAATGAATTTACGTATTTTTATGCATTGTGTTGAAGAGCTGGCAATCTGTGTTGATGTTCCTGCAGCATCAGTGGTGTGGAGGTGCTGTGTAAGCGTGATGAACGTGTACAGTGTAATAGTGTACGTGCGCGATCTGAAAGCGTTAACGTAGCTGTGTACTTCCGCATTATCCTAAAATGGCGGATAATGTGTTTTATGCGTCTTAGCGGATTATCGGTACGTGTTTTCCATGCTTATAGTGCTGTAGCGTCGTTTTCGTTTTGTTCGTCCGACATTTTTTATGCGGCGCTCATTGCCAAAGTACTACGGTTTAACGGCTCGCCAAAAAGGCCAAAATAAATACAACATTTTTTTTTTACATTTTTTTATTTTTGTAACTTTTAACTTATATTTCATCAAATGCGTTGGTTTAGGCGGTAAATCCGATGTTGCGCGAGACAAAGGCGTTAAATCTGTGTTAATGCGTAAATCTGTAATTGCGTTTCGTAAAATGTACTCGCTACTGTCTTTTTACTCATTGCACGGTTAATCCGCATCCTTTATCTCGTTGGTTTACAAACACATACGTCTGTGGCTGTGTTTTACGCAGTTCGTAGTAGTATAGCCTCGTTTTCATTTTTTTCCGCGGCCATTGCTTTCTCGCTTAGTCGATTTTCAATCTTTGTAACTCGGCTAAATCGCTGTAAATTGGAGTTCCAACTCACTTCCAGACGTCCTGCCTGGTTCCCCATGCTGTAAGTGACCTTTATTTTATTTTTTAGTGTGTATTTAGTGTTTTTTTTAGTGTTTTGGTTTTTTTTCATCTCGTATTTTTTTTTAAACTGCTACTGTTTAACGGCTCGCCTCGCCTGCAATGAGCGCCTGCGGCACTCATTGCCAAAGTGCTACGATTTAACGGCTCGCCTCGCTGTGCTAAGTCATACTCAGTACGCAACAGAGCTCATCGCTAAATCGTACGCACTACGCAACGCAGCGTGACGACGAATCGTAGTTAGACAATTATAATATGTGATTGTCATGTCTTTTATATTTGTTGTTTTGCATATAGAGTCTACATTTTCTAATTTTGACATTCTAGTTTGCATAAAATATTGTATCACATCATCATACTTAAAAGTCATTGACATTATTTTAAACAGCAGAAGAGGTATAACAGCTAACAATATTAATGACAGAGCACCTAGCGATGACCCCAGAACATGGGTGTTATTCAAGTTATGTGCGTGGGTAGATTTCCCTAGCTCAGATATGTATTTATTCATATTTGTGACTGCAGATATATTAAGATTAATGTAAGCACTTTGACTTCAACCTTAATCTTCTGTAAATTTGGAATTGAATGCATAAAGGAACAAGGATCTCACATACAATCTGTATTTTGCATTCAGAAGGGTGGGTTTTAAATATTACAACACTTTTTTTTGCACAAACAATAATTACTTTAAAGGATGAAACCTATAAGTTTCTGTAGCCCTATTCACGATATTCACGAAAATTAAGTTGTCACGATCTGCTACTTCAATTGGACTTGGTAAGAACCTTGTTCAAACCTATGCAGCAGAATCGTGTGGTCCATTTACACCTCTGATAGCAGAAGATTGACCAAACACCAATACCACGCCCAGGAGCTTGCTTTATCTAACCAGGTTATCAGGAACACGATATAATCCCTTAGAATTAAGATTACTGCACAGAATGACACTTTCACCTTGTTTTATCTATGTCCAGACACAACTGTTTACCTTTATTAATTGTCACATTTTATACAATTTTCTGGCACACGGGCTGGCCAATCACAGCAAGCCACATCCCTAAATAATAGGCTGCCCCTTTCCACTAGGAAACCCTGCACATCTGATTAGCTCAGGCTCCTAATCGTATCTTGGTGATTGTATTAACGATAACCCTTCACGGTAAACTTGAAGTGTGTGTACAAGGATTATCTTTGACACTTAGGTGAATTCTCTCTCCTTCCCAGTGGTGTAATGAACTTCCCAAGCCTCTGGTGAAACATATAAGACCACTGGCCTGGAGGACCCTTCAAGGCAGTCAGGGTAAACAGCACATCCAGGCTATTAGGTCCAGCAAAAACTTGGGAGGGTCCTTCCCCAGCCCTTCCCTTTATCCTTGGTAAAATAGAAGACCGGCGCCAACTTCCCCATTGCCAATGATCCCCGCCAGTGGCCCCTCCTTTCCAGTGATAGAGGCACACAGTGTCTTTGGGCAGCTGCAGGGGAGTCAATGCAGGGAGGCCAGGTTAAAAACCACACCCTGGGGTATCCTCTGTTGAAATCCAGGAAAACTGGCCCGTCCAGTGGTGAACAAATCTGGGGTAATCCTGGGGCCTCACACTCCCCAGCCAAGCCAGTACAAACAGCTGACTGGTGGTATTTACAACAGTCCATGGGCCTAGGGGACCACAAGTGGTCACCATTCTTCCCCTCTCCACGTCTGCTACTTCCCCTGTCCAGTGTTTGAGTGCCAGGGAATTTAATGGGCTTTCTGGATTATCCCTATTCCACCCTTCAAAAGCCCCTTCTTTCCCCCTCGATTGGGGAAAACATTATTCTGGGGCATCCCATAAAACAATAGTTCCACTAAGGACTGTACCTGCCAGATCTGCCAGTCTGTGATGCTCTTGATGGTCTTGTCTGGGATCTCTACTCCTTGGGGCTGCATTGTGCTCACTGTCTTCCAGCACCCTTCTTCTGAAACCACCGTCTGGGCACAGTGCTCACCTTCTGGATCTTTAGTTCCTGGATCCTTGGGCAAAATCTCCTGGCTCTCTCCATCTGATACTGCTTGGCATGTGGATGCAGGGAGTCTTGAGTACTGGCTGGATCAATGGCATCAGTAAAAACGCCTTATCCGACCACTGGGCCACCCCCAGAGAGTTACAACGTCTCTTGAGCACATCCATTGTACGCTGTGCAGTGCCCACCCCACAATTCAGAGGGCCATATGCCTGCTCCCAGAGTGCCTCCTTCAGCCCTACTGATAAATAGAGCTCCACACTAGGGATTACAACCTCTCCCATCTAGGCTGCATACTGGTCCTCTAAGTCACTTTCCTGCACCACCAGGTCCTCCAGCCATTCAATTAGCTTGTGACTCGGCCATAGTCCCAGAAACGCCATCCATTTGTTTAGAAGTGCCATGTCTCGACAGTCCATTTCAGTCACCACAAAATTATCTGTCTCTACTGGGGATAAACACACCCCATCCACAGGAGCTGGGTAGGGCCATTGCTTACCCCTCTCCACTCACCCAGTACCTCCTGTATGATCTGTGTCCTTAGGTCCATCAACTGCTCTGTAGTAATATCCTCTGGCATGACTGCTTTTCATCTCTGGAATCTCCCGAATGCCTCTGTTGCAGACATCTCTCAATAAGATGCTATCTTTCTGTACTTTATAGAGGCCCACGACTGCCAGCCAATTGTCACGATCTGCTACTTCAATTGAACTTGGTAAGAACCTGGTTCAAACCTATCCAGCAGAATTGTGCAGTCCTTGTACTCCTCTGATAGCAGAAGATGCACCAAACACTGGAACCATGCCCAGGAGTTTGCTTCCACAGACCATGATCTCAGGAACACCATATAATCCCTTAGAATTAGGATTAATGCACAGAATGACTTACACCTTGTTTTATGTAAGTCCAGACACAACTGTACCTTTATTAATTGTCACATTGTATACAATTTTCTGGCACACAGGCTGGCCAACCACAGCAAGCCACATCCCTATGTGTATCTCTTATTAATTAGAGTACATTATTAATAACTAATGATTACCCCCTATGGTTCTGAGTCCATTGTCTTCAGTATAAGTCATCTGCAGAACAAAAGACTGGTGTGCTCTTAGAGTCTGAGATATGATCTTTGTGGGTAGATCAAAAAGGATGACTAAAAAATGGAAACTACAATGGTGGTGGTTTACAGCAGTAAATTTAATTTGTATTAATATTCAGTTGTATTTGGTATTACTTATAGTTTTAAGTTTTACCATATTTGTAACTTCCTCTGTATCACTTTAATGTGCTTAGTTTAACTGACTGACTACAGATCACAACTCATGTTATATCAGTGGGAGATTGTAGAATTACCAGAAAGCTGCATTTCCACTGTATCACAAATATGTTTTCTTTATTTTTGCAGGATTCATTTTTCATGCAAAAAAGTTTTAAGTCTGTACTTAATCTATGACAATAAAATTATTTCACATTGTAATCTGCTGTTCACAAAGTATCTTGGGTAGGAACACCCATGACAGAGCTTAGTTAAATAACCAATCTCCATTCAAGCTAAGTATGTGTGATAGCAGTCTGGTTCTCATTATCAGTCAGTAATGATGTATATAGTGCCGAACATCCTTTCTCATGGACAGGGTTAAACTTTCTGCTAGGACTCTTTGGCCCATTACAATTGCACAAGTTCTCTTTGGCGTTATATATCTTGAAATCTTATTTGAGTCCAATCATCACATTCATGTGCAAATCCCATCCTTGTATGGCACGTGGTTGCTAAGGGTGGAGGGCAGTTTGACAAATGTGACTTTTCTTTGTTGAAGAAACTCAAGTTCCGCATTGAAATATTCATGAATTCAAAAAAGTTATCCTGCTATCCATCTAATTGATTTCTCCTATTACTTTCTCCGGAGGACTTACTTATACAGACTCCTTTTGCAATTGACAGAATAAGCGTTAATATCTCTTATACTGAGAACACGACACCTAAGTGCTTTCTAAATATGTAATGCTCATGCCCTGCTGAGCCAAGGAAATGAAAGCTTGCTTAAGAAAGAGGGAAAAAATCACATTGTTAAAATAAATGCCTACTACTCATTTTAGATCAAATTGGTCAAAATGAGCTCAGGTAGAATTGGTGGAGTTCCTCTAAAAAAACTGTCATTTATCATTTTCACTGGAGGAATTTTCTTTTCTGTAAAATCAGATAGGAATATTCTGCTCTTACTGACATTTTTATTTCTACATAAATATGTTTTTGATTTAGCTTCTTAAAACCTAATATATATATATATATATTTTATTATTTATACATTTATACAGTACAACAAGTTAAAAACAAAACAATACAATTCAAATATAGCCACAAGTCCCAAACAGCGAAATTCTTTTAGTCAAGATTTGGTTAATTCTATAATATTACATAGGATATCTATCCACAATTTCTACTTGTACAACTCCTGGCAAAACTCCCTTTATTTACTTCGTTAATTTTGCTGTTTAGGACTAAACAATTAACAATACAATTATCTGAATGTGTATTTCTTTAAGTTAAATTTAGGGATTGGACGTGGAACGGAGAGAGACTTCGGGGGACAGCATTAAAATATTTGTTTTATTTCAGCTTTATTACTCTTTCCATAATGACCATTTAGCTTCGTTCTTCTTGAATTTATTTTTGATCATAATGTTATAGTCTAATTCAATGTGTTTGTTTTTAATAAGCAGGCTCAACTGCAATATATTGGTTAGGATAATACACCTGTTAGAGGAAATTGGTACTAATGTGAAGCAATGCGCCAATCACTCTCTTTTTTCTATAATCAAATTTCATGACAGCCATAGGTTAAAAGAGAAGTTGCTAATAATCAACATGCACTTAGCAGTTGCATTTTTGGATTATTTGTGGTAAGCAAAATGAGACCTAAGCCAATACAGAAATGTCTGAGAAATAAACATTTTTGGCTCAAGTAGCACAATGTCCTTTGTATATTATATAGTATTGTATTTGTAGTATGAGCATTATTATTGTATTTGTAGTATAAGCATTTTAAAAGGAACAATGACTGTTCATGACATGTAAACCTTTTGAATATTGTATTGTTTAATTATGCATACAGTGATGGAGATATCACATATTATAATTGTCTAACTACGATTCGTCGTCACGCTGTGTTGCGTACGATGGCAACGAGGTAAACCGTTAAATCGTACCACTTTGCCGATCGTACGACTTAGCGATGAGCGCCATAGGTGCTCATCGCCCAGCGATGAAAAAAATTACGAGATAAGCGGCAGAACCAAAAAAAAAACAAACACTAAATACACACTAAAAAATAAAAAAAACTATGAACTGCGTAAAACACAGCCACAGACGTATGTGTTTGAAAAACAACGAGATAAAGGATGCGGATTAACCGTGCAATGAGTAAAAAGACAGTAGCGAGTACATTTTTTACGAAACGCATTTACAGATTTACGCATTAACACAGATTTAACGCCTTTGTCTCGCGCAACATCGGATTTCCCGCCTAAATAACGCATTTGATGAAATATAAGTTAAAACTTACAAAAAAAAAAAGTAAAAAAAAAAAAAGTGTATTTATTTTAAGAAAAAAAAAGGGACAAATGTAGCTGAGTCATGTTGTGTGGCAAACAAATTTCACAACATTTAATTTTTATTGACCGTCATTTGACCGTTTTACCATATTTACTGTTAAACCGTAGTACTTTAGCGGGCTTAGCGATGAGTGCCGCAGGCGATCATCGGGGCGAGCCGTTAAACCGTAGTACTTTGGCAATTAGCGCCGCAGAAAAAATGGCGGACAAACAAAACGAAAACGAGGCTACAGCACTATAACCACGGAAATCACGTAGCGATAATCCGCTAAGACGCATACCACACATTACCAACCATTAAACGACGGACGTATCATCTGCTAAGACACATACCACACATTATGCGCCATTTTAGGATAATGCGGAAGTACACAGCTACGTTAACGGTTTCGGCTCGCGCACGCACACTATTACACTGCACACGTTCATCACGCTTACACAGCACCTCCACACCACTAATGCTGCAGCAACATCAACACAGATTGCCAGCTCTTCAACACAATGCATAAAAATACGTATATTCATTTATTAATTTGAATTCTATATTTCAGTAGTACACAGAAAACAACATTAGCTACCTTACAATTCCATATGTATATTAATAACTAAACAACTTTAAAAACATACACATCTCATTGCCGTAATTTTTTGACGGGCAATACGCTAGTATGTATATATTGCTCTTTTATATACAAATAAGAACATGCCAATTGGTTAATAGGCCATTCAGCAAAAAAAAAGTTAAAGCTGCAAAACTTCAGTAGAGTATACCAAGAGCTGCTCAAGTGTACGATTCTGTCAAGCAACTGAAAATCACCTCATAAAACCCTTGTACGGCTCACTTTTATGTTTTAATTGAAGAGCAGTGAAGTTATGGTTCATTTTATTAGGTGGCTCATGCTGAATGACAGATGTCCTGTTGAAAGTTTCTTTGAATTCCTTTAGAACAATTAGTTATTAATCATGTAGCTAGTGTAAGTTTTGCTTTTTAGAAATACCATGGTATAGGACAGTGTGTATTTTATCATTAACCTTTTGGGTGTATAATGTTGCTATTTTAAATAGTTCCTGAGGATGAAGGACGAGAGATAGATTTAATTCCACTGGCGGCAGAACTGAGAATCAAGAGGTGAAGCCAGGAGGCTGTGAGGGAGTTGCTTCAAGGATAACGTAATTTAACAGAATGGTAGGGAGCTGATAGACTCCTGATACCAAGCTAAGGTATGAAAAATTGTAGAGTTTTGAACGCAAAGTCCAGCAGATGTGATGTTTTCTCCCTCAAAAAGAGGCTACAGAATGTGCAAGACATCAGCTTGCTAGACCCAGTATATCAGAATCCATTCACAAGCCCACTTGCAGTAGCATAGTAGCATTCTGCAATGGAAAATAATTGAGACAATACACTTTGTTTAAGAGCAACAGGTGTTTGGACCGGAGTTTCCTAACTATTTACCCACACTCCTAAACATGTCTGGCACCTTAAAAGCCAATACACTTGGGTGTAATTAGATTTATGTGCCAGTCAGACTCGGTTTATAGAGGTAGCACATACTCTGAACCTGTTAAACTAATAATAAAAACAATTAAACTCTGTGCATACAAAATCTCACTGTCTGTGAAACAGGTGAAATGACATGTTACCTTGAATAGGCAATTTTCCATAGACTACCAAATTCCTCAAAATTAAAACATCTACAATTAACCAAAATTAGATTGCATGGAAATTCTCATGTGAATATTGCACAAAACACTGCATCAACCTAGACCAGAACCCAGTGGCTCTACAGTCAATGTGGTTGACAAACTGGTATATGGGCCAAAGCCACATGTAGCACAAACAGTATTAGACTCCAAAGAGTAAAAATAATATGTTATAAAGACCAAGAATATGTTTGTACCAAAACCCCTGAATTTGTGAGATTTTTTAAAAATGGACAGGAAAATGGTTCTCTATCACTAGTGCCATTCAGGTTGGGTGAAGGGCGAAGAGAGTAGAAAAGGTGGGATTTAGCCCTGTTCGTGTAATTAGAAAGCCCCACATTGCTAGTTTCTAACTAGCTCCAGGCCATCCTAATGGGGCACTGAAGTCCATATTCACAATAAGCTTTATTTAAGAACTAAGGGCCCTATGCTAATTCTGTCAAAATCGATTCCAAGTGCCGTAGTTGCACAAAAAATTCTACCTAGCTATGTTAATCACCCACCCCTAAAAAACTGTGAGACTACTGCTATGAGTCACTACGACAAGCTAGAGCTGCAAATTCTGCATAATTTCCCTTTGACTTTTCACACTGACTATAGATTACAAGATACTCCGAGAGACTTTCACCTCTAAACCCTATGCTAATAAGATTTTATGGATCGCTCACAAATCAGGGCACTGCCATAACTACAAACAAAAGAACAAATTATTACGGGTACCAAACACACCTCACTGTGGCTTTTAAAAACATGGCGGTCTGCCGCAGCACCTCTTAAAGGGACCGGGAATTATTACAAAACAATAGAAAAGCATTGTTAATCATCACTGGCACATATGAGCAATCTAAAACCATTTAATTTTCACCTGTGACTTACCCCACATATTGAAAATGTAGATATCTGCTTACAGATGGATACGTCTCTTAAGGAGACTGCACATCCAGAAATAGCCTCAGAAATCAGAGAACTCTGTTACAAATGATATATTACAGTCAAAGAGACAAAATGGGAAAAATTAAAATCATATAAATCCATCATTAGGTTTCATCTCAACATATTTGGCTAGACCTGTCCTTGGAAGTCTTATGTCATTGCTGCTGTTCAAGTGGTAACATGTTTAACAATAATGAGCATATGGCAATTACTGATACCCTTAATGTATCAATTACGCATTAATTACACATGTTAGATGCTTAACAACCCTTCACTGAAATAACGAGGCCCATCAGTGTCACTATATATATGTATCAAACCATTAACTCATAATACTCAATAATTATCTAGTTCAACCATGCTTTAATAAATAGGGGTGAAAAAATCTAAATAAGTGTGTGAACACGTTCACAGGAATGAAATGGATTCATAAACTGCATGAAGGGACGCATATACAGGATGATGACAAATATCCTTAAACAAAACAATTAAATAATTATTATGTATGTTGATGTCACTAATCTATTAGCTTGAGAAACTCACAGAAACATAGATAACAGTATAACAATAACATCCTTTATTGAATACAGCACAGTCATGAACATATTAGACCAGGCATTAATATTATGAGTGTGATGTGGGCGGATCCAAAAGGACAAGAGGCTGGAAAAATGGAAAAACATAAAGGAGTCAATGTAACCCTGTATAATAAGGATGATGCCTAGCTTCTACTAGGTTTACATATGGTCATTACACCCCAGTAATCACAATCAGATGATTTTTTTGTTTAAATCTCCATATAATAAAAGTAACCACTAATGCTCATAGCACATACATCATGTCATCATCTTCTACATTAGACAGATGCTGAAAATACTGGATTATGCATTCCAATTCAAATACACACATACAGTATGTTAAAAACGTGATCATTAGCTAAAAAGGCAGAGGAGGAGAAAAAACTATCTAGAAAAATCTGTATGTACAGTACAGTGGGAAATACTGTAATTATAACAATAAATCAACTTATCTGAACTTCATTCACAAGCAGTGCAAAATGTTCCCTATCTGTCATCTGAAATTCATTGTCATCACCACGAGTAATGATGTGGTATTTCACAAGGAATGATTAGCTGTGGACACATTCAGTGGATCAAGAGTACGATCACCATTTTTTTAGGAGATTTCAATGAATGTGTTAATGCTGACATGGATTAAAGGGTCATTGTTGGACTATGATAGTTCCACGCCAGATCTACATTGCTAGAAGCTGAACTTAACAACAAACTGGTGTTATTGAACATGATATTTGATTACTTAATGACGTGTCAGATCATTCTTCTAGTGGGGTTGTCATTGCTGGAGTAGCTATCTGATAGCCGCTGTGTAGATATCTCACTCACATTATTTGATAACACTGCTTGTGGATGAAATGTGCCTAAAAAGAATAAAAAACAAAATAATCCTAATCGGAAAAAACAAAATAGGGACTGCACGATCTCTTCTCATCGGCATTCCTCAGTGACCATCAATTGGTTAAATGTTAAACATAACCCTAGATGTTCACAGAGAAGAGGATCATGGACCATGTAATGGGAGTAGCCACTTGCTTAAAAAATATCACAATCACATAGGCCATAATCCTCTACTCTGTAGCCATGCTAGATTATGTCAGCACTTTGACCAATAGATGCTCACTGAGGAGTGATGTTGAGAAGGTCAAAGTGAAGGGGAAGCCCTATCACCCCCTGTGGCACTGTGCCCATGCCCTACCCTAGAGGGAGTTGCAGGGAGTGTCACTCCCCCTGGAGGTGAAGGCATGGAGGGATTCAGGGATTTGGCTGCTGTATGTTTGGGGAGATGCCTCTGAGGTGAAGGAGGTGGTGCTGGGAGCCACAGCAGGTCCACACACAGCTGGGTTAATGTGCTCTGGTTCTTCACCTCCTTAATGTGCTCTGGTTCTTCACCTCCTTTCCTCACCCCCATGTCCCCCTTCCCTCCCTTTCTCTCCCCTCTTCCTTCCTTCCTCTTCGCCTTTCTCTCTCCCACTGCCTCACCCACCCCCACTTCCTCCCTCACCCCCACTTCCTTCCTCCCTCCCTCCCTCCCTCACTGCCACTTCTTTCCTCCCTCTACCTCCCTCACCCTCACTTCCTCCCTCTACTCCCTGGGGCCACCTCTCTCTCCTTTCCTCCTTTCTTCCGCCTCTACATTCCTCTCTTCTGCCTCCGTCACTGCTCCAACAAAATATAAGGTTAAATTCAGTGGTGGAGCAAGTGCATGAGGGTCCCGGTGCAAAGATATTTTTTTTTGCAATTTCCGAACCCCCTCCAACATCAACTCACACAGTACAGTGAAGTGAAATTAGAAAAATATATAAATAAAACTATTTTTTAGAAATAGAAAACAGAAAATTGGCATGTGTATTCACCCCTTTGTTATGAAGCCCATAACAAGCTCTGGTGAAACCAATTATACATACACATATCTACTATATATATATCTACCATATACACGTATACATTTACATGTGCATCTATACATATATATATATATATAGATATATACACACACCTATAAAAATACTTTCTTACCTGCCCTATGCTACACTCCAATTCCTGGGGTGAGGAGGGGCCACGGCCGGCCAGAGGGCTGGCGGTGGGTCACAGGAGCCCACAAAGACTGAGGGTGCCACAAGGCGAGTCCATAGAGGTCAGCGGGGGGGGGGGGCAATGGGGCCGCGAACGACCGAGGGGGTCACAAAAGGCTGAGGAGGCTGCAGCGATTTGCAGGGGTCCGAAGGAGGCCAGAGGGGGGCGGGGAGGCTGAGGTGGAACATTGCTTCACAATAAAAAAAAAAAAAAAACTTCTTCAAAGTTGTGGGCATGTTCTGTAAATGAAATGATGCAAATCCTCAAGCAATCCATGTTAATTCCAGGTTGTGAGGCAACAAAACACGAAAAATGCCAAGGGGGGGGGGGTGAATACTTTTGTAAGGCACTGTATGTTTTATGTGAAATTAAGTGTTATGTATTGGAAAATTATCTATAATAATTAAATAAATATAAACCTGATCTCCAAACTTCCACTTCTTTTGCACTCTCTCTCGCTCTAGCCCAAAACCTCCAACTCCTGGGACCTGCATGCTAATTTGTAAAAATCTACAACACAGTCAGCACTTGGGCAGGAAACTCGAAAATATATTCAGTGTGCCTTTCGATCAATAACACTTTGACCGTTTTGTATTGGTAGGTTTGGCTGCGGCACAGCAAGAATAGCCATAATTGTTAAATCATTGGAGAATTTTTGTGCGGGTGCCGTAATCCAGTCCCTTCAATTACTGACGGAAGCATGGTTTCACATAAACGTGTAACGTGGGGGAAAAAAACTCCTGCAGTAGATTTACATAGGGGCCTAAACCTGATAATGGGAAAAACATTATTATAAAGTTAAGAAATAAACAAAACAGGACTCTGAATTTTTAATGAGCACACATTTCTAAGCAGGAACAAGCTACAGATCTAATCACTAATCACTATTGGCCTTTATTAAATAGCGATTCGGCTAATTCTAAAGGCCTCTATATAAGCACAGAGCATATTTGTTTTCAGAAGTTTTTAGTTAGTGAAGACCTTGCTTTTGGATAAAAGTTCACTAACTGAAATCTTCTGTAAATAAAATATGCTATGTGCTTATATAGAGCCCTATTCAATTGTCAAAATCATAATTTAAAAAGGCTGTAAGGAAGCTGCAGGAATAGCAGCGAAACACTTTTGATTTTATATATAACTATATAATATATATATTTATATAATATATATAAATTACGTTTTTTTATAAGAAGTTTTTTTATTTCTTTATATACCTTTATTTCTTTATATACCGGCACCGGGTATATACTAAAGATGTGGTGCGCGTGTAACGTCACGGCATTAGCATATACCGGGTATACCGGATAAGTGAGGGGCGAGTATAAGCCGAGGCACCTATTTTACCACAAAATACTGGGTAAAATGAGTGACTCAAGTATTAGCCGAGGGTGGGAAATGTGCTGCCCCCTGTGTCCCTCTTGTGCCTTCTGTGTCCCCCTTTCTCTCCCGTGTCTCTTCTCCACTCACCCTTCCCTGTGTCTCTTCCCCCCTCTCCGTTCCCTGTGTCTCTTCCCCCCCTCTCCCTTCCCTGTGTCTCTTCCCCCGCTCCTCATTCTTAACCTCCCTCCTCATCTTCAACCTCCCTCCTCAACCCCCTCATCCTCAACCCCCTCCTCCTCAACCCCAACCTCCTCATCCTCAACCCCCTCCTCAACCTCAACCTCCCTCCTCATCCTCAACTCCCCTCCTCATCCTCAACCCCCCTCCTCATCCTCAACCCCCTCCTCGACCTCCCCCCTCATCCTCAGCCCCCCTCCTCAACCCCCTCCTCATCCTCAACCCCCTCCTCAACCCCCCATCCTCAACCTCAACCTCCCTCCTCAACCTCAACCCCCCTCCTCAACCTCAACCCCCTCCTCAACCTCCCTCCTCATCCTCAACCTCCCTCCTCATCCTCAACCCCCTCCTCAACCTCCCTCCTCAACCCCCCATCCTCAACCCCCTCCTCAACCTCCCTCCTCAACCCCCCATCCTCAACCCCCTCCTAAACCACCTCCCTCCTCATCCTCAACGCCCCCCTCATTCTAAACCCCCCCATCATACTACCCCTCTAAATACCCACCCTCTCCCCTCCTTCCGGGTCTTAACGTGGTGCGCATGTGACGTCACGGCATTAGCATATACCGGGTGCCGGCACCCGGTATATGCGAAAGACGTGGCGCGCGTGTGACGTCACGGCATTAGCATATACAGGGTGCCGGCACCCGGTATATGCTAATGAAGTGCCGCGGGTGTGACGTCACGGCATTAGCATATACCGGGTATACCGGGTAAGTGAGGGGAGGGGGGGTATTTAGAGGGGTAGTATGAGGGGGGGTTAGAATGAGAGGGGGTTGAGGATGAGGGGGGGTTGAGGATGAGGAGGGGGTAGGGAAAGAGACATGGGGTTAGAGAGACATGGGGGGGTAGAGAGACACGGGGGGATAGAGAGACACAAGGGGGGGGTTAGAGAGACACGGGGGGGGGTATAGAGACACAAGTGGGCGTTAGAGAGACACGGGGGGGAGTGACTCGAGTATAAGCCGAGGGGGCCCTTTTTAGAAAAAGGGCTAAAAAAACTCGGCTTATACTCGAGTGTATACGGTATATATATATATGTATATATATATATATATATTGTGGTAGTTTGACCTGCTACCCTCTAAGTTAACAGCAAGAAGTGAATGTATTCTTTTAATCTTTTTATTAAAAGTTCAAAAGTACACCACATTATGGCTTACATCAGCCAAAGGTATGACAAAACACACAGTTCTCTTGCATATATCTTCCTCAGTAGAAAAGAGGAGCATTCGGCCAGCCCGTCTCTCCGAAATGCTCCAACCGCCAGGGACCCTTTAGTTTGCAGTTAGACTGCTGCTTTCTCCCTGGGGTTACTTTACACAGATTCTTGCAAGGAAAAATCTAATCCTTGACTCACAATCTCTGGAACACAGCTTTCTCTGGAACACAGCTTCCTCTGGAACACAGCTTTCTCTGGAACACAGCTTCCTATGGAACACAGCTTCCTATGGAACAAAGCTTTCTCTGGAACACAGCTTCCTCTGGAACACAGCTTTCTCTGGAACACAGCTTTCTTTGGAACACAACTTTCTCTGCGAGCAATCTTTGGTACACAACAGTCTTCTGACTGCAATCAGGAACAGACAGCAAGCTTCTTTCTGTAGCTTGCTCTTTGCAGCTAATACAGCACACCAACAAGAGCATATTTCGCACACTGCTCACACTGCTTAGGCCCAAGCCTAAGTGAGAGAGACTTTACTCATCTCTGTGCTGTTGTCTTAAAGGCAATCCACAGCTGGGCTTCAATTAGCCTCTGATCACTGCCTGGAGTTAATTCTTTCTTTTTCCAGAGAAATCTTCCAGCCTCTTTAATTAAACCCACCTCTGGGGACATTCTTTGCTTCACTCTGTTACAATATATATATATATATATATATATATATATATATATATATATATATATATATATATTTATATTTGTATATATATATATATATATATATATATAAAGTATTTTTAATGGTTTTTAAATATTCCATGTAAGCCTAAAGATACTTGATTGTATCCATACAAATTGATCGAAATAAAAATATTAAATATTTAATTCAATCAAGAGTATGTGTAAGATTATAGAAAAAGCACCACTACATCAACCAGGAAGGCTGGTCCATCAACTACAATCGCAGTCTAGACGCGCGGAACTAACGATCCAATGGGTACTCCACATGCAACACCTTTATAATACCTCATACCTTGAGGAAGATAAAGGTGAGCACCATTTATATACGTGTGTGGTATTTGTCCCTTAATATCCAAGATATCTACACCAGGAGTATCAGTATCGCTTTTTACCTTGATAAAGAGAGGCATTATCTCTCAAAAGCTTGTCGCTTTATTATGAATATGTTTGTCCAATAAAAAAGGTATCACTATTCACTGCAATACTCTGATTAGATATATATATATATATATCTATATATATATATATATATATATATATATATATATATATATATATATATAGAGCAATGTTTTAATATATATATATATATATATATATACTATTTTTTTATACATTTGTTATTACAGTAGGTTTTGAAAACTAGGGCCCCTATTAAATTGCAACAGTTACAGAGCGATTAAATTGAATAAGTCCGCAACTACATGGCTGAAAGCCAAAGCCGTAAACCATGTAACCGTAAGTAGCATTTCATGGCATGATCATAATCAATTAAGCAAGCCTGTAACTACCGATTCAGAAACAGCCAATAGTAAATGAAAGAGTAAAGCATGGAGGTTAAACCACAATCAGTTAGTGTTTAGAAGTCTGATTTGCGATCGGACATGCAATCCAGAAATGTTGCAATCGAAAAAAATTCATCTACTATTCTAGTCCATGCGAGTTCAATGATATCTATTAACCCATTTATATAACACGGAAAATACACATTAAAAAAAAAAAAGTTATTGCGACTGTTGTGCAATTAATTCTAATGTCTTACGTCACTTTTCCCATCTTTTAAAGTGCAGTATTGATTTTTCATTTGCTTTTACAGTGCTTAACCTCCTTGCGAGTCCTCTCGAGTACTTGTAGGATTTTAACATCATAGTGATCCAAATCTATGCTCCAAACATGGATGCTGAAGAGGCTGAAGTTGTCCAGTTCTACAAGGATTTTCAAAGCTTAATAGATATAACACTAAGAAAAGCTGTTACTCTCATCATAGGAGATTGGAATGCTAAAGTAGAGAACCAAAAGATACCAGGAATAACTGCCAAGTTTGGTGTACAAAATAAAGCAGGTCAGAGATTAGTAGAATTCAGTCTCAGCCTCAAAGACATGGACATCACCAAATGAACAATATAGAAATCAGATTGACTATATACTTTGTAGCCAAAGGTGAAGGAGCTCCATACGGTCAGCTGACTGCGGCTCAGATCATGAGCTTCTTATTGCAAAGTTCAGAATTAAACTGATGAAAATACAACAGCGATAATATCTCCTGTGAATAAGGAGTGGAGGTAAAGAATAGGTTTAAGGCAGTAGACATGGTAGAATGACTGCCTGAAGTAATTTGGACAAAAGTTTGTGACTTTATCCAGAAAATGGCAACAAAGAATATACCCAAAAGAAAGAAAACTAAGAAGGCAAACTGGCTGTCTGATGAGGCTTTGAAAGTAGCCTAAGGGAGAAGGAAAGCAAAAGACAGTGGAGATAGAAAAAGATTTATCCAACTGAATGGAGAATTCCAGAGGATAGCAAACAGAGAGGAAACATTCTACAATGAGCAATGTAAAATTATAAAAGAAAACAGAATAGAAAAGTCAAGAGATCTCTTAAAAAAAATTGAATCTCAAATGAATATTTCGTGCCAGCCAAAGTAGGCATTATGAAAGACAAAAATGGTAGAAATGTAATAGAAGCAGATCCAATAAAGAAAAGGTGGCAGGAATACATAGAAGATCTTTACAGGAAGCACCTCAACATCATAGATAATATCAATAGTTTGTCCAGTGAGATGGAGCCAGACATCCTGGAGAGTGAAGTGAGGTGGGTACCAGGAAGCCTAGCTGATAATAAAAAGATCAGTCTATATACCAGTTCCAAAAAAAAAACAGTGTCAAAGAGTGCTCCAATAATCAAACAATTGCTCTTATTTCCCATTCCAGCAAGGTAAATGACAAGATACTGCAAGCTTGGCTCCAACAATATATGGACTGAGAACTACAAGATGTGTAATTGACACATTTGAATTGTAGTGTTGTAGAAAACTGCTTAGAGTTCCTTGTACTGCAAGAAGATCAAATCAAGCCAAACTGTTGACTAGAAGGTTTGATCATGGTGTAAAAGCTCAAATATTTTGGCCATATGATTCCCTAAAAAATACTCTTTTGCTGGGAAAAATTAAAGGCACACAAGGAAGGGGATGGAAGAGGTGGAGATGGATAGGTGAGATCATTGAATCAATGAGCATGAGGTTGATGGATCCCAGAGGTTCAGTAGCTGAATGATGATCCTGGAATGCTGCTGTCTATAGAGTCACGGACAACAACAGCTTGAATGCATTATTCTTCTCATTTTACAGATATACATACAAGTATACCTATAATGTACTGGTAACATGAACACTTATACAAACTGATTATTTTCTTCTTTTAGTATCTTAGAATTCTTGAATGTTTTGCAAGTATTTTAGTTTTAATTTAATTAATTAGCTACTGTGCTTATTACATCACTAGCGACTTGCCCGTCAAAAATGACGGGCAATAACATGTTAATGATGGGAAAGCTGATTGCCACACTATGTGAGTCTCTGACACACTTAACTTTTTTGTTATCTACAAAGAAGTACAACATTAATAATAAAGCATTTAATTTTTTTAACCTTCAACTTTTCTTTCACTAACAGGTAAACAATAATTTTTTAACAATATTAACTTTTTTAGTTCTCATGTATGCAAGAATAAAATAAAAATGGCTGAAGTTTTGATGAATACATATTGTAAACCATTACATAATACTTTGCAACCTGCAACTTATATTTGAAACAATGTTGAACCATTTTTTTTAACAATACTAACATTTTCAATTCAGAGGTATACATAAGTAACATAAGAATAGGTCAACTTCCTCTGAATAAGTATTTGCAACCATTACATAATGCTTTGTAACATAGAATCCAGAGGAAGACAAACAGTAAAACCCCTATTGAAACTTAGCCAACTGTATCAAAGAGGGAAACAAAATTAATTCCTTCCTGACCCCATTAACTGGTGATTGGATTACTCCCTGGATCAATCCTCTGTATTTAAATATACATTTCAATGTATTAATAATTGCTTATTGTCCTACTAACATAAATCCTTAATTATATACAATGAAACAACTTTTCACACCTTTTAAAATACAATGTTAACATCTGAAATAGTACCTTAAAATAGTAACATTTAACCTTTAATTGTACGAAAATGCCACCTAATTGTTTTGTGGCGCCAATCATGCAAGAAGGTAGCTTCTAACACATTCCAATATATTACTTTTTCTTTGCATTTTTTTTTTGTTGTTCTTGTAGTTCTATATGAAATAGTGGTCCTCTAAAAAGAGACTGCCAGACATAAAAGTTCATCCGTGGGGTATAATCACTGTTCTCTATAATTTTTGCCATTTTATAGAGTTTCCTTAGTGGAATAGTGGTCCTCTAAAAAGAGTCCAAGTGACAAAGAGTCCAAGTGACTGTTCTCTATGTTTGTTGTGGTATATTTTGTGATGTTTTTTCTTTGATATAAGAGAAGTGTTGCTTTTTTAATGTTGTTATATATGAAGACATTGCATTTTGTTTTGTATGTCCAAGTGGTTCCCTTAAAAAGCCCAGCAGACTTGTAATTTTGTCTATGGGATAAAACCACTGTTTATTGTTGTTGTTTTTGTTTTGAACTTTTTGTTTTTATTCTTGTAGTTCCTGAAAATGGCACATAGAGTTTCCTATGTGAAATAGTGGTCCTCCAAAAAGAGTCCCAGTGACATAAATGTTCGTTCTGGAAGTAAAACCACTGTTCTCTATGTTTTTTGGCCATTTTATAGAGTTTCTTAGTGAAATAGTGGTCCTCTAAAATGAGTCAGAGTGACAAAATGTTGTCCTCAAAATAAAACCACTGTTCTCTATGTTTACAGAACCTCATAGTACACAATGTTTTTGCTAAAAATGCATCCATTCTCCAATAAATCACCTTGAGTTGGGTTTTCTTCAATATAAATTTTAATTTCTTCTGGATTGTTGCATCTTGAAAATGCAACACAGAGTTGTCCATGTGCAAAGACCGGCTCCTTTAAAAAAATACCCACAGACTTAAAAGTTTGTCCTTGGGATTTATTAATTGTCAAGGCAAATGCCATGATAATGGGAAATTGTCTCCTTTGAAGGACAAAAGGCAAACCACTCTCACTTGGAGCCAAATCAATTCTTGGTATAAGAACTGGTTCACCTTTATGTGTACCATTCATAATTTCTGCATGTATAAAATGATCCATTGGCTCATTGCAGTTGAAGTCCCCCTCCGCAAATATTCATAACTAAATGCACTAAAAAATATTAAATGTAGCAGGTGTCATAATATAATAAATATAAATAAACTGATTTCAATATTTAACTGCTTTGAGGATGCTATCCCTTTCCGGCAATGAGCAGCAACACAGAAATATAAGTTCACTGTAAAACATACATATTTTTTGAGCCAGTTTAAACTTTTTTTTTTATTATTGCTAAGTAATTAATGAACATTAATAATTAATGAATCAATTAATAAATATATTACAGAGAGTTAAGAATTAATATATTCAAAAAGTAAAGGCAGTCACAAATATACATTTTTTTTCATAATGATTACTAAATTAATGTCCATTAAAAATGTATTAATTAATTAATAAATATATTTGAAAGCGTTAACCATTAATGTATTTATAAAGTAAAGGCAGTGTAAAATATAAGATTGTGCATATTTTTTTTTTTACTAATATATATATATATATATATATATATTTATTAATAATCAATTAATCAATAAATTTATATACTTTACCTATTTATAATTAATAGCCAGCAATCAATATCCTTAAGAGCTAACAATCTTTGGATTTTCCGTCTCCAGAAAATGTCCAGTCAGACTGTCATCACCTGAGGAGAAAGTGTCAGCAATGTGGCCTCTGAATAGGCTGCGTGCTTTTGGTGTTTTGGGATGTATGCATTTCGGCAGTTAACTTAGTATTTTTGCGACCTCGTAATTATTATTTTTTTAGTCCCGCAGGTCGTATTTTTTTTTCGAAGTCCAGATTTCCTCATCCTGGGGGGGGGGGGGGTGGGTTCCTAAGTCCCGCGGCTAGTTTTTTGTTTTTTTCTATATCCCGCGGCGTGGCTGCATTTTTTTTTTTCTAAGTCCCGCTTTTCTGGGTTGTTTTTTACTGTGATTGAGGTGCCATAGAGCCTCCACCTTCGGCTCATTGCAGTTTATGTCTCACTCCGCAAATGCGGCCCCTTATTTGCGTCCTGCAATGAGCTTTAGGCTCATTGCAGCTGACATGGGAGCCTCCACCTCCACAAATGGAGCCCCTTGATTTGCGAGGTCCGCATTTGCGGCCAGAACTGCGTCCCTCACTTTGCGAGGGAGGCAGTTCTGTGAGCGTGACAACGACTCACAGTTTGACAATTATTATATGTGAAAATCACCAATGCATGTAAGATGACACTCTATTTTATACTAAGATTTTTTAAATTATCTTAAATCATATTTAATTCACATATTTCTACATAATGTTTCTTATTTTGATGCTAATTTATCATTCAATGTATTGAAATTAATATTGCATTTCTTGTTAATTTAAAAAGTGTGTATTATACTTTATAAGTAGGCTGTCAAGGCTATTGGCACAGCAATAAGTCCACATTCGGCTAAAGAAACCTCTTTTTTATATCTTTCCAATCTCATAAGCATGGACTTTATAAAATAGATGTTATAGCACTTCATTTTTTGTATGCTTTAATAATCTAAATACTGTACATTTCAGGCCTGCACTAGAGCTTTTTTTTCTTTCTTTACTAAACAGTTGAGGGATACTCAATAAGGTACACTATCAAAGAAGTTGTGATGTGCATTATTGCATCCAACATGCTATATTTCCTGTGGGAGGAAATTGCCATCACAGACATTAATACAACATCACCTCCCCTGCCCATGTCTGGATTACCCATTAGGCCAACTAGGCAGCTGCCCAGGGGTACAGCACTGTGAGGGGCCCCACTTTTTTTTTTTTAAGGTTGCTGGCTGAAAGAAAAATGGAAATGCTGAAGTTCATACACTGGCTACAATGGGGTAACCACTTAGAACAAGAGAGCTACAACAGTGAAAGGAACTTACACGCACAGAACAGGCAAAAATGGGTCAGTGCATATCTTGCATACTTACTCAGAGGGACACCTCCACTTCACTGCCTAGGGACTCCAAAAAGGTGGATCCGATACTGCCCCTGTCATACCTTAGTAAATATCCCTCATTGGTTGATGTTATAATTAAAAAATATATTTCTTATTTTTAGTTTTCCCACCTGACTGTGGGTCCTATACTATTAGCTGCTTGCAAATGCCTTGAACTCATAAATTTGGCTGAGGGTGTTTTTTCTTTTTTATAAATGTTTAGATGCATTCTGTTAACTCCAGCTCACAAATTCCAACCACAAGGGTGAACTTGTAAACCCTGCATTTTTAAGTCTGATTTCAGGGGGTGTGATCATATGATCTGACAATATTTAAAGGGATATCTAAGTTTGCTGGATTAATACATTTCTGCACTCTACAGGCAAAAAGCAGCCTATGTGTATGCAGCACATCTCATAAAACATTTTATTTTTATTAATATCTATCTATATCTATATCTATTAATAAAATCCCTTTCATGATTATGTTGATAAACCCAGGGGGTGTCTACACAGGCATGTGCCCCCCCCCCCCCCCCCCCACACACACACAATCAGCATGAGGCATCCGGGGAGCAATATTAACCCACTATTTACCTGCTCTTGTTTGCTCAGCCAATAGGAGAGCAGTGTTGTCAGCCTCCCAGTCACTGCTGGGATATGACTTATCCCTCCTTCCTGACTATGCTGTGTGCTGTTGCCATAGCAACTAACATAGTGCTATGTCTCAAATCTTTCATCTTACCGGATTGGCCAAAACAAATCGGACAGGGTGTTAACCTTTATTTTAAACTGTCAGAAATTACAATAGATTTTGCTAACTTCAAGGTAAGTGTTAAAATGTTTATTTCGGTATTATTCATGAAAACATTGTTTTTATATACTATTAATTCTCCTCTATCAGATGCATTCATAATCCAGGAAATTTACATATCCCTTTAAGCAAGCCTGTAATTTACTTCTTAGACAAAGCCAATAGTAAATGAGACCATCATCATGACTTCAGTAAAAAACGGAAGTTAGACATAATCTGCAATCAGAGGCTAAGAATTAATGAGAGACAATAAGTAATATACACACAATCAAGCAATCTAGCAATCTATAAATTTATTAGATTATCTGTTCTAGTCCTTGTGGGTTTCATGATATGTATTAACCCCTTGAGGCCTGGGCTTGATATTACTCAGAATTTTTTTTTTTTTAATTGCTTATTTGTGGTTTTGAGACTCTTGTGCAATTAATTTCAATGTCTTTCCATGCCTTCCCATGCTTTTACTGTATTGTGTGTTTAATTGCTGTTACAGCTCTAATAAGAGTTTGACAAATGCCCTGCGAGTCCTATTTAGTACTCGTAATATTTTTGATACTTTTTTCAGTTGCGGGTCAGACTATTTGTGAGCTACAGCTATGGGTCTAATAGAATTTCGATTTTGTGTAACTTTAATTAGTTAAAGTAATATTGGAGCTGTGCTAAAACCAATGGAGTTCTAAGCTAGAATTTGCTTCTTTGGCTGGTCCATAGTGATTGAAATAAAAATTACTAAGTGGGTGGGTAACTCGGATTGTGAGTAGGTAATAGAATTTGTGGCCATTTTGAGAGCAGAATAGCGCTCTGTGTTTTTTTCAGACTCAGTAACCATACAGTACAGGGTTGTTCATGCTGTCTATTTTTCCTGCATACACCATGGTTGTATCCATGCCTCTCACAATGTAATTATATACCAACAAGATGCACCAGTAAAATACATTAAGAAGAACATGCAAGACAATATTTTAAAGTTCTATTACTCAAAACCACCTGCTATTCCAAATGGAGCATAATCAGCCACAGCTGTTGAATGCTAATGCTCTAACCTCTGTTACACACACAGCAAAAAAATAAAAAAGTAACTTCCTGAATTTCCTCCCAGGTATTTCATTAATTCATGTAAAGCTAAACTTTCAGCCCAGATTTTACAGTTAACCTCAATAATTTAAGCTTGTGGCGACATTCTATTTTGACCTTTCATTTTACTCCCCCAAAAAGTAAGGATTCTGCATTCATCAGGAACTATTTCCTTTTCATGCTAATATTTTTTAACCTGTTGTTCTGCCTGTAGTTTGATAAAAAATAAATTGCAAACGTTGTTGCATTAATATTTAACTATTTGAAAAAATAACTGCACTCTAATTATGTAATTAATAGTTTAATTTAAAATGTTAGCAGATTCCTTTTCAAATACATTAGTAAAATTCCAAGTTGAGACCACTTGCTATTTTTTTTTACAAAGGTATAATTCTTTTACTAAAATTGTAAATGAAAAATAAGTTGATTTTTCTTTGCTTTTTATTGTCTTTTATTACTAGAAACGAGACAAACATTTGTTATCCTTCTTTACTAAGACCATCCAGCAGCTGAAAATATCCAGTATTGTACTATCATTATGAATTTCCCCAAAGTGCACTTATTTTGCTATAATAAGATAAAATTACACATTGTATAGAAAACCTAATATTAGCAGTTCCCTTCATGGCAGGAATACCCATTTTATTAAGCAGTGTTTAGAAATTCTCTGGTATGCTTGGTTGACTAAAATTATTCTTTTAACCCATTCATTTATCATAAATCAGCATTAACATTTTTTTCTATCAAACAATAATGGATTAATCTTATTAAAGTTGAAGTCTACAAAAAAAAAACAATGTTTGCCATAGCTACAATGTACACAGATTATACAGTATTACTATATTAAAGAGACATTTATCTGAAAATATGCTGTTTCTAAAAGATGTAATTTTAGAGAATGTAAAATGAATTTTTTTTATTTATATGATAAAGATTTACATCACTGTAATTGATATTACTTAAACAGATTAAATATATCAACACAAAAAAAATATAATTCTAGATTATATCAGCTCTGTCTAACATGGTAAAAGGTCCTTTCTTAAGAATTTGCTTCCAAAACTATTTTATTTGTATATGGAATGTGAACTGTCTAATACTGGTTGTTTGTAAGATTTATTTAGTAGCTGTACATAATATTAATGTTGATGGACTGTTCTTTATCTTTAACTAAAAATCAAAAAATATATATTTCTTTAAAAAAAATCTTTTATTATTACTGTTTCACTAGAATCGTTTGGCAATATCTCAGAATGTGCATTAAAAACACACTTTGAAAAAGTACAATAAATAAAGGGTTTGATATATGGCTCCTTGTGAAAGAAGCATTTTAAATCATTTTGATAAAGCTCCTAAATTAGACCCAGAGGAAGGAAAGCACGTCTTTAATGTATTATTTATAGATATATCAAATTCAAAATTTACAGGAAGCTGATTCATTTTCTTCTCTTTAAACTGTGTTTTTTTTTTTACCCTTCAAATTCAGTGGTTAGTGAGGTCATTAAATGTGGACACAATTGTATAACATTAAAATACAGGCAGATTCATAAAGCAAACATAGAGCTTGTGTTGTTGTCTTATTTGAGGCTTTATTGTGGTGAATATAAATCTCAAGAAACGTTGTTGCGGCATATATTTAAAGGGATGTTTTTGATGTTACTTCAGTTTGAAGCCAAAGGGAGCAGAGGCACAAATCATGATTTCCTCACTCTAAATGGCTTGGGCAGAAATTGTGCAAAATTGTTCCTTGATATTACACTTCATGACACGACTGATCAACATTTCTCATTTTTGTCTAAGGGGAGGCTGGATCAGGTCAGGTTGAAATCATTATCCCTCTACTCTATAGGGGTTGGACAGAAATTGCAAATATACGTGAAGGTTGAATTTTGTCCAGAAAGGTGCTTTGAAGGAGGAGGCAAGCCTGGACTCAATTAACAAGCCAGGTAAGTATAAAAACTCAAGTTTTGAGGTCCTAGTCTATTCTTGAATGCAAACTATCCTTCTGCAAATGGACCATGATGTATTCCAATCCAAGACTTGTACAGAAATCAAAAAAATCTAAATTCCTAACAAAGAACTGTGACTGCGCAAGTACATTCTTTCTTTACACAACCCAATGCAAAATTATAAAATGAGTTTAACACAGTTAGTGATACACTCCTATTGGTCAATTTATTCTGCTTATAACAGCCCTGCAGCATTATCTCTAGCTTTTCAGAGAACATACATACAGTATATTAATGCTGTATACGTATTATCACATATTATAATTGTCAAACTGCGAGACGTTGTCACGCTTTGCGTGGTGCTTACGAGTTAGGCGATGAGCACCACAGGCGCTCATCGTTTGCGAGCCGTTAATGCGTAGCATCGAAGGCTCTCCTCGCGTAGCGAGGCAAGCTGTTAAGGAACTAAAACTCGCAGCACAAAGGCAATGAGCGCCGTAGGCGATCATTGCCTGCTTGCCTCGCGAAGCGAGGCAAGCAGTGGAGGCGATTAAACACACAGGACTTAGCCACCAAACACTTAGTAAACGCGGGATCGCCTTAGCCTCCAAGCACTTGATAAACGCGGGAATTTTTAAATTACGATTTGCGGGACTTTGTAAAAAAAAAAAATACGAGATAGCAAAAATATGAGGATAACGGCCGAACCGCGGAAATAAAAAAAAATAAAAAATCACAAAGAAAAAAAAAAAATACAACAAAACATCACGCACAGCACGGGGGAACAGCCAGGACATCTGGGAGTGAGGTGGAACGCGAATTTAAGGCAATTTTGATGACTTTCGCCACTTGAAAATCACTTAAGCGAGAAAAAAAATGTCCGCCCCCCAAAAAAGGGAAAAGAGGCTACATGACCCCAGGCCGCGCAAAACACTGCCAAACGCGTACCATTTTCACACAGGAATGTACGAACTACAAAATACACTATTACAAATGACGGAAAATGCTTGCGAGCCGCGTAACACATTAATAACATTATGAATCTACAATGGCGCTTTACACAACTAAACCAACGGCTTTTCCGCGCGCACGCAGCCTATTTCTAATGCACAGTTGGGACATTCATTACACTTTATCATCAGGGCACCAACACTCAAACTGTACATTGTATGCTGCCAGAAAATACAAACAGATTGTTAGCTCTTCAGGCTATTGATTGCTGGATATATTAATTACAAATAGGTAAAGTATATTAATTTATTCAAGAACTAATTAATTAATTATTAGTTAACTAAATATAGATAAATATATATATCTCTTTCTGATGAGTGACGAAGGTTCTCAGAGGAGCAAAAGTAGACAAGAGGAGAGGCTCACAATGAGCGCCGAAGGGCCTCAGACTATAAAAAGGTTTACATTGTGTGTCAAACAGCATTCCCATGGCTTCAAATTTTATTGCCCTGCCATTTTTGACAGGCAAGTCGCTAGTTTTGTAATAAAGAAGAATTAGAAAAAACAACTTCTCTACACACAAAAGACATGATATGCAGAAATACTCATTATGTTTTAATAAACTATACATAGTAGTTAATATCCCATTCAAAATTAAAATGTAATGGCAACCTAGTTTTAAAGTAAAACGTCCAATATACTTCTCTCTTGCTCAAGTTTTCCCTTCCTCTAGGAGGTAAAATTATCATTTCTATAAATGGAAAACAAACATAGCCAATGGATAACCAATATTTTTATTTTCTCTATTTCTTATGTGTTCACTAATGAGCTTTTTCAGAGAATGACTTGTTCTCCCTATATTTTGTATTTTGCAGTTTTCAAACTGTAAACGTTATCAAGTAAATGTCATAAGCAGAATCACATGCCGTAACACTACTTATGTTTTTTTTTTTTATGTACCTGTACTGGTAAACTATTTTAACATTTCATAGTATTTCCAGCATTTACATTCCTAGTCTATCTTTAAAATACTTGGTCAGATAACAGTGCATCAAGAAATAAAGTTGGCACATGGTAAAAACAATAACCCTGGTTACATTTGCAGCATTTCATCTTTTTTTATTGTTTTTGTACTATTTTGTCCTATTGAAAAATAAGAGCTTTGCTTTGAAGTACAGGTGAATGGTAATTTGTTTTGTAGCCTGTACTTATGAAGCTAGGCTCTGATGTCTACAAGGGTACCTCATAGCCCAATTTTTTCTGAAATTATGGTATAGCACTCATTTCTAGATTTGAATAGTAAGGATACAGAGAAACAATTCCAAAGCAGTTTTTTTGTTTTATATAGTAAACCTCATGAAAGTTTGTTTTGCCAGTAACAGCAACACATTTAAAAAAAAAAAACTCTTATATTGTGTTTCATACCATAGACATCAAATCAACCTCATCTCACTCCAAAGAGGTTGAATCTACAATAAGCTCTATACTTCCAACATCAAATCATCCTCATGCACCCTAGCTCCCACGACACATACAAGTATTCATGTAGAACCAATATATTTTGGTTCAGTGTGAGAAAGTCCATGTTGCTCTTGGATCTCACCAAGGGAATTAAGGCCTAATCAGTGTCTGCATAACTATTTCCACAGCCAACATGAGCAACATTACATGAAGTCTTGAACTCAACGTATAACTTTGTGAGTCTCTGTAGTACACAAGTGACTCTCCTAGACACAGAACCTTAAATACTATCAATTTGTACAGCTGGGAGCTACACACCTGCTTACCACATTGTGCCTATACATAAAATTATCTATATGGGACCAACCAGAGCACTCTCGTACACTTTCAACATACAGATCAGGCTGCCTACTCCTCCAATCCAAGAGGGAGTCAGGACTACCACACAGACTGCATAACAACAATGACCTACTATTGTCTCTAAACTGTTGGAGAACAACATTATGCTGACATCAGAACTTGAAGATCTTCCTCAATCTAACAGCTTTTAGAAGACTATAGGTACAGCTCCTCTTTCCTTCTTTGAAGATAACATTTGTGGTAATAAAACGTATTAGGTAATGTAAAGTTTGGAGGATAAATTGTTCTTTTCTACCTTGCAACATTTTGAAGATTAGAGTTCTGCCCAGTATTTAAGCAATGCTTGTGTAACCTATTTTCAGTATAATGACTTAATTTAAGGCTCCGCTATTCGTTATGATGACTCCCCTTTAAGATTCCCCTTTACATTCTAATTATGCTTTTTAATTTTAATACATCTGTGTTCTCCTGAATACACCATCTCTGAAATAGCTATGAGCTGTTGCACATACACAAGTAATATGGTGGACTCCACAATTTGTTAATTAAATTGTCCATTTATATTTCTAATAAAAATGTATTAACAAGAACAAAATAAAACAAGAAGTATTAAATATGTACAGTATGCTGATGATAACTGGAGCCGGTAGTGAAGAATGTGACAATGGGTCAGAATGTTTTTAGAGGTTGAAAAGTGAGTTGTATTTATTATTTTCTATTGCAAATCTCTCAGAACCATGTTGAATATTTGGCAATGTTCCTATAAGTGCACTTTACAGTATTTTCTATGTGCTAAAGTTTATTAACAAAAATGTCTAGAGAATGGACATCTACTATGCACCTTTGGGGAACACCAATTTCAACTTAAAATCAATGCATGTTTGCTTTACAGCAGTACCAGTGTACCTTTTAATATGTTGGAGATATACCAGAGAGAAGTATATGAATTGCCCCCCACAAAAGTGAGTAGGGATTGCTGTGAATAAATCATTTTACTTGTATATTTTCATTAGCGCTGCGTGGGCATAATTTTAAAATTACTAAGAAGTATGATTTCTCCAATCTTTCATGAAGCCAACGGCTGGGATCAAACCTACCTTTAACTCTGTCTTAGCAAAAGTCTAACCTGCTCGACTACTAATTTCTAATGCTAAATTTAAGATTATTCTGCTGTATATATTACTAAATAATACTATGACTCCCTTAGTTGATAGTCAGCATACCCTAATTCAGACAATACGAATATTCATTTTTTAGCAGAACCAGAACAGTAATTTACTGTGTGCATTGAAATATGAGGATAAATATCATGTAATAGTAGTTTCAGAAAAAAAAGTGAATATATGCATCTAAGCAAAACTACTACTACTAAGCAACTTACCAATATTTTTCTAAACAGACAATTAACATTTCACTAGTAGAATTTTACCATAGAAATATGTTGTCTAGGTCCTGTAAGTGAAGATGTTATTGTAGACATTGAGACTCCTTATTGTCACAATTCCTTGACCTACTTGCCCCTTTGGACTCTTATTTATGTTGTTGTGTGTTTGGGCCTCAGTGGTTTTACAGTATGTTTTATAGTTATTTCATATGTTATGTTGTTTACCCTATGTATGTTATTTACTGTATGTTATGTTGCTTCTGTGTGTGTTTGACTTCTGATGTTAGAATCTGTATGTTGCATGTTGGGTTCATGAACAGTTAACCAATTTAAAATGTAGTGATGTCATCTGTAATTATCATGTTGAGAAGCTGTCAGTTATTAAAGTTTGCTCTGATAGATGATACATAAAAAAGGTGTATCTGTAATTTAAGATAGAGATAAAAACATTTTATCATTTTGCCAAGCCTGCCTTTTGTCTCCTGTGTTCCTGAGATGGTTCCTGCCATAAATTCTGAGATGACTAGAACTCAGACCATCCAGGGGTGTTCCTATAACAGTAAACAGGAGGGTTAGAGGGGGAACCTGCCCCCCCCCCCCCCCCCCCCCACACACACACACATACACACCGAGATTGCAACACATATAGCTTGGAGTAGTGTAGAAGCAGTAAACATGTGTCCTTAGACACATGGGATGACATTCCAAATTGTTGCACAAGACAATGGACTGTTGGAACACTCTCTGCTTCTTTGTGTAAGTGTCAGTAGGAAATAATGGAGCTAATTGGAGTGAGGGAGTGAAGGAAGTACATTTACAAAGTTGAGAGATGTTTCTCTTATATTTTTAAAACATGTCTGTGTGCATCTGCCATCTTCCTGGAGCCTCAGGATAGTACTTCAGTGATGTTTACCCTCTTCTGAACTGGTTGGTCAAGTTTTGGACACTGTCAAAGAATATGTTGTCTAGTTCAGGTGTGTTTTTCTTGTTGTGCTACGTCTGAAAAATGCCAGATACTATCAAAGATACCCTGAAGATATTTCTGTTTGACTTTTATATCTCCCCTTTCTAACAACATCCTCAATCTTTCTACAGCCTAAGGCTGGTGGCTTTGTAGCCTTTACCCTGTCCTGGGCTAGCATGTGTAGTTTTGCACATCCTGTTATCATGACACTCACATAATATATAGTAAGGTGAAATTCTCTTAAAGGGCCAAGTAAGAACTTGACTTGAAAGATGTGACTTGAAAAGGGACAATGTTAAAATTTTAAAGCTTTTATTTTTTAACTGCAATATGTGCAATGCTATATACAGTATATGGGGTGAATATTTTACTTTTTTGTGTGCACATTTTCCTTATTTAATTGAATTACAAATACAGTCATATATTGTACATATGTTATAGCTAATAATAAATACTAATAAAAACTTAGCATTTTATATCTTAATATTTTATAGCTCTCCCTGTATTTAATTGCACTATTTCTTGATTTAAATGTATCTTTGCATAGTCTACTATAGAGCACTTTATATTATTATAACAAATACAAAACTTTTTGTTAACAATAGCTGAAATTAATATCTTAGTTCTTCCTCCCCAAATATTATTGTATTTCTTATAGAGTATTTCTTATTTTTCCGTTAACTTCCACAATTATGCTTGAAAAAAGATTTATAGTACCCTTTAAAGAAGTTTGGATAGTATATTATTTCCAGTATCCAGCTAATGTGCTCCTTGGATCACAACTAGTAGTATTTAATGCTTAGTATCTCTTTAGTACCATCTGATTAGGGAGACTCAATAACCCATTGTGGGGTCAGTGCTTTCTTCATAATGCAATACCTTCTCAATAAACTTTCGGACATAACCCATTTTGCTTTGCTCCTTATGTGTACTATAATTTACTTTATAATTATTTTATTTATGGGACACGCTAAAAGCACTTTTCTTTGAAACTTTAAATGTCTGTGGCTATTAGTGCTTGTTGATTTATTTTCCTAAATCTTCTTACCATTGTTTCTTAAAGGACTAGTATATGCTCTTTTGAAGCTGAATCTATTTTAGTTCACCATTAATTGACATTAAAAATACATGTGCAAACTGTAGCAAAGAAAGGCGTTATCAAGAAAATTATTTAAGAAAATTATCATCTACAGTCCTGTTCTTTTGCAGAGAATTCTCCAGGTAACCTGGTGTATATAATTAATTAATATTATAATTATTTATTTGTCTTCTGGACAGCAGTGTTTATGACAAGGAAGAAGGTGGAGGATTTTTTTAATTTTTTTACCAAAAATATCACATTGTTTAATTTATGTTTATGCCTTATCACTATGAAATCTAGGAAAAATCTTCTTTCAAAAGGAAATTGCATGAAAAAAAATCATTGAAACGGGGTGGTTAACAATGAGTATTTTTCTGTTAAAATATATTTGTTTTTTTTAACCTATCCTATCCCATATTTTAGTGTATGGGTAATAATGGCACTCTAAATTTCTGTAGGGCCATGCTTGTTGTTTAGTATACGGTAAATCAGAACTTCAGCAAATATGAAAAAAAAACACATATATTTTCTAAGATAATTAGTGACCAGACAAGAACCGTGGCTACAGATAAAGTCTCTGCTCAATTTTATTGAAAGGCTACCACATTGTTTTGACATTTGATGGGATTTTGAATTCACAACTTTACCATTATGCATTTAAAAGAAATAAGTGTACTGCAGTAAAAGTGAATATTGACAGTGATGAGCTTTCAAGATATGTTACTCTTTCTTTTCTAATCAAAAGCAATGGGTTTCTGGAACAAAATTTAAGAACACTTACTAAAAATATTTGTTTGCTGTATCAACTTTAACCACTAGAGGGAGTAACTGATTGTAGAGCTCTGTAACTCAACTGGTGCAGTTCTCTAACACACTCTTATAACAGTTATTCAATAGCAGTTGCTGATTAATAGAAAATATTAACTCTTCCATCAGTCATTTCACTCAAACACTTTTGTAACGTTTAAGACCACAATTTTTAATTGCAAATTTGGGATTTAGCAATAGTATTAAATGGCATTGTACCCCTCCCTTCTATACGTCACCCACAACCTCAAGATTGTAAGTTTGTGAGTTTTCAACCTTGTTAGGTGCTTTAGATAAAGGACTTTTTATGCTTGATTTTAAGCTCAATAACAGGGCCCTCCATTCTTTTGTAATTTGTTAAAATTATTTTGACTTGTAACTACCCTGTACAGCGGAATATGTTGGAGCGTTATAAATCAAGGATAATAATAATAAATAAAAGTGCAAATCACAACACCATAACCCCAAGAAGTCTCTAAATGTCTCACATGAAATCTTTAGACACAAGCAGATTCCTGCTAAGATTTTCTCAAAGCATTTTTTATGTTCATGCCTTAGACTGCTGTCGCTAGTGCATTACATACCTCACTAACCTGTAAAGCATTTTCCCAAACTAATATTGGGCCTTAATTGTTATTATATTTCAAACTTCTGTAAACTGAAAGCCATTAACACATTTATCGCAAGCATGTAAATGACTGCACCCTGACATTATCAGGTCAGAGTTTCACAACCTTGATAAGGGAGTATAATGCAGTCAGCACACGTCTAATCATCACCTCTGTTTAATATAGCAGAGGATTATATTAGAAGAAAGCATCTTTTCCTAACACTGATAGTTACTGTGTGGGGATCAGCACCTATTCATTAAAGTCAAGTTGCCGTGTCCACTAATCCCTTTGCATTCTATGAGCTCCTCAAACTTTTTTTTATGAAAAATATTTAGCTGAAGCTGGATATTGTTTCGAGAACATTCTGATCACCCTAAGGGTAAGTTCACATTCCTGTGTCACCAGCTGCTGTTTGTCTTAGTTAACCCTTTTGCTAACTGAGCATGCCTGCACACTTCTGTACCTCTGCAATGCCATGGCAGGGTGAGGTCCTTGCTATTAGATTTCCAATTAACCATTCTAATGCTGGAGAGGTGAGCAACCTTTAGTAGTGAGACGGCTTAAAAACTGACCCTTTGTGGTTATCACCAAACTCAAAATCAACAATTCCTGCCTAGGAAAGGTTTGACACCCAGCCCGACAAATGACAGATATTACGAGCAGCTTAGAAAGTTTGCTTTGACTTGCATGTTTTATTTGGCAGAAAACGATAAGTGAAATCTCGACAGTTATGCAAAGGATAAATAAACATAGCTTATATTTCTGATAAATTCCAAACGCTTATCAATATTTCATCATATACTGTAAATTATTGCATCACTATTCATGCTGAAGAAATGTCCAATACTGAAAGAAAAGGTGGGAAAATGTCATAACACAGCATCGAGTGTAACAAAGGAACACTTATAGCAAGTAGAATGTTTCCCTACTTTATTTAGAGCAGAAACAAAACAAAAAAAGGTACCTCCCATATTCAGGAGGGATGAGCCCACAATACAATACTTTGAATACACACAACTTGGCACCACAAAGCTTCTAGCTCCTCCCCCAAGCAGACTCACACTAAAGGGTTAAAGGGAAATGGAAATAATGTTTTGCTTTGTTACATCAGAGATAGGGTATTTTATTATGTTCCACAGGTCACATAGCACAAATAAATATTATTCCAAAGATTAAAAGTATATTTCAATTTCCTGGATTATGAATGCATCTGATAGAGGAGAATCAGTAGTGTATGACAAAAACGTTTTGCATGAAAAAATACCAAAATAAACATTAACAAACTCACCCTGATATTTGCAAAATCTCTTGAGTTTGCAAGCAGTAGATTTTCCAAGTTAAACCCCCTGCAAATCTCTGCTAAAATTAGCATAAAATACATAATTAGTTTGGGCGAATCACAGACAGCTAAAGCATTTGTATCGATCTGTAAAGCCAGTATGTGCACCAAAGAATCATGGGATGTGTAGTCCTGCTTTCACTCTGCAACAGGAAGCAAGGCGGAGTCAGACATTACTATGTAGATTTTTGCATTGAGCTGCTGCTGTCTTGAAGGCTAGTAAAGAGTTAAAATCCGTACCCAAATGCTGTGTTTCTATTGGGCTGTTCACTGTGCCTATGTAAGCAGCTCTGCAGGTGTGAAAAACAAGTTTTATTTTTAAATAAAATAAAAAATTTTTTGTATAAATGTATTAATGTAATGTGTGTTTCTGATATAGCCAGCATGTGTTAGATTAGAGAGAGGTAAAAACAAGGAAAATCAGATATACCTTTAACTACACTTGGGGACTCTCTGCCAGCCATTGAGATCTACAGACTAAAGTATGCTTTCTGCATTTCCTGTTAGTTTCAATTAAGTTGAAACAGAATTTACTTATTTTTCATGCAAAAACAACGTTTGTAATGTTGAAAACGGCTCTTTTAAATGCTTAAAAATTGTTGTGCTTCATGTCGCCAAAAACACATAAAAGATAATTAAACTATTTGTTTTCCAGAACTCTTTCCAAAAGTCAGCAACTCTACAAAATTATAATTATTTTAAAATGGTAATCCATACATCAAACATTTATAAGCAAATACTTGGTAAACTCCATCTATAGGAAGCAGGGAAAATGGCATTCCTCCTTCATCCACCCAGGAAACAATGTTCCCAATCTTGTATAGAGCAAACGTCATATAAACGTATTTCCATATCATCAAGGCTATGTAACGGAAATACTACTTCTATAATTAACAATTTTAAATCACTCCCGATAAGTGTATTGCATTCATCCAAAATTATGGATTGATAATTTATGTTCAGTCAACTAATTTTGACAGCACATTTTGTCCAACCCACATACCCCCCACAGGAGCATTTAATCAGATAAAACTCTAATTATCTATATACAGTGTTAGCACCCTAATCATGGTTAAGTACCTTTTTTACTTGTAGCTAAGAGGGCTTGTAACGTTCAATTTCAGCAATTGGTCTCCTAAACTTCTACCATGTTAATATGAAAAAGTGGACAATCTCTAAACAATTTACAATATGTCCCATCATTTCTTTAGTAACGGACAAACTTTAAGATAGTGTTATGTATTAATTTAGCATGTACATCATAGAGGCTTACATTAGGAATTTGCTCTCTCTTTTCCTTGATTGTCCTCTGACTGGATAACAGGCTGTCTATGCACCTGTTTCACGTCACACTTAAGTCCATATAGGTCCTTGTCATTATAACCTCTCTTTAATATTCCCAATCCTCATTCTTGCCTGTTCTAGAAACTTCTCATCACTGGAGGTTATACTTGCCCTAATCAGTTGACTTTTAGGTAATACCTTTTTAGTCCTCTTAGGATGCTCTCAAAATATATAATAATTTTCTTGTCCGTAGGTTTTACAAATAAATTGTTTTTTTTATTTCTCCTTCCCCCAACAGCCATTTTCACATCTAGAAAATGACTTTCCTTCGCTGAATATTCCAAATGTTATAGTATCATGGATCCAATTTAGGTCTCCCAACAGTCTATCACGATAACTCTATGTACCTTTCCATAGCAAAGATATATCAACCACATGCTCTAAACAAAGTGTGGTAATATTCCCCTTGCAATGAAGTGGTTGAGTATTCCTCTGTTACTGTTAAAAACTGGTGATGGGATCCAGAAGGAGAGCAACAATCCTGTTATTAAGTGGTATAAGGAATTGTCTCAAGTCATTTGGTGTATTGTTGAAGTCTATGTTATAACAGCAGGTTAACATATTTGTATTGGTGTATCCTGCTTATAATATGACAGATGAATAAATCAATACAAAGTCCATGAATGTAATCAAAAAATATAATTTCCCTAACACTATGTTACTTCAAGTATATTTTAACACCAACATATGATCACATTATCTCATTAAAATGTCTGTTAGGTAAATTTCAGTACAGGGTACAAACTAGCTATAATCCATTTAAACTGATTTTGAAAGCAGTGCTGTAAGTGCGTTAAGAAATGCTCATTTAATCCCTGTAGAAAACTACTTTTAGAAAAAAATGTGAGGACCACCTCCTAATTTTTTTAGCTGTCACCGTTAGTCACTAGAGGGAGTAGCTGATATCTTCAGTAGAGCTCCATGATTCAACTGGTGCCATGTTGTGATATACCCTAAACAGAGTTTAGTTAGATAGCAGGTCTAGGATTTATTTCAAAAACTATTACTACAGGTATTAATATAACATTTTTAACCTCTTTATATTTATTTTACTTATAAGAACACCATATGCATTACTTTTTATGAGATTGTGGTCATTTTTATGTTAAAATTTGCAGTACCGTCATATGGAAATGTTTTATTATTTGTTACTGTTTAGGAGTTGGATGGCTACTATAGCTATTTCTTTTGTTTTGAAAAGATTATCATCCTATGGATACACATGGATTACATGTTGTAAGTACTGTTAACATGTTATGCAAATAATATAAAAACATTGTAATTTTTAAAACCTTCACTTTTAAATGTACTAGAGCTAATTTGTAAGTTCGGTGCTCCTTTAAGATGTACAGCTAAAGACAACCGGTAATTGTTATAAATCTAAGAAGTCAAAATCCATCAAGAAACAGCCTCCCATCATCTTTATAGCAGAGAATGAGCATAGCAGTGAATAAGTACAGAGAAAAGGGTGAGGTGAGTGCATATTAAGAGAGATGCTAAAGATAAAGAAGGAGTGGGGATAAAGGGGTGAGAATGAGATAGAGGTGTATATAACCTAAATATTGTCTAGGTTTCAATGACTAAATCCAGCAATATAACAGAATGTTGTAGGTGCCCATAAATCATTTGTAGTAATGAGGCCCTAAAATTGTGTATTATATTACTGAGTTAAAAAAGAGGCAAGTACTATAGTTTTTATCTATTTATTTTGCCTATGTTGACATACAGAAGAACATAAAAATGTATCTCTTTTCCAAATAAGGATGTTACTTAAACTATTCATGATAATAACAGGCTCTTGTGCCGTGGAAATGTCTCAAAAACTGATGTTTCATTTAGATTAAGCTCCAAAGTAATTGTATGTTAAGTATAAGTCGATTAGTCAAGTTGCATGTTTAGCGATAAGGAGCAAGAATACAGAAAGCTTGAGCGTGTTTCCTGTTATCTGTGCTGAAATAATAAAACTGTTCTGTCAGCTCTGTCTATACTGCTTGGTTTTCTTAATTGTTCAAAAGAAAACTTGTCAAACACGTTAACTTAGTTTCCATTGGAGAGGTTTTCTTTTGACAATGCAGCGCCTGATGCTACGAGTGAGTGGAGGTTACTAATTGGACACATGTTATGTTTGGATTCTTAACCAGTTAACTGCCAGATAATCTCTGAAGTAAAATGCTTTTTTCTTTTGTGCGTAAGATTATCTCGATGGGGCCACCCAAAGGTTTGCTGGTAGTTTTACTTTCAGAGTTGAATTGAAATATATAATGTTAAATGATATTAGATATTTTGATTTTAAAAATACCATATGTTGTAAGTGTATTGTAATTTAAGGACTTGTGGGTCAATATTATTATTTTAATATATTCGGCAACATATTAGGGTAAACTAGACTAATAAAAAATCAGGCAAAAAAGAAACAAATGATAACAAGAGTGCTTTTTCAAGTAATAAGTTTAAACTAAATTCAAAAACCTACAATAATTAAATGGGTTTATCATTACTAATACTATTATTACTAATATTGTTAGTATATGTTTAAGATTCAGTATATTCAGCCTAATTGTAGAAATATTCTCAAATATTTCATTAGGCCTGAGTTTGGGGATAATGTGGCTTTGTGTCCCAAAATTTGAAAAGCCCTTTCAGCTCCAATTTGATAGAAAATGACCATGATATGACCTTGATACATTGTCTCCTACAATTGGTGCTCTGTGAGCAAACTGGACTCTACAATTTGCAGGTCAAGTTGACTCTTAAACTTGATTTTATTGCTTTGATTTATCCATAAATTATAATTACTATTTATTTAATTTATATTTATTATTAGATGATGGCTAAGGCCTTCGATTCTTTTATTAAAATCTAATAAGTAATTAGCTCTGTGTAAGGAGCTTTAACATAAAATGGAATATCTTATAGCTAACACTAGATGGGGCTGGGGTACTGCACAAGTGAAGGATGGTCCATCATGTTTCTTGAAATTCAGCTTGTTCAAAAATCTCAAATATTAAAACTGCTATATGCTGTTTCCATTTACTGTATATTTATTTTACTTATGAGAACGCCATATGCATCACTTTTATTTTTTATTGAGCTTGTTATCATTTTCATGTTAAAATTTGTATTACAGTCATTTGGAAGTTTTTATTAAATCTTACTGGTTTAGGTATTGAATGGCTGCTATAAGTATACTTATTTAATGTTGAAAGCTGCTATAAGTATATGTATTTCATTTTGAAATGGTTGTTATAAATTGGAATTCTCAGTAATTTGCTTTGAACACGTAATTTTTTAAATTATTTATAAGCATTTTTATTTAGCAACCAGTGACTTTATTTTCTCTGCAGATTAGAGAATTACATATGATTCAATGTGTTTATTTGATATTATAAATAAAAAAAGTTTTAATTTTTTATTTATGATATAAAGGACATGTTTTTATTTTTTTACTCACGTCTACAACATTTATGTAGATGTGCATGCTTTAAAATGCATTACATTTATTACATATAATTTAAATAACATTTTTGTCTACAATAAAATTGCTAATAAATTATAAATAAACCACTAACTCATATTCTTCCAAGCCAAACATTTTGCATATTAATCCAAAAATATATATTTTGTACATAAAGTGTATCAAAATAAACATAAAAATGTATTTTAGCTTACAATCGCATACTGCATTTTTACATACCGGTATTGTTTGATAAAATATGTGCACCGCAGGCCTGTAATTATAAAATCAATTTTATCTGAAAAATATTTCACACAGCGAGTTTCCATCGATAAAAAAGAATGTTGTATTTTTCCCTTGTTGCAGCAAACAAGAGATTTTAAGTTTACTGTCCAAGAAATCTGTATCATTAAACTAGAGCTAGCTTTAGGCACTGGCGGAAAGAAATATGCAAAGCACAAATCTCATGAACCTTTAATCCCTATTGCAATGCTTAGCATAAAACTAAGTGGGAGCTGCTACGTATCGTATATATATATATATATATATATATCTATATATATATATATATAGATATATACATATATATATATATGTGGGTGTGTATGTGTGTATATATGTCTATATATATATATACCTATATATATATATATATATATATATATATATATATATATATATAATATCCGTCTTGTCTTATAGCAGTGGTTTGTCTGAATCACTGATTTATGCTCTTCTCTTCCTGAGAAGGCAGCAATACACACTGTGAAAGATTAAAAAAGGGACATGAAAAATATAATTCAGGTTGTGGTAATTTCTTAAAAATATGGTCTTTGTCCCACAATGCACTTTGTAATAACGCAGTACCTACAAGCATAGGTCATTGTGTTTTGTTTTGTAGAAAAAAAAATACTGCGCAAAGGGAGTTCAAAAAAATAAAGACGGCTGAAGGAAGGAGATGAAGAATAGAATAAAGCAAAGCTCAAGAAAGAACGTAGGAAAAAAGAGAGTAAAGTTCATGAATGTGTGTGAGGGGTAGACAACAGAATGGGGGAATAATGACCAAAAATAGGATCTGGCAAAGAAATAAGAAATAGATGGAATAAGGGGTAAAAAAAAACAATTGAAGAATAAGACAATTCCAACATATTTCATTTTGTTTGTCCAGCTTCTTTCTTAACCATTACATTGCCAAGATGTCCAGCAAAATCAAAATATAAGAAAAACACAAGCTTTCTTTTATTTTTTAACTTTATAATGAATATTTAGTAATCCAGATGAATAACCAGAGTATTGCAGCATAAAGTGAAATCTTTTTTATTGAACAAAGATTTTATTTAGAGAGACAGGCCTTTGTGAGGTAAACCTGTCTTTATTGAGTCAAAAGCAATACTGATAAGATGCAACATAAGTATAGTGGTTAAAAGGAAAATAATTCAGAGAAATAGAAACCTATATGGGATAGAAGACAGGCATTATAAAATAAAAAAATATATAATAAAGAGTATGAGTAGTATATATATATATATATATATATATATATATATATATATATATATATAGTATAACATCTGCTGTTCTAATTACACTTTTTAATTTAGTATTTCCCTATATTATCTGTATAAAGAAGATACTATAATCACTGGGGATAAGAAAACAGCAGGTACCAGAAAAAATGAGTAATAATATAAGAAGACAGCTCGTTAATTCTATATTTCAATAAGACAAGAGGTGCCATCAAAGGAATTATAAGACTTATTAAAAGGCAACATCAATTAAAAAAAATGTCAAGTATCACAGATTGCACCTTTAAGCTGATGGCAGAACTTTCTTTTGCTGCAATTTTGTTTTATTAGCGCAAATCCCTTAAATCTGCTGCAGGTGCTGTGTGTAAATACACATATAGGAGTAGGAATTCAAGCTGCATCATTTTAGCATCTGTTGTTGGACATGGGAAGGAATGGGACTTGTGTCTGTAGGTTTGCCATCATAATACAGCATCCTGCTGCACTTTAAAGACTGGGATAGGACTGAACAGCATCTCTTGCGCCTGGCATGATTGCATAGTAGCTAGAAGTGCAGGAGTCAATGCTTAACCTCATCACTTGCAATACCATGGACATTGCAACCTGCAGAATAACGGGACGTTTGCTTGTAGCAGCCTCTTTATTATTATAAAGCGCTAAAGAATATTTGGCCCTTCAGGAATATATTAACATTGTAATGAGATTAATAATAACGGACCTACCTGTCCTTATTATTATGTATTATTATTATTATCCTTTATTTGTAACATGCTAACTAATTCCAAAGCTCTATACAAGGGTAATTACAAGTCAAAAACAATATTAACACATTGCAGAATGGAGCTTATTTTATATATTTTAATTTAAAATCATACCTTTGCTTAACTCTGCTAAAAATGTTCATATAGCTATGCCTGTTCAAAAAATAACAATGCAACATTAAAGTTAACCATAACAGTTTGTTTCTAAAGAATAAATGGCAAAGGAAAACCAGTGAGATTGTGCAAAACAGGGAAACAATACAATAATTCAGTGAACAAAAATAAATCAGTATTAATACCGCTCAGAAAAATCTGGCAACATTGCAATTAAATAAAGCTAATATTAATACACTAGTGAAGGGTTTAACAGAATATGGTTTATTTTATATTGAAAAAGATGTGTGTACTTAAGAGATCACTTAAAAAGTTTGTTGCACTGTTAAAGAAACTGCATTTTTTTTGTATAGGAACATGACATGTTAAAATATAAATAATATATGTAAAATGTTGGAGTAAACCAAAGAGCATAATTAAGCAAGGAATAACTCACCACAACAACTTTCAATTAGAAAAAATAAATGTTAAGGCCTTCTTTGGTTTCTAAGGTCATCCACGATACGTTGGTGACAGTTGTGAGGGAGGAGCATTTACATTTCTGCTGCAGCAGGATTTGCAATTTACATTCTGTCTGCTTCATTGTGTGTGCATGGAAAGGGAGTATGACGTGTTTCATAAACTACAGTGTCCCACCAGAGTCAAAGAAAAGGTTTTACAATAAAGATTGCCTGTTGGTATACATTAAATGGTGGCAATAGGATAATGCAGTTGTTTTAGTGTTAATAACAGAATATAAAAGGGTTGTATGGGTTGCAAAGCAATAATTACTTATATGAAATTTGTTGTCACACATTTGGCATTTAGTATCAGTGTGAGTGCTACAAAAATGTTCTTTTACTTTAAATAAATACAGCCTTTAACTTATAGGCTATAAAATGCAATTATAGTGTAATGGTGGCCTTGAAAGAGAAAGATGACTATTTTATTGCATTGTACCATTCATGGGCCTTGTAAAGTTAATTGCATCTATATTCATCTTCAAAGTGACAATACATGTTAACATACAAAGCAGTGGCCACCCCCACTGCAGCACAGCATATTTGCATTTAATAGTTAAAGGACCACTGTAGTTTAAGAAAAAATGGCATTTATTTGTCAAGTATGTACCAAAATTACAATCTCAGCAGCTGTGTTGGTCGTGGCCAAACACATTTTTGGGAAACTCAGATTTTTTTAAAGACTTTGCTTACAGGGATACAGGAATCCATTTTGTCTTTGTTACATTACATGCTGACAGCTGGTGGGGTGTGTGTTTTGGTTATCAGTGGAGGGAGGGGTGGGAGCTGATGGAGCTGAAAGCTATTAGATAAGATAATTGGATAAGACTGAAATTGATACCACACCCCTTTGCCTTTACTGGATCAGAAGCAGGAAGTTCTATTAAGAGATGTAGGTATAGCTCTGCAGAAATGTAGATGCCCCTATCACACACACAAACTCCACCTACATATCATATGTTCATCCAGGGTCCAGTAGAGGCACCAACATTTATTTGTTTATAATTAAAAACTGGCTGTATGACTTTATTAGTGTTGAATTCAAAGGTTTCAACACATATATTTGTTTCCATTGTACAGTGGTCCTTTAATGTAATTTAAAGCCATTTGCTCCTTATCATGTTTTGCTCTTTAAAAGAGCATGTGTGGGACACATATGGACCTATAAATGAAAACTCTAATGCCCTAACAAATGGAGATATGCATTTTAGTTACCCATCAATTAGACAAAAATATAATTTGTATTTATTTAAAATGAACCAATATTCAGCTAGATTTCAAACATCAAATTCTCAACCTTCTTCCAAGCTGCTGATGTCAGTTTATTTAGTACTGCTTCCCAGTCTCAACTGGACACTGATAAGATGATGTTTGAATGTAAAGTTATCATTAAATACTACTTATTAAAACATTGAATAGGAATTTTGCTCAGTGATCAAACAAAAACGTCCAGCTTCTGATAAGCCATTACAGTCATTTTAAACTTTACAGGATATGTGGTAATAATGTCCCTTTAGCAACCCAATCGCTACCTTATCGTGGTAAAGGGGCTTGTGTACCTCAATGAAGCTGTGAGCTATACCATGTAGGGTCAATCAAGAGGGGCAGGTCATAGCAGAAAGATCAGACAAATGCCACTCCAGTATCGTTGCCAAGAAAACCTTATGAATAAGAACAACAAGAAACATAATGATTATGCCTGGCGTGCTGCGGTCCATAGGGCCACAGAGAGTTGTACACGACTGAACAACATAACAGCAACACAATCCTGTAATGTATATTACTTGTTTTGTGTCAACCTATTTTTCTTAAAATAATTCTCTGAAAACATATTGTAATTTTCTGCTAAAAACATTCTGGCTATGATGCGGTCAATAAAATAATGCCAATATTGCGATAATCCCTGCAGGATATAGATATTTGAAAAAATATCAATGTTTGCTCTGCAAACTTCAAGTATACCTCCTTATGAAATGATTTCCTTTATATACCCACTATGACAAGGTCTCTGGATGCCATTTAATGCAAGATATTATGGGGTAAATTATCACAGCTAAATATTTTTTTCACATTAAATAATTGAGACAACAGTTATGTTATCCTACAGAACTTTTATGTAAAATTGCATGATATTGATAATTGATTATTGACTATAAAATTGCATGGTATTCAGTGTATTCAATATGTTTTTGCCTTGTATATGATGCTGGAGAAAAAATGTTGGTGCTTTATTAATAAAGGGTAATATAAATAACAATAATGCCCACCCAGTCAGTTCCTCTCAAAGCATATGCAGAAAAGCCACATATGCATAGGGATGGCTAGTGGGACAGATACAATTTGAATATAAGCAAAAGACTGATGTGGTCAATTTTCTCTTTGTGGTCTTTTGAATAACTTAATAAGGTATATAGAAGTTCCATGGAATCTGAATGCATCTGATAGAGAGAAAAATCAGTAGTGTAGGAAAACATTTTTGTCCATGAAAAAAATCCCAAAATAAACATTAATAAACTTACCCCAAAGTTTTCACATTTCTTCAGTTAATCGGCAGTTGATTTGGAGAAGGAATGCCTCTGGAAATCCAAGCTAAATTAGCATAACATTCATTATTCATTGTGGCCAATCAGAATCAGCCACAACATTGTTGCAATGTCTGGGGAATCAGTCAGTGAAGCAAAGCATCATGGGTTGTGTAGTTTTTTGTTCCTACCACAGGGAAGTAAGGAAGGCAATGCTCCTCTGGATTTCTGCACTGTGCTGCTGTTGTCTTGGAAACTTAAATATAATGTTTTTAGAAGTAAACAAAAAAACACAGTGTAACGGAACCCATCACCGTTTTACCCTGTTTTATGGTTATTTAATTCTTGGTTAAAATATGATCACATTGCTGTACTGTAGCTATGTTGTTTTATGTTCTACAGAATATATTGGCTCAGAATATTACAGCTACTAGGCTAATAGATAATCCTATTACAGAGACTCCTCATAAAATAAGGAAGTCTATTGTATAAAGTGTTTTCATTAGGAGACATAGAACAAAGGGAAGGATAATCTGATCAATGTCTGATTGTATCAAAGTAGCCAGGTAGCCTCAGGAAGGTGTGACCACACCTATTGTCCCTCTATGTGTATTGTGTGGCCAAATAGGGGGGATGTGTATTGCCTGTGGGAAGAGATGTGTATATATAGTTCTGCACAACAAAATAAAGACAGTATTATTTGACTCCCAATTGAGTGTCGTCCAATATGGGAGGTTGGGGATGGTGAGATTGTAGTGCTTCTTGGATATTTTACCGCATACCAGCGGAGATACTGGACTTCGTGTTCCAACTCCGTTACACACAGCATTTACAATTTTCGCTTTTAGATAAAACTATTCTTTGGTGTAGGCTATCATTTTCTTTAATGGGCCTGCTTCTTGCAGCTTTTTTTCTTAATAGTGCATGTCCATGTAAAGTAATGAGCATTCCATTAGACCCAATTTATGTACTGGCATCTGCATCTGCACATTCCAATTGTGCAGAGGTAAACTTCCTGTCCCTGTTGGTCCAGTGGTTAGGTTTTGGTGCTTTCACTGATGTGACCTGGGTTTGATTCCAGTCAGGGAGCCAAGAGGTCACACCACTCTGAAGCCAAGGAGGGTTGGTCCTGGTCAGTACTTGTATTGGGAGACCACCTAGGAATACCAGGCGCTGTATGCTGTGGCCCACTGGAGAAGTAACTGGCAACCCACTCCAGTATTTCTGCCATGAATACCAAGTGGATCAGCATGACTATGGACATAAAGATGTGCCTGGTGTGTTATGGTCCATGAGGTCATGGAGAGTTGGAAATGTTCTCCTCCCACCTCAGCAAGTAGATACCTGGAAACTAAAATGGCAGATTCAACAGTAGCCTAATTGCACATAAAAGGTAATGAATTATAGACTGTATTTTTTTTAATTCTTCAAAAACATTTGGAAATTTTCAAATGTACTTCTTTTTTTTATTTTTACTGCTTAAAATCAAACAAGTAGTCCCTGTATGGGTTTGCCCACTGCGGCACAGACTCCCTAGTTCTGGATGTTCAGTGTAGTGTCCTAGCCTATCAGAGACCACATCTCAGCATGTTGCAGAATGTGACATGGTCACTGATTTATTTAGTATGAGACGCTGCCCAGCAAGTGCTACAGAGACAGTATTTTCATGAGCTGCAGAGGGCAGACAGAAGCAGATAATATTTGTTTGATTTTACGCAGTAAAAACAGAGCTTATAAGCAATTCTTAATATAATAAAATACATAAAAGTAAATAGAAAAGAGGTATATTATATTCATAGTAAAATCCATATCCATTTAAGTATTATTTAAAGCTAGGCTTATTAAATTCATGCTAGAAAAATATGTTTGCCCATGTGTAAAGGTCCACTGTAATGTAAAAGTTAAGCTCAAATGTTTGTTTATTGGACAGAGACAATTAAAAATAGTATGCAGTTTGAAAAAAACATATAATATTTTATCTTACTTTTTAAATTGTATCTTTCCCCCCTGAGCTATGCTGCTTTCCTCGACCTCCCTGTGCCTTATAAGGGGCTATAGCCAGCTCTAACTCAGTGGTGGAGCATCATGGAGCTTGGAAGAAGCCTGGGATATGGTGTCATTGGTCTCCCCCATGATGTGGAATTAAAGGTAAAACCTCATTGCAGTTGATGCATTGACCCTGCCCAGTGACATCATGGAGATGGAACCAATGACTTCAAATGTTATCACTGCCCGCCACCTTTTCTAAGCATGCTAAGACTAAGCTAGAACCAAACTGGACAATATTTTTTTTTAGTTCAGGCCCCAGCAAGTGCTGGTGACACCCCCCTGTTAGGCTCAATGAGGTGGAGAGAAGCAGCTCTGCTTGCAAGAAAACTAATAATTTCAAAAGTATGAAAAAATATTAGCTTTTATTTATTTTAAACTACATACTTCTTTAATAGTCTTTGCCCAGCAAATACACATAAGAGCTTTACTTGTAAAAGCACTACAGTGTCCCTTTAAGGAAGATATCAGAAATGGCATCTACTTTTCGGTCATAGATTGAGAGCCTGTTTGTTTGAAAGAAAAGGGGTAACTAGTACATACAAAGAACATCTTCAGAGCAAATATGCTTTCACATTGCCTTGGACAGGAGAACAGATCTGTATGAAGAGATCATTGTAAGATCTTTTTTGGTCCTGTGTATAACCTTTTTACTGATTACTATCAATGTCTCCAAGGTCATGGTAGAGGAGTCAGCGGAGCTATTAAATATTATTGTCCTATATTATAGGAGTATGGAAAACTGTTTTTTATGGCGGCATTTAGAAATCTCAGCGCCAGGTGGAGGGAGCTCCCAGGGGCAGGTATTTCCTGAGTGTTTCAGGTGCTGCTTCTCTTTGTTTTTCCCATCAGTATTAATGTATTGCTTTACCTTCATGAGAGTCCAGGGATCTATGAGCGGAGTGTGATCTGTCTTCTTTTTTATTATTAATGTGCTGTCAGTGATTTGTTAAAAGTCAGGTTCAAACAAAAGGGAAATTGTAAGTTTATACTCTGGATAGTATGTAGAGACGTTAATATTCTAAATATGTAAAATACACATTCTTATGCAGATACAAATTCTTATTAAATTATAAATGTATAATATTTTTATATGCAGAATATTTCTAGATAAGTTATAATTTAATTATATTTCTATTGTATTACACAAAATATATTGAAACTTCTTTTTGGGGGTGACCCTTTATCATTTTCAAATGCAGATGTTGCAAGAAGTAAAAAAAAGTACCTTGACAAATGTGAGAAATTATTATACAATCTTTTATACAACAAAGAAATATCCACCTGCACTGCCCTAATTTTATCTTGAGTGGAATTTATACTTTTATACCTGGTGAGGCAGAGGGAGCCAAAAGGGCACCAGGGTGGGTGGGGGTCCGTAAAAAACAATATATATATATGTATAGCCTTTGCTCCACCCTCCCCACATAACCAATCACCCTGTACTTTTAATTCTCACCTCTTCACTTTGAGGTCCTTAGTCAGTCTATTCCTTTACACCCTTGGGTTTAATTACAATTGGATCATGGCATATTATGTGTGGTTATTTGATTTCTTGATTCTTAATGTATTTATGCCTCTTAAAGTAATACTTTTTTAATGTACATCTATTAAAGGTTATATTTTATTTCCATTGGTTGACAGTATGTTATTGGTATGGTGCTAAGTACCAGGAAATAAATTGTTATTAGTACTCAACTCCTACCTGATAGACATCCCTGGCATGCTGAACTGCTCCACACTGCCATCTCTTGGAGCTTCAGTAGAAATGTTGTTCTGGGGTAAACCTTAAGAAAAGTCTAAGAGCACTGTCATGCCCAGGTCTGACTGGACTGTTGGGGACTGTGGCATGGCCCTGGGCTGGCAATAGTTACCCTATTTATTACTATGTTTATGTATTTTTGTTGCTTATGGCTTTAAAATGACATTTGTATTGCATGTATTATCATTATGTTACAGTGTGGTTATGGGTTCCTCAGGGACAAGAGAGCTACCATAATAACTTACACGCATAGTAACACTCTAAACACTGAGCCAGGGAGCTGACACTTCATACAGCAAGTTCATACCCTGTTGTTAGCTTGTGATGACTCACCCGGCCCACCTGAACAAACGCAGGGTGGCCGCACATAAGTACTACACAAAGATCAAGGGGACTTAAGTGCCATCAAATGCTATTGTCTGGTGGGTCCTTGAGAGCTAGTTTAATCTTCAGAAGATCCTTGTCACATAGACACGTCTAGGCTATTACAAGGTATGACCATGAGGATCTGAGTTAGGTCACACCAGATGGCCCCTACTCAAAGGAGATATTATTCTAAGTTCATTACCAGATAAGGGCCCTTCAGAAATTATCTACACGACCCACTGCAGAGAGAATATGACATCATGTGATATACATGTTCCCCCCACATGGGCAGTCACCTTTGGTAGATCATTTGTGTACTGAAGGATGGGGCTTACTGTGATTGGCCTGTCTGTGACCAGAAAACTGTATATATGTTGTTAGTTCTCAATAAAGAATAGTCAGTTCTTTTTCCATTTAAACAAGGTGTGGAACTATTTATTGTGTGCCTGAATCCTGCGTGAGGAGTGGTCCTGTTCTGAGACCACTGATATCCTGTCTGCATTATCATCTGCACATTTTTTATTAGACGTTGTTCCTATCCTGAAGCCATCTTTTGTTCTAGAACTACACGGTCTTGCTGGGGTAGGTTTGAACGAGGATGCTATCAAGCCCCAATTGAAGAAGCAGGTTGTGACAAGCACTTCCTATAGACTTTATTTATAGAGACATGGAAACCACTTGCACCTGACCAATCAGCAGCATAAGCTATCCTAATATGTCACCACTCCACCGAGCAAACTCACTCCTACTAAACTGACACATCTTCACAATATTTTTTTACATCTTTGAACCCGGTAATCTCAAAGCCCTGGCTTACAGCAACAGAATCTTCTCTTCTTTTTTAATTATCTATCACTCTAAACTTCCTCTCTCTCATTTATCCTTCCAGTTTCTTACCTGTGATTCTTGTAGAGCAGTGATTTCCAATCCGGTTGTCAAGGCACCCCAGATAGGCCAGGTTTTAACTGTGTGAACACAGGTGAGAAGATTAGAGGCTCCTGTTGAATACTAATTACCATATATACTCAAGTATAAGCCGAGTTTTTCAGCCCTTTTTTTAAGGCTAAAAAGGGCTCCCTCGACTTATACTCGAGTCACTCCCCCTAGTGTCTCTCTAACCCCCCCCCGTGTCTCTCTATCCCCCTTGTCTCTCTACCCCCTGTGTCTCTTTCCCTCCCCCTCCTCATCCTCAACCCCCCTCCTCCTCATCAACCCCACTCCTCCTTATCAACCCCGCTCCTCCTCATCAACCCCCTCCTCACTGTCTCACATGCGCGCCGGGGTCAAGACGGAGCAGAGGCCAGAGAAGTAGTAGGTAAGTGAGGGGGAGGTATTTAGAGGGGAGAAAGTAAGGATGGGGTTGAGGAGGGGGTTGATGAGGAGGAGGGGGGTTGAGGGGAGGGTGAGGAGGGGGTTGATGTTGAGGTGGAGGGTTGAGGGGTGAGGAGGCGGATAAGGATGGGGCGTGAGGATGGGGGTTGAGGATGGGGGGTTGAGGAGGGGGTTGATGAGGAGGAATCGTTTTATACTGATTTTAATGTTGTGCTTTTTAACAACAGATATGTTTATCAATAATCTATCTATAACTGTGACTAATGGTACTGATATATTTAAAGTGTTAGGCTCTCCTTATCCTTTTTTTGCTTCTTAGAACCACCAGGTAAGGTCTCAAGGCCCAGCACAAGTCCTTCCAACTTCTCTGTCCTTACAACTTCCATGGGAAGATTACTCCACATACCGTATTTATCATCATATAACAAGCACTTTTTCTCCCTGAAAATTGGGGCAAATGATGTGTGCGTGTTATACGCCGATATTCCCTCCCCCCTCATCATCCTCAACCCCCCCTCCTCATTCTAACCCCCCCTCCTAAACCCCCCTCCTCAACTTAAACCCCCCTAAATACCTCCCCCTCTCCCTTTCACCTCACTTACCTGCTTCTGCTCCGGCCTCCACTCCTTCTTGACCCGGCGCACATGTGACGTCACATGTGTGTCACGTCATTAGCATATACCGGGTGCCGGATGGGGGGGTTGAGGAGGGGGTTTGAGGAGGGAGGTTAAGGAGGGGGTTGAGGATGAGGAGGGAGGATGAGGAGGGAAGATGAGGAGGGAGGTTGACAAAGGAGGTTGAGGAGGGAGGTTGAGGAGGGGGGTTGAGGTTGAGGAGGGGGGTTGAGGAGGGGGTTGAGGAAGGAGGATGAGTATGGGGGGGTTGAGGAGGGAGGTTGAGGAGGGGGTTGAGGATGTGGGGTTGAGGAGGGAGGATGAGGAGGGAGGATGAGGAGGGAGGGTGAGAAGGGAGGTTGAGGAGGGGGTTGAGGATGAGAAGGGAGGATGAGGAGGGAGGTTGAGGATGAGGAGGGAGGTTGAGGATGGGGGGATTGAGGAGGGGGTTGAGGAGAAAGTAAACTTTTGTAAAAACCTATAATATCCAAGTTTCTTTGTTAAAACAGTTGCTTTTACTGTAATTTTACGTTATTTACCTTATAAGTGTTAATAATATTAATAAAAAAAAGTTCAAAGTTCTTTATTTAAAATTTAAGTTTTTTTTTCCTGAAATTCCCTTCTTAAAATGAGGTGCGTGTTATACGCCGATAAATACGGTATTTACTTTTCTTTCTGTGGAGCAGTATTGATGCAAACCACTCTGCATTTGCAACCATGCTTATATATATATATATATATATATATATATATATATATATATATATATATATATATATATATATATATAGGGTTGATTCATATTATTATGACCTACTTTTGACGTCAGCAGCTTGTAGCCAATGAAATACGGCATGTGTCATGAGCTGACTTGGTTGGTATATAAGGTGGCATGTAGGCATTCTGCAAACATATTAACCATCACTGTCATGGGTAAAATGTGTTATCTGACTTTGAAAGGAGGATGATCATTGGCTTGGCTTTTGGGCCAAGGATGGCAATATTTCTGAAACAGTGCATTTTGTGAATTTTTCGCATGTTGCTGTGGTTAAAGTTTAATTTGTCTGGACAAACGGCACCATTGTAAACAAACGTCGTTCAAAGTGAGAAGCATCACATGCCATTGATGTGAGAGGTGACTGTTGGCCACAAAGGAGTGTGAGGGCCATCCGACGTACCTAAAATGACAGTACAGCAAACCCTGTTGCATATAGGACTCTGAAGCGAACGGCTGGTCACCGCAGCCGTGCTGACGAGGGTTCATTGTCAGAAATGGCTTCTCTGATGAGTCATGACTTCTGCTCCCCTGACTGGCTGGACGCTGGCGCGTCAGGCACGAAATCTCTGGAAAACAAACACTCTGCAACTATTGTTGGAACCACACAAGCTGGTGGAGGTAGCGTTATGGTCTGGGGAATGTTTTCTTGTCTGCGTCCACTCATACCTCTGGAAGGCACTCACAACTGATTGGGTTATCTATCCATCCTTGCAGATCAGGTACACCCATTTATGCTGACTGCCTTCCCCGGGGCAGATGGGATCTTCCAGCAGGACAACGCAACATGTCATATGGCCAAAATTGGCCGGGAGTCGATGAACACGACAAAGACTTCCAAGTACTTAATTGGCCTCTAAATTCCCCATTGAGCACCTATGTGACTACCTCGATTACTATGTGCACTGTATGGATCCTCCGCCACTCACTATTCAGCTGCTGTCGGATGCACTGCAGTCTGAATGGCTCCAGATACCCTTGCCAACCTTCCAGCATCTTGTTGACTCACTACCACCCTATCTAGCTGATGTCTGTGCTGTACACACAGGTTATTCTGGATATTAGCACTGGTGTTCATAATAATGTGACACTGGACCATGTATGTATATATACATAGTGAATTAACCTCAATGGTATTATTTTGAGAAAATAATAAATATAATTCTAGGAAAATATCAAATCAACTTTAAATAATGTTAATAGTATTCAGAAATGTTCTGGTTGAATTTTGCAATGAGGAAGATCAATCAGGCTGATCACATACGTTTTGTAACCAGACTGTGTTTTGAGTGTTCTTTGAAAAATGCCTGGGCAGGAAACTACAGATGTGGCCAAGACAGATCATGGTGTAAAGAAAATGTGTTTTCATTATGTCAAAAAAAATGTCCACTCAAACTATGGATATAATTTGCATCAGTTCGCAAAACCTGCAGCTAAAGGCAGCAGTAATTACTACATATTTAGAAAGTACGGTAGTATATTTTGTGGTTATGTTGTACTTGAAGGTTGTAAACATTTTTAATCAGATTACCTTGCAGAAACTATTTTGCAGGATATATACAGTGCCTTGCAAAAGTATTCACCCCGTTGGTATTTTCTGTGTTTTGTTGCCTCACAACCTGGAATTAAACATTAATTGTTTGATGATTTGCATCATTTAATTTACAGAACATGCCCACAACTTTGAAGATGTTTTTTTTTTTATTGCGAAGCAACAACAAATAGGACAAAATAACAGAAAAAGTCAATGTGCATAACTATTCACCCACCTAAAGTCAATACTGTGTAGAGCCACCTTTTACGGCAATCACTGCTCCAAGTCGCTTTGGATAAGTCTCTATGAGCTTGCCACATCTTACCACTGGGATTTTGCCCATTCCTCCTTGCAAAACTGCTCCAGCTCCTTCAAGTTGGATGGGTTGCACTTGTGAATATCAATCTTTAAGTCTGACCACAGATTTTCTATTGGATTAAGGTCTGGGCTTTGACTAGGCCATTCTAACACATTTACATGTTTCCCCTTAAACCACTCATGTGTTGCTTTAGCAGTGTGTTTGGGGTCATTGTCCTGCTGGAAGGTGAACCTCCGTCCTAGCCTCAAATCACGCACAGAGTGGTACAGGTTTTGCTCAAGAATATCCCTGTATTTAGCACCATCCATCTTTCCCTCAACTCTGACCAGTTTCCCAGTCCCGGCTGCTGAAAAACATCCCAACAGTTCTTAGGGTGATGTGTTGGGTTTGTGCCAGACATAGCGTTTTATTTGATGGCCGAAAAGTTAAACTTTAGTCTCATCAAACCAGAGCACCTTCCTCCATACATTTTGGGAGTCCCCCACATGCCTTTTCGCAAACTCAAAACTGGCCATTTTGTTTTCTGCTGAATGTAATGGCTATCTTCTGGCCACTCTGCCATAAAGCCCAACTCTATGGAGCGTACATATTGTCATCCTATATACAGATACTCCAGTCTCTGCTGTGGAACTCTGCAGCTCCTCCAGGGTTACCTTAGGTCTCTGTGCTGCCTCTCTGATTAATGCCCTCCTTGCCCGGTCCGTGAGTTTTGGTGGGCCGCCGTCTCTTGGCAGGTTTGCTGTTGTGCCATGTTCTTTCCATTTGGTTATGATAGATTTGATGGTGCTCCTGGGGATCAACAAAGATTTGGATATTTTTTTATAACCTAACCCTGACTTGTACCTCTCAACAACATTGTCCCTTACTAGTTTGGAGAGTTCCTTGGTCTTCATGGCAGTGTTTGGTTAGTGGTGCCTCTTGCTTAGGGGTTGCAGCCTCTTAAGCCTTTCAAAAAAGGTGTGTATATGTAATGACAGATCACGTGACACTTAGATTGCACACAGGTGGACATCATTTCACTAATTATGTGACTTCTGAAGGTAATTGGTTGCACCAGAGCTTTTTATGGGCTTCATAACAAAGGGGGTGGATACATACGCACATACCAATTTTCTGTTTTCTATTTCTAAAAAATAGTTTTATGTATTTATTTTTCTCATTTCACTTCACCAACTTAGACTATTGTGTTCTGATCATCACATAAAATTCAGATTAACAAAACATTGAACTTAAGGCTGTAATGTAACAAAATAGGCACAGTATATACTAGCGAATTGCCCGTCAAAAATGACGGCAATAAAATTTGAAGCCTGGCAATACTATTTGCCACACAATGGGATGTTCTTTCTCCTCTGAGCGCCTTCGGCACTCATCTCGAGCTCCGCACTAAACGCCTTCGGCTCTCATTGTGTGGCTCGCAATTAGCACCTTCGATGCTCATTGCGAGCCTCTCCTCCTATCTACTTCACTGCTCATTACAGGCCTTGGCAACTTACAACTTGCCATGTGTCTCTTTCCACCAACTCCCCCCTGTCCCTTCCCTGTGTCTTTCTCCCCTGTGTCTCTGCTGAATCTTTGAGTGGTGAGTGCTGACTGCCGTTGGTTTTATTTTCAAAGTCCCACGTGCCTGGCGTTGTTGGTGTATTACTGTCTTTGTCGTTGTGAATTTTCTAAGTCCCGTGTGCCTGCGTAAATCCCTTGTGCCTAGCATTGTTCGTGTAAGGGTTACTGTCTTTTGCGTGGTGTATTTTCTAAGTTCTGCTTGTCTGGCCTGGCAGAGCCTTGTTTTCATCTTGTTTCAGAACTTTTACGTTTTTTCGGCCACATTTTTTTTCCTGCTTCAATGATTTTTGATCATTAAAAATACAAAATATGGCTCAAATTAACTTGCAACCTCACTCACCGGGTGCCTGGCTCTCCCCCTGTGCTGTGTGTGTAAGTGAATTTGAGACATATTTGTGTGTTTTCATCGTCTTTTCCAGGTTGGTGGTTCAACCGTTAAAGCTGTATTTTTTGCGAGCTCGTGCCTCAACGGCTCACCTCTTTGCAAGGCTCTCAAGCGGGATGATAACTCGCAGTTTGGCAACCATTATATGTGATATATATATATATATATATATATATATATATTTATTTATAGAATGTAGCAAAGCATAACTTGTTTGGTTATATTATTTCAATGTTTTAAAATGATGGGAGGAAAGCATGAATTTAAAAGTGAGTGTTAGAGCTAGAGAAGGTGGTATTTCTAGAACAATACAAATCCACAGCTTAGCAACCTTGGAGAAATTTTGGAAATGTTACATCTTCAGATAACATGGACATTGGACAGGCTCACCAACACTACCCCAAGTCTTTAACTTATTCAGTTTGAGCACTTGTTATGTTTTTTTTTTATTTGTAATACGCCAACATATTCCGTAGCACTATACATAAGTTAATTTCCAGGCAAAGACATATTAAATATTAATACACCTATTTGCATTTGAAATCTTGCATCACTTGGAACTATTTCCTGGGGGGTTGGGGAATGCTCTAGAGCACATTAAAACTTGATCAAGGGGTGATTAATACTTAAAATCACTTGACTCCAGCCTTCATCTCCTCACACCTAGGACATTTTGTCTGCCAATTCTACCATTAAACTTTATTTGGTTGTTGTTGTTGTTTAGTCATTCAGCCGCATGCGACTCTCCATGACTCTATGGACCACAGCACGCCAGGTGCATCTCTCTGCCCCTCTGAGCTCCATCAAGTTCAGGTTTATTGGTTCAATGACGTCATCTATTCATCTTCGCCTCCGTCTCCCCCTTCTCTTGTGCCTTCAATCTTTCCCAGCATCAGAGTATTTTCAAGGGAATCCTGCCGTCTCATTATATGGCCAAAATATTTGAGCTTTAGCCTTATGATCATACCTTCTAGTGAACAGTTTGTCTTGATTTCCTAAAATATTGATTTATTGTATCTTCTTGCAATCCAAGGGACTCTAAGCAGTCTCCTCCGAAACCTCAATTCAAAGGCGTCAATTCTACGGGGCTCAGACTTCTTTATGGTCCAGCTCTCTCATCCGTATGTTACTACTGCGAATACCATAGCTCAAACTATGTGGACTTTGTTGATAGTTTAATACCTTTACTTTTTACTAGCTTGTCCAAGCTCATCATAGCTTTCCTCCCCAGAAGCAAACTGTCACGATCTGCTTCTTCAAGGGGGCTTGATATGAACCTAGTTCAAACCTACCCCAGCAGAATCATGTAGTTCCTGTTCTCTGTGGCACAAAAGATGGCTTCTGAAGAGGGCAAGGCCCAAAAGGTACAGGCAGAGAATAATGCATACAGGTTACTAGTGGCAATGGCAAGGCCACTCCCCAAGTCAGGATACAACACACAACAAGTCTCACAACTTGTATATGTGAAAACTATCTCTCAACCTTTATTGAATGATCAAAACAACATATTTATACTCTCCAATACCACACCCTTGTGTACATTTGTGTATGTGTGATGTCAGCTCCTCTGGCTTGCAACCTTGGGTTATCAAAGCTCTTGAGATCAAATTCACCAGATATATATAGCTGGCTAGTGAAAAAACCTTTATGTTAAACTCAAGTGTTTGCTTCGGACTACTTGAAGTACATACATCTGTCTTGACCCAATGGTCTGCAGCTAACTTCTATGCACAGCATTTTTACCAATTCCACATATGTTCTATATAACGTTTTCCCTTTTTTAATATATTATAACTAGGATACATAATAACCATGTACAGGCAACATAAAACCACACAATAACACATAATACCAATGCAACAATGTCATGACACAAACATCTTTTAATTTCATGACTACAGTCACCATCTGCAGAGATCTTGGATCCAAGGAAAATAAAATATGTCACTGCCTCCACTTCTTCCCCGTCGATTTGCCAGGAAGTGAGATTGACAATAATACATAATCCCAATGCAACAATGTAATACTCCCTTGTTTATATTCATAATTACTGGCAATATAAGTCCTTAAACAATTAAATCATGACAATTTCTCCCCCTTTCCCTTCCAGTATAGCATGGGAGAAGTTTATCCTGTCGGATAACTTCCCATCTATACAGGTGGTTACTGGTCCTCTTGATGTGACAGTCCATCCATGTGTGAGCCTCAGTGGCTCTCTGGGTACCCTGCCTCCCCCTGTTCAGGGCGAATACTCACTTCTTCCCAGTGGCCTAGTGACCTTCCCAAGCCCCTGGGGAGACTTATAAGACAACTGCCATGGAGGACCATTCAAGGTAGTCCAGGGGAAACAGTACATCCCAGCTAGTAAGTCCAGCATAAACTTGGGTGGATCCTTACCCAACAAAGCCCTCTTCTTCCAGGCTAGGGAGACCTCCTGTCCTGCTGATTCTGGATCAGTATGCAGGCCCATGGCTAAGATTGAAGAGTACGAGGTTCCCTTTGTCAGGCCTGAGATTTCTCCTGAATAAACTGGGATGCTGTAGTTGCAACATGGGCTAGTGACATTCTCTGGTGTCATCCATGCTGGATTAATGGGCAGTTGTGGATCAGTAGCCAACCTCTCTCCCAACAAGCCTGGCCAGTGGCCCCTCCTTTCCGGGGTTACAGGTACACTACCAGTGTCTATGGGAAGCTGCAAGGGAGTCAATGTAGGGAGACCAGGAGACAAACCACAATCTGGGGTACCCTCTGGCTCTTAGGTCTCTAGATCCTCAGGTGGAACCTTTGACTCTCTCCTTTTGAGACTGCCTGGTGTGTAGTTACAGGCAGCCCTTGAGAAGCAGCTGCTACTGCCTCTTGTTCAGGCTGAAGAGCAGGGCAACTTTCTGTTTCTGCTCCAGGGTCTGTTGCTGGCTCCTGGACAATGGTCATCCAAGGAACCTCTCCGCTATTTTCACAGTCAATTGGTAGGGCCCAGTTCTCATTAGGTTCTCCTCTAACTCTAGGAGCAGGGTAGCTTTTCCCCAGTTCTTCCCCTGGGCCTGGTACTGCTGTGGTTTGGTCCTGTCCCCATGCCTCTAACTGGGTGAGACTCGCCCCCCTAAACATAGGGACCAGTTCTTCCTCTTCCCAGTCAACCCCATGGATGAAGGCATCCTTGTTATTTTGAGAATTCCTGATATCAAAATTCTCCCCACAGTCCATACCTTTATTTACTGACCCAGACTTGGCAACATTTAGCTGGGTCCCTATAGTAACTGTTAGGGGGTATTATTCCATGCCTGACTGGCATGAGACCTCCCAGTTAGGTGGCCAAAACCCATCCAGGGCTGCTTCATCCAGCAAGTCTATATAATCCACCTCCAGCTGTAGCTACTGTAGGATCAAAGGCCAAAGTAGGTTAGCTGTCTCCAGTCCCAGCATGTGACAGCGTTTGGCAAACAGACACAGCTGTCTTTTTTCTGTCCCCAAGCCACAATCTGGATCCCCATGTACTATGTCAAAAAGGGCTTCTTCCAGCCTCAGTGAAAAATTATGAGGTATCCCAACAGGTCCTACCCAATAAGCATATTGCTCTTCCAGGGCGACCTCCTCACATACTAATTCTTCCAGCCATTCCATTAGCTTGTGACCTGGCCACAGTCCCAGGAGCGCCATCCATTTATTTAGAAGGCCCATTCCTCTACAGTCCTTTCCAGTCACCAGAACATTCTCTGTCTCTACTAGGGATAAGCATTTCCCCTCCACAGGAGCTGAGACAGGGCCATTACTTACCCTTCTCCACTTCTCCTGTACCTCCTGTGTGATCTGTATCCGGAGTTCCCTCTGCTGATCCTTGGTTGAACCTGCAGCAGTATCTCCATCCATCTTTGGTACCATCTGGACACTTCATCCTCCTCTGCTGCAGACAACTCTTCATAAGCTGACATTCTTCTGTGTTTTCTACAGAGATCCCACCACTGCCAGCCAATGTCACAATCTGCTTCTTCAATGGGGCTTGATATGAACCTAGTTCTAACCTACCCCAGCAGAATCGTGTAGTTCTTGTTCTCTGTGGCACAAAAGATGGCTTCTGAAGAGGGCAAGGCCCAAAAGGTTCAGGCAGAGAATAATGCATACAGGTTACTAGTGGCAATGGCAAGGCCACTGCCCAAGTCAGGATACAACACACAACAAGTCTCACAACTTGTATATGTGAAAACTATCTCTCAACCTTTATTGAATGATCAAAACAACATATTTATACTCTCCAATACCACACCCTTGTGTACATTTGTGTATGTGTGATGTCAGCTCCTCTGGCTTGCAACCTTGGGCTATCAAAGCTCTTGAGATCAAATTCACCAGATATCTATAGCTGGCTAGTGAAAAAACCTTTATGTTAAACTCAAGTGTTTGCTTCGGACTATTTGAAGTACATACATCTGTCTTGACCCAAGGTTTGTATGTGTGAGTGTGCTATGATCTGCAGCTAACTTCTATGCAGAGCATTTTTACCAATTCCACATATGTTCTATATAACGTTTACCATTTTTTAATATATTATAATTAGGATACATAATAACCATGTACAGGCAACATAAAAGCACACCATAACACATAATACCAATGCAACAATGTCATGACACAAACATCTTTTAATTTCATGACTACAGTCACCATCTGCAGAGATCTTGGATCCAAGGAAAATAAAATATGTCACTGCCTCCACTTCTTCCCCGTCTATTTGCCAGGAAGTGAGATTGACGTTTAACATTGAGCAGTAGGCCAACTTTTGCACTCTCTTCTTTTACCCTCATCAATAAGTTATTTAGTTCCTCCTTACTTTCAGCCATCAGAGTAGTATCATCGGCGTATATGAGGTTGTTGATATTCCTTCCAGCAATATTGATTCCGGCTTTGGATTCATCCAGTCTAGCCTTACGCATATAAGTTGAATAAATAGGGGGACAATATACAACCTTGTCCCACTCCTTTTCCGATCTTGAACCATTCTGTTGTCCCATGTTCAGGTCTGACCGTGGCTTCTTGATCGACATACAGATTCTTTAGGAGGAGGATGAGATGCTCTGGTACTCCCATCTCTTTAAGGACATAGTTTATTGTGATCCACACAGTCAAAGGCTTTAGAATAGTCTATAAAGCAGAAGTAAATGTTTTCTTGGAACTCTCTTGCTTTCTCTATTGTCCAGTGCACATTGGCAATTTGATCTCTTGAAACGTTATTAGAGGGGATATTTTTGTACTGTTTCTGCCAAACTGGAGCTTATCTGAATCACTGTAGTTTGGGAAAACTATTTTTTTTATGTATATCACAAACTAATAACAAAAGAGGCATATCCTGCTTGTGTCATGGTGACTATTATATTGGACTGGTAATCCAACTGTAGCCTGAGGGGAAGGTTTTTCTTACTGGGACCTGCTCTATTAAAGTCTTATTTCCAAGCGTCTATTTACAGAGTTAGTTCAACACTGAACAGAAATATATTTTGAATCCAAATTTTCTCTGAATTGTCTGTCACCATAAAATCAAAATTGAATAGAGTAATTAAAATGAAAGGCTATATTTATTTATTTTAAACTTTTAAAAAACATTTTGCCAATATCCATTATAGCTCTTCATAAGAGCATACTATAAATATAACATTCCACTGGTCAAACAGACTCCAGAATGAAGTTCAGTAATTTTGAATTATCAGACTCTATATATCCAATGGTTTTGTTCTTTTTTTAATATTAATGACATTTAAGAACACATAAAATCCATAACATGAACTGCATTAATATTTATATATAATACAATACATACAATGCTTGCTCAATATATAAAGAGTGCAGTTATTGCACATAACGCAACATACCACTACAACTCATGACCGCGGCATGTATTTTCAGGCATTAAATTGAACAGAAGCAGCAATAATTATAAAATTAACCAAAGACTTATCAATTAAATATGAATGTAAATATCGGTTAATAATGAATGTTCTCTGCTGCTGCAAATGAAATAAAATCAAAACAAACGTAAAAATGTAAATACCTACCAAAGGCAAATTATTGGTATTAATTGCATTTCGGTTAATACAGGACTATAGTCAATTGTCTGCAGATCCTCAGCCTGATAATGAAGCAAGTAAAACAAAAATCAGTTAATAACATTCGTGTATCGTTCTTTCAAGCCTAGTGTTAGCAGAAGGTGCAGTACTTACTGAGACATAGATTGAATCCCAGGGGGATTTCAGCAAGCTGCAATACAGATAAGTATTTAATTTCTTGTTTTGTTGGTTGAGATGGGATATTGATAAATCCCTATCAATAGACATGCAAGGGAGATCTATTTGCACATAAATAGATTGACTGCTGCTTAATAGACAGATAATTGTTGACAAATACCTATAAGTAGGCAAGCATGTAATAAAATTCAGAAAACATTGGAAAACAGATATCATGCTCTAAATCAGGGGTGGCAACCTTTTAATACCTACCACCCACTTTTGATGGTAAAATTTGTTTACCGCCGACCGGTGCCGCAGTAACTCAATTTACCCCATCATTATATGACCCTAGCTATGTTTCACCCTGTACTTACTAGATAGTGATCCGGTCCTGACTGCTATCCCTAGGCTCTCCCACCAGCTCTTCAACCAGCCAAGCGTGGTGCTGCGGGTCTCCAGGCGTGTGACGTCACTCGTCAGCAACGCCACCTAGTGATTACCCGACACCCACCATGTAAAGCTTGAATCGCCCACTAGTTGGCAGAATTGACCAGGTTGACTACCACTGCTCTAAATAGATATGTACTACTCATGAAAGATTGACTGGACTGAGACTAAATTATATAGTTATATAGTCAGGTGATCTTGTGATAAAAGTTCAATCTAGATATCTTTTGTACACAATTATTCCATAAAGTTCAATTTCCTTTACAGGACTGCTTTTCTCAATTTGTCTTTGTACATTTTCCACTTCTTTTGAAAGCAATGGCACTTTTAACTGCCTCTGCACTCAAAGTCTTCCTATACCTCATGAAGTAGAAATGGTAGATTCTGCTGTAACATAATTTTATATAAATAATAATATGTTTTACTTTTTTTAAAGTTTGCCCATTATCAAAATTGAGTTCTTCAAAATGGTATATTTAAAATATAGAACTAAAGTTGCCCTTTAAATACAAGCCACACATTTGTCTAGCATCCATGACAAATGAACCAGAGGTTATAAATATAATTTGTAATTCCTAGAGTGTGTCTGGGCACTGCACCAATTGAGTTATGGAGATCTATTTATTCCCACATGACTGGCTGAATGGAAAATCATGTGAAAATGTGTTTACATTTTTAAAATTGATCAAGAATTGACTTTGATATTGTCATTTTAGTTTAGCCCTCAAAGCTGTGCCACAAGCTTCTGAATAAATAAAAAGGGTGGAGTCTGTAACTGTTATATATTGTATTATCTTTAGATTGTAAGTTTGCAAGTTTGCAATTGTGCATGGTGCTTTGGGGAAAGTACTATGGACACTGGGTTCTAAGCTCAAAGACCCTCCACTCTTTGCAATGTGTTAATATTGAATTGTATTTGCCTGGAACTTAACCCAAGTATAGCGCTACGGAATATGTTGGCTTACTAATGAAAACTTTTTATGAAACACAATTTTCTCTAGACCAACATGCATTCTGCTTCAAAAACCATATGTAAAAGTTAAACTAAATTCATTTTTGAACTATATATATTTATATATATCACCTATATAGTTGTCGTACTGCAAGTTGTCGTCATGCTTTGCGAGCCTCGCAAAGCGAGTCGAGCAGTTGAGGCACGCGGGACTTAGGTTGCAATGAGTGAAAAAGGCGCCCATTACACTTCGAGCCTCACGAAGGCTCGCTGCAGTTGAGGCACGCGGGACAGGCTGCAATGAGCTTTCGCGCGGCTTGCAGTTGAACCACGCAGGACTTATGGGTGGACTTGCAGGACTTAGCTGGTGTTCATCCCGAGACACACGGGACTTAGCTGTAACGAGACCTCATCGCAAGGCCCCTGGACTTTGCAAAGGATGCAAAATCACAGCCTGTATGACTTAGGCCTCGAAACACGTAGATGGACTGCGGGGCTCGCAAAAATATGACTTTAACGGCCGAACAACCAAACTGGAAAAGCCTGCAAAAACACACAAATATGCCTCAAATTAACTTACACACTCACGCACAGCACAGAGGGAGAGCTAGGGAGCCTGTGAGTGAGGTTGAAGTAAATTTGAGGCATATTTTGTCTTTTTTAACAATCAAAAAATTTGTGGTCAGGTCCCTCTCCCAATGGTCGAGTACGTCGAACCATTGCTCTCCAATGATGGGAATGCCCTTGCGTACATTTTGGAAGAGGGTCCGCCCCATAATCACAGGGAAACAACCCAGACATAAACTTTGTGGTCGGCCCCTCTCCTCATGTTGCTGAGGTGTGGCCTAGTGCTAAGCCTTAACTTGCCTGCTAAGAGGGCCATGGGCCGAGTGATGGTGAGGAGAGAGGGAAGGGAGCCTATGAAAGCGTGATTGAGTTGAGATCTGGCAAAGGCTGATGTAGGATTAAAACTGATGAAAGTTTGAACGAAGTAAGCCTGCAAAGGCTGGTTTTGGGACTTATAGAAAGCGTAAATGAGGTAATGCCTGCAAAGGCTGGTTTGTTCATATGTAAAGCATGAACAAGGTAAGCCTGCGAAGGCTGGTTTAGGGACTTATGGAAAGCATGAATGTGATAATGCCTGCGAAAGCTGGTTTAGGCCTTATGACAGTGTGAAATGAGGTAAAGCCTGCAAAGGCTGGTTTAGAAATTATGTAAAGCCAGAGGAACATGGGTGTAGGAACTGGGGGGGGGGGGGGGGGCAAATCCCTTCCAGATGTTTCTATGTTTGTATGTATGTATGTATGTATGTATATACATTTCTTATGGCTTGTGTATACAATGAGCTGTATCCCCCCCCCCCCCAGAATAATTCTGGCTCCTACAACCCTGCGGAGGAAGGTTGAAAGTTAGCAGATTTGGCCCAAAATCCACAAAAGGGGGCTTACGAAAGCCTAAAAAGCATAGCCTAAGCTACTTAGCAGATTCAGGTCCAAACCCACCCAAGGTATTGGAAAGTTATGAAACTTGGTAGACTTGGGCCAAAACTTAGCTTAAGAAAGTGAAATCTGAACCTTGGACATGGACAAGGAAGCAGCTTGGTAATCTTGGCCAAGATCCACCAAGGATAGCTTACCTTGGATAATGGTATTGTGAAGATAAAGGCTGGAAGTGGAACCATTACTCAAAAGCAACTATAAGCTTGCAGACCTGAGGCTTGGAAAGTTGAAAAACAAGAGAGTACAGAGAAACAACCTGCAGGCACAGGCACAGAAATTAACTGAGCTGTGCAAGGGAAATGTGGACAGGAAGCGCTTATAAAGGCTGAAGAAGGCCCCTCCCACAGGAAGAGGTGGGACGAGAGAGACCACTCCCACAAATCCTGGTATTAACCTGGTAAATATATTTAAGGTTGTGTCCCCCTCCTGTGGCAAAAGCTACGAAATCTAGCCTAAGTAGTGGGCCAGATTGTCGTGGTAAAGAGAAAGCAAGTCCTTGGGCATGGGCAAGACTTAAGCTTAGTAGATGTGGGCAGAAATCTACTATATGGGCTTGTTGGAAGCCACATGACAATGAATAACGGCTTATCCTTGGTCGTGGGGAAGGATGCTGATGGGGCTGAAATCAGCAATGGAATGCTTAGCGAATGAAGCTGCTTTTGTAGATCTGGGCTGAAATCTACAATGAGGGCATTGGTGAAAACCATGTGATGAAAAAGAGGTGTGACGTGGGCAAAGACTCTAATAGGGGTTGAAATCAGCGATGTAGTGCTTAGAGAAAGGTGGTTAGGACTTGTTGAAATCCTTTTGATACCATTGCTCTCCAGCAATGAAAATGGCCTTACGGACATTTAGCTATGATCAAATCTGCCCAGTGGTGATGAAAAAACAGCGTTATGTTGAAGCAAGTAAGATACCTGCTTAGTAGATGTGGGCCTAAATCTGCGTTGTAGGGCTTGGTTAAGCTGCATGGCAGTGGAAATGGTGTTACTTTTGGCGTGAGCAAGATATTATCTTAGTAGATATGGGCCTAAATCTGCGCTGTGAAGGACTTACGTGGGGCATGGAAAAAGTTGCTGTTTAGTAGATACAAGACAAAATCAATAGAAAAAAGGGGCCAAAGGTGTATCTTGATGATGCATAGACAATGTTGTTGCTTAGTAGATAAAGGCCACAAATTAAGCAACATTAGGCTTGATGAAGCCAAAAGACAAAGAATCGCCAAGAAGCACCCTCCAGGCACAGACGCGAAAGTGAACTGAAGTGTGCACAGTAGAGGCTGGCTGGAAGAGCCTATTAAAGGCCCGAGGGGGGCCAGCCACAGGAAGAGGTGGAGGCGGGAGAAAGCCCCCTCCCACAATAAACAGGTAATTAGCCTGGACATATATGTATAATTAAGTGAACTGTGAGCTAGTTATTCAAATAGTTTTAAATAAACAAAAATCAAGACAAGTACCACATATTGACATATGCTTTTTTCCATAAACTAAAAATCATATTTCAGATTTTTTACACAGTAAAGAAAAACATCATCTGGGGGAATTGAACCCAAGGCTCTGATGCTATTCATCCTGCTAGAATAGTTACAAGTAGTTGCAAATCACTTAACACTGCTTGATTCAAAGCTTCTACACCTGATTCTAATTAATATTCATTATGTTCCGCACAGTACAGAGCTTATTCTTCTTTAATGGAGCAGAGCCCATACTGTATAAGAGACTTTTGTGGTTCTTTAACCACGTACTTGTGAAAATGTGTAGCAAGCCAAGTCTGCTGAGGTCCTTGCTCAAACTTTACTCCAAGCTCATTCTATTCAACTATATGTATTATGTAGAGGAGTGTTCTGCATTGTCTACCGGCCTGTGACCCTTTCCTTACAGGCAGAGTAAGGAGTTATCTAAATACCATGCAGCAATTATAATATGATTGAGTTATACATGGGACAGGAATATGGCAGCATATTATATCTTACAATATCTATGTATCTGAAGGCGATATTAGGACCTCAAGAAGCAGCCATTTATACAGACACAGCATACAATATTGGTCAACAGTTCCCTGTGTATGCATATAGAGTGCTTATACAGGTACCTGCCCCTGACCTAGGTAAAAATGATGAGCTACAACTCTCATTATATACAATTTGAAAAAAGCATCTTGTCACACACACAAGGCATGTGTGCAAGTATCCACCCACAAGTTCTGTCCATCTTGCAACTTTCTTCTCCTACACAACAAGGTCAATTTCTCTTGGTCTGCAATATTTAGCATTAATAAGCCAGGTGTTCATGCAACCTTTCTCCAAATCAGCAACAATCAGCTCATTTTGATATTTTAGGCTGTAATCTTACTAGCGGAGGGCCTCTTTATCACCACCATATTGCAAGTCAAGATTTTCTTGAGGAGTAAGATGGGTCCAAGCAGTTCAGTTGATAAGAATCCTGTCACCCTTTTACCTTTACCCTAGTCAGCAATGGTCACTGAGAATATGTTAACCTATTTAAGGCTAAAACTAGTAACACAGCCCAAGAAGCATGTAAACACAATCTTTGGGGTGCCTTTTATAGACCATAACATCTAAGGGGAAATGTGACTTCTTACACTATCTATCTATCTATCTATCTATCTATCTATCTAACTCTATCTATCTATCTATCTATCTAATGTTTAACATTGTTAAACAAAACAATATTATTATGGCATCAGTTGGGTTAAAGCAGTGCAAACATACAGACCTCTTTCTCTCCTTTGTATCAGGTTAGTAATACATAGTATTCACTCCTGGGGCCCTCTGTTCTCTAGTTATAGTTACTCACAAAAGCACCTGTCTTTCGTATTCATATTTGCATTTAAATAGGTAGGAAGAAACCCACCTACAGTACCAGCCTCTACAGAAACCCAGAGTCTATACAGAGAATCAGCGGTGACTCTACACTACCAGCAAAATCATGACAGCCTCTCCCCTGTATTCCATGAACTCAGAAAGAAAAGAAAATGAATACAAAAATATCTTGAGCTTTGAAGCTTTTCAGGACAAGATAAATAAAACCTGTGATCTCATAAAGCTAAATTTTTGCATTGTTGGTTACCTCTATTTTGTTGTGATCAAAAGGTATAATACAATGTAAGTACTTATTCAAAATAGTTAGATTTGTGGTATGATATTAAATGCTGAATTTGCCATTTGTCTTTGACTATATTCATTTTTAAATGTATCTTGTCTAGAGGATTCACATAAATACAGGCTGGATCTTTTAGGATTACATTGTCTTGCAAGCAGAACCCTGGGGAGATATATAGTTTCTGTTAGCAAAGTTAGTCTAAAATTACTTTTATAAATATGAACAACATGTATTAATAACCATCACACACACTACTCTATTCTGTTAGGTTAACTCATTATCTTCAAAAAATATAGGCCATAGGATTAAAAAATAATCATTTATAATAGTTGTTTAATAATATCAATACAGTTGTAGTATTATAGCATATTGTATTATAGCATACATGTAGTATTATACCACACAGTGTAAGGTTTACAATTATTCTTTGTGATTACATGGAAGTGGCACATATTTGGTTCATGTATATATTTATTTAGACACCTGCTTTCATAAAATGACTGTACTATCCCCTATATAAGCTCATTGAGGTCTCCGTCTAATTCTCTCTCGCTCCATATAAATCAATAAGCACACACAATTATAAGGGTGAATATGCATACTAATAAAAAATAGGCTTTTGAGCTATAACAAATGACTGCAATGCACTATTGGTTACTGTGTCTGCTGGAAACGATTGTATTATCTTTTGAGGTTGTAAACACATTTTATGTATTAAAAAGAGGATTGTTGTGCTTGTTCAGAATTGTACTAACATTATGTCCAAACCAATAATTACTATGTCATACAATCTCAAATGAAAAGATGCTATATAATGTGACAATGAAAAATACTGTATTCCTTACATAAATGAAAAAAAGGTATTTTGCTACATCAGAATAGGTATATATAGATAATGTTGTATAGATGTGTAGCATTTGCCCTATAAAGCAAGTCCATATTAGCCATCCAGCAACCTCAATAACATTTAATTCATATACACTGTACAATGAGATGATATGATGCACAGACACTAGGTCACTTCTGCACCATTGCTGGCTGCTCCTTCTTTTCTTTTTTGTATATCACCTTTTAATTCCGAGAGATCCAAAATGCAGCACTCTCTACACAGCTGACATGACAGCCTTGAAACTAAAGAGTATATAAAGGTTGCAAATCTCAAACAGATCTCTATGTCTTGTCTCATTTGGCAAAATCTGTGTTGAGCATAATAGGATTTTGATACGAGGGACGCTACAGAAACAAAACAAACGATACAAAGCAGATTGCATTAGTGCAGATTTATTACTCTTGGGATGTGTCTGCCTGGATTTATATCTACAAGAGAAAATTTGTTAAAAGATAACATTGATTTCTCAGACATTATTTTAACCCTTGTAAACTGTGTTATGATTGTCTTACATTTATGTCTGCTTATAAGCACCAAGTATATAGATTTGACTAGATATAGATACTAGGGGCCACATTAAATTCAAAGCCTGCAACTCGATCACAGACAGCCGAATGTCTGCTGGTGTGTTTCGGTCTCCCATTCGTCTCCGATTGCTATGCTATTCAATTGCTCAAGGCAGCAAGTTACGGGCCCAAAGCCAAAACCGCAAACCATGAACTGGGTCGTAGCAATGCAGGACGGGAACCTGATCAATTCAGCAAGCCCATTTCGAATCATCCAATAGAAAATGTGACTGTCATTATTACGGCAGTACAACATGGAGGTTACATGTCAATCAATTAGGTTTGGGGGCCCGACATGGGATCAGACTCACAAATCCCAAAATTAAAGAATTATAAAAAAGAATGCCAATATAGTTCTAGTCCATATGATAACCGAGATCGATTTTACCCTGAATTGACACATGACAATCATTTTTATTTCCTGCTGATTTGTGAGCTTGAGACTGTTGTGCAATTAATTCTAATGTCTGTCATCGATTTCCCCGTTATTTACAGTGCAATAGTGCAATAGTGATTTTTTATTAGCATTTACAGTGCTACAAATAGGTGTTTATCCCCCTCGCGGTTCCTCTCTAGTACTCATAGGATTTTCTCCTTCTTTTGCCATTTACAGGTGTGAAAACATTTGCGGGCTTGGGGAAATTGAGCAATTGAATAGTGATTTGCAATTTTAGCCTTGCAAAAGTGACAGATCAAAGGCTTCTGGAGGCTGTAAGTTACGAGTTTAACCATCACCATTTTTTCAAGTTTGTAGCTCGGAAGCCATTCCAAGCCCGCAAAAAGACGGCAATTAAATAGCAAAATAGATTACAACCTAACTTATGGGCCTCCAGATCTCCTGAATGCTCAATTGAATGGGGCAACATGGGCAACAAACCAGTAAGTTAAGATCCCTGAAATTCCAGAGTTGGGAGATCACTCTGTGAACACTCTCTACAAAATAACATATGAACTGGACAGGTAGCTTTACACAAATAAGAAACTACTAAACTTAGTAAAATGGGTATGCTTAAAACTCTCCATTAATTCATAGCAGTGCACATAAAGAATATAAAAAGTAGGATTAGATGGTAAATATTTTGTTACCAATATGATGGCTTTTCCCCATACTTGTATTTTAGCCAAATCCAATTTTTTTCACTGGGAACATTCCTAAACATGCAATATTCTTTGGCTGGCTGATTCAAAAATAGGATTTCCCCTTATTAGTTCAGAATTATTCCAATTATGAGCTTTTGATGGTTGGACCCTCTCTGTATCATCCTAAAGGATGGAGAACTCTCAGCTTCACCAATCAGATCATTGCCTGTGCTGCCTGTAGCAGATGCAAGCAATTTACTTCTTTATTTCTGCATATTCAGTGTGAGCGGGGCTGCCTGCAACCTTTCACCCCAGAGCCTGCAGGATTCTAACCCTATCAAATTAAAGCTCTTTGCTCACTTATCCCCAAACGCTCTGCTGGTGCTAAGCAGGCATCCCGCTGCATAGCAACGCTGACTATCCGTGCTCACTCATACCCCAGCGTAATCAGAGATTATTAAGGAAAATATACAGTGCTTTAATTTGATGAGATTGGTTATAGGTAGTACAGTTAAAGGTCATTCTCTTCGTGTATCTCCCTCTGTCTTTGTAATATTTCCCTCTCGGTCTGAAATCATGGGCCCCAAACAACAGGCCAAGAAGACATGCTTATTTTTGACATGCTGGGATGATGAGCTCAATAGGGATAAAAATGAATTATTTAAGGATCGGATAAACAAAACATTCTGTGCCAGCTTTCTACCTTTTTTCATCTCTGTACATTTAAAACTTGTATTCTTGAAGAAACAGACAGTGTTACAATGAAGTTCACTGAGCAGGAGAGGCATGCGACCTAGAAACTGAGACTAATAAACCAATCATGGGCATGTCAAGAAGAGAATTCTGACCTGTAACACCATGACTAGGGGCAGGCTAATTGCTCTACATATCCTTGTATAACAAGCTATAGAGCAGGAATGGGTAACAGGAAATATCAGTACATAAACCGTACAGTGCTACCTATATTAACTTCAAGGATGCTCAGAGCACCAATATTCAGAAAATGCTCTTTTTTCATGGCTATGACTTAAAATTGTGCATTCAAAGCCTTTTTTTTCTGATTTTGTATTTTGCAAAATGTATATTAAGACACCTTCCATATTGTTACCCCAGTGTCTTTGTTTTCCAGGATACATTTTATTACCTAAGGTAGAGAATTTGACATCACTTGCATAAGTCATTTATTCTGTATGTAACTGCAGCTTGAGCGGTGTCTCCTTGGTTGGTCAGAAATAGACTTGACAGTATATAAGAAATAACAGACCAATCTATCTAACATTATGCTTGTCTGTGGCATTCAATTCCTTGCCCCTGCAATTTCCACTGGAAGGCTTTTCTGCTGATCTACTACTTTTTTTCTAAAGTATTATTTTAACACATTACCTCTAAATCTTCCATAAATCTTCCAGCTTTAAATTCTGACATATTGTAAGCAATATTTGTTATCATACAGATGCTTCCCTCCTGCAAGTTATGAATTCCTTTAATGTATTACTGAAATATACAAATTACGTCTTTCCCTATAAATGCTTATGATATGTTCTATATATACCAGATGGGGCTTTGTGTGGGCTGCTATATTACTTAAACGGAGTACTGTCAGAATAAGCCAAGGTCTCTTTTACTCTATGTAACATCTTTTACAAGATATCAGTTTAGTGACTAGGCATCACTGAATAACCTAGGACATGAAAAAGTCTCACCTTAGTGAATAAAGGACTTTGGGTTGCCAGGGATTTTTTTTTTCATTTTCATTACAACCAATGTAATTTACTAAAGAGAAAGATTTCAAATATTAATGTGCAGCCACACTCAGAAATAATGTTTGGATATCATTGCTATGTACCAGATCATGTCAAAGCACGTGGCAGTGTCATCTCTTCTGTTTGATATTTAACAGGCAGTTAATAATTCATGTTACATTTAATAGCTTTACACATGTACACATAGAAATCCAACTACAGAATTTGTTATGACACTGGATGAGAACCTGCTTTCTATGCCACAGGCTGATGGACTCACAGCAAGTGAAAATATAACAGGATTATTTTATTTTTCCACACAATTTTTGTTCTGCTAAATAACATAGACAAAAAAACAGATAATTATTATTAACACTGGCATTCTTCTCTTATGAAGCATTAATGGGACGCTTGGTTTCATCTAAACATTGGCAACATGTTGTGCCTCTATGGTAAATAATTCCTGAGATTGTCAGCATTGTTTGTACAGTTCATAAATGCAATGTGCCATTCAGTATGCTAAATGATTTGCAGCTCAGATAAGTGTGGGGGAGGAATAAAACCGGATGATAACATTGGGGCACATTGTTTACTATTTATATAAAACCAAATGAGGACCATTGGGTCTGCTCATTATTTGTACCTAAAAATGTTGCTTAATTAAGACTCGGGATAGTTGTATGCTTATCCAAGGCATACTTAAATTCCTTAAAGAGATATGGAAGATTCCCATGTTTAATATTAAAATAAGGTACCTAAGTGTTTGCATATTTAAACATAATTGTATTTACAAGTGCTTAGAAGCTCAATTTTTACTCACTGAAACCTTCAAAATAATCCCAGGCAAGTACATAATGTTTTTGCTACCATATCCTATGCAAAACACAGAAGGAAGGAGCTGCACTGCCATAACAGTGTGGATCACTCGCAATATGTGCTTATCCACAAGTTCATCTTCCAGCATTTAGGAGTTTCTTTGAATACTATTTGAAATACTTCATGCCATGTATGAATATCATTATAACACAGGCTAATAAGTATTTTCCTTCAGTGGAGACATATTCCAAACACGACTCTCCAAAGGACACTAGGACTCTTCCTTTGCTTATCTGGGTGCATTTTTCATAGGATATCCTACGACGTCTGCCTTTACTTATCAATAGTATAACTTTTCCTATTGAACACAATTATTATTGATGACCAAAAACAGCAACAGCCTAGTTTACTATAGGAGACTTTAAGGCAGTGCCTCAGAAAATCACCCATCATTTTCTAAACCTGCTTCTCAAAAATGGGCCAATGTGATGCCTAAGATAGCTTTAAATCAGTTATTTAAGTAGGTGCTAAATAGTACTCCCCTTCTGGATTGCTACCCTGTCATGGTGAAGGGGCTTGTGTACCTCAATAAAGCTGTGAGCTAGACCATGTAGGGTCACCTAACATGGGCAGGTCATATCAGAGAGGTCAGACAAATTGTGGCCCACTGGAAAAGGCAACTGGCAACCCACTCCAGCATCTCTGCCAACAAAACCATATGGATAGGCACGATCAGAAACACACACAGAAGTACCTGGTAGGCGTGTCCATATGGTCACAGAGACTCAGACACGACTAAAAGACTGAAAAACAACCACAAAAACAGTGCTGTTGGAGTAAACACAACTTTACAATAAAAAATTAAACTAATGAATAAATGTTTCCATTCTTCACTGACTTAAATGAAGTATCCACAAAGGGCCCTAAGCTAATCTCCGAAAAAGCACTTACGAGTGCCCCAACTGCAGAGTAAATCCTACATAGCTATACTAATCACCTGTCACAACCTACAATGATGATGGAGTATAGAGGATCCTAGTCCTCTTTTCTCCTGTAGGTTTTAGACCTAAGATTTGGATGACTCAGACCAATGGACCTTCCTTGTGGATGCAAGAGCATAAGTCCCAGCTTTTGGTAGTGTGCCTGGGAAGAACTTGGCATGGAGTCAGAAACGATCTCCTCTGCCAGCATATGCCCTTGGGTCAATAATACACCTGCACACAAAGTCTTGATGAAAATTATGAACCATGTTTTATTTTAGAACAGCATATTTAACCACATCACACAAGAATGGGGGAAGTGGCTACCGTTAGCCAGCCCCAAATGACGTCTGGCCAATCATGAAGGGGAACTGTGCGTGAACCAATAGTCCCCTCCCAGGTCCGCCCACTAGGCAAGGCCAACTAATTCATTTGGGTTTTGAATGTCCAGGGGAAAGCACCTTGGTTCTCCTGTGCCCATGCTATGAAGGCTGAGAAGCCTTCAGGCCATCCCATTGTTTCTGGGCGCCTGCCTGTCTGCTCTCCAGCTGTGAGCTTCCCATTGTTAGTTCTATGCTGGATACTTAGCTAATGGGATTAACAGGCTTTTGGGAACAAAGGAGGCGTGGCTGTATTCAATGGCTTCCCATCTACAATATAGTAACATACTAATATAATAACATACATTCATATTTACAGATACAACACACAATGTTTCACACACATACAACCAACACATCCCACCAGCTCCCTCACATGACACCCATTACAATGAGCCTAAACATGGAAGGGATGGGGATATGCTAAGGGGTAAACTTATAATACTTTATCCCCTAGACCACAAAATAACAATATAACCTTATAACAGTATAACAGGGTGTCTGGGAGCCCCAAACCCCCAGGTATCGTCTCTTGTTAACAGTCTGTGACAGACATCTGTCCAAGTCCAAGATGACTGCCAAGTGAGCCATGACAATTACCCCCCCAAGTACAGATGTAGGTATCCTGTACTCCAGGATGCCTATCTGGACTGACAGTCAGGGCTCTAGTTGCCTCGACAATCCATCTGCGTTCTGGTGGAATTTCCCTTTGCGGTGTTGCACCGTGAAATTAAAAGTTTGTAGGGCTAAACTCCACCTCAGTAGTCGGCCATTCTCTCCAGCCACTTTAGATAACCAACAAAGAGGGTTATGGTCTGTGGTGACTGTGAACTGTCTTCCGTACAGGTAGTGCTGTAGTTTGCGTAGAGCCCAGACTACTGCTAAACATTCCTTTTCTATAGTTGCATAGGCTGTTTCTCGTTGCAGTAGTTTCCTACTAATGTAGGCCACTGGGTGCTCAACTCCCTGGTTGTCTGGTTGACTCAATACTGCCCCTATGCCATACATGGAGGCATCAGTCTGTACCACGAAAGGGCGGTTATAGTCTGGGGCAGCCAGGACTGGGGAGCAGGTCAGAGCATCCTTCAGTGTTTGGAAAGCCAACTGGCATGCAGAAGTCCAATTCACTTCCCGGGGTAGCTTCTTCTTGGTGAGATCCGTCAGGGGTTTGGCTGTGCTGCTGAAATCCGGAATAAATTTTCGGTAATACCCAGTAGTACCTAGGAAAGCCATCACCTGCTTCTTAGTTTTAGGGGTGGGCCAAGCTGCTATTCCCTCTACCTTGGCTGGTTCGGGTCTTAACTTCCCATTCCCCACCCAATGACCTAGGTATTGCACTTCTGCTCTAGCCCATTGACATTTGTCAGGTCTTATGGTCAACTTAGCTTGGTGAATTGCCTGCATAATTTGGCTAATGTGCCTTATATGGTCCTCCCAAGTCTGGCTAAAAATGGCTATATCATCCAGGTAGGCCTGGGCATACTCTTGGTGCCCTTGCAACAATGTGTCCACTAGTCTCTGGAAGGTAGAAGGAGCATTTTTCATCCCAAATGGCATTACTTTAAACTGGAAGAGTCCAAAGGGGGTGATAAAGGCAGACTTCTCCTTTGCAGTCTCTTCTAAAGGGATCTGCCAATATCCTTTAGAGAGATCTAAAGTGGTTAAATATTTGGCAGTACCTAGCCGGTCCAACAACTCGTCCATGCGTGGAACAGGGTAGGCATCTGTTTTGGTTTTATCGTTCAGTCTACGGTAATCCACGCAAAAACGAGTGGTTCCATCTTTTTTGGGCACCAATACCACTGGAGATGCCCAGGGACTACTGGATTCTTCTATCACTCCCAAATGTAGCATAGTGCGTAATTCTGCCTGAATGTTGGCCCTAACTGCCTCTGGTACCCTATAGGGGTGTTGCTTTAAGGGGGCACATTCCCCGGTTACTACTGGGTGGACAGCTAAGGGGGTACACCCTGGCTTGGTGGTGAACAGGGAGTGGAAGGGTTTTAAGCTGTTGGACAGCTGCTCTTTCTGCTCTGCGTCTAATTCCAGGGTCTGCTGAATACCTTCTACTACTGTATCCTGGTCTGCTTTGTCTAGCATATCTGGGATCTGTCCCTCTTCTGGTTCGTCCTCTGTGGCCCTACAAATAGCTAATAGGTGAGCTGCTCTCTGAACGTACACCTTAAGTCTGTTTATATGGGCAACTCTGGTGATGGCCCTATCCGGGTCTATCATTACTACATAGGCCTTGTTCCCCACTTTCTGGCTGATTGTGTAAGGCCCTACCCACTGGGACTGTAATTTATTCTGGAGGTGAGGTTCCAGCATAAGCACCTTCGTTCCCTCTTCCAGAATTCTATCACTGGTCCCTGCCTTGTAGTATTTCTGATCCCTCTGCTGGGCTTTCCTCATGTTTTGGTTGACTATTCCAGTTAGTCTGGACATGTTCTCTCTGAAGGCTAGTACATAGGTGGCCACTGGTATGGGTTGCTGCCTATACCCCCCTTCCCATGTTTCCCTAATTATGCTTAAGGGTCCTCTCACATGTCTCCCATACAGGAGTTCAAAGGGGGAGTGCCCTGTAGACTCCTGGGGTACCTCTCTATAGGCGAACAGCAAACATGGCAACAACCGTTCCCAGTCTGGTTCCTGGTCTGTAAAAGTGCGTATCATATGTTTAAGAGTCCCATTGAACCGCTCGCATAGACCATTAGTCTGGGGATGGTAGGGGGAAGAGGTAATATGCTTAACGCCACACGTGGCCCATAGCTGTTCCGTGACTTTGGCCATAAATTGTGGGCCTTGATCGGACAAAATCTCATGGGGAAACCCTGTTCTGGTGAATATAGTCACCAAGGCGTCTGCTACCTTTGGAGCGGTTATACTGGACAAGGCTACTGCCTCAGGGTACCTAGTGGCATAATCTACCAGGGTAAGGATATACTGCTTCCCCGTTCTACTGGCTCTAGCTAGGGGCCCAATGATGTCCACAGCTACCCTCTGGAAGGGTTCTTCCATTACTGGGAGGGACTGTAACTTGGCCCTGCTGTTCTTCTTGAGAGGCCTGTTCCTTTGGCAGGCATCACAAGAATGGCAAAACTCCTTTACATCCTTATCCAACCCTGGCCAGAAAAATATCTCTTTCACTCTACTCCGGGTTTTCTTCTCCCCTAAGTGCCCTCCCAGGGGTATTTCATGTGCTACTTGTAGCACCTTGCCCCTATATAGCTGGTGAACCACTAATTGTTTCCTGGGTTCTCTGCCTACCTCATTATTTATAGGTACCTTGACCCTATATAACAACCCCTTATCCCAGATAACGCTGTATAGGTCATCCACTCCTTTGCCTTGTGCTGCCCTGTTCCTTAAACCAGCCAAAGTCTCATCTTTCTGCAGAACTGCCCTGATCTCCTCTCCCTTGGCCCATCCTAAAGTTAATGTATTAGCAAGCAATGGACTTACCTCAGGTCTTGGGTATCCCCTCTGCTCCTGGTATGCCTCTCCAGGGTGGGTGCTCTTGGCTTGAGCTCTGGTAATGGGCTGTACATATTGGCTCATCATGTGGCCCAAATCATTGCCCAGTAAAACATCCGCGGGGAGCCCATCCATGACTCCTACTTCCTTGCTTTGGTTCCCCATGCCCCAGTCCAAATTAATGCGAGCCATGGGGATGGTTAACTGTTCTCCTCCTGCTACCATCACCCACATTTCCTTTCGGATAGAATCTGTAGGGTGTACCCATTTGGGTAGGACTACTGTGACTGCTGATCCAGAGTCACGGTAGCCAGTAGCTTGGCGTCCTTGTAACCACACGGCTTGCCTATGTTGTTCTCCAGACAGCTTCTGCGGGTTCCTTACAGTATAGACCCCTGAATATCCTCCCTCTGCTTCTGGCTCCCAAAGAGCTGCGTTGGAGCTCGCCGGCCCCTCAGTCCACTCCCCCAAATAATGTACATGGCGGTGGGGAGGTCCTCTAGAGTTTTTGGGTGCCTGAGGACAATCCTTAGCAAAGTGACCTCGTTGGTTGCAGTTGTAGCCTTCTGAGCTCATTGGTTTGGTCCCCCATTGTGTCCTGGGAGCAGGCTGGGACTTGGTACCCCTGTGGTCAGATGTTTTTACTGGTCGTGCCCAGGGCGCATTACGCATCTCAGGAGCTGATCGTGCTGGCACCACCTCTCTGGGGCCCCTACCCGTATTTAGGCTCGGTTTTGTTCCTTGGGACACTCTTTTGGCCCTGGTGCTGATAAACCGATCTGCCAGCGCAGCTGCTTGGTCTGCAGTGGTCGGTTTTTGATCTTGCAACCATTCACCTACTTCTGAGGAGCAAATGTTCAGGAATTGTTCCATCAGTACCACTTCCAATATCTGTTCGGCTGTGATGGCTCCTTGTGTAGACCACCACTGGGTACAAGCTCGCCTTAACCTGCACATAACCTCCACATGAGTGTCTGCTGGTCCTTTGGTGGTGCCCCTAAATCTATCCAAAAATGTCTCAGGCGTCACAGTATATCTGCTCAGCAACACAGTGCACAAATATTTATAATCCTGGGCTTGTTCTCGTGGAAGGGCTCCACATGCCGCACTGGCCCTTCCTGTTAACTTGTTCAGCAGCAATTTGGCCCATTCTCCATAGGGAATATCTTGGACCCCACATTGCTGCTCAAACTCCTGAAGGAATTCGTCCATATTGTCCATACCATCCTGGAACTTCTTAAAGTTCTGGTATGCCATCTTAACTCGTGCTGGCAATTCCTCTGTGTGGCAACCAAGCCTTTGCTGAGCTTGATCCCGCTCCCCAGTGCGCTCCTGACAGATTCTCTGGTAATGCTGGTCTAGTACGTCGGACACCTCTTGTGCGGTCATCTTACTGGGGTATAAGTGCCTGGCTGCTTTAAACCGTCTTGTTGCTTCTTTGGCAATATCTTCCTCATATTGCTGCTCCATTCTTGGTCTTTCTGTAGAGTCTCCCACCTCTGTCACCAATTGTCACAACCTACAATGATGATGGAGTATAGAGGATCCTAGTCCTCTTTTCTCCTGTAGGTTTTAGACCTAAGATTTGGATGACTCAGACCAATGGACCTTCCTTGTGGATGCAAGAGCATAAGTCCCAGCTTTTGGTAGTGTGCCTGGGAAGAACTTGGCATGGAGTCAGAAACGATCTCCTCTGCCAGCATATGCCCTTGGGTCAATAATACACCTGCACACAAAGTCTTGATGAAAATTATGAACCATGTTTTATTTTAGAACAGCATATTTAACCACATCACACAAGAATGGGGGAAGTGGCTACCGTTAGCCAGCCCCAAATGACGTCTGGCCAATCATGAAGGGGAACTGTGCGTGAACCAATAGTCCCCTCCCAGGTCCGCCCACTAGGCAAGGCCAACTAATTCATTTGGGTTTTGAATGTCCAGGGGAAAGCACCTTGGTTCTCCTGTGCCCATGCTATGAAGGCTGAGAAGCCTTCAGGCCATCCCATTGTTTCTGGGCGCCTGCCTGTCTGCTCTCCAGCTGTGAGCTTCCCATTGTTAGTTCTATGCTGGATACTTAGCTAATGGGATTAACAGGCTTTTGGGAACAAAGGAGGCGTGGCTGTATTCAATGGCTTCCCATCTACAATATAGTAACATACTAATATAATAACATACATTCATATTTACAGATACAACACACAATGTTTCACACACATACAACCAACACATCCCACCAGCTCCCTCACATGACACCCATTACAATGAGCCTAAACATGGAAGGGATGGGGATATGCTAAGGGGTAAACTTATAATACTTTATCCCCTAGACCACAAAATAACAATATAACCTTATAACAGTATAACAGGGTGTCTGGGAGCCCCAAACCCCCAGGTATCGTCTCTTGTTAACAGTCTGTGACAGACATCTGTCCAAGTCCAAGATGACTGCCAAGTGAGCCATGACATCACCCATCACTAAAACATTGCGAGAGAACTCCTACGGGTCACTGCTCTGCGTGAACTTCACTACACAAACGAAAAGCAATTCTCCATTGAGATTTGCACTGAAAATAAACTACAGGTTTCTCTGTTAGACTTTGACACCCAAATCCTATGCTAAAAAGATTTCACGGATCACTCGCAAATCAGGGCACTGCAGTAACTGCTAAAAGCAGAAGAAAAATTTACATGTACCAAAGACCATTCGCAACTGGTTTTCAAACCTTTGCTGAGTACACTAGAAGCATTTAAGTGACAATATAGCTCAAAAAGCACTACAAAATGATGAACTTTCATCATTTTTTGACACTTAACAATCCAATATTAACATATGTGTAATAAAAAAATATGATGTGTTAGTATTAAGCCCGTTTTATGATACAAAGTCCAGGGTAACAAACAACCCAGTACTCACGGGGTTAATACACGTCAAAAACCACTTTGCCTAGGAAATAATGCTCTGATACATTGTTTATAACTATATCATATTTTAGCACAAAATAAACAAATTTTTACTAATTTAAGCCATAAATACATTTGTCATATCTTTTTGATATCAAAGCGAAGCGTGCACCGCAGTTGCAGGCCACAACCACGGGCCTTGCAAAGCGAGGGCTGCGGTTGGGGCCAGGCAATTAGAGCCAAAGGCGCTCATTGCGTTGATGGAGATGAGCGCCGTAGACACTCATCTCTACGTCCCGCAGGACAGACAGTACGGGCAGCAGCTGCAAGGCTAGCTGTTTGGGGCCAGTAGGGCCACAAGTGCGAGCCTCGCGAAGCGAGGCGAGACGTTGTGGCCCGTAACCACGAGGCCCGCGGGACTACCTGGTTCCTGCCTCCCAGCCTTTCATAACCCCCAGTGTCTCCTTCCCCTCATCTTCCTCCTCCTCCCTTTCCCCCTCTCCAATTACCCCCTCTCTTCCCTCACTTACCTTCATCAGCTGTTCCTACTGCTCTCCATGGCGTCTTCCGGCGGTATCGTGACCCGGCATATGCTAATGATGTGACGTCACATGCGCGTCACGTCATTAGCATATGCCGGATCCCGACACAGCTGGAAGACGCAATGGACAGCAGCAGGAGCAGCTGATGAAGGTAAGTGAGGGGACAGGGAGAGGGGGGTAATTGGAGAAGGGGAAAGGAACGAGGAGTTAGGAGGAGGATGAGGGAGGAGGAGGATGAAAAGGGGAAAGGGGGAGGGAAACAGACACGGGGGAAGAGACACAGGGGAGGGGGAGGATGAGACACAGGGGAGTGGGGAAGAGACACAGGGGATGGGGGGAAGAAACACAGGGAAGGGGGGAAGAGACACAGGGAAGGGGGAAGAGACACAGGGGAGGGGGAAGAACCACAGGAGAGATAGAGCAGGGCAAACAGACACAGTGGGAGTATGGGGGGAAAAGACAGGGGAGGGAGAGGTGGGACAAACACAGGGGAGGGAGAGGGGGGAACAGATACTGGGGAGGGAGAGAGTGAGATCAGACACAGGGGAGGGAGGGGGCAGAGACACAGGGGAGGGAGAGGGGGGAGAGAAACGGGAGGGAGAGGGGGAAGAGACACAGGGAGGGAGAGTTGGGGGGAAGAGACACAGGGGAGGGAGAAGGGGGAAGAGACACATGGGAGGGAAAAGGAGGAAGAGACACAATGGAGGGAGAAGGAAGGGAAGAGACACAGGGGAGGGAGAGGGGGGAAGAGACACAGGGGAGGGAGGGGGAGAGACACAGGGAAGGGAGACGGGGGGAAGTGACACAGGGGAGGGAAGGGGGAATAGACACAGGGGAGGGGGGAGAGACACATGGGAGGAGACGAGAAAGTGACACAAGGGAGGGAGGGGGGAAGAGACAAAGGAGAGGGGGGAGAGACACATGTAGCTAGTTAATAAATAAAAAACATTTACTGCCGTAGCCAGTTATGGGCAGTTGTTCCTGAACTTCCCACTCATTATAAGATTTATGACGTTCCCATTTCCAATTTGCTCCTACAGCCCTGTCACATCCGTAAAGTTTGGTTTGGTTAATCCCTACACAGAAATCTGTTGCGTCTAAGGCAGGATTTTTTCTTACTTTTTAAACTGCCTGTTTTCTTCTAAAATAGAGCTGCTTATCTCCTCCTCACTGTGCCATATCAGAGGGCATGGTTACTACCTCTGCCTGGGGGCTGGACCATCATGGAGCTTGGAAGCATATGTCACTGGTCCTTAACATCAATATCGCTGCACCCACTATATACACAGATGTAACAGCTGTGTTGTAACCTATTGTAGCTCTGTCATGGGCACCACCCAGTGACAGCACACAAGCCATCTTAGCAGCACCACGCTTTTACTGAGCATCCTCAGTCTGAATCATAGTCTGACTTTTTGTTAGTCCAGCTTGCAGACAGGGCTAAGCACATACCCTAATAAGCACAATGAGGTATATAAGCAGCCCTGCTTCAAGAAAAACAGACATATTAAAATGTAAGAAAAAATATTAACTTTTATTTATAAAAAAAAATGTAATAGTCTCTGCACAACAAACAAATATATGAGCTTGTAACTCTGTAAATGGACTACAGTGGTCCATTAATCTTCTAGAGTTTCATTATTTACATAGTTTCCATGGTTATAAAACAGAAATGTTCCTAACACTGACTCAGTTTTGTTTGAATATATTGAATTATTTTAGACCATTTTAATAATTCTCCACAGACAGTTGAAGGACATACCCAGATAAGAATCTCAGTAACTGGTGAGCATGAAAATGAACCACTGTATTATTGAAGTTCAATGTTGTACCAGTGAATGACTGCAGTATAAGGTTATGTGTTCTCTTTACCACCTATCTCCTTGATACATATAAACCTTACTGATGTTAGTGTCAGCAAACTTCAATGTCATCATCTCTGCAGGTTCCAAACATGACACTAAGGTCACCAGAGCCATTAATCCTTGTGTTTTTTCACAATCGTTATTTCTCCAAGAGCAATGTCAGAGTCGGGCACTGTTTTCTTATGAACCACAAAGTTTTGACTCCTTCCGCAAAATAATAATGTTCTCCCATGGACAAAAACGCATTTTGCCGTTATCACAAGATGTCATAAAGTGTTGTAGAAACCTGCATATTGTTATCAGTTGTATTTAGCTGTATAAATGCATAATTTTGCAATAGCTATATAAATTCAATTCCTTTTCCTTAAAAATATAATTCAATTCCCATAGCTTTTCCAATATTGGTCAGTGTGGAAGATCCATTTTATGTCAATTCTTGATATTTTCCAATACCCTACTTTTTCTTTCTCTTCACACAAAAAGTCAATTTAGGGCCTTGATTACATCAGAATACTTCCAAAATAACATTTACTTTAGCAAGCATTTTTTGAAGCAGCTATGTAAAACTATTACATGGCATGCGCATGTTTTATTACAATCACGTAAACTGTGGGTCCATACTAATGGGTTGCCTAATGTGCACACGTTATTGCCTATGAGTATAACTTAGTACGTCAACACATAAAGACACAGTAGTCTCCATAGCAATACGACTAAACAAGGTACACACCCGTAACACTAGCGCTAACTTCCTTGAACAACCACATCCCTATATGTATCTATCTATCTATCTATCTATCTATCTATCTATCTATCTATCTATCTATCTATCTACCTCTAGATACATAAGCATATATAAGCCTTTCATAAAGTAAGTGGTGTCATTTTAGTGTTATTTAAATAGTGTACATTTTATTTTTGAAACTGTTATTTTAGGGAGCATGGAGGTCCATGCGGATCTCCATGGGTGATAGGATTAGGGACTACAAGGACCTAATGAACCCATATGGGCATGTAATGCTACAGACCATGAGGGTCCATAAGAATCCAAACGGTCGATCTTCTTTCATTTAAATTATAAATGGAGTGGTGGGTGGGGGTTGATCACCCACTCTAGCCTGCCCAGGCTCTTAGGAATTAGGATAAGCCTAGGTAGGTGTGTGTGTGTGTGTGTGTGGGGGGGGGGGGGGGGGGGGGGGTATGTAAGGTTTAATGCCTCCCTTGCCTAAGCACTAAGGGGTGGAGGAAGTGAGACATGATGCCCTCTCTGGTTATTGAGAGGGTCCCCCAAATGTATTTGTATTAGTTGCTGGGTTAGATGGTAAATTCATAATCCCCCTAATAAAATGCTACTTAGATTAACTGCTTCCCTGTTGCTTTTTCAAAATTAATTGTAGTGACGGCTTTGAATGCACTTGCTATGGCTTTGAAGAACCTTAGTGAGTGTTCAAAATACCAATTTTTGGTCCATAGCATGTGGTCACAAAACTTTGAGAACACATGCTAAATATTGACATGTCATTGAATAAAAGTGCACACTATTGTACATGTGAAACTTTAGTTTTTTATGTGCAGAATGCGATTTTTAACATTTGACTTTCACATTTGAAAAACTAAATGAGGGCCATATAAATCAGTATGTTTCATAACGTCACTGTCAGGGCCCGTGCCCAAGGCTCCGACAGAACTCACGGCTTAGCACGAGTACGAGTACGACATGTACAACAGTCTTGTGTCACAGTAGCTACAGCTGTGTGTTCAACAGACTGATTTGTCACAAGTACCTCTCTCAGGTTTTGATGCTGTTTTTCCTAATTGGGAGTTATTAAGCCCTGGTCTTTCTACCAGCCAATCACACCTCGTCTGGACTATTTATGGCTGCTCCGGTCTCCTCTCAGTGCTTGTTGTTATTTCCTGTGACTGTGATTACTTCTGGTTGCGTCCGTGTCTTCTTGCTCTGTTTAACTGCAGCTTCTGTTCCCGTTTGAAATGATCTTTGTAGGTTTCCTGACTCATGCATGTCCTCCATCCTGTGAGCAGGAAGCAAGTTTATTAACTTATTTTCAGATTTGCAAATGTACACACAAATCAATGGCAGAGCTGATGCAGGTGTAGAAGGTGCAAAGCACTGGAACCCACAAAAGGGTAGAAGCCCACTGCTACTAGCAGCTACATGGAATTAAAGCTGGCAATTAATTTATTAGGGGAGAAGGTAGATTATATTTGTTATAGAAATGTGATCTGACTACCCTAGGGGTGATTTAACCACCTAGGTATATTTTTGATTTTTAAAAATAATTAATGCCCTAGTTAGTAAGAGCCCCTTCTGGATCGTTACCCTCTCGGGATGAAAGGGTTTGTGTACCCCGATGAAGCTGTATACCATGTAGGGTCACCCAAGATGGGCAGGTCATAGCAGAGAGGTCAGGCAAATCGCGGCCCACTGGAGAAGGAACTGGCAACCCACTCCAGTATCTTGCTAAGAAAACCATATGAATAAGCACAGCCAGAAACACAAAGAGTCAGATACAACTTAAGGACTGAACAACGACAACATTTAGTCAGATATGTTTTCTCTTTGATATTTATTCTTGAAACCATCTCTTGGAAATAAAAAATAAATAAAAAAACAATCTAAAAAATTGAGTATATTTTAGGCAGTTACATTTTTTACTATCAGTTCTTATGGAGTTTGGAATGACATATAATTGTAGTAGCATTTAACTTTTTTATTTCCCTGTTCTGTAATTGCATTATTTTCCAGTATAATTCATTTTAAGACTTTAAGTAATTTAGTATTCTACCTTCCTTTTTATGTACCCCCCACTGCTTTATCTATTTTTAATTACATATAAATCATACTGCATAATGTACCATTCCATACTGTTATTGGTCTGTACTGATTTATGATTTTATTTTAAAGTACACATTAATATACTTTTTCCTCTTATCGTGTGTATATATTTAGTTTAACAATGTACATACAATATATTAAGTGTATTTAGCTTAAACATTGAACACTGTACCAAAATATATACACTGATCGCAACTATATCGCTTATTATGACAAAGACACAATTAAATGCATTTGTTAATTATGTTTTTAAAAAAGTTTAAAAAAACAAGCAAAATGTTTTAATTAATATGAAAAACAAACACAGGATAATGATTTTCAGGTAACAAGTAAAACTGTATAATTATTTTAAATAATTGAGTGTTACAAAGGCAATCATAGAATATCGCTTAGTTATACTATTTGGTAGTCTGTATTAAGATATCAACATGGATGGATAGATAGATAGATAGATAGATAGATAGATAGATAGATAGATAGATAGATAGAATGTTTTTTTATTCTGTATTAAGATATCAACATGGATGGATAGATAGATAGATAGATAGATAGATAGATAGATAGATAGATTCTTTATAAAACACCACCATTTTTAGTAGCACTATTTACACAACTACAGTAAAGTAACATTTTAGAGTTTCCATCACTCGATATCTATAAAAAGAGGCCCAAGACTTATCTTTGTACCCAAGCCTTTCGGTAACACAATATCCAAAGAGGAATTGTAAAGCACTTTGTATCCAACTTAGAGAAATACATTTTTTTAATTATAAATATAAATGATACATTATTATATTAAAGTGAGTAAATACAATAAGAGAATACATTATAAATTGTACAGAAATCTATCGATCAATCGACCTACCTATCTATTTATCTATCTATCTATCTATCTATCTATCTATCTATCTATCTGTCTTGTGGAAATGTGTAGGTGGATATTCAATCTTAATTAGTAACTAATCCACCATAGGTTATGCTCATTATCATGCAGTATGCATTTTGTACATAATATTTGTGGTGTACAACAAAGAAATTAGTTTGCGTTGGGATGAAATAACAAGTGATCATAGAGGCTATCAATGGAACATTAATGCTCATATATAGGAAAATTAGGTGTACATCCATGTGCTGGTATGACAGATTTTCATTTTCCACTGCCGCAATAATCGGCTTTTGGCCCATTTAAAAAAAAGTGAATTGTAGATTTTCTGTCTTCATCTCACTTTTGTAGTAAGAAAATTTGATTTTATTTTGGTTTCATTATAAAGGAAAATCAGAAAAAATGATTTTACTGTATTATCATATACGTCAAACATCATCTCTATATGGAAACTAAAGGCACACGTGCAAAACTAAACCTTAAGTGAGTCAGAGAAACTTAATACAAAATCCCGGAGACAACAAGGCTCTTGTGCAGAATAGATTTTGTAGGGCACTCCACCTTATACAAGCACACACAGTTATCACCACTTCTGCCATAATCTGTTATTTTAAAAGGACAATCTAATCCCCCTCCATTAAAACAATAAAACACTCTGTTCACATTGAAAGTGCTTAAAAAATTGTTCAGTCCAATACAAATAGCATCTGAAAACATCATGATAATAACATTCATCCATCTAAAAGTAAAGTTAGGTAATAACGCTCTTTGTTGTTGTGTGAACACAACCAGTGTACGTTTCATGTAATAATGGGGGAAAATAAGCTGCATTGTTGTGTATACCAATGAATTTTTTGACCTCAGTCTGGTAGGGACCTTCTCTGAACTTGAACAATTATAAACTGAAAGTGTGCTGAAATTTACAGACATTATCCTGGATAATTACCCTGGAACAGTCATGTTTCACTTCGAAAGGAGATAATTTTAAATTCAATTTTGCGTTGTCTCCGCTATACTCATACAGCATAGGAACCATTGTAGGGTCTGCAGTTATCTTATTTAATGCCTGAAATTGGTCACTTACAGATGCCTATTTTGTCAGATGTTATTATGCTAATATACACCTAGAACAACATTTTAGCCTACTTAGTCTTATTATGGTAAACTACAAGGAGATCTTGTTACATAGAAAGCATTAGAGAATTGAGATGTGTTTGATTGACAGCATCGACTGAAAGTATATGGATTTTATGTGAATGCTGCTGTGTATTAGGAATGTACACCCTTTCAAAGCTAATGCTTTTACAGTGGAAATAACATCCTCTTTGCTGAAGAGTTCTGTAATATCAGCCACAGTGCTGTTATAAGAGTTAATTTCACTTAGTAATGAATAAACCCCAGAGGATTAAAAATACCTTCTCGCAGATAATGGTATTTTCAGCAAAGGTGTTAAAATAATATTGTGCATTTATATTCTTGACAGTGGAATTGTCCAGTTTTGTTTTAATATAACATATATAAACCATTTGAATGCTTGTACAAAGGCAACATGGAGCAATTCTAATTGAAAACAACTATCATTTAAATTAAAGAAACATAATATTGAAGCCAATATAACTTGTGAATTTTGTTTGATGCATATGCTCCTTATTTATCAATCTAAAATTACATTGTTTGTAAGACATTCTTATCATGAATGCCATTAAAAGATTAATATGTGTACATTTTCCATGCAGGTCTCAACTTAAAGGGCCATTTACCTCACTATAAGTGCTCTTCGTGGTGTAAAAGAGCACAAGATTGTATGTTAAAATTATCTATATTACTTTTAATTATAGCTAAAAAATCTAAAGTTTTAGGTGAATTTACAAACACACTGTGTCCTGCCTACTGACTGCCTCTTAATTAATAACAGAAGCCGAACCATGCGATGAAGACAAAGATTTATAGCAGTCTTTTCCTGAACTCAGGAATTCAGTGATTAGTTAAACCACAACTAACCAGTTTAGGTGATTCCAGCATTCCATTCTCTGCACTGATGAATTTGTGAAGCGTTAACTCTTTTTTTTCTTATGTTCTCTGCACAGAGCTATTGCTGTGTGTCTGTCTGGGAGCAGCTAGTGACACATATAAACACAAATTTAATTTATTAATTTCTCATTGAAAAATTCATATTTAAATAAAAAAATCACAAAGTATTTTAACATGCTTTTCAGAGATCTTTACTGTGATGTGTTCCAAATTATGCTGAATTAAGTGGCTGTTTAAATGGAACATGGGACACAAACTTCTTGCCCTGTCCGTGAGTTTTGGTGGGCGGCCGTCTCTTGGCAGGTTTGCTGTTGTGCCATGTTCTTTCCATTTGGTTACAATAGATTTCATGGTGCTCTTGGGGAACTCAAAGATTTGGATATTATTTTATAAACTAACCCTGACTTGTACTTCTCAACAACATTGTCCCTTACTTGTTTGGAGAGTTCCTTGGTCTTCATGGCAGTGTTTGGTTAGTGGTGCCTCTTGCTTAGGTGTTGCAGCCTCTGAAGCCTTTCAAAAAAGGTGTGTATATGTAATGACAGATCATGTGACACTTAGATTGCACACAGGTGGACATCATTTCACTAATTATGTGACTTCTGAAGGTAATTGGTTGCAACAGAACTTTTTATGGGCTTCATAACAAAGGGGGTGAATGCATACGCATGTGCCAATTTTCTGTTTGCTATTTATATATTTTTCTCATTTCACTTCACCAATTTAGACTATTGTGTTCTAATCCATCACATAAAATTCAGATTAACAAAACATTGAACTGAAGGCTGTAATGTAACAAAATAGGAAAAAATCAAGCGGGTGAATATATATGCATATATATATATATTATATATAATTATAACTTATTTAATATAATATATATAATTATTTTCTTGTTTTTTTATTTCCCTCTGTGATCCTCCCACCAACGTCACAGGAGTGTCAAATGATGTTGGAATGTGGCTGACATTTGGCTGCAGGTACAATAAGTACAGCTCCCAAGATCTCACTCAATACCACAAGGCTGGGTGACGTCACTGCCACATGTTCACATGGGGAAGTGCTGGAAAGCATTGGAAGCGCTTCTCAGCACTTCCATAGCATTAACAGCATCTGACAACAGAAACATAACTGAGTGTCAGTGATGTCATGAGGTCACATGGTATTGCACAAGATCTCTGAAGAGTGCTGGACCACAATGACTGTACCTCCAGCCACAGCCCCCCATTATTGGACCAGCAGCCTCCATTCTGTGACGTGGGTGGTGTGAGGATCAGAGAGGGAGGTAGTACTACCAAATTGCAGCCCCTTAGACTAAAGCATTTAATTTAATATAAAATAGAAATCCTGTTTTTAATAATACTTGTTTAAAAATAAAGTTACATAAGCTTCCATATATATATACAAACGACCCAACTTACAAACATCTCCTCCTTAAGAACAGGCTCCAAGGGCTTTTTGTATGAGTTTTTTTTATGTTCTGTTTGAATTGAATGAAAGAGCACAGTAGTTTCTGTAACACAGTACATGAGTAGTATTGTTATTATTACACTGTATTATTATAACCACATATGAGCCATTATAATAATACAAATCCAACTTAAAAACATTCTCAGGAACATATTTCGTCCTTAAGCCAGGGACTACCTGTATAGTACAGTGTCCCTTTAAACAACACTCATAGCACATGTATGGTAAGTGCAAACGCACTGATTATTTAAGTATCTTTATATAATCTTGTGAACATAACCTAACATAATCAGAAAAGTTAAATGCAAATAAAATGGTCAGTGGCTTTAATGTCCGCCCATAGTGAAAGGGTTAAACTGTATATATTCTCCTCTATTCTCTCAAACATGGCTGGAAGCTTATTCAGAATATTTTCACTCTGCCCCCTCCTTCTTGCCACCCACTCGACAGCTTGGAGCTGCTTTCAATTTTTTTTTCTCCAAACCAAAGGCAGAACAATAGTGGTATTCTTAATGTAGACACCCCTTTCAATGGTCATTTCTGATGATTTTACAGGTTCATAACCTCCGCCATCAGTGGGCCCAGTTTGGGAGAATAAAGCTTAGCGAAAAGACTAGAATGCGTTCATATCATGCCTCCCTAGATGCCCGCTTTCATCCTCTCCCACACATGCCCTTATTTCTCACCCACCAATGAAGGTCTGTCATTGGCATAGAGTTGATGACATCGAAACCCTTGTACAGCGTGTTGTTTGAAGCCTCTGCTGTCATTATAGATACAAATATATAGAGAGTGAGATACTGGGTTTCAATGAATGGTTCTCTCACAGAGAAAGACAAAGAGACAGGAACAAAGCCCTCTAATCTACCACTCTGTATAATACTCGCAGCCAGAGCGTGCATGCCATGCACAGCTGAGTATGTACTGTATTAGCACTCTTTCAGTTTACAAACAAGAGCCCTAATTTAGAAGAAACTTCTGATAACAGCTGGTTTTATTGGATCTACCCATGTGGCAGAAAAAAGGTCAACTTATAGCGACATTAAATTCGAAGCTCGTATGTGTAATGTGAGACCCGCAATGGCTGCAAGCTTGAAGTTTTGCGGATTTACGGTGCTATTAAATTAGAACATGCTGCGAGTTACGGGCTTGAGAGGCAAACCCGTAAACCATTTTTTGCTCTTTGGATGTGCAGCTGTGAACATGATCAATTAGTCAAACTCGTAGTTATGAGTTTAGATGGAGCCAATGGAAACAGAGATCGTCAGAATTACGTCACTGAAAAATGGTGGTGGGATTTCATAGTCTTACAGGGTTAAATTACGAGTTACGATCTCACATTCCATATGTAATGCAATATTGATAAAGCCATAAATATGATATTCTGTTACATGCGAGTTCCAGTATATGTATTAACACATTGATTGTCAAGATCGATATAACACTGAAATTAAACATGAAATCAAATATTTATTTGGGCCTATTTGTCAGCTTGAGAATGTTGTGCTATTAATTCTAAAACCTAACATATTTTTCCCGGTTCATAAAAATACAGTAGTATGATGATATGTGTATTTACAGTGTACGGATGGACTATACCCCCCTTGCGGGTCCTCTCTAGCACTCGTTGGCTTCTTGGCACCATTTGCGAGTTACGGGCTTGAACGCCAGTGATTTGGATGCAATTTAATAGTGCAATTGGAACATAGCGGTTACGAGCTTGACAGATCAAAGGATTTGCAAGCTCGCAAGTTGAATTCTCATGTCCCATAGGGTTTTCTCGCTCCTACCCCGTAAGTCGCCAGCGCGCTGGTTTAAGAGGCCAATTTAATAGCCGTAAGTCTTGCGAGCTATGTTACAAGCTACATTTTTACACGATTGGGGAATTTAATGTGACTGTTAGAGAAGTAGATGACTGTATTGTCATACTCACCGACTTTTTCCCTGATGGTAAAGGGCTTTTGGGATGTTGTTTTTTATATGTAATTTTGGGAATCAAAAAAACACAAATATACATAAAATCCTGGGTAATTGAGTATGTCAGGACAACGTGGAGCAGAACATGCTTAAAAAAACATTGGTAGAAAGGTAACCAAAAAAAATAATCACAGGGAACAGTAGAGATGAGAACATAAATTGAGCTTAAATTAAAGATCACCATGGTAACATTTGAACTTCCATTTTTTTTTTTTTTAACAATTCAAGTAGAATGTAACACATTGTTTTGTGTAATAATAAACCGCTGTGTATAACACACGAATGATTAACGTAGTTTTATGTTGCTCTTATAAACTTGGCAATTCAGCCTTCTGACACACGTGCACATGTCAGAATATTCCAATTTATGGCCACATAAATTGAAAGGCAGACATGATATTTTGTTAAATTTAGAAGATATTTTGCGCAGCATTTATTAACACTTACCAGATTAAATAATATATATTTAGGCAATATTGGATTAATATTATAACTCCTCTTTGCAGAACCTTACTATGAACGTCAGTGTCATCTAATAATATTAATAACTTGGTCAACTTAACCTAGTTGACAAATTGGAAGATAACAGAGAGATCAACTGTACAACTTTGTTTTCTTTATTCATCTTACTGATAATTTATATGAGATATGGGAGACAATAAACAATGTGTCTAAAGGCGCTTTCACTGCTTGAAACATTACTCTAAGTGTTAGATGTGTTATTTCTGAATACTAATTTGGAAAAGAAAGCTTTTAAAAAAAATTAAATTCGTATTAGTAGTAACTTTGTTTAGTATAGATTAAATTATACAGTCTTGTGTTCAGTTAAATAGCTTTGAATTCATCATTATTCCAGGATAGTGAGTATAGCAGAATCCAATTTAAGAATGTGATAGAGTGGTGCACCTTTGTGATATGCACCCTAAAGAATATCTCCCACAAAGAGGGGGAACATTTTACATCAGAGGAAGGCTCTGTGTCTCCTTTGTTAAAAGGCCATTTACCTCACTGTAAGTGCTCTTCATGGTGTGTTTGTGTCTGTTTACAAACACAGTCTATCCTGCCTACTGACGGTTTCATGATTAATAACATAGAGCCGAGGAGCACAATGAGGACATGATAACAGTTTTCCCAGAACTCAGGAATGCACTCAAAAGGTAACCTACAGCTGAATTTTTATTGTGAATCCAGCACTCCTTGCTCTGCACAGATTAATTTAGTTGAGGGTTAACTTTTTTTTCATTTGCTCACTACACGGAGCTGCAGCTGTGGGTCTGTAAGGGGGTAGTCAGTGACTTGTGTAAACACAGGCTTTACTTTATTGAATACTCAGTGAAAAATGCATTACAATTACATGCACAACAACTCCCAAATATCAAATATTGAAAAAAAATAAAATGTATTTTTCCACATAGGTTGTAATGGTCATGCATATGCCAAAATTAAAAGTCATGCTGCAACATGATGAAAGCTATTAAAGACACTCTACCTCATTAAATTGCAATACAAATACATGCAAATGGCTGACATATTAACACTTTCTCACTCACAGAGGCTATAATGTGTAAACATACAAACATCATCTGATATACATCTCACTCATCACATCTACATTTGGGAAGACAAATAGTGGAAACATTTTTTACCGCCACATGGCATATATCAAGTAACCAGTGAACATTTTATTATTTGTTTTTCAGTCCTGTAGTCATGTCCGACTCTCTGTGACCCAATGGACTGCAACACATTTACCCAGGTCTCTGCCTGTGTTGTTCTACAAGGTTTGCATACCAAAGATACTGGAGTGTGTTGCCAGTTCCTTCTCTATTTGACTGGGATTTGTCTGACCTCTCTGCTATCACCTGCCCACCAACACTGGCCCTACATGGTATAGCTCACAGCTTCATTCAGCTACACAAGCCCCTTCACCACCACCACCACTTAGCACTCCACACTAATGTTAATTGATGAATAGAAGAACATAATGGGAGGTCACAAAATGGGAATTGCTATAAATCCTATCACATGGCCACCTTCAATGGCATAGGACTTTACAGGATGGGCATAGTGGAGATTACTCCTGATAGAGATGAGTTGGCTGTTGATCCACGTGCCTGTGCAAAGCCTCCATATGTTTGTGTGTCCCCTCCAGATGGGTTAGAGTAGATTAGTGTGGTGTATGTTCCCCTGGTCCCCTTCAGCATTGATAAGTGGTGGTGGTGAAGGTGCTTGTGTAGCTAAATGAAGCTGTGAGCTATACCATGTAGGGCCAGTGTAGGTAGGCAGGTGATAGCAGAGAGGTCAGACAAATCTCAGTCCAATAGAGAAGGAACTGGCAACCCACTCCAGTATCACCTGCCATATTCATTTTAGGCCTTCAGGGGAATGTTCATACTCCACAGTATCACTAATTGGACTTGGCCTGTGTATTAACTCTTTATGATTATTATATGTTATATTTAGTATTAAATGATATCTAATGCTATTCTGACTATGATTATTTTGATATGTATTGATCTATTGCATGTTAACTAGGGTTTATTAGTTTACATATATAGGAATGTGATACTAATGTGATGCATGTGGATGTCACATAACCCCAACCAAAGAAAACCCACTGACACGGTTAGAACGGTAAAAACGGCACACAGCTTTATTTTTTACACAGACCACAATCAGAAATGGTCAATACTGTGCATTAATATCATGGGTGTGGTGTGGGCGGACACCGGAAGGGCAACAGGTTGTGCTTGTGAACAAGGGGATACCTGAAGGGGGTAATGTCATAGTCTAGAAAAAGCATGAAGCATAGCATCTACCAGGGTCACATGTGGTCACTACACCACTGCAACTGAAATCTGGTGAGAAAAGGAATCCTCAGAAATCACTCCATGTAATTGGAGAAACCATTAATGTGCATAGCACTTACTAGATCTGCTCAATGAAACAGATGAACATAATCATGGATAATGTCATACAGATCTATTCCACACATACAGTGTGTTCTAAGATATGAAGGAATAATCTGAAATTGATTAGCAGAATATGTGACACAGAAAGAGGAGATTGAGGAACATGCTTTCATGGTTGTGAGATTGGGCTATTAAGACCTACAGAGGCAAGAAGAAGATATCAATCAGAACACTATTTGGATTGACCTCAACATCTCATCTCAATGGCAATCCACATTGAACACCATTGCAGAAATATTCAACATACTGTAACCATATGTGTACACACTCTGTAGCCAGCTATAAGTATGTCAACATTAATACAAAATGATATTAATTGCCGAATGTGGATGAGGAGGACTTAGGGCAGTGGTTCTCAATCCTCTCCTCAGGAGCCATCAGACAGGCCATGATTTAGGGGAAACAATAAAGGCAAACAAATAATGAGGCAAACAGGCAGTGGAGTCTCAAATTGCTTCACATGAGGATTTACACTGTGTTTCTCCCAAATCATGGTCTGTGAGGTGGGTCCTGGGGAGAGGTTTGACAACCACTGACGTGGGGGACATTCACACCTACTTCCTCTCTCTGAGCCCAGACCTTCTGAAAGCACGCGCTTCCTCCCTCTACCGCGGACAGGAGGTATAAGATTGAGGGGTGCATCCAACTGTGGTGGCTGTGTAGCAGCTGACGTTTGCGGTAACGAGTGAGTGGATGATGTAGGCTCTGGCTGCGGTGGTGGCTGTGTAGCAGCTTTCGTTGGTGGTAAGGGGTGAGTGGATGCTGTAGGCTCTGGCTGCGGTGGTGGCTGTTTAGCAGCTGTCGTTGGCGATAAGGGGTGAGTGGATGCTGTAGGCTCTGGCTGCAGTGGTGGTGGAGCCTGTGGAACTGAAGGCTGGGGTGTTGCAACGTGGGCTTTAGTCAACTGCACCAGCCACGCCAAGTGATGTGTCTGGGCTCCCACGCCAAGTGATGATGTCTCTCCCCTCCCTGGCCTGCTGCGTCCTCTCACTCTCTCCATACCTCTATCTTTTCTCCTATCCTAACTTTCCTCCTCTCCTCACTCTCTTTCTCTTGCTCTAGCACTCTCTATCTCTCTCTCTGGCACTCTCACTTGCTCTCTCCAACACTCTCTATTTCTCTCTCTGGCACTCTCACTCTCTAACACTATCTCTCTCTAACACTCACTATCTCTCTCTAACACTTGCTATCTCTCTCTAACACTCTCTATCTTTCACTCAGTCTCTGTCTATCTCTCTCTCTCTTTTTCTTGCTCAAAAACCCACCAACGCCTAGACCTGTGTGTTGCTCAGCTACAGCAAAGTCACAGATTTACGATTTTCACAGTTTTTTTAACTGTTTCTTGCAGCAATGATTGATCCTCCACTTCCTATTGGTTAATTAAACCTGTGTCGGGATCTCAACTTATGGCTTTGACTGATTTTGCTGCGCTTTATCGAATCGGATACTCAGAATCGTTACTGGTGAAAACAGGCTTTACGTGCTTGAGGCTCAGGCCCGTAACTCGTGTCCATCAGCAATTGAAAAGCATCGCAATCAGAGACCAATGGGAGCTCGCAACTCACTCCCAGACATTCGGCTGTCTGAGATCGAGTTGCGGGCTTGGAATTAAATGTGGCCCATAGTTTATAGTCACATAGGTTACTACTGAGAGTGGTACTGTTCTGATTGCAAACTATGGGCCCTACTCTATTACCCAATTCATAAAATGATACATACTTAAAACCACTCTGAAAATTGCCACAGATTCTATTAGCTACTCGCAATCCAATTATGAGTTACCCGCCCACAATCACTATGAGTCAGCCAAACCCGCAAAACCAGTCATAGAACACCATTGGTTTTAGCACAGCTCAAAAATTACGAGCGCTAAATAATTACACAAAATCTATATTCTATTAGACCCATAGTGTTAGATCGAAAATAAAGTCTAACCCACAAATGCAAAAAGTATCATGTTTCTTTCAAAAATATTACTCAAGAGTACTCGCAAGGCATTTTTTACTTAATTATTAACGCCTTAACAGCTATTAAACACGCAATAATATAAAAATAATTAAAAAATATAGGAAAGCTTAGAAATAGAAATATATTATGTTTCAATTAGTTTTATTGATAGGTTCCCGCAGATTACAGTATATGATACAAATGGAGTAACATTTTTAGATGGTATTTACACACACAAGGACTTGTTTACATTTATAGAGTTAGTGTTCGGTTTGAGGTAGCTAGTTACACAAGATATTTGAACTGTAATTTTTGAGCATTCCTGGAAGTGATATTAACACTGCTGATTCTGCCAAAATCTAACAGTTTTTTTATATATGTATCTGAAAATAAACTAAAACAACAGAACAACTTAGAAATGAAGAAAAAAAGAAAAACAATGGGGAGGAGTGTGGGGGAAGAAATAAAAAAGGATAATATGACAAAAAAATTAAAACAAAAAAGGAAATATAAGTCTCCTGTCTTAGGATTTGTTAATGGTATTGATCTGGGGAAGGGTGAACTCACCTCCGTCCTGCGTCAGTTCTCCCTGGCCCGTCACCTTAGAAAGAAAGTGAACTTGAAAATTGCGGGGAATTTGAGATTACTTTAAGGAAATGCTGTGGGTTTAATCTGGCCATGGGCTCCACATGTGCAAAAAAAAAAAAAAGGAGGGAGAGCCTTTCGTTTATAAGTATATAAATTAGTTGGTTTATAACCATTTGTAAGCTAAGGGTGCTGTTTTTCATTGTTTGGCAATATGGCCCTTTGTTGGCAGCATTAGGTATTGAAGTAGTTTGCTTTGAGATGTGGAGAGCAGATTACACTTGTGTCCTACTGATCAGATTTATGCCTGTGGAAGTAGCTGTATATTAAAGATGAAATACATTATAATTAATTGCAGAACAGTCTCAAACCCACAAATATGCAATTAAATATATATATATATATATATTTGTTTTTGTGTGAAAGGTTAAAACAGATCATGGAACCCGCATTGATAAGAACAGTTGCTTTAATGAATTTTATTAATTTCTACATTGCTGGATTGTGAGTCTGATCGCTAAATTTACTTCTCAACACTAATTAATTTGCAGTCTCTGAATGAAGTATTAACTTCATGTTTTACTGACGTCATGATGATGGTCTCACTTACTATTGGCTGTGTCTAAGAAGTATTGCTAGTGTTTAAGAAGTATATTAGATGATATATAGATGATTTGGTCACAGATGCGAGCCTCGCAAAGCAAGGCGAAGCAGCCGCACAGCACTTAGGCTGCAATGCGAGGGGTGCAACTGCAAGCCAAGCACATAACTCTAAAAACCCTAAAAAAAAAAAAAAAAATTAACAAATATAATTACACACACACAGGACAGGGGGAGAGCTAGGAAGCCTGGGAGTGAGGTTACAAGTGATTTTGAGCCATATTTGTGGGTTTTGTGAATCCAAAAAAGGAAAAAAATGGCGGACAAAAAACGTAAAAAATTCTGAAACTGCATGAAAACGAGGCTGAGTAAAGCCAAGCACGGGGGACTTAGAAAATACACGACGGCAAAGACAGTAACACTTACACCAACAACACCAGGCACGCGGGACTTTGAACATAAAAGAAACGGCCTTCATCGCGTAACATGCAAACATTTAACAGACACACAGAGGACAAACACACAGGGAAGGGACAGGGGGAGATAGTGGAAAGAGACACATGGCATTCCCAAGCAAAAAACTTGCAGGTTAACAAAACCTGCAATGAGCGGCACGTACAGTAGGCGGGAGTAGGTGCCTATTGTGATCCAGAAGATGAGCGCTGAAGGCCCCAGCGCGGGGCTCACGATGAGAACCGCGAATGGGAGAGGCTTAGAATGAGTGCCGAAGATGATCAGTGCAAAGCAGGAAAGTTGAAGTACACAGGGGAGAGCCTCGCAATGAGCGCCAAAGGCACTCAGCGCAGGGCTTGCAATGAGTGCCGACGTTGCTCAGTGGAGTAAAAGCCTCACATTGTATGGCAAACAGCATTGCCAGCCTTACAATTTTAATCCTGTCATTTTTAACGAACAAGTTCCTACTGTATTACATATTTATTTGTATCTTTTTAGCTGGCTGCAGTGTTCGTTGATCAGACAGAGCTCAGAAACAAGTTTGAGACTCCTACCCTAGGTCAGGTGTTTTCTATATTAGTTTACTCTAACAGTGAAACATAGCATTTATTATAGATATATATAAACTATGATCATAGAGTCTGACCACATATATGCAAAGATTGTAGCTTCCAAAACAAATAAAACAACATTTCGGAAACAATTAATGACAGAGAACTTGTTAATATTACTACCACAACATTTCAAGTTATTACCAAACTGGTATATTCTGGTGACTGTTTATTTAGTGGATATACAGTATATTTTGGTGACTGTATTTTAGTCTCAAGCCACAGAATCCCATACTGCATATTCAGTAAGGTTTGTTGTGTTTTAAAGCACTGGTGTGTATGTATTAGACAACTTTGATATTATATCTGTTGAATTTTAGTGAACTCTGGTTATATAAAGAATATATAAAGTGTAGTTCTGTTCACTATCTATCTATCTATCTATCTATCCAGCCAGTGTGTATTTTATATATATAAAGTCTTAGCTTCTTTGCATACCTCCTGTTTTTCCAGGGAACTTTGCATCTTTCGTTCAGATTCTTTTAATGACATTGTCCCTTTAATTTCTCTCTTCTTATCATCCTGCTGTTCAGTGGCCTGAAGGCTTCCCTGATTAAATCATATGTCTCTGCTTTGAGCTTGGCTTTTCTTCAGTTGACATCTGCCCTAAATCTAAGCTTCTGCTCAGGGCTACCTCCCCTGTTCAACCTGTCAATACTAAATTTATCAAAACCTAGAATGTGGATATCCTTTTAACCTATTTATCCACATTAGATAATTCTTGGCCTGCCCCTCAGGCTTTGTGATAGGAACCTTTACATTTCTTGGTGTCTCCACCGGCTCTCAAGGTTGACATTTTTTTGGAATTCACTTGGATCTTGGATCCCTGAATGTGACAATGCCCTAGGGGTTATCAAGTTATGTTCCCATGTCAGAGCTAACATGTAACATTCAGGAGAAAACAATGCCCTGTAGACTATCATAGATAAGGGGTCACTGCTAGCTTGTTTTAGGACAATATGAATTGATTTTGTATTTTACAAAAAATTAACTTTACAGTGGCTGAATGGAATAAGTATCAGTGCTAAGGAGATTCTCAATTCTCTTTGAGGCTGGGAACATTATTTTGCTAACTTTTCAAGGCAGTGACACATCCTACTGCTGGAAATCAGTGTATATATCTACTGCCATCGATCACATATTGCAGTAGTCTATGTCATATGTCTACAACATTTAAAGTTAAATAGTTATAGTTAAATTAAGTCAAACTTCAAAGCAAGAGATCATCAGAGATCCAACATATAAGACATTATAGCTCCAAGAAGTTTTTTTTTTATTGAATGCCAGTTATTTGAATTGCAGAGAGCATGGAAGAAATTAATCAGACTGACACTTAGGTGAATTTAGGAATGACGTAACAGCCACATATTGATTTGTGTTGCCAGTTTAGGACATTCCTAGTGCTGCCCATATGGAACACAGTATAACTTGGACCAAAGTTCTGAGTATGTTCCTGGACTTCAGGGATTGCTATTGCTATGTTCTGTTAATCATACTCACTGTGGGCCTCATTCAAATGCTATTTGGCCAATTGAATAGGGCTCTATATAAGCACAGGGCATATTTTTTTACAGAAGTTTTTAGTTAGTGAACTTCTATCCAAAAGCAAGGTCTTCACTAACTAAAAACTTCTGGAATAAAATGCTATGTGCTTATATGGAGCCCTATTCAATTCTCCAAATCACATTTGAATGATGCCCTAAGTATTAAAGAGGCTATCATTTCCTGCAGCTTGCTTTCTCATTAGTTTGTTTTAAACTAGGGGTGATTAGAATGTTTTATTGTGTTTTACTATTCAGAAGTGCACAGGCAATTCAACAAAATAATTTGATCAGGTTGATACATGTTGTTGAGCTGTACTCCTTAATCTATAAGTGTGATAGCTCTTTTAGAGGTTTGTATTCTCGTGGATTATGGTGACATTGGGGTCTTGTTGCAAATCTAACAAAGCTATATTATGAAAATAAATACATATGTTTGTATGATTTGAGTCTGACTAAAAGCAAAAGGAACAAAAAGGGAAGGGTCAAATGCAAAGATATAATAACCCCCCTCCCCCACCATCCCTCCTTCTCCACCACTTTCTCCACTGTTCAGGCTCCAAGCTATAAGAGAGCTCTGAATTAAGACAAGATGGAACTTTTTATCAAGAAAAAAAAATTGCCATAATATTATGGGTTTCTCTAAAAATGCTCATGGCTTATACAGCTACTAACGTTGTTAGTATGACACATACTTAACAAAATGGATAGGTTTAATTAAACTACATTGGTCATTTTATAGGATAGAATGGTGCTGTGGTTTTTGGCAGTGGGATGAAGAATTCTACTTAAATGTACAGTGTTTTGCTGTGGTGCTATAAACATAACCACAGTAAAATACTCCAGAGATTTAAAAATGGTGGTCTCAGTACATAATAGTGAGTACATTAAATAAAAGACAGTTTTCGGCATTCTAGGTTTAGCCCTTCCAGAAATGAAATAGTTTTCCTAGGAAGCTTGACAGGTAATATCTGTAAAACAAAATGTCTGCTTACAGAGATAAAGGTAAATGTTATTTGTTAGGTGATTTAAGGAAAGCACTATGTATGTTTGATTTTAAGCTCAAAGACAGGACCCCCCCCATTCTTTTGCAATGTGTAAAAATTTGATTTTGTCTTGAACATAGCCCCTGTATTGCGCTACAGAATATATTGAGCATTACAAATAAAGGATAATATTAATAATATTTTTTCCCAAAAATGGAAAATAAATAGTTTTGCCAGAGATACATTGTTATGTAAAATAATCAATTCCTGGGGACATAGTGATTTTCCTTTAATGAATGAAATAGTAAATGTGCAGCTCAGTGTAGTCTGATAAGGAATTAGTAATGACTACAATTATAGTTATTGGGGAAACCTTTTTTAAGCTAATTGACATGGTGTGAGTGGCAATGTGAAAGGAGATGGATGCCGCATATTTTGAGTAGGGTAAGGAAATGCTGTAAGTGCGGGGCTGGTCTGAGAACATTCCCTAGCATTAACTTGCCTAGTTTGGCTGTACACAAACATAGAAATGCCATGTATGAACCAATCTAGCCTGTGATTATCGGCTTCATGTCAGTGTGAGGCACAGTGACAGCTGGCTTTCCTCTGTTTCCTGAAAAAAGCCCTTTCTCCAGCACACAGCACCATGCTTTGACACGCCGCTGAAGTAATTATCTGCCGAGCGGCTGCACATACCCCGCAGAGCGTGCTGGTGTCTCGTCTGACACATCTGGGCACGGAAAGTAATTGAAACATCTGCTTCTGTCCATATGGCTGTGAAGGCTGTTGGTAGGAAACTTGCTGCATTGGCCGCGCCTACCTAAGGCAAATTAGCCATCATTAATCCCAAGATCTGACCAGAATAAGCACAGATACTAATCAAAACATCTGCAAGAACAAAACTTACAGACTGAATTATGTTCTATTCCTAGGATGATTTCTCATTTCATAACACCATAAACCAGCTATGCTTGCATGCCATAAACAAAAGGGACACAGAGCTGTCTGAAAAAAATCTGAATAGGCCTTTATGTTGTATTTCAGTAAGCCCCCTTTAACAAATACATGTACTCATATTAACTCTTTAGTTCACAATACTGTAGGGCACTATATATTTATAAACCTGTAAACATTACAGATAACTGGGGTTAAACTAAAGTAGAGTTAATAACCCACTTCTTTTGTTTTCTACTGAAGTTATATTATTTATCAATTGATTTTGGGATAACAGAGTACAAGTCAGTTCTCCAACAGACTATGTCCAACAAAGATATATTTAAAGTATCAGTCTCTCCTGAGCAATCCCTATTTTTTACTCCTTTACTCAACCATCTTTTCCATAAGGTCCCATTTTGCGAAACAGGTTGTTGAGGAACAATACACTTGAAGGGACAGAACTTGCACCTTGATCGAAGAAACATATAAATATCATATTGGAATTAAGAATTAAAAAGTGATAACTCCAATCCAAGCAAAAAATATTTTATTTATCAAATTGAATAAAGTGCAAAAATATATTTTATTTACATAATATCCAACCTGCCCATAATTAATAAAAAGAAGCAAAAAAGCTTTTATACTTGTTGTATTTTCCATACTTGTTACCTGGAGGAGATATTGCAAGTGGTATTATTTAACCCCTTTAGTGCTGCAGAGATTGCTCTTGAAAGCAGTGAGAGGCATCAGAAACAAGGGCAGCTTTGTTCAGTGAAGAACAAAAAATGAAATGACCACAAATCAGCTCTATAAAAAGCACAAAAAAAAAGCAAGACTGATGAAAATTATTTAACAAGATTAGGGAAGGTTTGTTCACTTTGAAAAACAAGGATAATTGTAATACAATAAAAGAGACTTCCTGCAATTTGTGGCAGCTGGGGAAATTCTTTTATCTTCAAAGACCTGAATAAGAACTTTGAATAGGGATGCTTTTATCCTAGAGGAAAGAATTTGATAAGTAGCTTTTGTACCTTATAAACTCATAGGTTAGTAGGTCTTTCTCACTCTTGGGAGTAGGATAGTGGATGTTGTGTATGGGAACAGATAGCCTTGTCTGTGTTGTGAAGACACCGCGGTTATGGAAGCCCTCAAGGGACGCTTATAATGATCAGGACAGAAAAGTGAAGTCTGTCCTGGAGCTGGAAAGTGCATCGTTTAATGAAAATGTTGGCTGTTATTAATAGATTTATGGTAGAAACAAGGAAGTAACAAGCCTTGGAGGGGGCTTGGGTATTCAGCAAAGTGTTTCTTCTCCTTATTTAGCTTTTTTTTTGTCTTCTACCCCTGGAAAAAGAACAGTTACAGTAACCTAGAGGAAGAGATACAATCAAGAAGAAGCCCAAGGCAATGAAAGGTCTCTGTTGTTTTTCAGAGAGGTCATTTGTAGTTCACAAATCAAGGTCACAGAGATGATTAGGCTTTCAGCTTAACATGCAGTCACTGTTACTAAAAGTTACATTGTCTGAATTTGTTTCTGTTCAGTACATGTGATACCAGTACATCTTGTGAGGACCAGTGATCTTTTATTCATATGGAGTGCTGGTAACATACGCTGTACTACAACAACCAGAACAAAACAGAACAATGAGAGGTTTCCTCATATGACTTAAATTTGTGTTCTTCATGATTATTATGTTTAAAACAGCTGTACAAAATATTACATTAAAACTACTGCAGTGAATGCAGGGAAAAATGTACAATCTAGAACAGTATTAAAGGCATATTTAATTTTCCTGGATTGTGAATACATCTGATAGCGGAGAATCAGTAGTGTATGAAAACATTTTTTTGCATGACAAATTACGGAAAAAAAAACATTAACAAACTCACCCTGATATTGCTAAATCACTTTAGTTTGCAAGCAGTTGCTTTTCAGAGTTAACACCCCGGTAGATCCAAAATAAAATTAGCATACAATTTATAATCTGTTTTAGCCAATCACAGGCAACTATACATTTTAATACATTGTAGCAATCTGTAAGAGCATCCTGCACAGGAAGGAATCATCAGATGTGTAGTTCTCTGCAGCAGATCCTCTGCATTGAGCTACTGCTGGCTTCAAGATTAGTAAAGGGTTAAAATCTATACCCAAATTAAGTGTTTCTATTGGGAGGTACACTATGCCTATGTAAGCAGCTCTGGGTGTGGGGAAAACAAGCGAGCGAAGCGAGGCGAGCCGTTAATGCGTAGCATTTAGGCGATGAGCCTGTGAGCCTCGCATAGCAAGGCGAGTTGTTAAGGCAATGAAACGCACAGCATAAAGGCGAGCCGATCACACATTGAAACATGTGGGAATTAGCCTCAAAGCACTTGACAAACACGGGACTTTGAAGAAAAAAAAATACGACATAGGAAAAATACAAGGTTAACGGCCGAACCGTGAAAATCCCCAAAACACAAAAAACACAAAGAAAATTAAAATAAATACAACAAAAACATCACCCACAGCACGGGGGAACAGCCAGGATGTCTGTGAGTGAGGTGGAAAGCAAATTTAAAGCGATTTCGATGATTTTCACCACATGAGAATCGCCTAAGCGAGAAAAAAAATGAATGACGAGGCTACACAACTCCGGACCGTGCTAAACGCATAGCACTTTCACACAGGAACGCCCGAACTACAAAATACACTATTACAAATGACGGAAAATGCTCGTGAGCCACGTAACACATTAATAACATTACCAATCTCTACAATAGCACCTTAAAAGACGCAGGACTTTGAAAAGAAAAAATACGACATAGCAAAAATACGAGGTTAACGGCCGAACTGCGAAAATCACAAAAACACACAGAAAAAAAAAAAAATTCATGACCCACAGCACGGGGGAACAGCAATAACGTCTGGGAGTGAGGTGGAACGTGAATTTAAGGTGATGTTGATGACTTTCACCACCCGAAAATCGCATGGGGGGGGGGGAATGGCCACCCAAAAAAAAAGGAAGAGGAGGTTACACGACCCCGGACCGCGCAAATCACTGACAAACGCATAGCACTTTCACACAGGAACGAACAAACTACAAAATACACTATTACAAATGACGGAAAATGCTTGCAAGCTGCGTAACACATTAATAACATTACGAATCTACAATGTCGCTTTACACAACTAAACTAACGGATTTCCCTTGCGCACACAGCCTATGTCTAATGCACAGTTGGGACATTCATTACACTTTATCATCAGAGTACCAACACTCACTGTACATTGTATGCTGCAGAAAATATAAACAGATTGTTAGCTCTTCAGGCTATTGGTTGCTGGATATATTAATTACAAATAGGTAAAGTATATTAATTTATTCAAGAACTAATGAATTCATTATTGATTAACTAAATATAGATAAATATATATCTGAGTGACGAAGGTGCTCAGAGGAGCAAAAGTAGACAAGACGAGAGACTCGCCATGAGCGCTGAATTCAGGAGGAAGAGTCCAGCAAATAGGTGCAACAAGAGTGCTAGTCCTATTTAGGTGTAAAGACAGGGTCAAACATTAATATGAAAGAATTTCAATGTTTAACATATTTTAAATTCATTTCACAGATATAATTTATTTCATGAGACTAAAAAAATTGATTGCTGTTGTTTTATAATATTATATGCGTATATGATATTTTCCAACATTTTGAACTGTATATTAGTTCTGTTGACAATGCAGATCAATTTTATATCTCAATAAGTGTGTAATGGGACAATACAAAATGTTTGCTAGTTGAAGGTGAGGACCTTGAAACACTCTTTAATGCAATGGGGAATTTTAGTGAATATGGACAGTTTTAAGAGGCCCTCATTGAACTTACCTTATCAGCAATCGTAAAAATGGCAAATCAATGCTCTGATAAGAATTCATTTAAATATTTTAATGATACAGGTGTTGAACCTTAAAGGAAAGAATACAAAATAATAAACTTTGTTAATGTAATAATCAGTCAATTAAAGGCTTAAAAACATTTTGTCCATAATAAAGTGGAGTTCTTCAGAAGGGCTTATTGTAAAAATGGGATTACAGTGGTCTTTTAATGCTGGCTATTCACAACAGCCTTGCCGTAAAACAACTTGGCAACAGTACCATCACACAATAAGACAGGCCATTGTGACAAATAGATAAAGCTTTACAAATACAGTAGTGACTTTTACTGCTTCCCAGCTCTCTAGGTCATCAATTTCCCAGTGAGGGATGAGATGGTCACTTTGTACAGTCCAGCTCCATTCATTATGAAGAATGAGAAGCAGTTATAAATGTATCTCTATGATGTATGCTTAGGTCATTGGTTAGAGATACAACGAAACCATAATTCAGGTTGCACGTCACATGGTGACAATATATGGACATCTTTTTTGTTGGTGACATTGATAAAGTTACAAACATAACAGCCTAACCTTTATTGTTCAGCATTACGTCTCAGCAAACATTTCTCCCAAAATTATAGAATCCTATAGATTCTATGACATTCTGATAAAACAAGATGAACACTGAGAATTGTTTCATTGTATTATTATTATTTAATTATAATGTACCAACATATTACATGTGCAATACAGCAGGTACAGTTAAAGCAATATAACACTTAGATTTCCGATGTTCTTCCAAAATGTAAACAATCAGATTCACATTCTGTTTCAAAATTCTGATTATTGGCACATGGAAAATTTCAAAATCATTCTTGTAGAGTTCTTGAAAATCATATTAATGGTTTTGGATGAAGATTTTTTTTCATTATACTAATTCATTAAACAGATTGCATGTTCTTTCAGAGATTTTTCAGTTTTGGAATTAATCAAAACATGGCAAGTGCTTAAAGTATTCCAAAAAGTGTTCAATTACAAAGAAATGTACTGAGCTAGATAAAAAGACAAACCAATCAAAACATTCTATATTTCTTCATGAGTACTTAAAGATCAGAACAAAAAGTATTTAATGACTTGCCACTGGAGGATATGTGATAAGCCTTGTGATGCTCAAATCCTTATGTCCTTAAAGATAGCTTTTTAAACTAAATTTTAGTTGAATAGGGAGAACCAGAAATCCTATTCTTTTTTAACATAATCTCAAACTACTTGATAACTAATGATATTCAAATGTATGTACAAGGGCAAGAAGTATTACTTTTAAGAAGAATGAGTGTATGTTAAAATTGTTTTCTGTCTACTGCCTACATTTGTACTTTAACTGGATGTTACAGTGCTCTATACTAGGCAATTGAGGTACTTTTTTTGGTAATAATACAAAATGTCTTTCAGCCATTGGTAATGGACCTGTGTCCACAATCTACCTAATTGTTTAAGTTTTTAATTCAACTGGTTTATCTACCATAGATGGCACTAGCACTGGACGCCATGCTCCTTCTATCATGGGTATAGGTATCCATAATGAGAATGGCTACAGTTACCAAACTGGCCTGGTGATTAGATGTATGAAGAAACTACTGGCTCTCTGATTAACCAACTCTGCCTTCATTTTCTTCCCCTGCCTTTAGGTTTATTCAGATTTCTCCTTAACACTTAGAGATGCAGTGATCCTGTCTTGATCATACATTATGGTCTTCTGAGCAGTCTCCTGTTCCTGAAATCTAGACCCTGGAACACCTCAAAGCTTCTTAAATGCTCAGTCTAGATTTAGGCTCCAGGTCTCATGTTGGTCTCTATGGGCCAGATTCAATTAGCTACTTGTAAATGCCTTGAACTCATAAATTTGGCTTCAAGTGTTTTTTTTTATAGAAATGTTTATATACATTCTATTGACTTAAGAATTCATTAGTGCCAATAAGTAATATATGCCGAATATGTAGCAATATTAAGAGTGATTTTAAGTGTGTATAAATTTACGAACTGGGCAATTGAATCGGGCCGTATGTTTGTACCTGTGCCCTCCAGCTGCTTCTGCAGCCCAAGTCAAATGGTACATTAAAACATGCGATGATGTGTGGCAATGTAATTTCCAATTTTTTAGGTACTTTGGAGCAGTCAGGGGTACAGTAGGCAATAATGTACAGAAACGAGAAGTATTCATGTGTGTTTAGTAAATTTAGTCACCCTATCTCTAGTATTTTCTTTTAAAAAATGGTTTAAAATATCATATTGTTTATGGAGTGACATTGCCTCTTAAATAATCTTGTGACATCACAACCATACAAAGCATTGTTTTCCATTAATTGTTCACCTCAAACAGGGGTGAAAAACATACAGCTCTTCAGCCAAATGTAGCTCAGTAAGTATTGCTATTGGTATGGCGTTTAGTTATCCCCTGGGAACATAATTAATTAGCAATGCAGTAGTACACCTAGAGCAGCTTTTTCCAGGACAGAAATCATAATAACTGTGAATCCAGTTATTAATCATCAATCATTTTAAGCTTAATACTCTCTATTATATACCTGCTCTTTATTAGCGTTTTTGCATTTCATTTTTAATTTGATAGTGAAACCTATATAGTATATTGAGACAATAACAAACAAAAAAACACTGAATATGACATAATAATAAAGTGATATGACATCCTGCAGAACTCAAGCTTCATTTGCATTGTTTTCAGAATATAGATGTGTGCAAATTCAATAAGTTGATATTTATAATGACATTTTGAAAAATTAACAAAGTAAACAGTTTTTGGTTGATGGTACTAGTTACTGATCACCTCAGTATAGACAAGTATCTTTTACGCTGAAAAAATACAGCTTGCACTTGGTAATTTTCCCATTCTGAGTACCACTAGTCCTGTATGACTTTTTTTGTATTATTTATTAAATATAAAAATTATATTCTACTCATTTGCAATAGTTAATGTCACAATGTAATATACTTACACCAACAGAGTGCTGCTGTCATTGTCATCTGGTAACATTTCTCAAAGTGCAAAGTACATAATGTTATAGTATACATTTAAAAGACCATGTTTTAAATAATTCAAATGTAAAAAAGTTAAAATAGTTCAAAATTGCAAGAACCTGGGGAGATATTAAAATAATAATAATAATAACCTTTATTTGTAACTCACTATCATATTCCGTAGGGTATAGTTCGTTTGCGAGTTTTCAAAGTTCTTGTTATTCCTATTCCTCTGTACAGACAGAGGTAAGTACAAGATCCCTTCTGTATCACTACCTTGTTGTGGTGATGGGGCTTGTGTACTTAAATGAAGCTGTGAAACATTTTACAATAGCTCTGCATCATAGTAAAACAATATGCAGTGTAGATAAACCATTTGTGTACAAGCCCATAAAGCATTTTCATTTACATTGATGAAAGGTTTGTCTACAATACATATATTCACCCCACCTTTACTATACAATTAGCTATGATGCTACTTTGATATCATCTAAATCACAGATTTTCATCTTACTTTGTCAATGCATTAAATTGTTATTTGAAGGTAGTCATAAAAAACATATGAGTAACAACCTTATCTAGTATTGAAATGACTATTGTTTTATTCTGGGTTATTAATAAGAACACCCAGAGATGAGGGATTTGTGACACATTTTGCTGTTGTCAGCACAGGCTCCTAGTTCCATCATATCAGACAGTTAGAGCATACAGGAAACATACACTCTGACTTTTAAATGTCGGCAGGCCAGAGAAATCTATATGACATAAACTTTTGCCTAAAATCAATCTCAAGTAGGATTTGATTAGAACAATATTGCTATCTCATTTGTTTCTACATTTGTCTGCCTGCTGTCCTTTTCGCTCATAGGCTGGCCAATCAGGACCCTTTTTTAAAAATTCCCCTGGAAAGTCTGTGACATTAAAATGTCCTTTGATGCTCTTTCAGTAAGCACCGGACATTAACATCTAGGGTGACCCCGATCCCTAATGTGTCTCGGTTCAATCAATACCATGAGTGGCTCTCAATTAAGAGGGGGCTCAGATCTATTGTTAAAGTTCCTGTCTCATTTGTGTCTTTATCCTCAATGGTGGAAGGCATGATTTTAGTTGGTGAATTATATATGTTGAGTTGAATACATTCTATTAGAAATAAAATATGAAAAACCAAAGTTATATTCTACTGAATGGTTATTGTGAAATAAGAATGCAGGTTATGTTCTTGAATATATGAGGTTTTAGTAACTGTCATATGTAAATTCTAGTATTTATTAATGTCAATCATCAAAAAACATGGTGCAGAAGAGAAATATCCTTTAGTAGTGATGTCGCGAACAGTTCGCCCGCTGACTATTCGCTGCGATTTTGGCATGTTCGCGTTCGCATCAGACGGCGAACACATGCGCTTTTGGGTTTGCCCCCTATTCTTTATCATTGAGGAAACTGTGACCCTGCACCTCACAGTCAGCAGACACATTCCAGCCAATCAGCAGCATACACTCCCTTCCAGGGCCTTCCATCTGAAGGACAGCATACATTTTAGAATCATTCTGAAGCTGCATTCATTGTGAGAGGACAGATAGTGTAGCTGCTGGAGATTTAATAGGGAAATAGATAACCAGGCTGTGTATTTAGCTTCCACTACAATTAATCTAATTTCAGTTGCCTGCCTGTGTCAGGCTCACAGCTTATATTGTGCTCAGTGAAATAAAACAACACTTTTTTGACTGTAATAGATTGAATAGTAATTGCCTGCCTACAGGCGTGTGTGTGAAGCCTATTGCATCTACTCTGCCAACTTTTGCTAGTGCACAGTGATACGTCATATCTGGTGCAACCATAGTGTACAGTGACATAAAACAACACTTTTTTGACTGTAATAGATTGAAAAGCAATTGCCTGCCTACAGGCGTGTGTGTGAAGCCTATTGCATCTACTCTGCCAACTTTTGCTAGTGCACAGTGACACTCATATCTGGTGCAACCGTAGTGTACAGTGACATAAAACAACACTTTTTTGACTGTAATAGATTGAATAGCAATTGCCTGCCTACAGGTGTGTGTGTGAAGCCTATTGCATCTACTCTGCCAACGTTTGCCAGTGCACAGTGACACTCATATCTGGTGGCACCTTAGATTGCACGTGCAGTGCCCCAAATTTGAAGTAGGAGGTCCGACCAAGCATCTTTTTCCATCTCCCTGTTCCAAAAATCAATGCCATATACACGTCCCCTAATAATGGACGTAACAGGGATTAAACCGATAGGAATAGTACTACTTAACAGTACACACCTTATAATAACGCAGACAGAGGCAACGCAGAGAGAGGAGTCTGAAGAAGAGGAGTCAGAGGAGGAAGGTGGCTTAGAGGAGGTGGAAGACCAAACACAGCAGGTGTCCCAGGGGGCTTGTTGACACCTTTCGAGGACCCTTGGTGGCTGGGTGGAGGAAGAGACCTTCAATGACATCAGTGAGGACAAGGGACTGGACATGGCTAGCTTGGTATCCAACCTTGTAAAAATGGTGAGTTTGCGGTTGTGCAAAGGGACTGTTTGCGGTTGTTTGCGGTGCATTAAACGGGGAGATTGGTCTGTTACTGTGAAGAGGGTGTAACCCTTACATCTTCCTGATCGATACAACATCATACCTGATGTTTTAAAGCATGTTATTCCAAACAATTTAGGAATGTTAGGTGATTTATGCCCTTTATGGCTTAAAACCAGACTCTGCATCAACTATGTAATTTTCCGTGGGAGTTTTGCCATGGATCCCCCTCCGGCATGCCACAGTCCAGGTGTTAGTCCCCTTGAAACAACTTTCACATCACTATTGTGGCCAGAAAGAGTCCCTGTGGGTTTTGAAATTCGCCTGCCCATTGAAGTCTTGGCGGTTCGCCGGGTTCGCCCGTTAGCGAACATTTGATTGAAGTTCGCGTCCGATGTTCGCGAACCGAAAATTTGATGTTTGCGACATCACTATCCTTTAGCACGTCAGTCTCACTCTACCTGAAAGGGCAGGCCAGCCCAATACTTGTAGAGGAGCAATTCAGACATGGACCTCTTGCTCATTATGTCTCAGGAGATCAAGGCACCTCACTGAAGGACATTAAAATTATGTCTAAGCTCTACTATTTCTCTTGTGCAGAGGATAATTGCCTAACATATTATGGCTGGTCTGCCACATTCTACCAGTCAGATTAATATGCAACAAAATATGTATCCTCTGTAATAGTTGTTGTTGTTTAGTTGCTCAGTTGTATCCGACTCTCCATGGACCACAGCACGCCAGGCACATCTTTTGTCTGGGTGTGCCAATCCAAAAGGTTTTCATGGCAAAGATACTGGAGTTGGTTTCCAGTTTCTTCTCAAGTAGACTGCAATTTCTCTGACCTCTCCGCTATGTTCTGCCCATCATGGGTGACCTTACATAGTATAGCTCACAGCTTCATTGAAGAACACAAGCCCCTTCACCACAACAAGGTAGCAACCCAGATCTGTAATAGTAAAAGCTAGCTAATACATGCTTGAGATCAAACCCAGTAGATATCACATCATAGCACCTGCTATTTAGTATAGTTCATTATTACATATATATTTTAATTATTTTTGGGCTTAAAAGAATATTGTAGTTTGGGAAAAGCATAAAATATTTGTGAACTATGTTACAAACTAACAAAATTAGCAACTTTGCAAGCTATGAGCATAAAGTAATTTTAGAGAAAACCTTAAAGGGCCACTGCAGTTTGGTAAAAAAATCCATATTCTTCAAATTAACAAGTATTCAAGACATGAATATTAAAGCATTTTAGAGAGTATTATATTTTTTTGACTGATTGTATCATGCAGGTTTCCATTTTAGGTTACAAGCCCGTAGTTTAAATGGGAGGGCTATCCTTTGAGGTCTTACTTGACAATAGACAAAGGAGCTATTTGGAGAGGACATTTTCAACAAGATTAAATACAGATCTTATTGGTGTCCATTGTTCATCTGAGGTTTCTAATCCTTTCACAAACAAAGGCAAAATGTCTGTAATGATTCAAGAAAATGGAATACAACAGATAAAAATCTAAGTCTGTAATTCTTTATTTTAAACTGCATCAAAGCATTTTACACTGTATCAAATCAAGCTCTTTAAAAGAGCATACTAAAAATATTACAATCTAGTGGTCCTGTAAATTACGCAGACTCTGCTTCTGTCATATGTACTTTCATCTTGGAGTCTGATGGGAGGGTTTTGTTATATTTTGTTACAGTTTTCCAACAGAACTCAACAGTGATGTTATCTACATATAAGGTGCCAAATCCTGTTTGGAAGAAAACAATATCAAGTGGGAATGGGCTTTGGCTTATTGATCCACCTCAGTTTACTTCAATACGCCACTAGCATTCAGCATGAAAAACGGCAAATTTATCAAGTGGCATATGCAGGGGTGTAAGAGCCAGAATAAATCGGGGAAGGGGGGGGGATACAGCTGATTGTATACACTGACCACAAAATAGCCTCAGTACACATACATACACACTGTTACAACCAGACTCTTGGGGGAACCCTTTTGTACCCCACTTTCACCTGCCGCGCACGATCAAAAGCCCTCTTAGACAGCGCTGAATTCAATTGCGACTGTACAATTGCTCATGGGATTAATACAGTGGATCTCTGTCATGCCCAGGAGGACCACTGGACTTTGGAGCAGGTTGGCATTGGTTAATACTGTTGTAATAAATATTTGTATCTTGTTACATATTTCTCTTCTGTCATATCTTAATACATTTAGTTGCTTATGTTGTAAAGAAATTATTAAAACTTTCTAGTGATGGCTGTAACAGAAACAGCTTACACAAATAAATTACCGGCTGTTATTTCTATTGATTAGATATTTAAATATTAGTGTTGCTCATTCTTTTTAACCCAGAGTAAATATTTTGAAGTGAAAAGCAAATACAATCAATTTCTGCAAATTGCAGGTACAGTACTACATATCAGACTTGTAACAAAATAACTGTAACAAAATGTAACAAAATAACTTGAGTGTATATGTAAAGCAGAAATATAAAAGTGTTTTTAGAGAAAATCTTATATATTAGCTGGGTCTGCTCACATCTTGAGGGATCCACTCTTGGAAAAAAGACTAGACAAGTTGGTACCTGTTATTATATTTATTATTAACATTATTATTACTGCTATTTTTATTATTTTAAAAATTATTTGTAAATTTTAAATGATATTTTTTCCCATTATTTTCCCACTATTTTGTATTTCTTATACCCATTGCTATAGTTCATTGCAGTAGCTGAAAAAAAGAAATAGCATAAATATGTGTAAGAATATCAATAGCCATTTTAGGCTGTTCTCCACCATTTGTGCTGTGGAATTAGAAGCATGTGTTTTCAATCTTATTGAATGGTATAGGTGCATTCACTGTAATCTATGGCGTATTCCAATACGCTGGTTGATAAATCTGGGCCCCACTCTTATCGTTACATTTTGTCAAAGCAAAAGCAACACCGCAATTCAAGAGCATCAATTCTACAGCAATCAGACTTCTTTATGGTCCAGCTCTCACATCCGTATGTTACTACTGGGAATTGTGATGATCCAGGGGTAGCAGCTATTACAGCCCAGGGCCACCTGCTATAGACTACTGGTTAACTACCCACAAAGACCGTTGGATACTTGGAAATATCGGGAACAGAACATCTAGCTTCTGTATAAATCAGGGTCTCTTAGTCAGGAATCAGCACTTCCAGGAGTCTCAGTAACCTTCCTGTGGTAGTGACCAGGATAAGTTACTTGCAAGGTGGAGATAGGATCAGTATTGCAGCCAGCAGGAGCAAATAAGATAACATACCATTTCCATATGTCTCAGCAGTGAACTGATTTATTTTTGGAAAGTGAACAATATTTATAGTGGTTAGATACATAGGGGGGTGTATACAACACAACAATTATAGACAAAAACAGGAAATTGACTCCATGTGGGGTCTAATAGGCTTCCTGACTGGCACCTGTGAACAATAGGCCAACCTGCAAATACACATAATGCTGTCTCCATGTCTAGTGGTCCAGACCACAAATTAAGTACATTTACTTTATCTGGCAAACAATGGGACAAAATTGATTACAATACAATGGATGTGTTTATGCACATCGTTTAAGCAGTCTCTCCTTTATGGTGGCTCAATGGGCTAAGATCCATTAACTGGAAAGGGGGTCCGTCACAGGAATAATGTAGTTTTAACTATGTGGACTTTTGCTGATAGTTTAATATCTTTACTTTTTATTAGCTTGTCCAAGCTTGCCATAGCTTTCCTCCCCAGAAGCATGGCTACAGTAACCATCTGAAGAGATCTTAGATCCCAGGAAAATAAAATCTATCACTGCTTCCACTTCATCCCTGTCAATTTGCCATGATCTTCATATTTTTATTGTTGAGCAGCAGTCCAGCTGTTGCACTCTCTTTATTTACCCTCATCGATAGTTTCTTTAGTTCCTCCTCCCTTCCAGCCATCAAAACAGTATCATTGGCATATCTGATGTTGGTACGGACTTGGGATTAATCCAGCCCTGCATGATGTACTCTGTGTATAAGTTGAATAAATAAGGTGACAATATACAACCTTGTAGCACTCCACTCCTGATTGTGAAACATTTAATTGTACCATATTCAGTTCTAACCCTAGCTTCTTGGTCCACATACAGATTCTACTCGAGGCAGATAAAATGATCTGTTATTCTCATCTCTTTAAGAACTTGCCACATTTTGTTGTGATCCATACAGGTTTATATAGTCTATGAAACAGAAGTAAATGTTTTTTTTCTGGAACTCTCTTGCTTTCTCCTTTAGACATTGTCAATTTGATCAATTTGAATCTCTTGTGCCTCTTTCTCTGCGATACCTGACTTGCACATCTGGTAGTTCCCGGTCTATATGTTGTTGGAGTCGAGCTTGTAGTATCTTAAGCATTACCTTTGTGGCATGTGAAATGAGTGCCATTGTTTAATAATTGTAGCACTCTCTGGCACTGCCTTCTTTTGAGGTTGGGAAGTAGGCTGACCTCTTCTAGTCTATTAGCCATTGCTGAGTTTTCCAAATGTGTAGGCATAAGGCAAGCAACACTTTAACAGTATCATCTTGTAGCATTTTGAATTGTTCAACTGGGATTCCGTCAACTCCTGCATCCTTGTTATCAGCAAGGCATTCTAGGGCCCATCTCACTTCGCTCTCCAAGATGGCTCCAGCTCATTGCATAATCTACTGAGGTCATCACAGCTGTTAAGATTCTTCCTGTATAGATCTTTACTGTATTTCTGCCACATCTGATCTTCTGTTATGTCTCTACCATTTTTATCTTTTATCCCGCCCACTTTGGCATGAAAAGTGCCTTTAAAACCCCCAATTTTCTTGAAGAGATATCTTGGCTTACCTATTTTGTTATCTTCTTCGATCTCTTTACATCACTCATTGTAGCATGTCTTCTTGCCTCTTCTTGCTAACCTCTGGAATTCTGCATTCAGTTGGACAAAGCTTTTCAAATCTCCACTACCTTTCACTTACATTCGTTCCTAGGCTACTTTCAATGCCTAAGCAGATTGCCTTCTTAGTTTTCTTTCTTTTAGGGATATTCTTTGCTGCTGTTTCTTGGATAATGTTGCAAACTTCGATGTCCAAAATTCTTCAGACATTCTATCTTCCATGTCTAGTCCCTTAAACCTATTCTTTACTTCCAGTGATTATTCACAAGGGATAGTTTTTATTTTGTATCTACTTGGTCTGATTACTTTTCCCTCTTTTCTTCAGTTTAATTCTGAACTTTGCAATAAAAAGCTCATGTTCTGAGCCGCAGTCAGCTTCAGGTCTTGTTTTTGTTGATTTTATAGAGCAGTAGCGGAGCTCTGCAGGGGCCCCAGTGCTGTCAAGTTGCTCAGTCAGTATGGACGGTTGTGTCCTGTCATGGCACGCTCTGTCATGCACAATGCTGTGAGACGCTGATGCAGTGCTACTTGGCACTTAGTATATATATATATATATGGGGTCAGGAAGGAAATATTTTGTTTTATCTTTTGAGACAATTGGCAAAATTTCACTTGTTTGCCTTGATCTGGATCAATTAACAACTAATCCGCCATATTGCAGATCAGAGGAGATCTTAAAATGTTCAACCTGATGGATGAAAACTATTTTTTCAACCTCAATTACTATGTATATATCTAGATATTTGTATATATGCATATATAAATAAATAAATAAATAAATATATATATAAATAAATATATATATATATATTTATATATATATATATATATATATATAAATATATATATATATATATATATAAGTTGGCGGCCCAGGAGTGGAGGCCCAACAAAAAAAAAAATTGTTTGCACTGGGGCCCTCAGTTAACTAGCTCCACCACTGGTATAGAGCTTCTCCATCTTTGGCTGCAAAATTTATAGTCAATCTGATTTCTTTATTGTCCATCTGGTGATATCCAAGTGTAGAGTCGTCTCGGAGGCTGTTGGTGTTTGCTATGACCAGAGAGTTATCTTGACAGCATTCTACAAGTCTCTGACCTGCTTCATTTTGTACTCCAAGGCCAAACTTGTCAGTTATTCTAGGTGTCTTTTGGCTCCCTACTTTAGTATTCAAATCTGCTATGATGATAGTAACATCTTTTCTTGGTGCTATATCTATGACATGTTGAATATCTTCATAGAACTGGACAACTACATCCTCTTCAGCATCCATGGTTGGGGCATAGACTTGGATCACTTAGATGATAAATAGCTTGCCTTGAATTTAAATTGAAATAATTCTGTCATTTATTGGGTTGGAATTGAGCACTGCATTGGGCACTCTTTGACTATGAGTGCTACTCCATTTCTTCTGCTGGATTATTGACCACAGTAGAAGGACTTGCGGTTGTCTGATGTAAAATGTCCTATTCCCGTGCATTTAAGTTCACCAATCCCCAGGATATCAATGTTTAACCTTGTCATCTCATTCTTGGCAACATCTAGTTTGCCTTGGTTCATAGGTCTAACATTCCAGGTTCCTATTCTGAATTGTTATTTGCAGCAGCAGACTTTCCTTTCCCCTCCAGACACATCCGCAGCTGGGTGTCCTTTTGGCTTTTGCCCAATCACCTCATTAGATCTAGTCCTACCTAATCATAATGTGATAGACACCTTCTGACCTGAGGGACTCATCTTCTGATGCCATATCATTATGTCTCTGGTTGTGACTCTCCATAAAGTTTTCTTAGCCACGTCACTGGAGTGGGTTGCAGGTTCCTTCTTCAGTGGACTGAGGTTTATATGACCTCTCTGCCATGACTTGCCCATCTTGGTTGACACTACATGGTATAGCTCAAAGGCTTCATTGAAGTACACAAGCCCTTTCTCCATGACAAAGTGGCGATCCAGAAGGGGAATACTGTTAACTTGATAATCAGCAAAAAATGCAACCTTTCATTTTTAAGTTTTATATTTAAATTTGCTTTGCTGCTTTATTTCTTGATATGATTAGTTAGCTGGTATGGGCATTGGAGGTAGATAAAATCCGTATTCATATGCATTTCTGTTTTAAGGCAATGGCATTTTTCAGACATTAGGATCAAAAGGAAGTGCGGCTCACAGTAGACTAATCCTGCCCCTCATGCTACAACTAATCCGATATGAAAGCCCTGAGACACAAGCAGTGTTGACATTTTATTAAAAACAAATCTTTTATGCTCTTGAGATTGTTGATAGTTTGTTATATGTGAAGGTTTTCCACAGATATGTGAAGGTTTTTTTAAGACTACTTGCCTTACTTAAAAAGCCTACAACTATTCCTGATTGCTATTGCTGCTACCTCATATGAAAAACAACTCTGTCCATCTACACATTTTCCACATTATCAAACCTGAATCTTCAGTATTGGGAGATTTAGGGCCATATTAAATTCCAAGCCAGTAACTCCAATGTGAAGCTAGTAATGGCTGCGGGCTTGAAATTTCCAGTTACGGTGCTATTAAATTAGAAAGGCTGCGAGCTACGAGCTGGAGACGCAAAACCATAAACTAGTTGTCGGCCGTTGGATTTACGGGCTAGCACGTAATCAATTAAGCAAGCCCACTGTTACGGGTTGAAATAGAGCCAATGGAAACAGAGATCGTCAGCATTGAGTCACAAGAAAATGGAGGATGGATTTCAAAGTCCTACTGGGTTCAATTACAAGCTACAAGCGAACCCACATTCCAGTCATAATGCTATATTAATAAAGCCGCAAATATGATATTCTACCACAGTTCCAGTATATGTATTAACACATTGATTTCCGGGATCAATATCACAAAAAATATACATGAAATAAAGTATTTTTCTGAGCCGCTTTGCGGGCTTGAGAATGTTGTGGTATTAATTCTAAGACCTAACATCACTTTCCCTTTTAATATTAGTACAGTAATGTGTATTTATTTGGATTACATGGGCTATGGATTGGACTTTACCCCCTTGCGGGTGCTCTCAAGCACATGTTGGGTTTTGGGCTCCATTTGCGTGTTACGGGCTTGCTCGCGAGTGACATCTTTGCAATTTAATAGATCAATTGGAAATGTAGTGGTTACGGGCTTGACAGACCAAAGGATTTACGGGCGCAAAGTTCAACGTTGCTCAACATGTAGGCTTTTTTCGGCCCTGCAGCGTCTCAACCCGCAAGTCGTCTGCGGGCTGCGTTACTGGGCTAATTTTATTGCCATAGGTCTAAAATCTAAGTTACGGGCTACGTTTTAAAACACAGCCTGAATTTAATAGGGCTGTTAGTTTGTTTACACTGGAGCTTCAAGAACAAATTAATGAAAATAGGAGGAATTCACTAAGCCCTAACAGGGATTGAGAAGGGATGCAAATGGTCACTATGATAATTTTACCCATAGAAAACAGAGCATACCAACACTCTGCAAAGCTCCTCTTATGGTGCTAAGTAAATCTTCCCCGGAAATTTTAACTTAATTAGTTTAACAGCACAAACATTTTTCAAGATGCACCACTTACTCAATGCACCACAACCAATTATTGTAGTGTCCTTGCAAGGAAAATATGCACCTTGTGCTGATGGCACACATACAAAGGGTCTAAAGTTGTTTATCCTGTGTTGGGCTGCCTTAAATGTAATGCTAGCACACATATTTTTAATTCAGGACACAGTTTAAAACTGGTAGTGGAGGTGTGAATTCATGTATTCTCTTTATTACAGACCTATTAAGCTCTGCTATTGGTAACTGGAGCTTTTAATCCAGATGTGGCCACAAGTTATTATATCTTTGCCATCAGTCTGGAAGGAGGTACCAGATCCGTGCTGGATGGATTTCATTAGCGTGGACAAAGTAAGCTTTGTTTATCCCTACCAGATAATTGATATAGGAAACAAGCGAATCATGCTAATTTGTCTCTATTAGTATATCACTCTGTAAACTCAAACACAGACTGAGCCATAGAGATTTTTGGGTTAGATACGAAAAAAACACAAGTGATAATGTTCAGGTTAATGTAACTCCATCCCCTCAGGACAATGCCATCAAACTGGTCATTTCTGTAACTCAACCCTCTGAGAGGCTGATAAGGCTCTAAGTGGAAGTAGATCAAGTTCTAACAAAGTGTGATGGTCTAACATGCCCCCTGTATAACACAATTATCTGCTGACACCAGGTGCTGTCTTGTTTTTACCATGTTATGCTTCTTATGTTTCATGTAATAGCATTGCCAAAGTGCTCCCACATCATAATTATACCAATGGCTCCATATCATCTCAAGTCAACAGCACTGTGACATCTTATTTAACCCTTCCTCTGCCAAGAGGGTCTGTAGCATATTCATCTACAAAACACTGTTGAACTCTAAGGCAATATAAAGTAGTTAAAAAGTCTGGCATGAAAGATATTTTCTTATTTTACACATACACTTTTTTGTAAGAAGTTTAGGTTACATAAAAGGAAAATTGCAAATCAAACAACATCACATAACAAAATGATACTTGACAAAAGGTGTTTGCAAAAGTCCTATTATAAAAAAAACTTGACCTATTCAGATTGCCAAAATTGGCATCTATCAAATTTTATAACATAAATAAATAAATTTCATCTTTACATTTTAACATTTACATAACTTTACATTTATATAAAACTAGTGACTTGCCCGTCAAAAATGACGGGGCAATAACATTTTAAGGCTGGGAAAGCTTTTTGCCACACAATGCGAGTCTCGGACGCTCTTAACCTTTTTGTTATCTACAAAGAAGTACAACAATTATAATAATTTTTTTTAACTTTCAACTTCTATTTCACCAACAGGTAAACCATCATTTTTGAACAATATTAACTATTTTAATTGTCATGTATGCAAGAATAATATAAAAATAGGTGAAATTTTGATGTATAAGTATTTGCAACCTTTACATAATGCTTTGTAACATGCAACTTTTATTTCAAGTACTGGTAAACCACATAGGTATTGAATCCAGAGGGAGGCTACCTTAGCCAATTCTATCAAAGGGGAGAAAAATGAATTCCTTCCTGACCCCATTCACTGGTGATCAGACTACTCCCTGGATGAATACTCTGTATTTAATTATACATTTCAATTTATTAACACATTGTTATCCTCCGTTAATTATATACAATGAAACAACTTTGCACACCTTTAAAAATACAATGTTAACATCTCAAATAGTGCCTTAAAATACTAACATTTAACCTTCAATTGTACGAAAATGACACCTAATGTTTTGTGGGGTCAATCATGCAAAAAGGTAACTTCTAACATATTCCAATATGTTAATTTGTCTTTGCATTGTTTTTTTCACTTTTTGTTGTTATTCTTGTAGTTCTTTAAAATGGCACATAGAGTTTCCTTCATAATGGCCCTCTCAAAACAGACCGCCAGACATAAAAGTTCGTCCGGGGGTATAACCACTGTTCGCTATGTTTTTTGCCATTTTATAGAGTCTCCTTAGTGGAATAGTGTTCCTCTTAAAAGTGTCCAAGTGACATAAAATTTTCACCTTGAAATAAAACCACTGTTCTCTATGTTTACAGAACCTCGTAGTACACAATGTTTTTGCAAAAAATGCGTCCATCCTCCAAGAAATCACCTTCACTTGGGTTTTCTTTAATATGAACTTTAATTTCCTCTGGACTGTTGCATCTCGAAGATGCAACATAGAGTTGTCCATGTGCAAATACAGGTTCCTGTAAAAAAAATACCCACAGACTTAAAAGTTTGTCCTTGGGATTTATTAATGGTCATGGCAAATGTCATGATAATGGGAAATTGTCTCCTTTGAAGGACAAAAGGCAAACCACTCTCACTTGGAGCCAAATCAATTCACCTTTATGGGTGCCATTCATAATTTCTGCATGTATAAAATGATCCTTTAAATCCTTCACAATTAATCTGGTCCGATTTCAAAGTTTTTTTTTGAGATTCATATTTCTCATTAGGATGACAATTGCCCCATTTTTAAGTTGCAAAATATGTGGTGGCATTCCAGAGGGAGTTAAAAAAATAATAAATTCCATAGTAATTTGTCATCAGCCAGAACGGAAACTGCACTGTAATAGTTTTTTTGTGGTTCATAGATTAGTTATTTTTTATGTTTTCCTTCTCTAATTTGAATTAGCCAATAATTGAATTGATTTTGGCCTTCAGATCTCATATTTATTTCTAATTTAAGGTGTGTAAATATTTTCCACAGTTTACTTCTCTTTATACATGTTTTGACGATGTCAGTCCTATTGGCACCACAGGTAATTTTTGCCTAAAATCTCCTCCTAACAACATCACCTTTCCACCAAATGGCAAATCTTTACCCATAACTTCTTTTAATAATCGATCAATACATTGCAGGGCATGACATGACATCATTGTTGCCTCATCTATTAAAATTAATTTACTTTTTTGATTTTTTTTGGCTTGTAATGAATTCATTCAAATATCTGACACTGATGTTTCTAGAATGGGAACTGGCAGTTTAAATCCACTATGCACAGTTCTACCACCATCTAACAAAAGTGCGTCAATTCCAGTTGTTGCAAATGGCAGTGCTATTTGACCCTGTGCTCGAATGCAACTCATCAATAAATTATATAGATACATTTTTCCTGATCCACCAGGGCCATCTAGATAGAAATAACGCTCTTTGAGCATGTCATCTTGTATTGCATTTCTGATGTCGTTAAATGCTTCCAATTGTAATGCATTTAAAGTTCCAATTTGTTCTTGTGCTTTTTGGTATTCAATCTCAGTGTCATACTCCTCAAAGTTAATTTCATCTATAAATCCTGGATCACTCAGATTAAAATTTGCACAATTTAATCCATGACAAAGAAAGATTTCCTGAATTTCCATTAATGCTTTTAATAGAGCAATGGTCTCATTGTAACGTTTCAAGAAGTCTTCACACATATGTAATTTAAATGTTTCCTACAAAGCTAATGCATTAGGTACATTGCAAAAGATGCAAATGAAAGCAAATTGTTCTTTCATTTGCTTTGGCACTTGACATAGTACTGCTTCGTCTAGACATCTCTCCCATTCCGTATCATCTGCCAGGAAGTTTTGATGTCTTGCAGCTAATTGGAAAGTATCATAATCTATGTCATTCACTGTGCGTAAATGTTCATACCTTTGTGCACCGGGAACATGTAAAAGAAGTAATCTTAAACTGAAACGTTCAATGTCTCTTGGACTAGCGGTATGAATTTGTGGGATAATTTTTATTGTAACGGAGTTGGAATCATAAGTCCAATATCTCCGCTGGTATACCGTTAAATATCCATATAGAAGCACTGCGCAGTCTCAGAATCCCAGACCACCCATATTGGACTACACTCAATTGGGAGTCAAAGAATACTGTCTTTATTTTGTTATGCAGAAATATATATACACATCTCTTTCCACAGGCAATACACATCCCCCATATTAGGCCACATAATACACATAGAGAGACAATAGGTGTGGTCACACCTCCCTGAGGCTACCTGGCTACTTTGATACAATCAGACATTGATCAGATTATACTTCTCTTTGTTCTTATGTCTCATAATGAAAACACTTTATACAATAGACTTCCTTATCTTATGAGGAGTCTCTGTAATAGGATTATCTATTAGCCTAGTAGCTGTAATATTCTGAGCCAATATATTCTGTAGAACATAAAACAACATATCTACAGTACAGCAATGTGATCATATTTTAACCATAACCATAAAACAGGGTAGAACAGTGATGGGTTCCGTTACATTTATGATTATCTTTTTTTCTTTGTCGCCATTGGCCATTTATGAATACATAGTGCTGTGGAATGTCAATGTATAAAAATTGTCTGGCCTCAGTGTCCTGGCAATTTAATTTAAACCAAGCAGTAAGTGTTGTTGCTCTATGTTCACTTTGTGCTAAAGCATTTCTTTCATTCCCTGCAGTGAAGCAAACAAATTGACTTTGTGACAAATGGACAGCTAATCGATACACAGCATGTGACCGATCATGCATCTCAAATTTGAGAAGACGCCACATTGCTTCTGGAGCACTTACATAGCGAGCATCTAAATAAGATGAAAGTTTATCATGTAAAACTGGATTGTCTTGTTCATTTTGTGCACCTTGTACAACACAGTTGCTGCATCATACCCTTTGTATATATATTTATACACATATTTTATGTCTTTGATAGAAGTGCAAGCTTCCACATTTATGCGTGCATTGTACTTCATCAGCAAATGTGGATTGTATGGAACAACATATCTATTATCGACCTTTTGGTCACGGATAATAGCTGTTTGTCCTTCTCTTCTTTTATACAAAGGGTATCCATCACAATTAGCATAAGTCTGCATTTAAAATTGTTTTGGGAACTCTTTTGTGCATTTTTTATTTTCCATACTTGGTGAATTTGGATTGATATCTCCACATGGACCATGAATTATTCTATGAGTTACAATCTCATAAAGTTTTGAATGTTTTTCTGGATATGACAGTTCAGCAGTAATTACTGAATCCACTCTCTCTTTCATATTCAATTTATCTTTTTCTTGCAGTATTAAAAGTATATGTGCATGTGGCAGGCCTCTTTTTTTAAATTCAATGGTATAAACAAAAGCCACACATTTCCCAAATAAGGGTGCTTTAGTTATATCATGAATTAATTAATTTAGTTTTATTTTGAATACTCTAGCCACCAAATCTGGTCGGTCAGAAGTATTTTAACCAAGTTTAAAATTTTCTTTGATCCCTGGCCATTGTGGATTACAGTGCCTTGCACCCCCAAATGTGGGATTCCGCTTTTCAGTGAAATCACCCCCCAAGATATTTACCCCATTTCTGCACAAATGACATAAGACTTTATTCTGGATGATTAAAAAGGCCACAGCTCTCTTTATTAATGTAAAACAGTTATAAAACCAAAACATATATAACCAAAGTATATACAGTGCCTTGCAAAAGTATTCACCCCCCTTAACGTATTACCTATTTTGTTACATTACAGACTTAAGTTAAATGTTTTGTTAATCTGAATTCTATGTGATGGATCAGAACACAATAGTCTAAGTTGGTGAAGTGAAATGAGAAAAATATATACTTAAAACAATTTTTTTTAAATAGAAAACAGAATATTGGCATGTGAGTATGTATTTACCCCCTTTGTTATGAAGCCCATAAAAAGCTCTGGTGCAATCAATTACCTATAGAAGTTACATAATTAGTGAAATAATGTCCACCTATGTGCAATCTAAGTGTCACATGATCTGTCATCACATATACACACCTTTTTTTAAAGGCTTCAGAGGCTGCAACACCTAAGCAAGAGGCACCACTAACCAAACGCTTCCATGAAGACCAAGGAACTCTCCAAACAAGTAAGGGGACATGTTGTTGAGAAGTACAAGTCAGGGTGAGGTCATAATAAAATATCCAAATCTTTGATGATCCCCAGGAGCACCATCAAATCTATCATGACCAAATGGAAAGAACATGGCACAAGAAAACATGCAAAGAGACGGCAGCCCACCAAAACTGACGGACAGGGCAAGGAGGACATTAATCAGAGAGGCAGCACAGAGACCTAAGGTAACCCTGGAGGAGCTGCAGAGTTCCATGACAATAAGTCGGATGACAATAAGCCGTACGCTCCATAGAGTTGGGCTTTATGGCAGAGTGGCCAGAAGAAAGCCATTACTTTCAGCAAAATGGCACGTTTTGAGTTTGCAAAAAGGCATGTGGGAGACTCCCAAAATGTATGGAGGAATGGGATTTGGTCTGATGAGACTAAAATGTAACTTTTCGGCTATCAAAGAAAACGCTGTCTGACGCAAACCCAACAAATCACATCACATAAAGAACACCATCTCCACAGTAAAACATGGTGGTGGCAGCATCATGCTGTGGGGATGTTTTTTAGCAGCCAGGACTGGGAAACTTGTCAGAGATGACGGAAAGATGGATGGTGCTAAATACAGTGATATTCTTGAGCAAAACCTGTACTAGCGTGATTTGAGGCTAGGAGGGAGGTTCACCTTCCAGCAGGACAATGACCCCAAACACACTGCTAAAGCAACACTTGAGTGGTTTAAGGGGAATCATGTAAATGTGTTGGAATGGCCTAGTCAAAGCTCAGACCTCAAGCCAATAGAAAATCTATGGTCAGACTTAAATATGGCTGTTCACAAGAGCAAACCATCCAATTTGAAGGAGCTGGAGCAGTTTTGCAAGAAGGAATGGGCAAAAATCCCAGTGGTAAGATGTGGCAAGCTCATAGAGACTTATCCAAAGCGACTTGGATCTGTGATTGCCCCAAAAGGAGGCTCTACAAAGTATTGACTTTAGGAGGGTGAATAGTTATGCACATTGACTGTTATTTTGTCCTATTTGTTGTCTGCTTCACAATAATAAAAAATATATATATCTTCAAAGTTGTGGGCATGTTCTGTAAATCAAATGATGTAAATCCTTAAACAGTCCATGTTAATTCCAGGTTGTAAGGCAACAAAACCCGAAAAATGCCAAGGGGAGTGCATACTTTTGCAAGGCACTGTACATGTGAATGTAATTAATAAATCTGGTTTGCCAAATTTAGTCACAATAGCCATGGCATCATTGTATCTTTCTCTCATATTGCGAAGGGGATCTTCGAAAGAGGATGGCAAAATCATTGCTTTTACAGCTGGAATGTCTTTGTTTGCAGCCAAATCAGCAACATAATCCATTAATACACAATATTGTTCTACTCAAAGCTTGTTTTGTTGAAATTTGACAAAGTTTAGATTATTTGCTTGTACTTGTAGATATGAATCAATAATCCATTGTTGTGTGAGTTTTCCCCCACATAAAATAGGATTAAAATGATCATGAATAGCAGTTTGTGCCACTTTATATTCCAGCATAGAAATATTGTTTCTAACACAAACTTTACTATTGGGATAACTTTGCAATTGTAATTTTGGTTCCCACGTTGGCTCCCCATTTGAAAAGAAAATGGCATATGTCATTGGATTGAAATTACTACTTACCGTATTTATCGGCGTATAACATGCACTTTTTCTCCCTGAAAATAGGGAGCAAATGATAGGTGCGTGTTATACGCCGATATTCCCTCCCCCTCCTCATCCTCAACCTCCCTCCTCATGCTAACCCCCCCGGTGCACCCGGTATATGCTAATGACGTGGCGCGCATGTGTTGTCACATGCGCGCGCACCAGGTCAAGGAGCGGAGCGGAGGCCGGAGCAGAAGCAGGTAAGTGAGGTGGAGGTATTTAGGGGGGTTTAGGTTGAGGAGGGGGGTTTAGGTTGAGGAGGGGGGTTAGAATGAGGAGGGGGGTTTAGAGTAAGGAGGGAGGTTGAGGAGGGGGGTTGAGGTTGAGGATAGGGGGGATGAGGTGGAGGAGGGGGGTTGAGGAGGGGGTTGAGGAAGGAGGATGGGGGGTTGAGGGGGTTTGAGGATGGGGGGGTTGAGGAGGGGGTTTGAGGATGGGGGGTTTGAGGAGGGGGTTTGAGGAGGGGGTTGAGGATAGGGGGGTTGAGGAAGGAGGATGAGGATGGGGGGATTGAGGAGAGGGGTTGAGGGGGTTTGAGGATGGGGGGGTTGAGGAGGGAGGTTGAGGAGGGGGTTGAGGATGGGGGGTTGAGGAGGGAGGATGAGGAGGGAGGTTGAGGAGGGGGTTGAGGATGAGGAGGGAGGTTGAGGAGGGGGGTTGAGGTTGAGGATAGGGGGGTTGAGGTTGAGGAGGGCGGTTGAGGAGGGGGTTGAGGAAGGGAGGGTGAGGATGGGGGGTTGAGGGGGTTTTAGGATGGGGGTTGAGGAGGGGGTTTGAGGATGGGGGGTTGAGGAGGGGGTTTGAGGAGGGGGTTTGAGGAGGGGGTTTGAGGAGGGAGGTTGAGGAGGGGGTTGAGGATAGGGGGTTGTGGAAGGAGGATGAGGATGGGGGGGTTGAGGAGGGGGGTTGAGGGGATTTGACAATGGGGGGTTTAGGAGTGGGTTTTAGGGGGGTTGAGGAAGGAGGATGAGGGGGGTTGAGGGGGTTTGAGGATGGGGGGTTGCGGAGGGGGTTTTAGGATGGGGGGTTGAGGAGGGAGGTTGAGGAGAGGGTTGAGGATGGGGGGGTTGAGGAGGGAGGTTGAGGAGGGAGGTTGAGGTTGAGGATTTTGCTTCAAAGTTCTTTATTTGACTTTTTTTTTTTTTCCCCTGAAATTTCCTTCTTAAAATGAGCTGCGTGTTATACGCCAGTGCGTGTTATATGCCGATAAATACAGTAATATATTTAGGTTTATACAAGGTAGGTCTTCATTGCATGGATATATTCTAATATCCTGGTCAAATGGTGATTTACCATCATCATTTTTAAAAACCATGGCAACCTCATTTGCTGTTGGTAAATTATACCGTCTTTGATCAGTATGGCGATCTCTTTTGAGAACCATATTTACTCTTGGCATTGGCAATTGATTTATTTGCACATGTGCCTGTTGTTCTTTTTCAACCTCTGCTAATGTTTTGTATGCTTGACTATATGGGTTGTTGACCATAATGTTATTGAGCTGTTCAAAGTCTATGGGTAAGCATTGTTTATTTTCAGGAAGCCTCATTTGTTGTTTAACCGCTTCCATTGTATCGAGGACATAATTTCCTTTCTCTCCTGCTTCTGGGTGTAAATGTGAAGTCCGGTGGTAAATTTGTCCTTGTACTTTAAAACAAATACATGAAAAACAAGAGAGAGCACGCCGCACCCTAGTGTGGCTCAGTAAAATCTTTAATACAACAATACATTTTGTATACACATATAGGTGAAGATCACACCTTTTATATGTCCTGTGGTTACGTATAGTTTCACGTAGATCTTTCCATTTTATACTGGATGCAAAAAAAGTTATTATTGCCCCGTATTTTCAATATCCATTATTTCCCCACTATAGGTATCACAGTTAACTTTTGGAGTTTAGCAATACTCCTATCTCCCGTCTACCTTTTTAGAGGTTATTAGGTCTCAATATAAGGAGACTGGGACTAGTTACTGTGTTTTCCAAGTGGAATATATATGTGGATTATGAATCAAAATGGACGGCTTATGCACAGCATGAAGTATATACACTCAGGTGTGTAAATGCATATTTCAAAACATTACACAGATCAAAAAACACTTAGATATGCATAAAAAATCTCATAAGATAAAAAATATAACACAAGATAAAAAATATGACACAAAGCTGTGTCTAGCTGTACCAGAATAATTTCAACCTTTTTTCCAGGTCTTTCTCAATGGTAGATTTAAAATTCTCAATAAAAGTGCACTACATTTCTTGTTACATGATGTAACAAGAAATTTAGTGCACTTTTATTGAGAAATTTAAATGTGTTTTTTGATCTGTGTAATGTTTTGAAATATGCATTTACACACCTGAGTGTATATACTTCATGCTGGGCATAAGCCGTCCTTTTTGATTCATAATCCACATATATATTCCACTTGGAAAACACAGTAACTAGTCCCAGTCTCCTTATATTGAGGCCTAATAACCTCTAAAAAGGTAGACTGGAGATAGGAGTATTGCTAAACTCCAAAAGATAACTGTGATACCTATAGTGGGGAAATAGTGGATATTGAAAATACGGGGCAATAATAACTTTTTTTGCATTAAGTATAAAATGGAAAGATCTACATGAAACTATACGTAACCACAGGACATATGGAAGGTGTGATCTTCACCTATATGTGTATACAAAATACCTCTTGTTTTAGAAGGTTTTAAATGTGAGTGTGCATTTATCACAAAAGTATTGTATTAAAGATTTTACTGATCCACACTAGGGAGTGGCGTGCACGCTCTTGTTTTTTATTTTTTTGGCTCTATAGTTTGTTCTCTGCTGTGACCAGAGTTCCAGAGAAAGCTGCCCTACTACTAGATGGTATAAGGATGAGACGAACTACCTTGCATCCAAGCAAGATAAATCAGTACGGGACATTTACACTCACCCTCAGAAATCTTCTTGGATTCACTTGAGTACCCATTTTTGAATTTTAAGAGTTTAGTGCGATACATCGGATGAACTGAGTAATTCTTGGACATTATAGATTGCATCTCTATCATCAACTATACTTTATTTATTATCCCTGTTTTTATAATTTATTTATTTATTTATTGTATTTGAATATTTATTTATTTTTTCATATATATATATATATATATATATATATATATATATATATATATATATATACCATTCTCTACTATCATTCTTTTAGGTTATGTGAATGATATAAGTGGCTTGGAGAGTATATATCCCTTATCTATTGAATTTATCAAAATCATTACCGAAATATTTAAATAACAAATTTAAGGAACACCTCTGAGTTATCAGGTTTTCATATATATTCAATTTGATGTATAGGAGGGCGCTGTGGTAAGATCAGTTGATTCAAGTAAAAAGATACTGATCTTTTGTTGTTTTTGTACTTTAAAACAGTAAGGACCATGTCCTGGGACATTTTCTGCTAATGTTGCACCCATTGAAGCAAATTAAATTGCACTGTTGGTGGTAAAATTTGGAAAGTTTGGATCACTCATTATACTTTGTAAATATTCTGGAAATGTGTGTCTTTCTGGTAGTCTTACCTTTCTTTTCTGACAGCGACTAATAAACTTTCCATCAGTTGGTCTTTCCTTTAGAAAATGATAGGCCCCACAAAACTGACAAACCACATTCATAAATCCACAATAATGAGTGTCTACTGTTAGTGCTGAAAATAAAGCACTATTGTGAGCTTCCTCACCATAGATATCACTACAACTTTCTATATCTACATTGGTGCCATGTGTATGAACATTGGTTTCATGAGGCAATATTGGGTCATTATGCAATGTTTTACAGACATTTTTGTTTACTTTTTCTTTTCTTTGAAGCTCCAGCACACACAGTTTGTGTTTTCTTAGTAATTTTTCTTTTATTTATAAGTCTCAGTCGGTCTTCTTCTCTTAAGAGTTGCGAAGTCTCAAGGGACTGTGCATCTCTCCATCTTTGCTTCTGTTCCCTTGCCATTCTTCTTTTATGTTAATTCTCTCTTCTGCATTGTCCACCATTGTAATCTGTAATTTTAAATGTAGTTGTAAGATCTTTAATTTTTTTTATTGTACATTGTTTTACTTGTCATCAATGCAAAACCTAAATAACAGTATTGAATCAGTTCAATTACTTGAAATGCATTTGTAATGTTTTCATTAAATGAGTTAATTAATCAATCAATGGCTTATTTTTAATTTGCATACATGAAAAGCTAAATAGCTAAGCATATATATATATATATATATATTGATAAATAAGTTCAGGCTAAAATATGTTTTTTTTATTATAACTAATATATATAATTAATTATGAAGTAATTACTACATGAATATACATTAATGAAATAATCTAAAACTGCCATCAATGAAAAACATAAACAGGTAATCGTGTGTTCCTAAAAAAGGGCAAACAGAATAACTATATATTGGCCTGAAAAGGATTTGTAATGTTTTGATTAAATTAATTAATCAATAAATCAAGTTATGAGATGTAATTGTCTTTCATTAAAACATAAATGGCTAAGCATATAGATGTATTCATAATGTTTTGTTTTTTGTATATTATTGATTAATAATTAATTATTAAAACAAATATGTTAATTCATTAGTCAACAACTGTCATCAATGCAAAATAAAAAGACAATCCTGTTTTAAAGAATGTCATCATTAAATCATATACCTGTCAAGTTGATCTTATAGCAGATCAAATCCTGCAGAGCTCACTGTCTGTCTTCAGGCAGGTGCAGAGATGAGGAATCTGTAAAATTACATAAAAAGCATTTTTAACGTGTTGATTCAATTAATTCATTAATGATTGAAAGTATCCTGTTTAATTGGCAAACATGCAAAACGTAAAGGGCTAATCATCAATATATTCATAAGTAAATGTATTAAAAAGTATTAAAAAGTGTCATAATAAAATAAACTGATTTAAATATTTAAGTGCTTATACAGTCCTATCCCTGTTAGGCAATGAGCAGGAACAGAGGCAAGTTTAATTTTTTTTTTTTGCGTAATTATTAATAATTAATAGTTAATCAATGAATGTTAATGATCAGTACTCCAGATATCTAAATGCAATATGAAATCTATACATTGTAAAATAGACAATATTAATTTTTTATAATGATTACTAATTAATTTTAATTAATTAATCAATAACGGTGATCAATGCAAAACATAAAGCCTGAATCCTTTTATCCTAAAAAAGAGCATCATTAAATGATATACCTGTAAAGGTTATCTTATTGCAGATGAAATGCTGCAAACGTCACTCTGTGTATTCAGTCAGCTGCAGACATGATCAAACTGTAAAATTAAATGCAAAGCATTTTTAGTGTTTGAATGCAATGAATTCATTAATCATTAAGAGTATGATGTTTAATTGGTATACATACAAAACGTAAAGGTGTAAGCATGGATATTTTCATAAATAAATTCACTATAAAATATTAAATGTAGCAGATGTCATAATATAATAAAGTGATTTCAATATTTACCTGCTTTGAGGATCCTATCCCTTTCAGGCAATGAGCAGCAACACAGATACATAAGTGCACAGTATAATGTACATATTTTTTATGCCAGTTTAAAAAATTTTTTTATTATTACTAATTAATAATTACTAAATTAATGAACATTAATAATGAATTAATCAATTAATAAATGTCTTAGAAAGAGCTAAGCATTAATATATTGATAACGTAAAGGCAGTCACAAATAAACTTTTTTTTTTCATAATGATTAGTAATTAATAATTAATAAATTAATTAACATCCCCCCCTCGAGCATTTTCCGTCCTATCTAATAGTGTATTTCATACCTCGCATGTTCCTGGCAAAGTGGTACACGTCTGGCAGTGTTTTGCGCGGCTCGGGGTCATGTAGCCTTGTTTTTTCGGCCTCCATTTTTTTTCTTGCTTAGCCGGTTTTCGAGTGCTGAAACTCTGCAAATTCGCCTTAAATTTGCATGCAACCTTACTCCCAGACGTCCTGGATTTCCCCAGTGCTGTGTGTGAGGTTTTCTTTTGTATTTTTTGTTTTATTTTTTGTGTCTTTCGTGTTTTTCGATTTACGCGGTTCGGCCTTTAACGTCGTATTTTTCTGACCTCATATTTTTCCTGCGTTCCTCAACTGCTTGCAGCCTAAAGCAATCCCGCTTTTTCTAACTGCTTGGATGCTAAGTCCTGCGTTTTTCAATGCCTCAACGGCTCGCCTCGTTTTGCAAGGCTCGCAGGAGCGCCTTCGGCGCTTATTTCTGCGTAAGTCCTGTGTGTTTCAATGCCTCAACTCATCGCCGAAGTGCTCCGAGTATCAATGCCTCAACTTCTCGCCTCGCTATGGCGCTCATCGGCTAAGTGCTCCGAGCTCGGAAGACTTCTTTGCTTCAACGGCTACATCGCTACGCGAGGTTCGCAAGCGTGACAATGAGTCGCAGTTTGACAACTATTATATGTGATCATGTGTCCAATCAGGGAACAACCAATGTAATGTAACATGGGAGAGCATTAGTTCAAGGGCACAAAGGCGCTCATCGTGAGGCCTGTAAAGTAGACGGGGGGAAAGGCTCGCAACCTGATCAACTTGGTTAGAGTGGCAGAAATATTTCACCAATTTACCAAAAATGTAAGTGCACTGACTCTCTTTTCAGGAAAATCGTAAAATCTTTTGGAATGAAAATATCACATATAATAGTTGTCATCTTACGTTTTTGTCTGTCACACCATGTTAACTGAGGCTCGCACGACTTAGGCAATGAGCGCCAAAGGTACTTATTGCGCTCCTCACGATGAGTGCCGCAGGTGCTCATCGCGAGGCTTGCACAACTTTGCAGCAAAGCCACGACTTCTGTGCAAGAAATGGTGGCCTTGCAGGCAGGGTTGTTATTTTGCAGAGGACGCTACACCAATGGAGAATGGACACAGATTAAGGGCACAAAGGTGCTCATCGTGAAGCCCGTAAAGTAGACGGGGGGAGAGGCTCGCAATGAGCACCAAAGGTGCTCAGAGGGGGCAAAGCCATGCATTGTGTGACAAACAGCATTGCCAGCCTTAAACCTTTATAGTTTTCATTTTTGACGGGCAAGTCGCTAGTACAATATATTAGGCATAAAATGTGTGCATGGAACAGAGGATCTCTACCCTACAAGTAAAGCAAACACAGCAACACTGGTATGTGCAAAGAAGATAAAAATCACTGCTACAGTTGTCACTAGTTGGCCATATCTTGCTAGGCAGGGATTCTCCCAATTTTTAATAAATACTTCAAATCAACAAATGGGAAACTATAGAAAAAATTACAGAGAAAACCCAGAATACTCAGGAATCTATCTGGGCACATCCGTCACGTTTTGAGAGTGACCAATTCTCTGGACTGAGGACGGCCTGTAAAACAAATAATGATGAAGGCAGGGTCAGTACAGGAGAACCTGAAGAGGAAGATTTGGCTTTACAGCAGTTTTCCTCTGAAAGCAATCACTTTGCATGTGATCAAAATTCTGGTCCACTACTACTAGCTAATGGAAGTAAATGTATTACCTGTTCCTGGAAGAGAGAGGAACCAATAACCATACTTTATTCTAGAGAATGATTTGCTTTACAGAATTGCTCCTCCAGGTGATGAGGTTTTGGAATACTCCTGGACCCTAAAACACAGAGAAGGCTCATCGAAAAGTGCTTGGAGGTTCCAAAACATTGGGATGAAGTTGGAAGGTATATATGTGAAGTGGTTCAGTATTGTGCATCCTGTCCAGAATGCCAGATGACTGCACCTCAACCTGAACTGCAGACCCCTTGATACCATTACCAATGATTGATGAGCATTTTGAGAGGATAGCTAAGGATCTTGTGGGACCTCTAGAAAAATCAGCCAGATGACACCAGTTTAAACTAGTAGTACTGGACTACGCCACAAGATTTCCAGAAGCTATACCACTGCACACAGCAGCTTCAAAGAACTCATACAACTTTACACAAGGGTAGGAATACCAAGGGACACCCTGACAGACCAAGGAATACCCTTTATATCAAAGTTAATGGTAGACATTTTCAAGCTCCTACAGATGAAATCTCTGAAAACCTCTGTCTTAAACTAAGAGACAGATGGATTATTAGAACAATTTAATAGAAAATTGAAGACCATGCTAAGAAAAGTAGTAGCACGAGACAGGAAAAACCAGGACCCACTTTTACCTTCCTTGATATTTGCTATCAGGGAAGTTCCTCAAGCCTCTACCGGATTCACCCCTTTTACACTTTGTAATTCTAAAGGGAATCTGGACAAACTACGAGAAGAATGGGAAAAGCAAATAATATCAGGCAAAAATAATGTTTACTATGTAAAAAATATGTGAGAAAGAATTTCCCAAGTAGTATGAAACCATATGGAAAAAGTTCAGAGACACCAGCAAGTTATAATATAATTATAATTAAATATAAGTTTAATTGCAGTGCACAAATAAGGAAGTTAAAAGCATGTTGGAACTTGGAATCATTGAATAACCCCAAAGTGAATGGTGCAGTCCTTTTGAGATGGTTCCAAAACGTGATGGAACTGTTAGATTCTGCAGTGACTAAATTCAGTGTTGATGCTTTGCCCATCCAAAGAGTGGCTAAACAGATAAAGGCAAGATTCTTAACATTGAATTTAACAAAGGGAAATTGTCAGATACCGTTGATAAAATTTGCAAAAGAAAAGACGGAATGCTCCACTCAATATGGTCATTTTCAATACAAAGTCCTGTCATTTGGACTACCCAGAGCTCCGGCAACTTTCAAGAGGCAAATGGACAAACTATTACTTTTCCTTTGCGAGTATGGAGCTGCTTAATTAGATGATATAGTTATCCACACCACTGATCGGGGGACATATGTTTCAAAATTGGAAGCAGTATTGGGAACCCTGAGACAGGCAGGGCTCATGTAAATCATGTAAAATGTGCACTGAGAGAAGCCATGTAGTTATATTGTTAGAAGAAGTTTGGTAAAACAAAACTGAATAAAGTAGAGGCAACCCAAAATTGCCCCCAACCTTTAAGGAAAACACAAGTGAGAGCCTTTCTGTTTATTGTGGGATACTATCAAAGATTCATTCCCCATTTCTCCACAAGAGCTGTACCTTTGATGGAGTTCCTGAGTTGATAAAGTGGAAAAAAAGAGTCTGAGAAAGCTTTTAAAGATCTAAATTCTGCACTTTGCCGAAATCCAGTTTTAATAGCCTCAGATTTCATCCTACATACTGATGATTCTGGTGTGGAGCTGTATTATCACAGATGGTGGAAAATGAAGAGCATCCCATCCTGTTTCTCAGCAGAAAATCAAATTGCTGTCTAGGAGCAATGGTGGACATAGACTTCAGGGTCAAAAAATAAGCAGAATAGGTCTTCTATTTTAACTATTTGGAAAAAATCTTACACTAGTATCTGACCAACCCCCATTATAATCAGATGCAGCAGAACAAGGAAAGAACAGCAGAGTTACAAGATGCTTCTTGTCTTTATAACCACTCAACTTCACAGTCATCCACAGAGCTGGCAGTCAACATGGTAATGCTGATGCATTATCCTGCATTCACTGCCTCACGGCATTGGTCTCCCAACCCCATAGTGTTTAGTTTGAGGGGGGATGTATCTAAATCATAGACTCTCTAAAGCTCTTTTTCCTCAGGGGAACTGCAGGAGCCAACTTTCCTGCTCAGTTGATTAGCCGCAACTACATAGTCATGATTTAAGATTGGCTCTGCAGTATGGGTGGGGCTGCATATGGAAGGATTGTTTACAGTTTGTCTGAGATAGTGAAAGACACACACATTGAGACAGCAGCCAGCAGCTTATGATCTCTTGGAGCAGTGTAGAAATCTGAAGAAATATACAGGACAGTTATTCTTCTGAATATTGGACCGTTTGTTTTGCTCCATAAAGGTTTAGCTGGATGAGAGCTGGTTAGGGAGAAACTGTATATTAGGGGTCTTCTCTGTTATTTAGCCGCACACAGTCAGAACACTGCGGTTGAATGTTGTGCCACAGCACCACCTGGTGGTGAAAAAAAGTTAGTGCAGGCAAAGAACTATTCCCCCCTCCGAAGTGGTGCAACCCGATGACGCTGAATCAACAGCGAAACCATCAATACGTTTGGCTGGGGCACTCGGCCCTCAAGGGTTTCGAGCGCGCCTCTCATTGAATTATTTAAGAAAAATAGAATTTATTAATATATGCTTGTAACAAGCTCTTAAGAAGAGATTATAACCAAGACAGCCCTTTCTGTATCCCCTTAATTTATATGCATACTCATTTTACGTCATCAAGAAAAATATTTTAACATAGGCTTCCATTACAATTATAATTTAGGAATGTCCCTGCTTGTAAAAGCTTGATTTCCCCCAGTGCCACTGGCTTCAAAGAATGTTGCCATAATATATCTATACTGAGCTTATAAATAAAACAGTGCTTTTTGTAGACTGTGTCCATTACGTTTGTAAAAGATGGCAGAAAATTGTGAATCTTGGATTGCACCATTAAGTTTAACCAGAATAAAAAAATACACCAATTTGCTGCTGTGTCCTTTCTCCACATACATATCTTATTGATTATCCTTCAAGGTTTTGTAAGTGTCTGAATACAAGTGCTTCATACGCGCTGTCTCTTTGAAGCCAGCTGAAGTAGCGGCATACAGGTAATACTAGCAGGGAAATCAAAGGCATTGAAATCTCTGCTTCCCCTTCAGTAAACAATGCTGTCTGCACTTGCATTATTATTATTACTGTCTATTACCAGGACACACTGAGAAGTGGGACATTCTGACCACCTTTATATATTGTATGTATGTGGGTGTCTACATTTAAAGCCACATACACTAAACAGGGCTGTCATACAATGAGCTCAGAAAAGCTTTTCAAATAATTTAATACTAAATACAAAGAAATTAATACATTTGATAAGCAGCAATCAACAGGGCTCATTGTGTATTAGAGTTACTCAGGTCTCCATGTGATTTGCTAAATTGATAGTATTATAATTAGCTCTCTAATGAGGCGACTTAATGCACATGCCGCATTATTTTTACACCCCCTCCAATCCTTCACATATGGAGATTAGAGTAGAGCATGTGTTTTATAGGGTTCAGGCATGTGCAGTTTAACAGCGCCGTCCTCAGCACAAGAGCCATGTTCGAAATACATATGACAACAACAAAGGGACTATTTAAAGAGGACATGAATGTAACAAAAGTGGATATAGATATATGTAAAACAACACATGAACTTAATAATGCAATCTTTAATTAAAAGATAAACACAGGTATATTCATTGATAATATGTTGAGACCCCTAAAGCCCTATATTTAACAACACTTTGAAAAACTACACTTGATAATGAAAAAAATGTTTAAGAATAATAAAAAAAAAAAATGAGAGTCTCTAATGTGTTACCATTTGTATGAACTGATCCTGCAATAGAATCTGCCATTTTGGTTTCTGCTGCATGGGTGTGATTCAGCCGAGGCCCTCAAGGCCAAGGCCTAGGTCAGTACATTATCAGGGGTAATTCAAGTTGTTGATGCAATGTACAGAGAATATTCTGTCTGTAAGTGTTCCCGGCAATTTCTGTTTTACACATATACAGTTATACTTTTCTATATAGGTATGTGGTAAACGTATGATTGATAGCAAGGGGAAAGGGGGAGTTATGGCATCCTTGGGTCGGTGGCACAGCACACATCTAAACAGGCCTATGACAGCAAAAAAACTCTGTTCTGCTAACTTTCAGAGGCGGCAAAACATTTTGGATACAAGATGGCATCTGCAATTGCCAATGCTTTCAACAGAACTCAATGACAGGGCCGGATTTACACCTGAGGCACCTCTATGCAAAAGTCTTACATTGGTCCTGGATGTATGTATATAAGGTAAGTATATCCCTCTTAGATGCCTTTTTCTAGAGAGAATAAATTTAATTTGGTTAGTCTGTCTTCATAGCTTAGTCTTTCTTTTCACCTTATTAGTTTTGTTGCCCTTCTCTGTACTTTTTCCAGCTTTAAAATGTCCTTTTTCTGAAGTGTTGCCCAAAATTGTACTACATATTCCAAATGAGGGCGTAATAGGGATTTGTATAGTGGAAGAATTATATTAGCTTCCTTTGCTTCTATACCCTTCTTAATACATGCTAATATTTTATTTGCCTTTGCAGATGCTGCTTGGCATTGAGCACTGTTACCTTCTTGGTTGTCAACATGCACTCCCAAATCCCTTTTAATTACTGATACCCCTAGACTTGCTCCATTACGGTTACAAATTGCATGGCTATTTTCCCATCCCAAATGCATACCTTTGCATTTATTTGTATTAAATCTCATCTGTCATTTAGTTGGCCATTTATCTTATTTATGTAATTTGGTGGGAAAGTACATCATTAAAAAAGGGAATGGGGGAGAGAAGTGCACACTGCCAGATGGTGCAATAAAAGGAGTTTAATCAGGAAATAATATAAAAAAAAACAATCAACGCACTCACATTTGAAGACCTCAGTCATATGAGGTATTGTTTATCGCTTATATATCAGCTATAGTCCTTATAGGTCCAGCTCAGTTGTGGTTCCAAAAGCAGGCAATTCTCACTGGAAATCTCAGGTGTCCATATGAGTAAAGTCGAAAAGTAGATGGCACCCTGCTGGTTGGACAATCCAAAGGGCCAGAGTATATAGAACGCTGATATAGGCAATTCTCGCTCAATAGACTGAGCTTTCTCAATGGTAAAATGCTAATAAATATAAGTGTAGGCCTATATAGTCCTTCACCAAACAATGTAATTTCTATGTGATTGATTTCTATGTGATTGATTAATTTTGCTCGCCCATCGTCATAGACACTAGTCTATTTTTGTACACCTTAGTGTTTTCCTTTACAGACAAATTCTGGTAGAGCCCCTTTATTTCCACACACTAGTTTTTGTGATCGTTAGGCGCTTCTTAGCTGTCTACAGAATGTATATTCATCCCCTTATTTTAGGTTGGTTTATTGATCTATTAGACTGTGTTTTATTTGAAAGTACATCATTATCTGACTTCATTATCTTGCACAACTCAGTTTCATCAGCAAAAATGGAGACAGTCCAACTTCTAAGTCATTAATAAATATGTTAAAAAGGAGAGGACCTAATACTGAACCCTGTGGAACCCCACTTACAACGTGAGTCCAATCGGAGTATGTTCCATTTACAATAAAGTTTTGCTTCCTGTTTTATCTACACACTAATATAGAAAATGATAAGAGTATACATGTCTATTTAAGCATACTGCATAGTCCATGTAATTGCATTTGCAACTTTAGGCAGCCTGCTGCCCTATGAAAACATGCTGCCCTAGGCATGGGCCTCCCAGGCCTAGACTGAAACACAGCCATAGTGTTTTTTTTTACTTTTTTTTCTGGAAAAAAAACTTTCATAATGTTTGAAATGTCCTATTTTATTTGTGTGTTACAAACTTTCCTTTTAAATATATCATATAAAACTTTTTTTCCCCTCCATGCTATTACCAAAACCATTTACATGTTGAGAAACTTGTGTACTGGAGCAAAAACAAACACTTTTAAGACTTTCTATTTCAGCCTAATGTAGCCTAATGTAACCCCACGAGTAAGCCAGGTTGACTCCTTCCCCTGACAGTTCTCATTTATACCAACAGACTCACCAAGCCTTGCATGGGTTGTGAAATGCTTTTCTTAGGAGGCAATGGCAATTTTCCTTTTTCTACTTCACAACCAGTGGTGTAGCTAGAGCTTTTGCCTCCCAGGGCGCTCCCTGTGTTTGGTGCAGTGGAGGGAAAGAGGGTTTTGACACTGCCTAGAGACAAGGGATGTAGATTGAATTGATTGGTAGATCGAGGGGTAGGAGGAGTTATATACAAGGCAGAGGGAGTAGTAGATCAGCGCATTGGAGGGAAACACACAAGAAGGAAAAAGTGCCACCCTACCTCCCGTAATGGAAGTGTTGGTAAAAAAGGTAGAAGTACATGGAAGGAGGCTTGCCCACAATTAACTTGTAAGGGACAAGGGACAAAGCGGAATCCCACGTTTGGGGTTGCAAGGGTCAAGGAATTTAAGCATGATTGGCATAAGCATAAGTCTATTCTGAGGCTTAATTATGGCAAACATTTAGGTAGATAGAATGGGCAGACAATATTGGCCTTTTTGGTTCTTATCTGCTGTCAAATTTATATCTTCATGTCGGATAAGATCTTCAACAGCATTCAGATGTGTTACAGGACACCACAGAGATTTTCAAGTTGTCCCGGGAAGAAAAAACATTTGAAACTTACAGATTTAGTGGGAATTCCATGAAAATGCATTTTCCATATGAAAAAAATACAATATGGAATTACTATGTAAAACACATCTGGAAGTGAGTGGAGCATGTATCTGACTTCCTTGTGAGAGTTTGCAATATCTTAAAAGTGTTTGTTGTTTCTTTAGAACACTGATTACCCATGATGATACGTGATGTTTAAGATGCCTTTGTTGTTTCCAATGATAGAAAAAAATTTACAAAATGTGTCCAGCCAATTCTGAAAGACCCTATGGGCATATGTCCTTTTACTATATTTGATATTTTATGATAACAGTGTTGATCATCCAGAGTTTAGATTGTACCAGTAACTCCCATTCGGTTAATAGTGACACATAACCTAGGACTTCAAGAAACAAAAGTGATATATTTCTAGTTTTGTTGTGTTTAAGGCTTAGTCGGTTGCTCTGCAATGTGCACAATACCCAATAATTTTAGGGATTAAAATATTAGTACATTTAAAACTGAGACGTAAATGTTAAATAAAGAAAGCCTCTTGGAATCCCATATGGCACACAGGTGTGTAAACTTTGGCTCTGTGCCTAAGAAATCTGGGTTACTTCATATGTTTCAACCTTAATTGCGCCTTCTGATAATATTTCAACAGGTTTGCACTCAAAGGCTGGGGCTTTTCCACGGCACAAGCCTGTCTCACTCAGGAGCTGCACAGATGTTTCTGTGAAAGAAAAAAAAACTATCCCTGCACAGTGAGGAAAAGAAATAAATTCCAATGCTTTCTCTTTTATTAAAACCTACTCCCCCATGTGTGTCTCATTTAGTGAAGCTCTGCGGGGAGCTCACATTGCATAGAAACGATCTGGTAAAAAAGAGAAAAGCAGCCACTATCAAAAATTATGTCTACCTGTTCTTTCAAAAAGAGCAGAATTAGCAAAATATAACACAGATTTTTTTTTTCAAGACCCTTAGGCTGTTTTAGTCTGTGTTCAGTTATCTACTTTACATATGGGATGTCTCTCTCGATCACTCAACTCAACACGCGTAGATGTCTATCTAAACCAGACAATCTGAAGTCTCTCTTTTTTTAGGAATGCGGTGACTAGAATGCATTGGAATTACAGCAATAAATAGTATGGACTGGATCAAAATCACATGATAACTAAAAGTTGAAGAATTATACGTTTGCTTTTTTGCAGACGCCAAAACTGTTAGACAGGATCAATGGGACTGATCCTCAAGAGGACATGGGAGAGTTGGATGTAGAAAGAAAATTGCCATAATACTAATAAGCATACGGCTATGTTATTATTATTATTATCATTTATTTGTAACGCGCCAACATATTCTGTAGCGCTATACATAAGTTAAGTTACAGGCAATGACAAGTTTAAGATTCACACATTGTAAAGAGTGGATGGCCCTGTCTTTGAGCTTGGAATCCAGTGTCCATAGCGCTTTCCCTAAAGCACCTTGCAGGATAGAAACTCGCAGACTTACAATCTAGTTATGTTGACCATAAGTCAAGACCAACCAACAGAAAATGATGTGAAGTTATGAAACATCTATGGAAGTAGGTAACACAGAGGGTCTTAATAGTTATTAGTTGTAATCTACTCTACCGGAGTAGATTTCGAGGGAGATGTAAAACATTTTTTTGTATTGACTCGTTCCTATTGCCATCTTTCATTGTCTATGTTGCTGTTGTTCAGTCCTTTAGTTGTGTTCAACTCTGTGTGACCATATGGATCCCAGCACCCAGACACATTTGTCTGTGTTTTTGAGTGTGCTTATCTATATGGTTTTCTTAGCAAAGATACTGGAGTGGGTTGCCAGTTCATTCTCCAGTGGACCGTGATTTGTCTGACCTCTCTGCTGTGACCTGTCCATCATGGGTGACCCTACATGGTAAACTTCACAGGTTTATTGAAGTACACAAGCCCCTTCACCATGACATGGTAGCAATCCAGAAGGGGTTATTGTCTATAGACATTACTAATAAACTGGCTATGTAAATTATACATTCACTTAGGGAATGGGTGCTAGCTAATTAAAGGGACCATTTTTGTAACAGCCACAAAAAGAAACTGACGATTACATCAATGGGATGTGTGTTTTAAAGTTTAGGCAGTGCGGTTGATTTAACATTTATTTTATAGTCAGTTTCCATCTCTAGAACAGTTGATACAATTAAAATAAACTGGTCTTTATCTAGGGCTGCACTTAGCCCTTCTCATTTCAGGTTATCATACCTCCCCTTTAAAAATCTAAATCTTTGTAGAAAATAATAATAATAGTGATCATAATAATAATAATGATTATTTATTATTATTATTTATAAGTTTAGCTATAATTAGATGGAGCTACCATTTTTTTTTTTGTCTACTGGTGTGCGCATACAAGAGGGAGGAGACCTTGAATGCAATTGAAATAGAGAAATCATAAGCGCTCTCAATAGGACTAGGAATTGAAAACTTTAAGCCTCCTTGATGTTGAGAAAGCAGCTAAAACAAGATTCCCACATTAAAGAATAATTGTTTGTAATAGTTTATAAATGAAAGGTTGCAAACATTTATTTATTTAAATTTTACCCATTATTAAATATTGAGCATATCCTAAATACCGGGACCCTTTAAGGGTGTACACTTGAATAATGCATTCACTGGGTAAAATCTAGTTCCACACATCTTTGTAATATATATACATTTTTCATAACTATCATCCTTAAAGAGAAGGTTAGCCTATTCTCAGCCACCACTGGGAGATGTTAACACCAATAAAACAAGTCCCCCGTGTGCAGGTCCCAGCTCATTGCAGATGTTGAGCAGCATTTGATGTATTCTAATGTTTCCATGGAGAACGTTCTGAAGATCGTGTGAGTGCCCATGACACAACCACTTCCTATAACTACATTTATTTAACTGCAATTATAGAGCTCTAATAATAACATTGTTCTTTCTGATTATAAATCGTATATACACACATGGACCCAATTAAAACATTCTCATACTTGTGTCAGAGTGAATCCACTCCTACGTGAGAGTGAGCTGGAAGCTTTTACAACCAATTCAAACAGCCCTGTCTATATTAATTCTTCTTGTCTGATAGTAATTGAACTCTAAAGGTAGTTGTTAGAGAAATGGAACTACGATATCCCCCTGTGTTTTACACAAGGCCAAAGATGCCAAAATGGAAAAATGAAGGTTCTCAAAGGATTTTTGGTCTAGTGATTCCTCCCTTGTATTTTTTTATTTTTAATTTAACATAAAGTTAATTCCTTTACTGCTGCTGGTTCTTCTTAATATTATCCAGACGTCCTGGAATTGGTATAGAGAAAAACTGAATTAACTCATAAATATGTTAAGCGCAGTGATTAATTAATTTTGAATCACTTGTGTATGTAGAGTTAATGCTGTCATAGGCTTATTAGTATACAGGCACCCTCCTGCAAATTCCTCCTCCACCTTCAACTTACAAAAGGGAATGGGGGAAAGAAGCGCCAAGAAATCTTGATGGTGCAGATCAATACAATTTTATTAGTAAAAATGACAGTAATAGAGTAATTTACACTTACATTTAGAGTCCTCAACAAGTAAGATGTATGTAAAAAACGTATATAAAAAATTGATCGTAGGCTCACATGTGTAGGTCTCTTTCGGCGATATACACACCGCAGATTCTTGGATGCTCACTGTAATAGTGGAATATCTTCCAAAACTTCCATAAAAAAGCTTCCAGGTGAAGAAAGAGCTGTATTCCCTAGAGGATAAACCTCATAGTAAAGGTATATGGCAAACAGTATAAACTCAAGGGATAGTGGCTAAAAAAACCTCTCATAATGCCAGCAAACACTAAGAGCCAAAGGCCCCAACAGTGTAAAACACTAGGAGATAGTGAGTAATAAAACTACTGTATAGATAAGCGGTGGGTACATACCATAGATGCACACAGAGGTGCAGCTCTCACCATGTAGTCATGTATGGATCACAGAGTATTTATATATTTATTATAAACATCTAGGTCAAATACAACATATTTTAACTTACTACTACTTAATTCCAGGATAATCTCATATATATATATATGTATATAGTACATTTGTGTTCACATTTGAATGTTTAAAACAAGTTAAAAAACTTGCTTCCTTCTCAGAATTCCAAAAAATACAGCTATTACACTGCATTCTGGGAAGCTGAATGTGCCCACAAATGCTTAGTTCTTCAATCCATAACCATTTTAAACATGGCTTCCTTTAATCTTATGCCCGCTGCATTACACAGCTTTTTTGCAAAGCCAAGGTTGGATTTTAACACAAGCTGGGAATCCTACCCACGGACAGCTGTTTCCAGGAATGGTAATGCTCTCTCAGACATATCTACAATTGTTACTGATTAGTCTTTTTTTACTTTCCTTGACCCTATGATCAGCAGCACGTCAGGCATATCTGTCAGCCACTACCCCTCTTAGCTCCCTCAAGCTCATGTTCATTGCTTCAATACATTCAACTATCTATCTCAACCTCGGCTGATAACGACCTTAAGCACACCTCCAAGACAACCACTGCCTTGCTAAAGAAGCTGAAGGTAAAGGTGATGGACTGGCCAAGCATGTCGCCAGACCTTAACCCTATTGAGCATCTGTGGGGCATCCTCAAACAGAAGGTGGGGGAGTGCAAGGTCTCTAACATCCACCAGCTCCGTGATGTCGTCATGGAGGAGTGGAAGAGGACTCCAGTGGCAACCTGTGAAGCTCTTGTGAACTCCTTGCCCATGATGGTTAAGGCAGTGCTGGAAAATAAGGGTGGCCACACAAAACATTGACACATTGGGCCCACGGTTTAAACAAGGTTGCCAACAGTTTAGACATTAATGGCTGTGTGTTGAGTTATTTTGAGGGGACAGCAAATTTACACTGTTATACAGGCTGTACACTTACTACTTTACATTGTAGCAGAGTGTCATTTCTTCAGTGTTGTCACATGAAAAGATATAATATCATATTTACAAAATGGTGAGAGGTGTACTCACATTTGTGATAAACTGTATATATATATATATATATATATATATATATATATATATACAGTATATACATATTTAGAAATATTATATACACTGTATGCATATAGCATCACAACATAATCTCTTCCTCTTTATCTCTACTATACAGCGGAGGTAGGTATTGTTGTGTGTGTGTGTGGATATATGTATATATATATACATATACATATCCCCTACATCCCCCCCCCCCCGCCCCAGTTCTTAGGCCCGTGAGAACGGGGGGGGGGGGGGTTCAGTCAACTTTGGCTTATTACCAATGAACGTGTGACTCTTCTGGCAAATCCGAATTTATCAGCATGTATTAAAGTCATGTTAGCTGTGAATTCTAATGAGTATTTGTTTGTTTTGATGATCAATAACAGCAATATAAACAAGATCCATACAATTTTGGTGGTGTATCAGCGTGCCATTTCATTATCAGGAATGCATACAAACAGGAAAGATTGTAAGTTTGCGAGTTTTCAATCGCAAGATTTCAATCTAGCAAGGTGCTTTGGGGAAGAACATTGGACACTGAGTTCTAAGCTCAAAGACAGGGCCCTCCATCTTTTGCAATGTGTTAATAATGCTATTGTTTGGCCTTGATCATAATGCATGTATAGAGCTACGGAATCTGTTGGTGCGTTACAAATAAATGATAATAACGATATGTATATACTTCAGATAATCATCACCTGTTTTGCTTATAGCCATTACTTGCCTTTTTATGTTATTTGCTGCCCATTTAGGTCCAAATAATTGGAGATACTATTGTTAGAGTGATGTTAGTCTATCGTCTTAAAGGGACTGAATGGTACAATGAATAATGAAATGAGGAAAGTAAAAGAACGTCAATGATGTATTTCAAGAAGTTAGATCTAGTGAAAGTTATTTCCTCCATCCCTCCATACTTAATTATCTCTCTGTCTGAATGCATATGTGATTCTATTTAAATATGTATGAGGCCCACTAACTACATATGAGAATTGTTTATGCAGATAGACACATTTGTCTGAATATAGGTAGGTATTGTACTGCTAATATATGGAAATGATTTCCATATAAAGTTACACAGATAGACGTACACACAGTAACTGACCTTCATTTTGTCCATGATCCTCTTGCACTTCACTTCTCCCAAAGGTACTAAAATGTGAGCATCTTTTAGTGATGAGTGTGAAAGTGAAAAGACAGAGTGGTTATTCACTAATTTCACAAATTTTTCCCTTTGTACTTGTTTTGTTTTCGATTGTAGGTTAATTTAACAGAGGGTCTGACATATTTTTTTTAGATAAAAAGGGTATAGAGGGCATTGATAAGATACTGATCTGTGGAATAATGTGATATTCCGTACCGGATAAGAAAGGAATTTATTTTTGATCATATGAGAAAATAGATAATATTTCAATCCTTGTTTTTATCTTCCACTGCACCAAGTTATATAATACAAATATTGATAGAGAACTGATAATGCTGGTCTTGATAGACATATATTTTTTCAACCGTAACTACTATGTATCTTTTAAACCATCAGTAATTCGCTTGGCGTAGTGGTGATAATGCGTGGGATAGAAATAACAAGTCTTTTATTCATCTGGTTTGATATCTTAATGCATAATTGTTATGATAGGCATCACAATAGGTGTGGAAAAACACATCAATCGATATATATAGATAATGGCATGTTACAGTATTAAAAACTTTACATTGCCATGGAGCTGGTGAAACTACAGAAAAATTTAATATGTGGTGTACTTTTTCCTTTTTGGCTAGTGACTTTATGATTCATCTAGTGACTTAAGGATTCCAATATACTAAAATTTGCAATTCCAGGTATTCCAGGGTCCACATGCGTATAAGGGCCATGTGCAGGTTGTAGGTCCATCTTGAATACTTAGGGTTAATTTAATGGCGCAATATATGTAAAGTACAAATCTCTCTCTGTATAAAAGGATGTTTTAAAAATGTTTACTTTGCTAACATGGAACCTTATTAAGTATAATTAAACACTGACTTTATAAAAGGTAACCTGTTGTTTTAATTGCTTTTCACTGTTTTTTTCACTATGATATCCACATTTTCTAACTCAAATCACTGTTGATTTAAGCTGATTGCTACACAGTTTCTAGTTCTCATGAGAGCAAGTTAGTCACAATACAGTGGTACCTCGGGTTACACTGTTAATCCGTTACAGACAGAATGGTGTAACACGAAAACGGTGTAACCTGAAGTAGCATTTCCAATTGGAATCAATGTAAATTCAATTAATCCATTCCGAACCCCCGATTTTTCACATTTTAGTTTGAACTGATGGTCTTGTTTTTGGATACTAAACAGAAATTAATAAACAACAATAATTACATCAAATAACTTAAAATGTAACGTCACTTTACCTGTACTGAGAGGACTTGAGGGCTCAATGGGATGGTGGGGCTGTAGATGAGGCAAACACATGTTATTGCTTGGAACTTTGGCTCTTATAGGCACAGGCTGGGCACATTGGCACAGGCTGTTTGTGTTCTTACCGGCACAGACGTACTAGGTTCTTGGAGGCACTTGCAGGCACAGACTATAAGGCAATCATGATTACAGTGTTTACACCGTGATTCCTTCTTTCAGATCGATCCCATGATTGGGATTACAGCGTTTACAGTTTGCTTCCTTCTTTCGGATTCGATCATGTGGTCGTGTGTACAGCAGTGTTTGCCTTGTCCCTTCTTTCATTTCCGATCGCGTAACCCGGGTACCATTGTAACCCGAAGCAGAAAATTACAGAGGAGAAGCGGTGTAACCTGAAAACAGTGTAACCGAAGGGCGTTGTAACCTGAGGTACCACTGTATTTGAGTAATTGCTGACTGTGACTGTAGGTAGATGAGAGGGTTTAAATGCAAATTGTACCTAAAATCCAGAAGGAAGTATAAGGAGAAATGCAATAGACCAATATTCCCCTACTATTTTATTAGAAAGGACAGGATCCTTTTGTAGCTGAATTAATGAGCCTCTGACTGATGTATATAATGAGTGGCGGCATTTGAAAGAGTGCAACAACTCCAAAGTACCTGGCCCTTACTCTTCTATTTACTGTGCATCTCTCCAAATCCCTGCGCCCCTATTGAACAACTTTAACCTCACTTTTGACTGAATCACTTTAATAAGGATGATAGAAATTCAATATCATAAAAATATATTTTTTTGCATTGTATGACACAAATCACTATTTTAACCCTTTATCTGCCAGAAATGCTTGCTGTGCAAATAAGCTTTTCGATAATCTAGCTTCTCTTTATTACCACTGGCAGTGATGGGGTTAAGGGGCAATCAATATTTGGTAATAACTCACTAACTTTGTATTCTTGTACAGGCTACTGTCAGCTTCTCCTCACATGTAGCATAATATCACGGCCCCACATATAAATCTCTGCTCCCTACAAGAGCTCACCACAACATCGTATATGTGGAGATGTAGAAGTTTGTAGTTTTGTGTATTTTTTCCCCTGCAGCTGATATAACTGATATTTAAAAAAGACACTGACTCTTGCAATATGCTTTATAGAGAGAATGCAGTGAGAAATTCCTGATAATAATATTTAAAGACATAACAACCTCAAATTAACACATTTTCAATGCTGGAAATCTGTCAACTCTGCCTCATGGTAATTCTGGCCATGCTTTCAAACCACCATCCAATGTTAACCAATATATCAAATGAAAGTTCCAACTAATCACTTCAGTATAATAGTTTGTGAGGATTAATTGTATGTATGCAGATCAATTAAAGGCACAAGACATGCCACTATTTTCTCCTACTTCATTTCAGGGGCACCATGCTAAGCACACTATCAAATTTAGGATCTAGCAAGTACCTGATGTACATACACACCTATCTTCTTGGGTTTTGATACTTGAAGCCAGATGTCCTGTGTCCTGGAAGTATGATCAGCAAAAGTGTGTATGAATAAGGCTGGGTTAAGGTATTACATGCCTTGCTCCTTAGTATATTTTCTCTTTGCTACTCCTTTTTTCTAGTTTTAAAAAAAAATTCAGGAGGACAGTCCTGAACGTTTTGGAGGTGTGAAGGTCAGCGCAAGCCTAAGTTGCTGCTGATCTCCATAGACACTGTGCGCTATGGGATGGCCTCATTCAAGGTGGTATCTAAAATTAGTCTTACCTAATATTCAGCTGAAGTCAGATTTTTGAAGCAACTTGGAAAATCTTAGGTTTCTGTAAAGCAGGGGTAGTTGATAGATGGACCTGCATCCAAATCAGGACCTCCGACCTCTTTCTTTTGGACATTGCATTTTTTAATTTGTCAAATATGAACTGAAGTTTCCTAATGCTTAGTAACTTTCTATTACATGTTGTTATAAGTACATTTTACTATGTAAGCTTAATTTCTGTGCCCTTCTGAATACCATGATATTAAAATATTTTTATGTGCAATCAGAAAACAAGTAAGGATTCCGGACCTTGACTTAATTTTCCTAAAAACATTTACACTTTAGTGATATTTGTAAAAACAAAATAATTGACAACCCTGCTCTTTCACGCTATAGACATAGGGCCTCATTCAATTGCAAGGCCACAACTCACGGTATACAGGATGTATGTACTACCCATTTAAAAACAGCCAATAGAAAATGAGACCATCATCATTACAGCAGTGTAGGATGGAGGTTACATGTCAATCAATTAGAGTTTAGAGGTCGATATGCAATCAGACTTGCAAAGCCGCAAAATACAATATTAAAAAAAATGAATGCCAATACTGTTCTAGTCCATATGGGTGGACCGATATGTATTAACTCATTGATTCCCGAGATCAATATAACTCTGAAATGAAACATTAAAATAAATGATTTTTTATTGCAGATTTGCAAGCTTGAGACTGTTGTGCAATTAATTATAATATCTTTCATCGCTTTCCCCGTCATTTATAGTGCAGTATTGATTTTTTATTTGCATTTACAGTGCTATGGACATGTTTTTAACCCCATTGGGGGTCCCATCTGGTACCCGTAGGATTTTCTTCTACATTTGCTGTTTACGGGTGTGAAAACATTTGCGGGCTTGCAGAATTGTATCAATTGATTAGCAATTCCCGATTTTAGCGATCATAGCTCTTGCGGACATGAAAGATCAAAGGCTTAGATGGGGTGTAAGTTACGTTGTAACAACTGCAAGGACTTTCAACCTCTAACCCGTAAACCATTTGTGGCTTGCAAAAAGAATAGCAGTTTAGTTTACTTGCTACTATTATTTGCTCCCATAAGCTACAATTTCTCAAGTGAATGAGGCTCATAATCAGCCATTCCTGAATTAGGCAGCGAACAGGACAGGAACCGCTATAAGACAGCATGGTGGAAAATGCCCACTTGGGTGGGCCACATGCTTTTAGTTCTATGTTTTCTTTATTGGATTCTCTGAGGTGACAACTAAATGTATAGACTTTAGATAAATGCAATAGAAGGCATCAGGACAAGTAGGTCTGCTGTACAGTTAGTTTTTGATAGGTGGAGTTCCAAGACATTCAGCACAGCTGTTATTCAACGTATGTCTGGAATTACCAACTGTCAAAGAGTTAAAGCCAACCACTTGCGCCAGCAAGCCCATGATTGTCAAGTGATTTCCGAAGCCTGGACAGGTCTTGATGGAATAAACGTTGGCTGCTGACTCTTCCAATTTTACAACACTCTTTTGTGTCACTGGAACAGTCTTGTCTGGGATTGAGATATTTGCAAACTGTCATCTCTGATAAATATCCACATTGAGTGACACCACAGACCCCCTCTCTCTCTAAAACGTACCTAGCTGGCAGTGAGCCGATGGAATTTCATTGCTCGTGAAAGGTGATTAGCAAACAGATGATTTCCTCCTTCTCTCATTTGGCTTCCTCCTCTTTCCTTAGCCCCAGTGATACGGCTAAGTGACAGGTTCAAAAGGCAACAGGCAGACAGGAGAAGCAGAGATCTGCCAGAGGAGTGAGCGATGAGACTATGGAAGCTTTTCATTCATTCTGCTGCTGCTGGGTCAGGGACTGTAGGAATGTGTAGCACTATATAAAAACAGTAGCAGGGAGCATTTATAACAAAACTATTAATATGGAGTAAGGCGGAGTAACAAAGCCTTTGCCTTTGTAGAGAGAATAGCATGGTTTAATCCACATGATGTTATACATTTGATCAAGAGAATTAAACCTTTTCATTGTTTTATACCTTTCTTATTGGCCTAAGTTAACAACTTTTTATCTCAATTTGCAATTAAACAACATGTGTAAACTTTAATGGGGAAAGAATGACTAACTGTGACCCCGATTCAATTGCTCCCGTTCGTCTCTACGGTGCTATTCAAATAAAGGAGCCCCCAAGTTATGGGCCGAAAGCCAACTCCGTAAACCATGCACTCGTCCTTAGCAGTTCAGGGCGGGAATATGATCAATTAAGCAAGACCATAATCTCCCATAGCAATTTGCAATTTTATGGATCGTAACTCTTGCATAATTTAAATATCAAAGGCTTCGGGAGGCTGTAAGTTCCGGGTTTAACCATTGCAGAGTTTTCAAGCCCATAACCCTTAAACCGTTTGGAGCGTGCAAAAAGACGCCAATTGAATAGCAAATTAACTTACGGCCTCACTTATGGGCTCCAGTAACTTATGATTGCTCAATTGAATAGGGCCCTGTGTTTCTGAAAAATCCTAATTATCAATTGTGAACAACTAATATTTGCATTGAAGTTTTACAATTAAATGGACTCTGTTTTCTTATTTAAGTGTTCTAATATGGGTTATTTAAGCTTTTCCTCATTAATTAATTATCATATCAAATTTACACTTCACTTACTTAAAAAAAAGAACAGAAAATAATTTAAAAGAACTTGACAGCTTTGGGTGCCACCCTTTTTCTCCTGTTTGCTATCATTTTTCTATGACCTAGTACACTGCATTGCTTCAAATAGGCTCAGGTAAGGCCCACATGGTCAGGGCTGCAACAGTGTTTCTAACTGCAAAGACAGTTTACATTGACAGGGTAAATAATAAGCTTTGAGGATAAAATCTGGAAATATGTAAATGCTCTCTTTTTACTTTCTATACCCGCAAAGTTTTATTATTACAAATAATGAAATGTTTATGACCAAAATGTAGGGGTAATAATTATTCTGTTTGCTCAAAATAACCTCCTAATAATGTTGAAAATTCCTCTTCCTATAATTTTTCATTTTTTATCCTAAAAACTATATTTCAAAATTGACATACATATTATACAAAATGGATTGGCAATTTTTCCTCAAGGTTTAATTTTTTCAGTTTGGAAAAAAAGAAAACTCTTGAAGCTTAAGGCACTGGTAGTGTCCTTGTGAGTGTGGCCTTAGCTTAGTCAATAAACAAGCAGTTTGCCTGTTTCTGGAACCTCCCACTTCCTCCCTGTATGCTCCCCTGTATGCTGCCATCTTTCTGTGACCTGCAATGTTGTAGGTCACAGAAATATGGCAGCATTCAGAGGGAAAGTGAGTGGTTCCAGAAACTGGCAAACTGCTTGCTTGTTGGATTGTTAAATGTATGTAAAGTGTACATTTTTTATATGATATCATAACTATGAGATAATTTTCATTTCTCTTTAGCAGATAAGTAGTACCAAAAGAGAGAGAAAGATCCCTTTTTAGGGCACACCTGGGAAATCCAATTCTCAGAAAAAGAGAATGAACTAAATGTTAAAACTTAACTTTTAATAGTAATAATAAAATCCACTTAAAATACATAAACGTAGGTAGCAGAGAGTAAATTATATGAAGTTTACTGGGAAAAATGCCACTGTTGTGGAAAATGCCACTATGAGGTAGACCATATAACGTGCAATGTGCTAGTATAGTCACTGATAAAGTGGCTAGTATATAAGAAATAAGGTGCTATAAAGTGCTACTAGTGATAAGGTGCCAAGTGCTATGACACAAATAAGAAATATATGTAAGTGAAGCAAGTGTATCACTTGAATATGGTTGCCTATAAGGTGCACTATAAGTAAATATTAACAGCTATTTGCTGAACAGAAACCAGTAAACCAAATGATAAATGTGGCAAGGGGTAAAAGATAGGAGTGAAAGATATTGAGAAGTAAATGCCCCCAGAATACTGATATCATGTTAGGTAATGTACTCAATATCTGTGTATCTCAAATACCCAAGTACCCAAATAACAGCGTTGCCTTCAGGATATACCCATAACCAGTAGCTACTGCCTTCCAAATCCACTAAACTATTGCTGAAATAGCCTAACTAATGTAGTGGTGAAGGGGCTTTATGCTATGGGCCTGAAACTGAAAACGCTGACTCTATGCTAGTCACGCCGTGGTCTAGACGCAAGGTAATGACGTCATAGACTCGCGACGGCGTTCCTACGTGCACCCGACGCACGTTTCTGGAATTTCATCAGGGGTTACGCCTGCCTTTCCTATGGGCCTTTTTAAAGGCAGACGTTGTCATGGCAATGCAAAAAAACGGGATTAAAAACAAAACAGTGAACGAATATCACTGTGCACCATTAAAAACTAATAGATCATCTCTTAAAGGATGGAAATAAATTCCAAAGAATGTATAAAGCTGAATAATGCCATGATGGTACTGATCAAGGAAGTAAATTATTGATCTCAAATATATATAATATAGGTGAATATGACTGTGCTATATATTACACCTATAATTGTACTGAGTTAATAGAGAGCCCATATATGGTAAATCTAATCGATGTCTATACTGAGAAATAAGTTGAATATTCATTATAGGCATATATTATAAACATAAATGGTGTGTTGACTCTATATATCTTAGTAACAGCGTATATTGAATAATATCAATATATGGGGCTTATCTATTATCAACATAAAAAATATATAGGTTGAGTCCTCAATAATGAGCTATATTTGGAGTACAGAATACACATTTATCATTTGGTTTACTGGTTTCTGTTCAGCAAATAGCTGTTAATATTTACTTATAGTGCACCTTATAGGCAACCATATTCAAGTGATACACTTGCTTCACTTACATATATTTCTTATTTGTGTCATAGCACTTGGCACCTTATCACTAGTAGCACTTTATAGCACCTTATTTCTTATATACTAGCCACTTTATCAGTGACTATACTAGCACATTGCACGTTATATGGTCTACCTCATAGTGGCATTTTCCACAACAGTGGCATTTTTCCCAGTAAACTTCATATAATTTACTCTCTGCTACCTACGTTTATGTATTTTAAGTGGATTTTATTATTACTATTAAAAGTTAAGTTTTAACATTTAGTTCATTCTCTTTTTCTGAGAATTGGATTTCCCAGGTGTGCCCTAAAAAAGGATCTTTCTCTCTCTTTTGGTACTACTTATCCCTATTATCCTTAGGAGCACCCTGTTATCATCCATTTTAATTTGGTACTTATCAATTATACCTGAGCCACCGTCCCTTTACTATCTCTTTAGCAGATTAATAAAAAAGTAAATAGATATATTGAAATCTTAATAAAAAGGGGTCTGACACGTCAAAATAATTTAGTGAGTTTTGAAGCGTTGCTTTGACCTTAGATAGTCAAAAAAGGAGTGGGGCAAGCTAGCCAGTATTATCCAAATTAACCATAAAAATTTTTAAACCCACCCCAAATGTTGAGGTAGTTCTACTGTGCACATGTGCACTATCCTGGACCTAAATGAGCACTGTAATGCTCATACAATAGGGTTACAGTTACAATTTCATTGTCACTTTCATAAGTTACATTTCATCTGTCATTTTTCAGACTTCAACAGATATGCTTCTCTCTTTAGTGCTGTCCTGAGGAGTCTTTATGTGTCTCCTTCTCTGCCATTGCCATTGCAGGCAAAACAAGACAGGTCAGAAAAAAATTAGGGCAGCCTTTTGGGCAGATTCAATCCCACCCACTGGAAACCCAATAGAGGGCGGAGAGCAGAAGCTCTGATAGTCCCTGAATACTAAAGCTGAGATATACATTTTAAAAGCTGCATTGATTATTTTTTTTCATATGCTGATTTTATAGTCAATCAGTTATTAAATAAATAAACAAATTAAAACCTATTATATGAACACTGCTGTGACCCTTTAAGCTTGCAGACAAAATCATTTGACAACCCAATATTTTTTATGGGGGGTCAGTAAAATCCACTGTCCGTCCTATTTATGTACTTACTAACAAAGTTATTTGCATATTGCTCTTTCTGAGCAACAGATGTCAGGTCAGTGTCAGCATCAGCAGAAATGTCCTTTAGTGGTGTTATGAGCATATAAAAAATAAGGTTTATGGGATAAAGGTCTGCCCAGCAGATGCTTTCTAAGACCAGCTTCTTTGCAAAGTTAACCAAACATGTCTAGCTGAGAGGTGTTACGTCCTGCTATGTGGAAAGCCGTTCATTTAATCAGTGTAAAAATGTTACTCAGCCCCCCTGCACAAGACAAGCAGTACCAATTTGTGTTGTCCTTTGAATCCACGCAAGGCAGACATTTTGATTGATAGACTTTCCAAGGATGTAGGGCTATGATGGATGTATGTATGTAGAGAATATAATGAATTCTGCAAACAGGTGAATGTACTAGATTCCAGGGCCTGCTGATAAGAAAATCCTCTAATCATGTAAGAGGGCCAGAAACAGCAATAAGTATGTAAAGCTTTTGAATGCGCGTGATTTGCATTAATTTCCCTGATAGGGCTCTGATTCAATTTAACAGTGAATCCTTAAAGCTCAGTTTTAGTTTAAAGATAACATGTTTGTACTACATTTATTAGCCCAAGTTGTATGTCATAATAGGACATCCTCTCTGCCACAGATATTATTATAAACTAGTCTGCTCTTTCTTTGATTATTATGTCATTGACAACAGATGATGAATATTTTTTTGTTACAGTAATAAATCATTATAAATTATGTCAGATATCTCCACATACATTTACAGTACATGAATTTAAAAAGGTCACTTTTTTCAAATCCATGCCAAGGATATCCATAATTGAAAGACTAGCATATTATTACACATTTTTGTTACAAATTACTAATAAATGGCTAAGCACAGTATTGTAGAACATGAAATTAGCATAACTAATAAATAAATATAATATATGATAAATGAACAAGGGGAGATATAAAAAGATGCTTCTGTTTGGAGGTATAATGTTCTGATCTCAGTATCCTATGTGTGGATGAATAAACAATTATATAGACTAATGAGAAAAGTACAAGTTCTTGTAAATGACTATATGGAATCTTACCAATAATGGCTATGTATAGGAAGTAGTTACACTACTAGTCCATGATAAATCAGTGATTTTCTAAAGGTAGATTCTGATCTAGTTTTAGATCTCGGAGTGAAAGACAACACTCACATTCAACTGATTTGGAGAGTAAAATCTCACTATACCAAGAGAACCGTATTCTCGCTGGTTATGGAGCTCCTAATGGAGGTATGCAACAGAGACAGGTAGCATATGTATGTTGTACACATATTTGAATGGTACTTTGAGGGACACCTGACATCCTTTTAATAGAGTCATATATTTTGTTTGTATGACTGGCAAACATTAGATGATATCATACTGTGCTGAGGAGAGAGGCTTCCTAGGAGACCTATCTAAATTGCTAAATATATGTACGTATTGAGATGCAAAATCTAATATAAAAAAACATTTGAATTGTAGGAAAAGCAGTGCCCCTTGCGTTACTGTTTTTAAATTTGGAATGTTCTTGTAACGGGTTTTGGAACATCTCTCGAACCTGAAAATCAGAATAGCTGGTGAGGTTTTTCTCATTAGAAAGGATATTCTTATCCATGCATTGTTATACCTTTCTCTCTAATTTAATCATTTCTTCAATTTCTTCCTGCTATTGAAAGCAATGTTCTGGACCATATTAAATATAAAATATATAATATATAATATTTATATTAAATATTCTATGGACCCTATTTAGGACTGGAGAAACCTCTCCTCTTAGCGGAACTCTTATTTTTTGGTGAATGCAAGTTACTGAAAGTCATAGAAAATATAATTTTCTCTCTAAATTTCCAATACAGTAACTGAATTCCCAAATAAATAAAAAATGTACGTCATTTAAATTCATTTAAACCATAGGAAAATTTCCCATAACTCAAGAAAGATGAAGTCACTTCAAACTATCTAAATGGAACTCAGGATATGTATGAGCATTATATTAAAAATATTATGTCACATTATGGCCAACATTTCTTTGTTAGTGCCAAGATGAGGGACAGATTAAGTAGGTGTCACCTGATGCTATAAAACTGGATTCCTCTCCGTAGATATAATTGTTGATGGTTTTTATGAGAAAACTGTAATTTTATAGCTGGGAGTGTGTTAATAATGTTAAGTGATGGAATAGTGAAACTGAACTGGCAGAATCTAATACCCACAGGGATGTCATAATAAGCATAATTTACTATGTTACAGCAGTAAAATGTTTTATGTTATCTCAACGTGTCTGTCCTCATATTGTGGGTTTAAGATTACATGTGGCTTTTCACCAGACACCAGGGTAATTCAGTAAGTGGTTTTGTATTGTGTCTTGTTGCTTCCAAGTTTAGTCACAGACTTGATCTTTATCTTATTAAAAGATCACTATGGTCAAAGTTGTTTCTATATATTGTTTTGAATAACTAAACATGATAATGGGAAAATGTGTTTAGAATGCAGAAAAAAAGGAAAATTACTAAACAGAACTTTGACATTTTTAACATTTAAATTCAGTTAGTCTTTACTGTCATGATCCATTTTCTTTTCCCAGCTATTTCTATCTGCTACTTTTTCATGAGGATGTGTCCGTTTATAAATGATGAGCATTCCATTAGTCCTGTTGAAAGCTTGTATAGTTTTAGCTGCCAAATCTCCATTGTGCAGATAGGAGCTTTCTCAGGAACTTTAACAGTAGAAGTCAAAATCAGGGGTGTAGGAACCAAAATAATTCTGGGGGGGGGGATATAGATCACTTTATACACAGAACACTTAACAGCTTCTATATGCATACATACACACAATGAGAAATCTGGGGGTATTTGTTCCCCTCATCCCCCCAGTTCCTAGACCCATGGTCAAAATTATAGAGCCTCATTCAATTAAGCCCTCGGGAGACCCAGGCTTTGGAAATGGAGGCCGTAAGTTATTTTTCTATCCAATTGGCGTCTTTTTGCAGGCTCCGATCGGGTTATGGGCTCAGGCCTCCGTTTCCTTGCAATGGTTAACATTGCAAGTTAAGGCCCCTCCAAGCCTTTGATCTTTCACGGCTGCAAGAGTTACGATCTTTAAATCGCAAATCGATATTCAATTGCACCGATTCCCCCTTGCTAAGTTTACGGGTTCCAAGGAGGGCTCACAAAGGGCTTAATGAGATGTTTGGAGCACTGAAAATGCTAATATAAAATCAATACTGCACTGTAAATGACAGGGAAAGCAATGAAATACATTAGAATTAATTGCACAATAGTTTCAAGCCATCAAAAATAATTTCATTTTATGTTTCAATTCGGGGTTAGATCGATCTTGGCAATCAATGAGTTAATACATATCAGGCCACCCATATGGACTAGAACAGTATCGGCATTCAGTTTTATTATTCTGTACATGCCGGGTTTGCGGGTCCGGTCGCATATCGGACCCCGAATTGCGAGTTGATTCACATGTTAACTCCATGTTTTACAGCCTTCATGATGACGGGCTCCTTTTCTATCGGCTGTTTCAGAATCGGGAGTTATGGTCTTGCTTAATTGATCATGTTCAAGCTCGCAAATGCTACATACGATGGCATGATTTACGATTTGCGCTATGAGGCCGGAACTTGCAGTCTTCTTTAATTGAATAGCACCGTAAGTTACGGATGCTGCGGGCCCGCAGCAGGCCCGCAGACTTACAGCCTACATCCCGCGACTTGCGGGCTTGCAATTGAATGAGGCTCATAGATTTCACTACAATATAATTGCTCATAAAATTTTATAAATTAGAGTTTGTATTATTTTTTTTACATTGCAAAAACATTTTGACAAATGTTAAGCTGAGGGTATATTCAGAGACACTGAAGTAATTACAACTGCTCTACAACATCATGTAGAGCTGTTAAAACACAGAAAATGAGTACAACTTTTTATTTTAAAGCTCTGTTCACTTGTTTCAGTTAAAATATTGCAGTGATCGCTTTTATGTCACTCAAACTCTTGGTTTAGCTTAAGGAGTCTCTGTACCACAAGATACACTGAGCTTAAAGGTACATTTCCGCAGGCTCTCAATGAAACAAAAATGGCAAGGTGCCTGTTAATACTCTAATTTGTCTTAAATACAATTATAAATTCCACATGGTTTGCCTCTGAGAATAGAGTGCCTAAAGAAACCAGAGGCACGACAAGTGGAGAAAACTATGAGTACCAAACTCCCATAAGGAGTAATGTAAATTGGTTTTAGGATTTTTTGCTCATCAAGACGTGAATACCAAAACCTATGAATTTTGAGGTAATCGAGTACCAAGGGTCCACTGTATTACCATTTGCAGATGGTTGTGATTTTTGGTCCCTGAAGAACCTAGACTAACACACTCTACATAGAACAGGAAGGTGAGGGAATAACTAGGTTATTCAACAGTAAATAATGCATGAATTGGAAACATTCTAAATGTCTTGTTCACTTTATTTACAGTGCTCTGTTTGATGTAGATGGTCCACTAAATGTCTTCTTTCCAATTCTTAAAATGAGCATTTGTTAAATAATGATAAACTATTAGGCTTCTCCAAAATCATTGTGAAAACAGTAATTAGTATCTTGTTGACTGACATATTGTACATAGATCATTAATATCGCCATGAGAAATCTTTACCTCTGTGGATTCAAAGATCATGGGTGTATCTCTTGTGTCAAGCATGTGCATGTGTTGTTGTGGTTCTGCTCTCCTAATAATGGAGAAGAGGTGTAGTTGGATGAGGCATTTGACTTCCAGTCCAGACTTTTGCTTTCCCATGGCAAGTTCAAAGCCTGTTCTTTTACTACTTATCTAGTTGAGAATAGAGACACATGAGATAAAACAGAGAATAAGTAGTCTCACACATGATTATCAGTTGGGTTTCATCCTGTTTATCCAGCCAGGAACGCGTTAAGTGAACAGTAACTAGATTCAAAAGCAGCTAAGTGCACCCTGGTTATCAGTGGCAGTAAATGGAAGATAATAGTATTGCTAGAGAGTTAAGAAATGGCTTGTCTTTGAGCTGCCAAAGTGTTTCGTCTCTCTTTTATTATATTCACAGCGGTAATCCAATATGTCACAGTGTTAGTAATACAGTGCTGACTTCTGTCATCTGTATGTAATGCTTATCAACTCTCTGCCAGCGATTCACCCTCTTGTCAGGGACAATTATTTCTCAAAGTGGTGAGGTTAAAACTGGAGCAAAATCATAGCTGAGAACAACATGTGAGCAGCATCTCAGCACTTGAGGACCAACAGTTGGGAGACTGACGTCAAAGTGAAGGAAAACACTCTGAGACAGTGCCCAGCAAAAGAAAGTTTAGCCAAGGTGGCATCATTTAAAGGGGTATGGAAGGTTTTCACTACCAATATAATATACTGACTTATCTATTTATTATTGTATACCTTATTTTTTTTAAAGTACTTAAAAGCTGTATTTTTTTCTGCCTAAAACCTTACAAATACTGTAGTTCCTGGCTGGTTTCTCCCCTCTGCAGCTCATGAATACAGTGTATTTCTAAGGGCTTGGCAATACTTGAGAGAGGTCACTGACAGGCTAGTTTGAACCCCTGTCCTTCACATTCTGTGTATTCATGAGCTCCATGAGCAACAGAGGGCAAGCACAAACAGGTAAATAGGATGATGCTAGGAAGAAAAAAATTGACTTTGTTAATAAAGTAAAGTACATAAATGTAAATAGATTGATATATTATATTCCCAGTGAAATATAGAAATCTTTTTAATACTGCAAACATTTATCAGTTTATATCTCTATATTACAAAAAAAAAAAAATGGTCACTTTTTTCTACCTGTTTAAAGCAAGTAGCATCAGTGTGCAGTGCTAAGGATTCTGGGTAGTAGCAAGCAAATGCTATGTTTTAAATGACCTTTGTAGTTTGTAAAAAACTTCACGTGTATGAAATATGACAGAAACTATCCAAATTAACAGTTATTCAAATCATAAGCATAAAAGTATTTTAGATCAAAAAGTTACATTTAGTTGACTGTTTGTCTTGTAGGGGGCTCCCATCTTGGACTGCTTTTCTGCCTATAGCCTGTGTGGACGGGTTATCCTTCTGGGACTTATGCATCCAATTAGTACTACTGTCAAGTGGTTATTTAGTGGAAGTCTTTCTATAGAACTAAATAGAGATTCACAGCCTTATTAAACTGTGATTTGGCCAATTGAATAGGTCTCTATATAAGCACGTAGCATATTTTTTTACAGAAGTTTTTAGTTCGTGAAGACCTTACTTTTGGATAGAACTAAAAACGAACTAAAAACTTCTGTAAAAAAATATGCTCTGTACTTATATAGAGCCCTATTCAATTGGCCAAATCGAAAATCTAATAAGGCTGTCAATCTCCAATGTTCTTCCTATTTCCCCAGTTCAATAGGAACAAAAGAAAGTGTCTATCACTAAAGCAAATTTGTATACAATATTTAAAAACGAAAGGCTGTATTTATTTGATTAAAACTTTCTGAAATCCTATTTCCCATCATGAAGGCCAGTTTTTCGTAAAAGTCTACTATAAATATGCAGACTGCCATTTCTGACTTTAAGGTTTCATTCAGCAAATCAATATTTTCTGTTACATGCTCTGCAAACCTTTATTGAATCCTTAAACCAAGTACACACAAATGTAAAGTTGGATAAAACCAGAACATAAACTATCTATGAAAATGTTATTAAAAGTGCATTTTCCTACAGTAAACTAACACTGATGTTTGCAATTTTGAAAATGCAATTAAGGAAAAAGCAATTTTTTTGTGACTTTTTTTTATGTACCGTACTTTAAAATCATGCCATCATTTGAAGAAGCAGCAGAAAACCTTGACCCGTGAAAGGCCCAGTGAGTATGTCCGCGTGACATTTTGGGTATAACTTGCTCCCTGAATAATCTTGTTATGCAGAATCCTTTCTAAACCCTTAATCAATAAATAATTAGACACAACAACTTGCTTGGGGTGCATACTGGCCACAGCGTTTATTGGTAAACCCAAGTTCACGTAATAACAAACCCATTAATTAAATATACGTAAACAAGAGAGGGGAGGAGCCTGGGAACCAAGACAGTACACTCTGCGCCCTGACCCTCGTCCAGGGCCTACCATGATGGAGCATCCGTGCCCCCGTAGGGTAGGATCACCCCCACTTTACCACTGTCCCGGCGACTCCCCTCACCACCGCCACGGAGAAGGCCGCAGACTACCTTTGCGGAATACGACTCCCCCCGCAAAACGCCTAGGCCAGCCTACTATCTACCCAGCCCCTAGCCTTAAAACTCCACCTAATCCTGACTACTACCGGCTAAATCTTGACAATTAGAACGAGAAACCTTTAGCTTATCCTTATTACAGCAAAACTGCTTCTAGGCTAGTCTACTACTTTACGTACGGGTCTTCCCCTGCTTTTGCCCCCAGACCCTCTAAGCTAGCCCCGTTGGCAGCTGTTACCAAGCCTGCTCCTTTCCTACCCTTGATAAAACCCGCGGTTGTCCGGGTGTATTACTAGGGATTATAACATCACATGGAGCACTTCCCGGATAGGCGGCACTAGAGCCACTCGCCACCTGTTCATCCCACTGATGAAATTACCATCCTTCTGACCAATGAAAACATACTTCCATTTTTTCTGGGCCACGCGCCCTGGCTGGGGCCCTAGATCGGCACCTGAGGCAACGCCTGTTTGGTCCGATGTTCGAATGCCCATCCATTACTTTGACTTTCCCTTCACCAAGCCCCAGGGCACACCGGCCTGTCGGCTGTTACCGTTTCTACTCATGCACAAAGCTCATGGGTAGCCTGTTCCCCCACGAGATATACCCAGCTCTGAATCACGTGTCGCTCAGTTGCAGAAACCTCTTCATCGAGAACCACCTTTTCCTCGTGAGGAACAAACACCAACCAACTCACGCGCGAGGTCCAAGAACCGTATTGTCACAAAAAGGAGAGCTATCAGTGCACCTCGGACATTGTAGCTACCTCCATTTTTTCTGGTTCCCCTCGGACCAACGCGGCCACCTGATCACCTTAGGATCCCACGACCAACACACCTGAGGTTACGAGCGCCTTGTCTGTTTTAGGCCAAACTCTTCCTCACCGGCTTACCTGCCGAAGAAGAGATACCTGTACAGCACCCAAAGCCTCGTGCTTTCCACAGACCTCTTTTTTCCACAGTGGTATCTCTGGCCCTTGGGAAAGGCTACCACTTGCCTTACATCCCTTTGCCATACCTCCTGTGATACCTTCCTCCACTTGTACCACCGGTACCTCTGATGTCATTTTTGCCCGGTCCGTTGAAACAGGCTCCGGGCCCTACCCGACAACCCACCTTCTAGGGAGCCTCCTCCCAGCCTTAACCGAAAGACCTCGATCTTGTCAGCTCTACTTGCGGCCCCTGAGCCATCATTTTAACTTGTGCGACTTGGCACCCTGGGCAGGCCTACGAACCTCCATTACGCGAGACGCCGCCCCGTGGAGGGAAATGGAGTCCCCTTCCCTGCCACGCGTTGTGGGATACCCAACCGAAAAACGGGATACCTACTGCAGGACCATCGCCGGCTGAGCCCGAGTCGAGACTTTACCAGATGCGTACCACCACCCTGAACCGAAAACATTTTCTACTGTGCTAGGCGTACTATACCTTACTGGCACCAGAAATTAGGGTGTGGAGAACAATCTACTCAAACGGGCAAGCCCATTCGGCCTATACTTGATTGACCCTCCTCGAACACGACGGAGACCAAAACTTGCCCGCTCGGACCTGACAACGACCCCGCCGTTGTATCTGGAAGGGCATTGTCCCCCCCCCAAACACGACGCAGGCCGCTGAACGGCCCAACTAGCTCTAACCAGGTCACCTGCACTTACCCACATGGACTTGGAATACTAAGCCACTTGAGCTACTGGCTTTCCATTCCCTTGTAACTGGGACCTAAATTACACCTGTTTGCTTATGTCTGCTGCGTTGCCCGTCTTACTGCAAACAAAGTTGAATGATCCCCTTTTGTGGGGAACCTATCCTCATATGGCTGCTTAAAGCTGTACATGCCAATGGCATGGTACAAGCCTAAATTCGGGCTGAACCAAACCACGGCCTAAATCACACTAGCTCTACCAGGCCAAATTTTGGGGCCTGCCGTCGAACCTGGTTATACAGAGCCGGTAATGCTTAATTTAATAAAGTTGCATATTTGACCTAGAAATCTTTAATTAACCACGAGCAACCGCAATGCAAATTTAAAGCCCGCCTTCGTAACAGGACGCCATGTGGAACCGGCTACTCTAATGTAACTAAGGGACGAAATCCAAGGGATATGGGTCTGCCTCTGTGATTAAGCTAAGTGCCCCACAAATGGTACCTGCCCCCGCTAGGCAACGGGATACCGGGACCACCTGACACTGGCGAAAACCTAGGGTAAGTAGTTATAAACAGAGGCAGATTCCCATACGGGGCTGGAAAAGACATCTATATCCCTGCCCATACCTCCTAGGCGGACCACCGCTCAAATTCTACAGGACCTGGCTACCCCGGGAATACCCCGGAGATGAACTATGGGAAGAGCGACCGCCCAACACTGACCACTAATGATAGACTTTTTCGCTACATTGCTAAGCTATACCTAACCTATATATGTATCTATGATAAAACAAAACAGATACAGTATATTCTGGCATATAGCCTACATATGAAACGGGGATTGAAACCACAACTACATATCCGGGATAAGCTCCGGTACTGTTGATATAACGAGTGGTATAACCGTCTATGTAGCTTGACCAGGAAATTTTCTTAACATGTCTTCCTTTAAGCCATAGTAATGGGGAGGGGGAGGGGCGCGCGCCTAAACTTAAGGCTCAACCCCAACCTGTCCCATTAATCCTGGGGGAAGTGAAACAATACACCCCCCACTGGCTAACCCATGCTACCGACACAAATCCCCTTAAACTGTCTAACCAGCAAGGGCATAATAACGGGCAGCACTACTATGAGCTTTATTTACTGAGTGTATTATGATACTGGGAAGCATACCTTCATGTTTCTGTGTAAATCTGATGATTAATAGCGGCTGCAAGGAATTGTTATTGCAAGATGCAAGTAAAATACAAGAAATCAGTACTAGTCAACCACTATTACTGACACCATTAATTCACAGCTTACCTCCCTCTCGTAGGAAGGAACAAATTTAAACTGACAATTTCTTGGAACTGGTGCTGAGCTTCAAGTGCACAGAATTATCTGCCAGCCATTACAGCAATAGCAATGAGTATTCACAATCAGCAATGATTTTGATTAAGGAAGTCAGTCACCTTTAATACTGAGATCCCTCAATGGGCACTGTGCTTACCTTCACCTATGCACATTGTGTAAACGTATTTTGCAGCCTACCAGCCTATGACCTCATGAGGCTCCAAATGTAGCTGTAATTGCTGAACTACAAATTAAACTGTACCAGTCACTTGGCAGACATACTTTAAGGCTTTGTACATGTAGTTAAGCGTTGGACTACTTCAGATAGGCAGTACCACACGCACAGGCCCCTGAAGGACACACTAAACTCAGTCAGTATAACATATCTATTGCGATATAAAAGTTCATGGTCCTAAAACCTCTGTTTTTTTACATGATTTGTTAGTTAGGTCTGACAACCTTGTACCAAATTATGAAACGTTAAACCCTGTGTTTAGATTAGTTATGGGGATTAAATATCCTCCTTACACAAATGAGCTGCAGGAACCAGCAAGTTCTGTGCATGGTTTTGCATAGCAAAGTGTTGCTAAACCCACAATCACACGTGGTAATTTATAAAGGATTTGCCGAAAAGCACTCAAGCAGGCAACCTCTGGTTAGATACCTGATGGCTTATTAGTGGAAACACTGGGGTAGAATCACTAAACTTCATATCCTAAGCGTGGACTGTGCGGCGAGGAGGACGCCTCCCGCACCGGAACAGTCCGCCCGTTGGTACCTACCCTGGCCGCCGAAACACGCAGGCACTCGTCCGCCCGGACCGCCCGTGCAAACGGCGCACACCTCCGGCAAGCCCTCCGCCCAAGGCCGTCCCGAGACAGCACTGCACAGGAGGGAGCGGAGGAGCAGACAGACATGTCATCGCCCCCAGAACCGCCGCACCCGAGCACTCACCGTGGGAGCGCAAGGGCAGCACATCTGCCTTCTTGGCTAGCTGGGGGCACACTGACAAAACAGGCGCCAAACCTCTAGGTGGCCCTGCCCCCCAGCTAGCCACTCCTATCCTACCCTACTCCCGCTCCTACCCGGGTCACGGCCCTGCCCCCCAGCTAGACCTTCCTACTCTACCCTACTCCCGTTCCTGCACGGGTCACGTTGCCCTCCCTACCGACCCCAGGAGGCCTGGGGCGGTCTACAGCCAGTCAAAATGTGAACATGCACTAAAAGTGCAATGCATTTACCACAGCAGTTAATACATCCTGAATTAGACTAGGCAGAACTTGTATACAAGTATTACTGATACAAATTAGTAACTTAAGAACAAAAGTAAGGAACAACTCGACATGCATTGTCTCAAAAAAAAAAACTTCCTTTGCATGGAATGGAGTGAAAGTGCTTGTAGAAGGCTGGAGAGTGATAAGATCAAGTTCATTTAAAGGTAACAGAGTAACAGGTAGAGTAACCGGTACAAGCAGATTTTGTTCTATACATTATATTATTTCCTTTTTAAGACCTTTATCAGTTCCTTAAAATGACCCTTTTCTACAAAATGTTGTTGTTAGTAATTTTGCCGGAAGTAGCATAATGGATATTAGTATAGATGCATATGTAAAGAATATATATTAAAACATATATAAAAATACCCTCTCTTGGATGGTAGAATAAAGAGTGAACTGCAAAACTGCAAAAGGGAGAATGGAGAGTTTCAAATAGATACCCTTACAAACAAATCCATTGTAGCATATGCCCATGACCTCCCATGTATCTTTCACAATAGTGCAGCCCTCTGCAAGCCTGCCACTTTGCACCTACCTCCTCCCACAAAAGAACACGCTTTCAGCCCCTGGCTAGAGAAGCCACAGTCGATGTGTAAAACATAAACTGTAATTGAAAGGTATTGTTAAAAAATGAGGCACCCCTCTCATGAAGGCTTCCCTAGGTGGCTGTCTTGTTCACCTAATTATAAATCCAGCCATGTGATCAGCAGAGTGTTAGCCCTTGGGGGTAGGGAGTAGTAGCTTGTCGTAAAGGACCACTGTACTTTTGAGAAAACATTTACACGTAACAAAGTAATTCAGTGGCCATAGAAGCCACAAGCATAAAATCATTTTTAGAAAAAAATATCATAAATACAGCAGACTCTGTTTGTGCCACCGGTGATTCCATCTTAGATAGCAGCTTGATGTTTGCATGCTGGAGGCAATATAACTTGTTCCTCTGTACAGCTCTATTATCAAGTAACAAGCCATAGGCCCCTATTCAATTGAGCAATTGTTGGTTACTGGAGCCCGTAATGTAGCCCGTAAACTAATTTGCTATTCAATTGGCATCTTTTAGCAAGCCGCAAACAATCTGCGTGTTACAGGCTGCAAATGCCTGTGGTTGCCAAAATCGTAACTCCAACCCATTTAAGCCTTTGATCTTTCAAGCCCATAAATGATACAATCGCATATCGCTATTCAATTGCTACAATTCCTCAAGCCCGCAAATGTTTTCATACCCCTAAATGGCAAATGTAGAAGAAAATCCTATGAGTCCCAGATAGGACTCGCAAGGGGGTTAAACACCTATTTGTAGCACTGTAAAAGCTAAATAGAATTACTGTATTTTTCCGCATATTAGACGACCCCATGTATAAGATTACCCCTAACATTTTGACCCCAAAATTTAGTAAAATATTTCATTAAGCCAGTCCCTGCCAGCAAATATTCCATACGGGACCATAGAACTAGCTCCCCTGGGTCACATCATACACTGACCCCCCTATAACTCCAGGTCACGTTATAAACTGCCCCCTATAATTCCATGTGCCCCCTCCTTTCCTGGCCCATACATCTTGCTTCCCTGGGGTACTCTCAGAGTTGCTGCAGACTTAAGTCCCTGTGCTTCATGTTGGGTAGTGCTAGCCCCTGACCCAGCAACTCTTCAGCACACGCACACCCGGCAGGCCCTGTACACCAGCACAGCCAGCAGTGGCAGGTTCAGGAGCAGCTCTCCGGCACCTACCCATCCTAGGCTGGCAGGAGCCTCCTCACTGCCCGGCGGGTCACTGGCCACCTGCTCCTCCCATCCCTCTAAAATCAACAGAGCCCTGCACCCGCCTGCAGAGGAAAACGAGCCCCAGACACACAAGCACTAGCCCTGGAGAAAGGGCGCACGGTGGCTTAGGGCTCCAGGCTGCTCCTGGTGTCCTGAGGAGGTTCTGCGGGGGGTGGTCTGGGAGCTGGGAGCAGTGAGCAAGAGCTGGGGAGAGCGGGGAGAGCAGCAGAGGGACTGAGCCAGCGCCATCTAGCGCCTGACACAAGGTCCCTCTGCTGTATTCCGTGTATAAGATGACCCCCCCCCCCCCAATTTAAAGGTCCAAATTTAGTCAAAAGAGGTCATCTTATAGTCGGTCTCATTTACTATTGGCTGTTTCTAAATTGGTAGTTGCGGCCTTGCTTAATTGATCACGATCACACTCTGAAATGCTACTGGTTGGTTTACGGTTTAGGCTCTCAGCCAGGTAGTTGCGGGTTTCTTCAATTGAATCGCTCTGTAACTGTTGCAAATTTTTAGCCCACAGACTTGCGGCCAGTATGAGGGCAACTGCGGGATTGAGACTGAATAAGGGCCATAGTGCCAGTCTCTCAATAGCACTAAAGAGAATGTAAGGTTTCACCCATTCCTCACAGCCTACATGACAGTGTAGCAATTAGTTGAGCAATTCTAAGTTACTGGAGCCCGTAATGGAGACCGTAAACTAATTTGCTATTCAGTTGGCGTCTTTTAGCTACCGGCAAACGATCAGAGGGTTACAGGCTGAAAATCCCTGCGGTTGTCAAAATCGTAACTCCGACCCAGCTAAGCCTTTGATCATTCAATTGCAAAATGCTATTCAATTGCTAAAATTCCTCGAGCCTGCAAATGTTTTCACACCCGTAAATGGCAAATGTAAAAGAAAATCCCACGAGTACCAGATAAGACTCGCAAGTGGCTTAAACACCTGTTCGTAGCACTGTAAAAGCAAATAAAAAATCAATACTGCACTTTAGAAGACGGGGAAAGCAATGAAAGACATTATAATTAATTAATTAATTAACGGTCTCAATCTCACAAATCTGCAATACATTTTTTTTTTTATGTTTCATTTCTGTGTAATACCAATCTCGGTAATACATTTCACGCCACCCACATGGACTAGAACAGTATTGTCATTCATTTTTATAATTTTGTACATTGCCGGATTGAGAGTCTGATCGCATGTCGGACCTCTAAACACAAATGTTTTAATGATGTCATGATGACAGTCTCATTTACTATTGTCTGTTTCTAAATTAGTAGCTACGGCCTTGCTTAATTGATCATGATCAGGCTCTGAAATGCTACTTACGATTGCATGGTTAAGGCTTTCGGCCAGATAGTTGCGGGCTTGTTCAATTGAATCGCTTTGTAACTGTTGCAAATTTCAACCCTGCAGACTTATGGCTGGTATGAAGGCAACTGCGGGCTTGCAATTGAATAAGGCCCATTCTGTCAGTCTCTCGATAACACTAAAGAGAATTCAAGGTTTCACTCGTGCCTCACAGCATACATCCCAACATTTCAAATGCCCAAAGAGGGAAACATATTTTTATAAAATCATGGTGTGTGTGATGAGTAAAATATGTTTAGGAGATATTGTTTTTATACAGAGAGAATCTAAGCAACTGACACTCAATGTGTCTATCTTTTTCCAAGACTTTGAGAGTAAACAAAAGGAAGTATGGGAGAAAATGTGACGTGATCTCAGCCGTAAAAGAAGGTTTAGCCCTAAAACATGTGACTTTACTTCAAAATACGGACATTTGGGAGCCTAAGAAGGATGGAATTTCTCCTAAAAGAGGGACTGTCCCTGTAAAGGAGGGAAAGCTGGGAGGTATGCAGTTGTCTAATCCTGTTAGCAATAAAAGCAGAATTAAATAATTATAAAACTAATAATTAGACTGCATTTATTTTACACTTCTAAAAACATGTTCCCCATTATCAAACTAAATTATTTAAAAGAAAACATGGTAAATATGACATTTCAGTGGTTCTTTAAGATACAGCGTGAGGACTTTGGAATTGAGGGAGATTATTAGGTGAGTCAAACAGTGAAGGCTTCATGGTATAGCAAGAACAGGAGGTCTGATGTGTCTTTATCTAATAACATTAGATAAAGATTATTAATTTGTATTCATTGGTATTGTTATTTGGTTTATAAATATAAAATGTCTGTAATAAACTGTGATGGTCTTATATATACAGTATATAAACCTGTAACTATTCAGTAAGTGTAATGCCCATTACCTGAGTTGTACCTTTGAAAAGAAATAGTGATGTTGTGTTCTTAGCTCCTCGCTCGCACTGACCTGGGACATTTTGTAGGTCAGACATGTAGGGGAGTTTTGGCAAAACAACCATTTCCCATCACTTTATTATCTTGAAATTAATCTAGTTGAATTGATAAACACCTTGGAGTGGCTCAGTGGTAGGTCAAAGTAATAGCTTTGTAAATATATGATGAGAATGTCATGTTGTGAATTAGGCAGAACATTACAACCTTGATCATACAATACAAATAACAGATTTTTTTTCAGTGCAGAATTATTCATTACAGCTGAACTCAGGGCACTTTCTATCTTTATAAATATTTTACCAACAGACATTGTATTTGTAGTTCTTTACAAAGCACATAGAGAAATAAGCGTGAAATAATAAAGATTTAATATTAGAGGAAATTAAATACAGGAGTTAGGATCTCTCTTGAGCAGGAACCTCAGCTTCTTTGTATCTGTTACCTTAATGTATTTTCTCATGTTCTTTCTGTACACCTTGTAATTTATTCTCTTGTTTATTAATTGTACAAGTAATAGTTTAATGTACACATTGAAAATATGAAAATATAATTTTTTTAAATAAAGATGTATAATAATTATAATACTATTTGCATTGCAATATGTGTTAAAAAAAACAACACAATTTGATTTTTTAAATATATTTATAGATTTAATTTTGCAGTGCAAAATGGATCTAAACAATCCAACCATATTTTTTCAGCAATTTTGTAATAACTTTGACTGAGAGATAATGCTTTATCGGACATCATGCCACATCTGAGTTTTATATATAAAACTTCATAGCACATCTTATTTAGTTAACTCATTTGTTGGCATATATCTATAGAGGAGGTTGAGAGATGTGGACTTATTATTATTATTATTATTGTTTATTTATAATGAGCCAACATATTCTTTAGCACTATACAAGATACTACATTAACACATAACAAATTAACGGAGGGCTCTGTTCTTGAGCTTAAAGTCTAATGTAGATAGTGTTCTTCCCAAAAGCATCTGATGATATTGAAAGCTTGCAAATTAACAATCACTCAGTTTTAGATTCATATTTTTGCGGGGGGAAATTTGAAAAATAGGGCTATATTGACTTATTTAATGGCATATGTTTGTGGGAGAGGTTGAGAGTTAGAGTTATATCGACTTACAGAATATCTTATTTAATGGCATATGTTTGTGGGAGAGGTTGAGAGATAGAGCTATATTCACTAATATGAATACAGAGTAATATATATTTTGCATAAGATGAGAGATAAGTTTATATTCACTAGTATAAGCTGCCATTTAGAAGTGCATGACATAGCATAACTTTCAATTATCCCCTTTTTTTGGAAGGACAATTCTTCTTTTAATAGAAAATTCCTCTGTCTACCCAGACACCCAAATATCTCCTGTTGAAGGAAAGTCTTATGTATAAGGATCAATCCTTCTCTTTTGATACATACGTATAAATATGGCATAGACTATGTCCATTATTATGGTAATCTTACTGACTAGTGAGATGAGACCTCTCCAATTCTTATGATATCATATGGAGCCTGTACAGTGAAATGTGAAGATAACTCTCATTAGGTTATATTAAATAACATAGTAATTGGAAACTTTTCACTACAGTAGTAATGAAGAGTCACCGTTAGTGAATATGACTCAAGCTGTCACTCATAGATGGGTTGAATCGTAATATCTACATTTATTCAGTATCTTATTGGTCATGGCTATACTTTCATTTAAATTGAAATCAAAGGAGCTGTGTATTGCTTTGAAAAATCATAATGCAGAGAACTGCAGAAAGCATGGAGTGTAAGCTTTAACCCATCCATGTATTCCTTTCACATTGACATATCTGAAGTAGTACATAAAGCAAATATTGAGACACTTCACACAGTATACACTGTATATCTATTAGCTACAATTATTTCAAGATTAACTCCTGATAAACAAAATAATAAAAAACTAAACTTTACCTTGAATATGTCAGACGTATTATCTAATGCACAAACAAAAGCATCCTTGCCTTTTCAATGGGTAACCAGTCTGTAAAATTCAAGTTTTTGCAGATATATAATGTGAGATATTTTTATTCCGCTATACTATTTGAATCAAAGCAGGGATTAATATCAAAAACCCGTGAATATAAAAAATGAAAGCTCTTATTTTCTGCAACAACCTGTGTCCTTCACCTGCCCCATCCAAACTTATGCTTTGCAGTCAGATTTAATGCAAAGGACTGGAGAGAGAAGCAGGCAGCTGGGAGGGAGGTTTGACTTGCCCATAGAGGTGTGGAATTATTTAGCTTGAATCCAAGAGAATCAATCAAAGTGTCTTCATCGCCCTCCTCGTGTGACCTCCACTCATTGTAATGATCGATGACAACATCAGTAGAGAGCAATGCAATTTTAAAAATAATCTCTTCTTTTCTTGCTTATCTAATAATGATAATAGAGCAAAATGAAAGCGTCCAAACCATAGTACAGACTGAATGATATTGAACCAGTATATCCTATATGTTATATACTGTATATTCAATATGTACCAAGTGTTTCAGGGAAAAACAAATAATCAGGCTCAAGTTAAAAAAACTTGCCTTGTTTAAACTTCTTATTCCAGAATTGAGACATTGTGTACATTTTTTTAGGCTGAAAAATGCAAATTACTTCATACACGCAAACTAAATGAGATCCTAAAACCTTTGTATGTTCTATAAAAAAAGCAGACAAAGCTGGAAGAATCGATATTGACATTAGGTGCTTTATCTCACCACTAAAAAGTAACGCTTTTAAAAGATACTATGCTGGAAATCATTCTTTAATCAGAATATTTAACACAATAGAATGACTAGCTCCTCATAAGACGGGCCCTCATTCCGTCAACTGAAAGAGAAGTTAAAAAAGTACTCATGGTGTTATATTGTTCGGAGGTTCAAGGAGTATCTCAGGTCTCTGCCATATTTCCTCGTGTAATGGGCCGAATACATTAAAAGGGCTTTGATCAACATGGAAAACTGCCAAAACTGTCAACTGAGATGAGAGGAATAGATGGAACACAACAATGCCCTTAGTATAAGTTATTTCAGGCATTACATATACATCACAAGACCCTTTACAAACGAGAACTGTATAAGAAATGCCTATCACTGTTCTTCCATGCTTATTTAAGATGATGAGAAGCTTTTGGGAACAAATGAAGTTCTGACTTTCAGACCCCAATTGAATTGACACTATGGACCTCTCCAGGGAAGCAGACCAATGGTTGACAATGGGCGAAAATCCAATACGACCATCATAAAAAACACAAATACGAATTATCCTTATATCCAGCAGTGAATAAGAAGAAACATCCAACTTTGTAGATATGAAGAACCATCATTAATTTAGACTTTTCAAACAAAAGCATAATCCACACAAAGCAATGGAGACCAACCATCTTTTTTTTAGACACACCTTTTTCTATAATAATAATTTCATGCACATTTAACAAGCTTCCGCACAGTAGGGCGAACCATGCAGCACACATTGTATATCTTGTGAAAATGAAACTACGGAAACATATTAGTTATCAATTTAATGGAGCAAGAACACAATCATTTCCTAGGTTTTGGGTTAAATCAGATTTCTTAGATTAGAAAATACAACTAAACAGTATTTATACTTTGATAAATCTAGTACTATTTTTGCACCATTGTTGCCCTAGGGATACTTTGAATTGTTTTCAAAATCTGCAAATCTGGGCAAGATACCAGGTGCTAAGTGGACAAATGCTACCTTGGCCAGACAACAAAATACAACATCTCAAGAAATGTTGCAAGCACAGCAACTAAATTGAAAGCAGACAATAATTAACAATTAAGCTTTTTTTAATAGGAAATATGTATTCATCTAATGGATTTTAACCAACCCCTACAAAATATTTATAACACTATAGTACATTGTTGGCTATTAGGGCCTTAGGTACATTGTAATAACATACTATCCTGAAAACAATATAGTGTTATGCTATTGTATGATTTTACCACCTCCTCTATGATCCTCATAGGCTCTAAGAGGTGTGTAAAGGATATTATCTATTCACTTCTACATATAAAACATACATCACAGCCTAAGAGAACCCCTGTGCAGTTGAGTTTTTTTACAAATTGGCACAACATGATATTATCTAGTGTCTTGTAAGTAGACCTAACATATATATATATATATATATATATATATATATATATATATTTATATATATATATATATATATATATATATATATATATATATATATATATATATATATATATATATATAAAGAGAGAGTGGGGAAGAGGTGGATGAGGGAGAAGGGAAGAAAGCGTGAATGGATGCCCCTAGAAGTTTTCCATGATCTGGGAATCAGATCTCTGAAGGCTGCAGAGAATCACTTTGCAGCCCCTGCAATGCTTAGTAAATATACCCCACAGAGTAGTGAGAGCAAGAAAGATTTTGACAGAAGAAAATTGAAAGCAGAGTCAGAGAAAGTCATAAAAATAGATATAGAGCAAGAAAGAAAAAGGGTAGAGAGATATAGTGACAGATAAAAAGAGAGAGAGGGAGAAAAAGCGTGGGGAGAGAGACAAAGTGAAGAGAGAGATAGCTAGATAATGAGGGAAAGAATATGTCTCTTCTTGTCCATACAACATTGAGAATATATAACATATACATTTCATGTTAATATTTCTGTCTCATATACAAATGATTTCACCCTTAGTTTATTTTTCTATAATTCATATTGAAATGTTAATTGTAACACAACCTCACAATCCATGATGTCATTTGTGTGTAACTTGTTATTGATGTGCTGTGGTATTTCTTTATCTCCATGAGACAAGTTATTGTAAGATTTTCATCAATTTCTTTAGGGAAATAGCTAACAGCAGGTTATTTTCAACTTTGACCTTCCCAGAAATCACTACATTGGAGTTATATCCCCAGGTGTTTTCAAAACATTGTACATTTTTTATAGATATGCAACCAGAAGTCTATGCTAACTTCTATTATATTGTGAAATGCCTGTCTGAACCGTGCTCAGACACATGCTTTTTATTTTATTGTGCAAGTTTATATGGAGACTTTCCAGCAAGGTTTAGATTAGGTTTACCAAGGTCAGAACCTCCTTAGATCGGTCCTTCCATATTTTTTTTGCTAGAGTATCTAGTTAAAAAAATGCCCGTTGTAAGAGAATAAATAACTAGTCTGCAACTTTTGAATTTTGGATGCCAGGATTACTTCATGACCTAAGTGAACATCCTAATGAATACTATATTCTTCCCTAGCTAAAAAAAATATTAAGTTGCCATATTTTCTATCATGCATTTAAATGCTAAAATTAATGTTGCAAAGGTTAAAAAAGTTTAATGCAGCGATAATTTACAATGATATAAGAATATTTTCTAAAATATTTCTACAGAGTTTAATAACTGGGCTGAACCATCTAAATGACTAATTGTTCAAAAGATATTCTGAGAATGTTGTAAAAGTTCTATGTACATTAACTAAAATTACATTTTTGAACCTTTTGAGATCATTTTTTTGTATCTACAAATGGAATCAACATTTATTATTATTGTTATTTTTTTTACGAACTACTCAACGATGCATGAAGGTCCCGGTGGATCACTTTTTTCATTGCTTAGAGTCTTCATGTGCCACCTAATGATTTTTCTACGTGTTACTGTTTTAATGCTCTAAGCATGTGGTTCTCAACCTTTCTGCTCAGGGACTGTCTGGCTTCTTCTCAGTGCTTATTTGGACAACCTGTGAGATCCAATAAGCTTTAACACACTATATGTGTCACACTAAGTTTTCATTTAATTTTCCACTGACTTAACTGCATATATTTCCTCAATAAACTATTTATAACTGTGTCTAATGCTTGCAGTATGTTTAAAGTTTTAGGCTCTCCTCATCTCTCTTTGTTCCAGCAGATAAGGGACCAGCACTGGTTCTAGAACCACTGATCTATGCTATGTTGAAGACTACTGTGCAATTCTAAACAATGAAAAATATTATCTAACCATTTTCTGTACTAATTGCTTAAACAATTTTATTAATGCTGTTTTTTGTGATCTCAGCTGTTCTGAGGTCACCTGAGTGAAGCTCGAGAACCACTAATAGTCCTTGGACCAACATTTTGGAACCTCTGTTTTAGATAATTTATGTACACATTTTATTTATTTTACAGTGAAAGCAATTTTCAGAACAATAAAGTTAACATTATAGAAATGCAGTGAACAATTAGAAATCATAAAATGAGATATGAATCCTAACTGAAATGTGCTGCAGGTAATTGCTCATCAGCGACACAAAACTTGGTGATTCAGAGGAAGAACAGTTCAAGAGTAATGGACTGATTGTCTTAAATTGAATAAAGTCAGTGAAATTAATTCTTCTAATTGCTACTAGTCTACTAATGAGTGAAAATATTATTACACAGCATATTAAAAACTATTCTGATAGTTGAGTAATTTTATCATACTATTATTGTTCTTGAAATCATCCTATTAAAGGAGAAAAAGAAAAAGTGATGCAAGGTTTGTCAGAATTTTATCCACTATCTATTTTTCCTGCGGCGGAGCTAGTAAATTGAAGGCCCCCCAAGGGGGTGTGGCCATTTTTTTTTTTTGCATTGGGTCCCCCAGGCCCTTTCATTATGTATATAATATATATAACTGTGACTAATAGCCTTATTAAAATGAGATTCGGACAATTGAATAGGGCTCTATATAAGCACAGCACATATTTTTTTACAGAAGTTTTTAGGTAGTGAACTTCTATCCAAAAATAGAAAAAGTTAGTGAAAAGGTCTTCAGTTACTAAATACTTCTGTAAAAAAAATATGCTCTGTGCTTATATAGAGCCCTATTCAATTGGCCGAATCACAATTTAATAAGGCCGTTAATATTTATCTTTAAGCTTCAGACTACTCTAATATTTACCACTCATGTACAATTCACCCTCCTAAGTGTATATGAGTGGTAAGTATTAGACTAGTCTAAAGCCTACAGATAAATATGAAGTGACAAAGTTATATACCACTCAGCATGGACGTAGGAGCCCCAAAAAATCTGGGCGGAAAAGTTTAAAGAGAAAAAAAAACAAAAAACTGTGGCCCTGAGTGGTGCAATTCAACTCTACTCCCAGGATCTGCCCCTTAAAAAATGTTTTTAATTTCTTTATTTAAATTCTCAATGCCCCTGGGCCCCTGCCACTTGGCTCAAAAAGAAGAGTTATCAGAAATTTGCCTATTCCTATTTTCGATAAAAGAAAGTGTCTCTAACAAACTTATGCTGGACTTTCCATTAAGCTCCTTATCTTACCTTTTACTCCTAGAGTCCTGCCTGACTGAAGCACAGCGTTTGGCTTCATTATTAAGGTTCCGATTAGGGGGGCCTGGGTGTGTCGCAGGGGTACCCAAGGGGGTACAGTCATGGGGTGGCCTTTGGTGAGTTTGCCACCAGGCCCCAAAAACACACACAAAAAAATAAATAAATAATAAGGAAGCACTTGCTAGGCCCCCCCAGAGGAGGGCCCTGGTGCACTGTACCACATGCACCACTGTTAGTTCCGCCCTGTATCTATCTATCTATCTATCTATCTATCTATCTATCTATCTATATAATATATAATATTTTAACTTTACTAACATATAACAATTTTTACTTTGTAAAGAAATGTAAAGCTGTAAGATTGTTATGTTAATATTTTAAAGAAACAACACTGGTTATTATGACTGAATGTAAACTAAAAAATTGATAAAATGTGAACTTGTGTATAAGAAAAATAATACAGGCTAAAAAATAAAATATATCTCTTATTTTTGTTTACTATACAAATTACAGAGGCAAATAGCAAATATGATTAGTAAATATGCATTTGTCAGATAGACAAATATACAGGTCTGGTAATAATTATCATTAGGGAATCAGGACTTTTCTGTTATAAACACAGTAAAGGAATTCAAGAGTGCCCTGGATAAGCAAAAGGCCACCTTGAGGATTAATTTAGCCAAGCTTTTTTAGGTAAATAGAATGGGCACAACAGATAGATCTTTTGCTTCTTATGTGCGGGCAAATTTATCCAAACAAGTGCTTAGTGAATATCACAAATACTGTAGGATCTCGGTTAAGTTTTAAATATTCCAAATCATGCTCCCATCATATAGGCTTGAGTTGTCCAGAGAAGGTAATGGATTATTGAGTACTGACAAGGTGGCAGAAATGTGCTCTGATGCCGGGTAATGCAGTATTAGCTGCCTTGTCAAATACTTTCATACTTTCATTGTTATCATTACTAAATATTATTTTCAATTTGACATATTATAATTAAAACTGGAACCAGTATCTACAAATAGATTATTTATTTATGTTACAGTTGGTATCACAGTGTTAATAGATATCAAAATTGGATTTCTTATAAAATTCACTTATAAAAAGAAAAAGAAAACCCAAGGTTATTTATGTATCATATAAGGACAAGGGACCATTTGAGGTCATATGAGCAAAACAAACATGTGGTTTTAAAAACCAACATATCTCGGGCTGCACCTTAAATATTAGAGGGCAAAAGGCAGTTCACCTATAACGCTTAATGAAAGATCTTCTTGTAGTTTTTTTTAGTTTTAAGAGATGAATGACAGCTGTTGTATAAGAAAATAAATCACAACTGAGCAAAGTTTGGGAAATAACATGTCAAATGAAAACACAATTAACTTTTTCCCCTAAAGTGCAAAATTCCCTCTTGTGTCCCCCTCTTACAAGCTGTGATTCCCACGTGAAATATCTTAACTTGTTTCCTCTCCCTGTCAATCACTGGCACCATATGAGGCTGTGGTATGTCAGGCTCTGACCTCTGACCCGGACTCTGATTCTGAAAACCACCAGTGAATGAACTCCTTTAATTATTTAGGCTGCTTCTAATAAATGTAAAAATGTGGTTTTAACATATTTCAGATGCTCATTGTTACATTCGGGCTTCTAAGGAATAGTTGCTGGGTTTCTGAGTGAGTAGGTGCCCTGTTGCCACCCTTAGCCAGAGTCAGATTCTGTGATTATCATGCAGAATCAGATAACTAGCAAAGACAGCAGGGTGTGTATATGTTGTGACATGCAGACTTTAAAGGACTGTTGTAGTCAATTTGGATTATTACATTTGATAATGACCATTTTTTTAAAAAAAATAACACATTCATTACTTTTATAACTTTTATATGCAATTATTCTCTTTTCTGAGCTGATTGTGTCTACTAATTTCTCAGATCAGGGATGCCCTTGTTTACTAATGAGCTTTTCAGTAGGCCCACTGAAAGCACTGGCAGATTTAGCTGCCATATACCCAGTGGGCAAATAAAATATTTTTCTGCATGTAGTCTCAGGAAGTTTATCTGCAAAAACTAAAGTAATACATTAGAGGTTATATTATCTTTTTTTTACATTCTAAAACACTGTGCCCATTTTCAAGTGTAATTCTTCAAGAGTATTTAAATATAGGATTACATGTGTCCATTAAAGGACCACTGTTTTTAAAATGTTCTCATTTGAGGTACTGCTCTAAAAAAATACAGCCTCTAATTTATTACTTTTTATATGCATATATGCTGCCATGCTGTCTCCCATTTTGCTGTAGCTCAACTTCCTGTGATGAATGGAGGTTTTAAATACGCAGGAAGGAGCACAATGATAAAGTAGTTGTAACTACTAGCATGCTTCCAGCAGCATAAATGGAAAATGTGTTAGTTTACAAGGACACATCTCAGGAAGTAACAGACAGCAGCAGGCAAAAACTAAAAAGCCTGCAGCAAAGAAAATGTGCCCTATAATAGTTGCAAAATGTAAATGCTGTGTTTGTTTCTTTTTCTTGAGCTTTTTTATGATATTTTGCCCAATACCATGTTTACTTAAAAGACCATATAGTAAAACTGACTCAATTCACTGTTTTATTTATAACAGTGACAGCCAAACTTTTTAAATATATCACATATTATAATTGTCAAACTGCGTCGTCACGTTTGCGTGCCTCGCAAAGAGCCGCAACTGCGAAGCCTCGCAAAGCGAGCCGTTAAGGCATTGAAGCCTTCCAAGCTCGGAGGACTTAGGCAATGACCATCAGAGGCGCTCATTGCCCATGGGCCTTGCGAAGCGAGGCGAGCAGTTGAGGCATTGAAGCATGCAGTTGAGGCATTGAAGCACTTAGGTTGAAATGAGTGCCGAAGGCGAGTAGTTGAGGCACGCTGGACTTTTAGGCTTCAAGCAGTTGAGGAACTCAAGACTTACTTAGTCTGCAAGGAAAGCAGGACTTCGACCTCGGAAAGGTTGCAAGCAAATTTACTGTGTTTCGTCACTCAAAAATCTCCTAAGCGAGAAAAGAAATGGCGGACGAAAATCGCAAAACAGTCTGAAACTGGATGAAAACAAGGCTGAGCTAATCCAGGCACGGGGGACGTAGGAAATACACGACAACAAAAACGCCGGACTTACACAACGCCAAAGACAGTAAAACGCCACACACGCAGGACTTTGAAAAAAACAACAACGGCAGTAATCGCACTCCATGCAATGAGCGGCCCGTACAGTAGGTGGGAGGAAAGGTTCACAATGAGCGCCAAAGGTGCTCATTGCGGGGCTCGCGATGAGCGCCGAACATGCTCAGAGAACCAAAAGCCTCACATTGGGTGGCAAGCAGCATTGCCTTCCTTACACTTTTTTGCCCGTCATTTTTTGACGGACAATTCGCTAGTATAAATACACAGATATATTTGCCCCCAGAAAAGCCTGTCATTTATTCAACAAGGTGCTCGAGATTTGTCATCTGCACATTGAGAGTCTCCCATTCCACCACACCCCAAAGGTGCTCTGTTGGATTAAGACCTGGCATCTGTGCAGGCATTGTAGTACACTGAACTCATTGACATGTTCTTGAGATCAACTTGAGATGATGTGTGCTTTGTGATGTAGTGCATTATTCTGCTGGAAGTAGCCATTAGAAGATGAGCAGACTGTGGCCATTAAGAGATATACATAGTCAGCAGCAATACTCAGGTAGGAGGTGACGTTTAAATAATACTCAGTTGATATTAAAGGGTCTAATGTGTGCCATGAAAAACCTTCCCCACACCGTTACACCACCACCAGCCTGAACCATTAACACAAGGCAAGATTGATCCATGTATTCATGTTTACTTCAAATTCAGACCCTACCTGCATGTCTCAGCAGAAATCATGATTCGTCAATCCAGGCAAAGTTTTTCTTATCATCATTTGTCCAGTTTTGGTGAGCCTGTGCCAGTTTACTGGATGTTTTTGTTTGTTCGCACCATTCTCTGTAAACTGTTGTACCTAAAAATCACAGAAGATGAACAGTTTTTTAGATACTTAGATCCAATTTCTTCCCCATGCTGATGTTTGGTTTGAACAACAACTGAACCTCTTGACCATAGAAAAATGTGTCTGGTCTCTGGGGGTCCTAGAAAGTCTTTGAACCCTGGCCCTAAAAGACTTTCCAGGTTTTGATCACATCTTGAAAAGAATATGTTTTAGACGTAAAAAATATTGCATGCAAGAGAGGGATATACTTATTTTTGTTCACTGAACAAAATTATCTTTTGGAAATCTTAGAAATCATATACAGTGCTTAGAACAGGGATGACTAGACGAAGCAAATCAGTTATATAAAAAAACACAGGGGAGAGAGGAGGGAAAAGAGACACAAGGGAGGGAGAGGAACCGAAAGAGACAAATAGGAGGTGGAAAGAGACACAGGGAAGAGGGGAGGGGGGGAGGAGACACAGGGGAGGGAGGGGGAAAGAGACATAGGTGAGGGGGGAAGAGACACAGGGGATTGGGGGGAAAGAGACACAGGGGAGGGGGAGATGCACAGGGGAGGGGGGAAAAGAGACACAGGAGGGGAAATAGATACAGGGGACGGTGTGGGGGGAAAGAGACACAGGGGAGGGAGGGGGAAAGAGGCATAGGGGATGGGGGAAGAGAAACAGGGTAGTGGGGGGAAAGAGACACAGGAGGGGGGACATACACAGGGGAAGGGGGTAAGAGACACAGGAAGGGGAAAGAGATACAGGGGAGGGTGTGGGGGGAAAAATACACAGGGGAGAGAGGAGGTGAAAGATACACAAGGTAGGGAGAGGAACCGAAAGAGACAAATAGGAGGTGGATATAGACACAGGAGAGAGGGGAGGTCGGGAAAGACACAGGGGAGGGGGGAAAAGGCACAGAGGGGGAGAGACACAGGAGGGTGGAAGAGACACAGTGGAGGGGGGAGACACAATAAATATTATCCCGTCATTTTTGATGTGCAAGTTACTAATGTTAAAATTAATTTGTACAGCCCATCGGCAGATCCTCCTTTCTATAGCTCAAATCATAAGTTCAGAAGACTTATCTGTTATGTCAGAAAATATCAGGAAGAGTTGCAGACAGAAATATCACTGCATATAGACATTTATGTTTGTATACAAATATATTTCAATGTGCTACACTGGGTTTTCAGAGAGACTACCTCCCCCACATAATGTGCTGCCCTAGGTCTGTATCTCATGGGCATAGGTAAAAACACACACCTGCTACACCCTTTAATTTTTTAACTATTGTATTCAATTTTGCTTTAATGGCAGAAGATATTTTGTCTTTGTTCCTAATAGGATTAGGCATCTGGGAGGAATGAGAGGAACCTTGGATCCAGATTACACCTCTGTTTTAGTTGTCTTGAATGACTGCCACGGTAAATAGACACTTGACAAAAGCACTGAATAGAAAGCAAACTTTAATAGGATATCCCCTCCCGCTCAGAAAACAAGCAAGCTAGCAGTCCAAGGCGGGAGTGCTCATGACACAGAGTCTCCTAAATTGAAAATGCTCATGGTTTAGGTAGCTGCTAAATATTTTATTCTTTTTTCACCAAATTATGGTGGTCCTTCAAAGGGACATGGAAGGTTCCATGTTTTTAATAGTAAAAAAAACAGCCTGTCATTTGGCTAGTACATCTAGTACTATATATACACTGTATGCAGAAGCTAATCTTTTAAGCACATGTTGATAAAATAATATCTACCTAAAATAATATTTACCGAAACACTTAGGTAATTTTTTTTAATATTAAAAACAGGGAACCTTCCATGTCTATTAAATGGACAGCATTATCAGGCATCACTGTTCACTTTCTCCTGATTTCTCTATCATTTTGCTTGACAACATAACAGGTTTTACATAATACTCTTCTATTGTATAAATTCAAAAGCAATTCTGTCAACTGTGAAGCCCCTAAAATACATTTAAATAAGAAAAGTCAGTGAGATTTTATATATTCCCTGATGTCTAGAACACAGAAGGAACAGTGACTGGAGAAGGATGCACAGGTGGATGCAAACACAGGTGTGTATTCTGCTGTTTGTTTAATGCAGACAATATGGCCTCCATTCAATTGCAAGCACCCAACTCAATTGCTGTAGGCCGTATATCCACGGGCGTGCTTCCGTTCGTCTCCGATTGTGATGCTATTCAATTGAGCAAAGGCGCAAGTTACGGGAAAAGCCTCAAGCCGTAAGTCCTTCTCGCGGCCGCAAACTTTTAAGGGTCTGGCCGTTTGATCGTATTGCGATATAAGGTAGTGCGACACAGCCTCTCAGCCAATAGAAAGAGGTCTAACCTCAGATGATTGACAGAGGGAGATTATAAATTTGCGTTCCACCCTCCCATGCTTTGACTGTGTTGTATTTTCTGACGAAGTAGCAAGCAGGTTCCGGAGTTGGTGGTTGGTTTGAGTTAGAGAGAGAGTATGAGAGTTTGGAGACAAACAATTTGCTGTTTTGTTCATTTATATTATACCATTTACTATTTTACACTTAATCTTTGATTACACATATTTACAGATTGCGCATAATTGCAATACACATAATTTAAACAACACGTACAGAGACATATAGAGCTAGGTCACTCCATACACTATGGAGGGCAGAGAGAGGAGGGAAGAGGAGTGGAGAGGTTGGGAGGAGGAGAAGAGGAGAGACGAGGAGGAGAGAGAGGAGGGAGAGGTGGGGGAGAGGAGGGGGAGGTGAGGAGTGGTGGAGGAGAGGAGGAAAAAGAAGGTGACAGAGGAGCAGGAAGGGAGGTGGTGGAGGAGCAGGAGGGGAGTGTAGAGGAGGAGGTGGGTGGTGGAAAGGTGGCCCGAGCAGCAGGAAGACCTAGGAGAGGGACAGAGGGGAGGGGGCCTGATCCCAGGGGGGGGGGGGTAGTTAGGGGAGGGACAGACCTCAGGGACAGGTCAGGAAGGTAAGAGGGCAAGAGGCTAATGGCAAGCACAGGGCCCACAATAAAATGCACCTGGAGAATGTGGTCCTCCTGTGTGCTATCCGTGGCCGCCCCATGATTCTTGCAGGGGGGGGGGAAGTTAGGCCAGGTCCTAGGGCTCAGGCATGGAAGCTGGTTTGACGACATCAGGACCAAGGTGAGGAGCATGATGGCTAAGTAGGACAAGAACTAGACCGTAACCTATAATGAGTGGGAGAGGGTCACCAGGGACCTTCTGAGACAGGTGCTCGCCGCTGGAGCTTCAGGCCTGGTGGCCCAGTAGGACCCAACCTCCATGTCAGGTGAATATCCCATAAACCAACATGCCACCAGATGTACATCACACAAACTACACATGTACATGATTACCAACAAGGACACTGACATTTCAGATCCATGGAATTAACAAGGGATAGATGGATGCGTCATTAAATCCATGAAGCTGACAAATCACTGTCATTCCTGGGCACAACAACAGTAATCAACAAATAGATAGTCAATGTATTGGTGTACCCACTGCAACCTATGCAGTCACAGACCGCAGCCAGAACAGAGCCAAAAGAATAGATCACATCTAGCAAATGATAGCTAATCTTAGTTGCAATTAGGAATATCATCCAGGTTCTAGCCTAGATGTCAGATAGTTAGGAATGCACACAAAATAATATATTATTCATCATACTAATGACATATACCTTTCTTTTCTATCTTTCAGCATCAAGGAGGTCTGGCTCCAGTGGCGAGTCCAGCAGGAACCTGCGCAGAGGGAGGAGGAGACAATCGGAGCCGAGGGCCCTGGTACGGAGGAGGAGGATGTAACATGGCTGGTGAGGTCACCATCCTGCCCTCTGGCCATACCGAGGGGATTCGACCCCACTACCCCCCTACTCCAGAAACTGAGCATATCGCCAGGGCCCTCCCACTGGAGTGAGAACACAAGCCAGCTACCACCTCCTTCACCGCCACAGCAGTGCGCTGGACTTGCTGCCACCGCCACCACTGGGCCCAACCACACCAACGCACATTCAGCAACACCCTTCAGCCGGGCCACGTCCCTCCCCACTCACACACCAGGCCAGGTTGAGCAGGTGGAGATGCTGGCCCTCATGCGTCAGCAGGTGGACTGTCTCCACCAATCATGCAGAGGTAATGAGCAGCCTGGCAAGGCTCAATACGGAGGAGAGGAGGCATCACCTGACCGGGCTGCTCAGGATTGGGGTGGACCATAGCACATTCCAGGGAGTCACCCCGGAGACATCCCCCGGCTGCCCGCAGCTCGGCCCCCTCCCCTCCTTCCATCATGCCTCCACCACTGCAGGTGCCGTTGCCTCTTGAGGGGTTGCCCCTCCCCCACCACGGGTTATTGGGGCCTGTGCCTAGGTGGAGGAGAACTTAGGGGCTGCACAGATGTGTGTGCCTTCTCAACAGCACTCCTCAGTGACAATCTATTGGTCCCAATGTTAACCTAATCTAACCTGGCTACAGAGTCTTCGATCATGCCCTATGTGATGGTGATATTTTGTATGTAGATGGCTACCTCATGATCCTCTTCTCTGTGGACACGTAGGGTTCTGTTTAACATGTCACCAATTAATGGTCACTGAGGAATGCTTTTGAAAAGTGATGCTGCAATCGTTATTTTTTGTAAGGCCTTATTTTGTGTTTTTTTTGTCTTTTTTTGTCTTTTGTTTTTTGTTCTAGGTATAATTCAGGTCCATGAAGGCATCTTCAGCATCTGCAAGCATTGTGAAGAAAATGTATGAGGTGTAAGGTATTCACAGTGCCTCTCAGGTAGACATTCCTTCAATGACAGCCCTCCTTAACATGTAGCTCCCACTATCTTAAAGCTATCATATAGCCAGATATCTAAGACATGATTGTTGTTAGCTGAAATGTAGACTAATACCACTATGGAGGTGGACTTGCTAAGTCTTACTATGGCATGTTAATGACAGTCAGCATTAATATATGCACTAGTGAAGCATCTGATCCTGACCTCAAGATCAGTCTGAGAACAGATTCTTGAGTCTGATGTAAGTAACATTAAATCTGGCTGCTGACCTTTGTGTCCTCTCCGTATCAATGGGTATTTTCCCATATTGCTTATTATTCAGAGACCTAGCTAATGGTTAGTAATGCTTGCAGATGGGAATCAGGTGAGTTTATATATTGTTACAGTTACAGTATTTAGCACTGTACTGTACATGCATGTTGATTTTTTTTTTTATCCTCCTCTGCCTTTTTTTAGTTGACCACTTTTTTTTCAGATTTATGTTTTGTCAACACATTGTATGTGTGAAACTGGATTGGATTACACAGTCCAGAGGTTGAATCATCAGTTTCACTGAGCAGATCTAGACAAGATGTAAGTGCAACGCACATTAATGGTTTCTTCAATTAAATGGAGTGATTTCCGATGATCCTTTTTTTTCATCAGATACCGGAATAGCAAAACATAATTGGAGGTCACATCTTGGTAGGAGGTTACCAGCAATTGCATGGGACTTTCCAGTATGAGCTTAGTGGAGATTATCCCTGATTGAGGTAAGTTGGTTGTTGCTCTACGTGCCTCTGCACAGCCTCCATGTGTTTTTTTGTCCCTTCCTGATAGGTTAGAGTAGATTGGTGTGGTGTATGTTCCCCTGGTCCCCTTGTGGATTGCTAAGTGGTGGTGGTTAATGTGCTTGTGTACCTGAATAAAGCTGTGAGCTATGCCATGTAGGGCCACTGTAGGTGGGCAGGTCATAGCAGAGAGGTCAGACACATCACAATCTACTAGAGAAGGAACTGGCACCCACTCCAGTATCTTTGGCATGCAAACCTGGTGGATACGCACAGTCAGAGACATCAGTAGGTGTGCTGCAGCCCATAGGGTCACAGAGAGTCAGACACAACTGAGGACTGAACAACATATGTGAAATGTTCCCCTGGTACTTGATATATGCCCTGTGGTGGTGTAATATGTCCACTCTTTGTTGTACCAATGTAGATGTGATGAGTGAAATGTATATTAGGTGACATTTGTATTTTTTGGCTCCACATTAGAGCCTCTGTGAGTGTGAAAGGGTTAATATGTCAGCCATTTGCATGTATTTGTGTTGCAATTTAATGGGATAGTTTGCCTTTAATAACTTTCAGAATGTTGCAGCATAACTTTTCATATTGGCATATGCATGACCGTTACAACCTATGAGGAAAATAAAATAAAATTTTTTGCTATATTTGATATTTGGGAGTTGATGTGCATGTAATTGTAATGCCTTTCATTGCTTTCCTCATATTTTAAAGTGCATTGGCGTCTTTATATTGTCATTTGCAGTATTACAAACTAGTCAGTAAACCCTTTGCGGGTCCTATTTAGAGCCATTAAGCTTTGGGCTGCCATTTGGCGTTTGCAAGCTTGATTGTGGCTGCGGTGTTGAGAGAGTTCTGCAATTTTCGCAATCGGAAGACTTGCGGCATGGAAAGATCAAAGGCTTCAGGAGACTGTAACTAACGAGTTTAACCATCGCCATTTTTTCAAGGCTGTAACTTGTAAGCCGTTTGGAGCCTGCAAAAAGACACCAAATGAATAGTAAAATAACTTTTAAACTCAATTATGGTTTACTGGATCGGCCAAAAGCTCAACTGAATGAGGCTCTATGTTTTCCCAGTTTTATTAGGCTCAGAGAATTACAATCTAATTCAAAATCTCACATCTGCTGCATTGGATAAAAAAATGTTACAGGTTTCATCCAGTCTTAGTATCAGCTTCAGAAGCAAATGACAGCAGTAAGTAACATTTGTCAATGTTTGCAAAAGATTGAGGAGGGATTTCTGATTTCTGCACATTTTGTATTTTTTTGATGAGAGGAGAACTCAGACAAAGCTTGGTTTGAATCAGAGCTGGAACTTTACTACATTAGGAAAGAATAGACATTTACTGTATATGGAGTATTATTGGATGCACAGGTCAAGCAATTAAAGGACCTGTGCAGTTTAGAAGAAATGTCAACTTTGTTACTGACTGCCAGGGGGAACCTACTCACAAACCAAATATAATTAAACTAAAACACTTGGGAAGTTTAAACACTTGGGGCCTCATTCTAATTGGGGCCATAAAACGGTCGCAATTCTGCGATTCCTTGTGGGCGGATTACGGCCCAGTGTAGCGCTACGTCTATGCTTGTATTCTGGTTGCAGCACCTCTTTGGTGCAAGTAAGCTGCGGCTCCATTTTAACGAGTTACAGGCTTGACAGAAGGGTGAGCATAGCATTTGAATAGCGATTTGGGATTTCTTGCGGCCACAACTCTTGTGGCCGCGCAAGATCAAAGGCTTTGACGAAAGTAAGCTGCGATTGAGCTTATCGCAAGGGATCACAGCTAGACAGCTGTATGCTGCCGGAGGCCGCAAATTGAATAGCTAAGTAGCTTGCGGCCTCCCCTTGAGGCTACTTATTTTAAAAACGTAGTATTAGAATGAGGCCCTTGGACATTATATGTAAATTGTTACATGTTTAATTATTTTATATCAAATAGACACATATATTAATTTTTCAATATTTAAATATAAATGTTTTTAAATTATTATTTTAAATCCAGCCTACCAGCGCACTAGCCAATATAAACCTGACTCATCAGCTTTCTGGCCTACTAAAATCTGCGCAACCAACACGCCTCCACAAAAAAAAGGTGGGTAGCGCACCGGTCTATGCTGTATGTTTATGCAAATGAGTGTCTCTGAATATTAAATGCTTTGATGTGTAAATTAATATCACAGGCTGTCTGGCTGTCTCTGTGGTGGCAAATGAAATGTCCACTAATGTTATCATGACGTTAGGTCCCCTTATAACATGTGAAGCAAGGCGAGCCGTTAATGCATAGCACTTAGGCGATGAGCGCCAAAGGCACTCATTGCTGCGAGCCTCGTGAAGCGAGGCGAGCCATTAACGCGTAGCAATGAAACACGCGGGACTTAGCCACCAAACACTGAGTAAACGCACAATTGCATTAGCCTCCAAGGACTTGACAAACGCAGAACTTAGAAAGAAAAATACAAGATGCAGGACTTTAAAGAAAAAAAAATTGAGATAGCAAAAATACGAGATTAAAGGCCAAACCGCAAAAAACAAAAAAAACGCAAAGAAAATAAAAATAAATACAACAAAAACATCACCTACAGCACAGGGAAACTGCCAGGACGTCTGGGAGTGAGGTGGAACGTGAATTTAACGCGATTTCAATGACCACTTTCACCACACGAAAATCGCCTATGTCCGCAGAAAAAAAATGAAAACGAGGCTACACGACCCTGGACCGTTTAAAACAGTGCCAAATGCGGAACGAACGAACTACAAAATACACTATTATAAATGACGGAAAATGATTGCGAGTCGAGTAACACATTAATAACATTACCAATCTCTACAATGGCGTTTAACGAGACGCGGGACTTTGAATTAAGAAAATACGAGATGCAGGACTTTGAAAAAACAAATACGAGATAGCAAATATACAAGGTTAACGGCCGAACTGCAAAAATAAAAACAACATAAAGAAAATAAAAATAAATACAACAAAAACATCACCCACAACGAGGTGGAACGCAAATTTAAGGCGATTTCGACGACTTTCACCACACAAAAATCGCCTAAGCGAGAAAATAAATGTCCACCGAAAAAAAATAAAATGAAGCTACACAACCCCGGATGGCGCGAAACACTGCCAAACGCATAGCACTTTCACACAGGAACGAACAAACTACAAATCACACTATTATAAATGACGGAAAGTGCTTGCGAGTTGCGTAACACGTTAATAACATTACCAATCTTTACAATAGCGCCTTACAAGACGCGGGATCTTGAAAAAAGAAAATACGAGACGCGGGACTTTGCAAAAACAATACAAGATAGCAAAAATACGAGCTTAACGGACGAACCGCGAAAATCAAAAAAACACAAAAAACTCAAAGAAAATACAAATAAATACAACAAAAACATTGCACACAGCATGGGGTATCAGCCAGGACGTCCGGGGGTGAGGTGGAATGTGAATTTAAGGCGATTTCGACGACTTTCACCTCACAAAAATCGCCTAAGCGAGAAAATAAATGTCCACCGAAAAAAATTAAAATGAAGCTACACAACCCCGGATGGCGCGAAACACTGCCAAACGCATAGCACTTTCACACAGGAACGAACAAACTACAAATCACACTATTATAAATGACGGAAAGTGCTTGCGAGTTGCGTAACACGTTAATAACATTACCAATCTTTACAATAGCGCCTTACAAGACGCGGGATCTTGAAAAAAGAAAATACGAGACGCGGGACTTTGCAAAAACAATACAAGATAGCAAAAATACGAGCTTAACGGACGAACCGCGAAAATCAAAAAAACACAAAAAACTCAAAGAAAATACAAATAAATACAACAAAAACATTGCACACAGCATGGGGTATCAGCCAGGACGTCCGGGGGTGAGGTGGAATGTGAATTTAAGGCGATTTCGACGACTTTCACCACACAAAAATCGCCTAAGCAAGAAAAAAATGACGAAAGAACTACAAAATACACTATTGCAAATGATAGAAAATGCTTGCGAGCCGCATTAATTACATTACGCAACTACGCCAACGGATTTCCCTTGCGCACACAAACAATTTCTGATGCACAGTTGGGACATTCATTACACTTTAGCATCACAGCACCAACACTCAAACTGTACATTGTATGCTGACGGAAAATATAAACAGATCGTTAGCTCTGTCTTCAGGCTATTCATTGCTGGATATATTAATTACAAATAGGTAAAGTATATTAATTTATTCAAGAACTAATTAATTAATTATTGATTAAGTAAATAAGGTGCTCAGAGGAGCATAAATAGACGAGACAAGAGGCTCACCATGAGCGCCGAAGGCGCTCATGGCAAGCCACGCAATGAGCGCCGAAGGTGTTTAGTATGAGGCTCGCAATGAGCGACAAAGGTCCTCGGAGTACAAAAAGGTTTACATTGTGTGTCAAACAGAATTCCCATGGCTTCAAATTATATTGCCCCGTAATTTTTGACAGGCAAGTCGCTAGTGAAGAATAAACAAAAACAAAACAATGCAATATATATCAGGAACTATTAGCTACAAAGAAAAAAAGGCTTGTACAGTGTATATCAAATTTTTATGTCTTTAATATGAAGCCAACTTCTTGTTGGGGTTCCAGTGTGCCTTTAGTACATGGTACAGTCCATTGTTATTGGAAGCCATCTGTAATCTCCTAGATTGTTGACTTGGCAAACACAAAAATCAACCGGATTAAACTGTGTATGGATCCCCCCTGCTCCCTAAACACATCCCCATGCTGCAGGGGTCCGGCATAGATCAGGCCCCCGCTGTATTTAAAAATGTCAAATTACCCGCCGCGGGTCCTTAAAGGAACAATATTATCCTATCCCGGCCGCAGCACCAAAAATTAACCCCCCTCTATGCAGGGGGTTCCCTTTGGGGCCCCAAATGTGTCCCCACTTTAACCCCTTGCTGCAGGGGTCCATAAGGACCCCTGCAGCCCCCCTACATTAACCCCTTTGCAGCGGGGTCCCCGATCGGTACAGATCGTGACCCCGCCGCATCTCCAATTTCAGATTTCCCGCCTGGGGGGTCCTTAAAGGACCGTAAAGCTTCTGAAAGTCCACGCGCTAAAAAAAATTACCCCCTGTCACTCATGGGGCTCTAAACAGACCCCCATAAGCCCTTAATTAACCCCATAACTCATGGTGGTCAATACAGACCCACAGAAGCCCTTAATTAACCCTATAACCAATGGGGCTCTAAATAGAGCCACATGCGCACTTAAATTAACCCTGTAACCCATGGGGCTTTGTACAGAGCCCCATGAGACTATAATTACCCCCTTCAGTTTTAAAAAAGATTGACAGTGCTACACCTACATCTATCTATCTATCTATCTATCTATCTACATATTTTTGTTATTTAGTAGAAAATATATAGTTTTTCCTATATGAATGTTTCCTGTTAACTGACATCCTTCTTTTCTTCTAAAATCTTATAAGACTTTAGTAAATTGCAGTCTAAGCCAAGTTGTCTCTGCTTTTCTGCTATGTTTCTGACCCTGGCTCCATGTTGGCAGAGAGCTGCCATGCATGTTTGAGATTGTCAATTAAAATACAACCCACCTAATAACATCTGTCACGGACCCCTTTTCAGGGCCTGGATCCTGGTACATTGAACCACCATAGAGGACATATCGCCCCATTGGAAAATGGGTAGGGGAATTATATTGCCACATGGGAAATGTGGACAGGGCCATAGTGTACCACCATGATTCATGTCTTATGGCATATGCCCCTGTCTTATCCTTTATACTGTAGGTAATTTCCCATGTAATATTACTGTGTTCTGTGGTATGTTAAGATAATTAATGTGTAAATATAGTACGGTCATGAGTGTAATGTGTGAGTATAGTATATCATGGATAGAATATTTGCATATGGTTACTGTCATGGCACCTTGCTTGTATTGTGTAGATTTGATGCAGTCACATATGGGACAGGGGGTTGAGTTCTACAGGAATTTATATGGATTTACAACTACTGAGAACGGCTAGGCATGCATCATCTTTTAGCTTCAGTCGTAAAGGAGGTTGGTAGCCTTAGTTACAAGGTGCTGATTCCTGATGGAGAGACTGATACAGAAGCCAGATATCAGGCTGTTGGTGCCGAAATTTCCAAGAAATTTCCAAGAAACCTGTAATCTATAGCAGGTGGCCCTGGGCAATAATAGCCCCTACCTCTAGATCGTCACAACATCTGCACTATTATTCTAGGATGTTTGTACACTGAATGCATAAAGAGTTTTTTAAAGGACTACGGTAATGTAATCATTTGTATAAGTCTCAGGAACAAAAAATGAAACAGCATTCTTTGTTATGATAAGAAATTAGCAATGTATCAAAATGTAAGCACATATTAATAGTTCCTCATGTTCTCATTCACAACTATGGCATGCTAAACAGACATCCACAAGACTCCTGTAACTTCATATTTTGCTCGTACACCTCTGCATTCAATCATAATTGGGGTGTTGTCATGCCTCTTAAACCAAATGTCTACCCCCTTCTGTCCATGCTCCCCTACTTTCCCCAACTTTTTCACAATACTTAGCTATCTATTTTAGAAGCAACATTTACTTTAAACTTGTGATAAACATATAGCCATCACAAGAAACTAAAAATATCCATTCTTAAATCTCCAGATCACCCTTGGGTTCTCTAGACTATTTAACTGCCCTATCAATTACGTACATGTATCCCAGATTTTACATATCATTTCAATTGTGCCATTGAGAGTTTCTACCATCCATCAAACCTGGCCTAGTTACTGGATTATTTACCAAAGCTTTCCTTTCAACTACCACTTCATCTTTCTGTTCTCTTTGGCCTCTAAACTTTGGCCTTTATAAGCTTGCCTACAATAATACAACTCAGTTCTCTTTCTCTAGTTTGCTACTGTCTCCCTCCAGTTTGCTACTTAATTCGAATTTTGGCTTCCATTCTCAACATACTACAGTATACTTGACATCATCCTGAGATCAACATCTTGAAAGTCTGAGATATAACTCTTCCATTACAGCTCTCATATATCAGTTGAATTTACTATTGAAAATAACATAGTCATTTTAACCCACAAGGCTTGTCACTGCCGAATTATTTTCCTTTGTAGTGTACCACGGCATATGAGTCGACGGCAAGCTGTGAATCACCAAAATACAGTTTATAGTGCAAACAGCACAGCTAAGAGCTCCTTACTGGTTTACATGGGCACTTGGAAGCAAGCCGGCATGATTGTGCTCTCTCTTGCAATTAATACTGTTATGTGGAGTTTTAGAAATTCCTGCCCACTCCAGAGTCAATGAAACACATGTTGGAGCATCTTGGGTCATGTCAATTGTTAGGTTATTTAATAGCGCTGGTGACATCACTTACTAGCTCACTGGCAATACTTTATAGTTGAGTTATTTCTGTTTGTATTCATGCCTACCCAGGCTTAATAGTTGTTTTGATTTTAGAACAACATTTTTCAAGATACATTATTTGTTCTTTGCATGTGTCAAAATAAGGTTTCCATAATATTCACTATTTTTGAATTAGCATGATACTTACAATTTTACTAAATACTAATACATGTTAAGTATTAGATTTGTTGTTGTTTTATCATGTGCGACATTCTGTGGCCCTATGGTCCGCAGCACACCAGGCACATCTGTCAGATTCTGCCCCATCTGAGAGGCATCAAGCGCATGTTCATTGCTTCAATGATCACATCTATCCATCCGTCCCTTTCCTTGTGTGCCTTCAATCTTTCCCAGCATAGAAGTCTTCTCTAGGGAATCCTGTCTTCTCATGATATGGTCAAAATATTTGAGCTTTAAGCCCATGATCAAACCTTCCAGTGAATACATTGGCTTGATTTCTGTAGTATGGAATGATTGGATCTTCTTGTAGTTCAATAAACTCTAAGCAGTTTTCTCCAAAACCACAACTGAAAGGTGTCAATTTTAAGTCACTCAGTCTTCTTTATTGTCCAGCTCACTTTAATTTTTAATCGCTTATCCAGACTTGCTGTAGCGTCCTCCCCAGAAGCAAACATATTTTAAGTTCATGGTTGCAGTAGCCACCTTGAGGCATCTAAGAACCCAGAAAAAAAATCTGTTGCTGCCTCCACTTCTTCCCCATCTATTTGCAAAGAATTGAGTTTGCTGTTTGCCATAATCTTCCTTTTTTAAAAGGGCCACTTAATTTAGCACAGTTTGGACACCACAGAAAAGATCTCATATAAACACTGTGAAAAACCTTTAGAATTTTTGAAATCCGTGCTTTTTTCCCTTAGATATGAAATAAAGAAAATGTGTGCTTATTTGCCTGATTGCCCGCCCTTGGACTCTAAAAGCCAGGGGTGCGCGGTCTCCTCTCTGTTACTTGAACCAATCAGGATGCAGGGGTGTGTGTCCCATCCAGTACCAATGACCAGCCTGTAATTGTAGCAAGTTCACTCCCCTTTTCCTCTACATACAGAGCTTGTGTGAAACAGGAGCAGCAGAGAGAGAGTGAGGCTGCACAGTATATATAGATGAATAATCACATTATTACAGTATATAATTATACCTTTTATATTTGACAAACATTTTAATAAGAAGGCTTATTTATTGGCTTGCGCATGTGCAATGAGTGCCGAAGGCGCTCCTCGAGAGGCCCGTAAGATATAGGGGGGAGAGTCTCGCAATTAGCACTGAAGGCGCTCATTTCGGGGCCTGCAAGTTAGAAGGGGGGAGAGGCCTGTGATGAGCTCTGAAGGTGCTCATCGCGAGGCTCACAAAAGAGGCTCCAAATGGCTTCCAAGTTATGGGCTTGAAAAAAAATGCTGCCCTTTTATTTTAAGCCCATAACTCTGAAGCTGCTAGTAGGCCGCCAAAAGACACCAATTGAATAGAAAATTAGCTACCAACCTCACTTATGGGCTCCCTGCCTCCTCCTTGGGCAAGGAATCCATAAGGGAGGTTGAAAGCTAATTTGCTATTCAATTGGCGTCTTTTGGCGGCCTCCCAATGGCTGCTGAGTTACCGCCTTGGAAAAAAATGGCGCGTTAAACTTTTTTTCAAGCACGCAAGGCTTGGAGCAATAGCGATTTGTTATTCAAGCATTGCGGGCTTGAAAAAAAGTTACAGGTTTAACCGCCACCAAGTCCGCAAATGTTTTCAAAGCTGTGAGAGGGGGCCAAAGAGAGACAGGGGAGGGAGAGGGTGGGAAAGAGACCCAGGGCAGGGAGAGAGGGAGAAGAGACAAAGGGAGGGAGAGGGGGAAAGAGACACAGGGGAGGGAGATAAGGGGAAAAACACAGGGATGGGGGGGCAAAGAGACATGGGAGGGAGTGGGGGAAATAGACACTTGGGAGGGAGTAGGGGGAAAGAGACACAGGGGAGTTACGGGCTTGTGAATGTGCGCTCATCGTGAGCCACGTAAAGTAGAGGGGGGAGAGGCTCGCAAGTTGTGGGTTTGCCAAGACCTGAAATGAGCGGCAAAGCCGCTCATTGCGGGGCTCGCAATGAGAGACAAAGTCGCTCATCGCAAGGCCGGTAAAGTAGAGGGGGAAGAGGTTGCAGGTTTGCCGAGGCCTGTAATCAGCAGGTTTGCCGAGGCCCATAAAGTAGAGGGGGGGAGAGGCTCGCAATAAGCGCCAAAGGCGCTCATCACAAGGCCCGCAAGTTAGAGGGGAGAGCCTTGCATTGTGAGGCAAACCGCATTGCCAGGCTTCAATTTTTTTTTACTCTATGGACCGCAGCACGCCATGCACATCTGTAAGTCACTGCCCCTCTGAGCTTCATCAAGCTCATTTATATCTATGTATCTATCTAGTTGATCAGTTGTGTCCGACTCTTTATGGCCGCTTGGACCACTGCACGTCAGGCAACTACAGGCTGCACTTGGGCTTTTACAGATACAGAGTGCACATTGGCACTTACACGCACAGAGTACAGATTGGCATATAGATTGGCATGTAGATTGGCATGTAAGTTGGCTTGCAGATTGGCATGCAGGTTGGCACAACATGTAGATTGACATGCAGATTGGCATACAGCACCTAGAGGCACAGCATCTACATTGGCACTTAGTGGCACATCATGTAGATGGGCACTTGGTGGCATAGAATGTAGATTGGCACAGGATGTAGACTGGTGCTTAGTGGCACAAGATGTAGATGGGCACTTGGAGTCACAGACAGGCTGCACTTGGGCTCTTACAGACACAGCATGTGTCTGCCTGTAACAGCCCAAGTGCAGCCTGTCTGTGCCTGGGAGATATGCAGGACTCACGGGATGAATGACTGCAGGGGTGTGGTTTCATGAAATCATGTGTGATGTCATAGGGGGTGTGGCTATAGAGGCCTTTCCCTGGAAGAGCCCAATGGCTGTTTCCTATACCAGTGTATAATCCATGCGGTAGAGCTCTAATATGCTGTACCGCAAGTACACACCCCTCAATTAGCTATGCAGCAGAGGTGAGGAGGAGTAAGAGGAGCCTGGAGAAGCCGCTGGCAAGGTAAGTATGTTTTTTTTTGTATTACATGTGTTAATGTTGATCTTCTTTTTCAGGTGGTACATGCAGTCTAGGGGACTTAAATGGTCCTTTCACATCATCTTTAAGGTCATCTTTCACCCTCATCATTAGAGCCTTTAGATCCTCCTCACTTTTAGCCATCAAATATTTCTTCCAGCAATATTGAATCCGGTTTTAGATTTGTCAAGCCCTGGCTTATGCATGATGTATTCTGTGTAAAAGTTGAATAAATAAGGTGACAATATACAACCCTGTCTCACTCCTGATCTTGAATTATTTTGTTTCTCCATGTGGGGTTCTGACTATGGCTTCTTGGAAAGCAGATGAGATGGTCTGGTACCCCCATCTCTTTAAGCATTAGATATACATTTTACATTTTTAACTCTGTATCAGGGAGTGCTGCTATTTTCATTTCATTTTAATAGTTGGTCGGTTTTATCTCCAGGCAGTCACCAAGAGAGTCTGCTATTATATAAAGTTACATTGACACTATTGCTAATCCTTCCTGCTGCAACCCTTAACTATTGTGTATGAGTTGCCCATCCCCTCACAAAGTAAAAAAAACTGTGCAGAGATGGAAGGAGGAATGGAACACTGTAGAAAGGAAATTGTAAAGATTAGCAATTCTTCTCAACACGATCCTATTTGAATAATTGGGCTTCCATTACGTTGGATGAAAACTTATACTTTCAAAGAACCATCATTTATTATATCTCATTCTTCATTGAAGCACTTCACAACAAGTGTATGTGCTCTTGTAGACAATGATTCCATCGTTCATGCAAGACAGACGTTCTTCACTGACTACTTTAACTGACATTTCTATTATTATGATGTTTGGAATTCCTTCTGGCAAAGATCACCATTATCCTCAATAGTATATTAAAAAGGTCCATAGATATCTTGCACAGTTCTGTGCTTTGGGCGATAGGACATATTTCTATTCTAACCTTACACATTCCATTCTACAAAGCACTATGATATTTTCCCATCCTGAGTGTGAAGAATTTCAAACAATCACTAAAAGCTAAATCAAAACACAAAATTATGCAATATCAACTTTCTTGTTATTATTAAAAATTATGCAATGGAGCTCTGGACCTAGGTTGTTATTGTTCAATACCTAAACATGAAGTCACACAGGTGCGATATCTAAGTTTAGCAAGACACAGCAAGAGGATGGCCATTTTAAGAAGGCACATCTATCAGCCATTGCCCCTCTGAGCACATACCCATCTCAGCCTCTGCTGTCTACTTTGTGTGAATTCAATCTTTATCAGCATCAGAGTCTACTTTAGGGAATACTGTCTTCTCATGGCCAAAATATTTGAGCTTTAGCCTCATAATCAAATCTTCCAGTGAACAGTTTGACTTGATTTCCTGTAGTTTTGATTGATTGGATCTTCTTGCAGTTCAAGGACCTCTAAGCACTTTTTTCCAACACCACAATTCAAAGGTGTCAAATCTGCCATGCTCAGTTTTTTTTATGAGCACTAGCTCTCACGTCTGTATGTTACTACTGGGAAAACCATAGTTGTTACAATGTGGACCTTTGTTGATAATGTAGTATTTTTACTTTTTAATATCTTGTCCAGACTTGCCATAGCCTTCCTCCCCAGAAGCAACCATTTTTTTATTTGATGTTTGCAGTCACCATCTGCAGAGATCTACAAACCCAGAAAAAATAAAAATTGTCACTGCCTCCACTTCTTACCCATCTATTTTCCAGGAGCTGAAATTGCAATTTGCTTTGTCTTTTTAATATTGAGCAACAGGTCAGCTTTAGCATTCTCTTTGTTCATGCTCATCAAAAGTAGTGTCATCCGCATATCTGAGTCTGTTGATATTTTACCAGCTATATTGATTCCGGCTTTGGATTCATCCAGCCTTATGCATGAGGGCCCATTTCAATTCACCCTCAAAAATCTCTGACTTCAGCTCATTGGACAAACTATTGAGGTTGTCAATGTAGTTTAGATCATTCCTGCATAAATCTTCCATGCATTCCAGACACTTCTTTATCTGTTCTGCTTCTGTTAAGTCCCAACCATTCTGTTCTCTTCTATCTCTTTAAATCTCTCATTATAGAATGTCTCCTTGTCTCTTTTTGCTTTCCTCTGGAATTCTTCTTTCAGTTGGAGAAATCTTTCCTATCTTCACAACCTTTCCAAGGCCACTTTCAAAACCTTATCAGACAGCTAGTTTACATTCTTAGTTTTCAGGCAAAGTTCTTCAGATTTTCTATCTATTAAGTGTAGTCCCTTAAACCTATTATTTACCTTGACTGCATATACACAGGGAATATTATTTATTTTGTATCTGCTCTGATTATTTTCTCTCTTTTTTCTTTTTTGAACTTTGCAGTAAGAAACTCAGCGCCAGGTCTTGTTTTTGCTGACTGTATAGAGTTTCTCCATCTTTGGCTGGAAAATATATAGTCAACCTGATTTCTATGTTGTCCATCTGGTGATGTCCATGTGTAGAGTCATCTCTGAGGCTGTTGAAAGAGGGTGTTTGCTATGTCCAGAGAATTATTTTGACAGAATTCTACTAATTTCTGTCCCATGTAATTTTGTACTCCAAGGCCAAACTTGCTCTCCATTCAAGGTATCTTTTGGTTTCCTAACTTTGATGAGAGCAACATCTTTTCTTGGTGTTGTATCTAGGAGTGTTGAATATCCTCATAGGATTGGACAACATCAGCCTCTTCAGCATCCATGGTTGGAGCATAGACTTGGAACACTCTGATGATAAATGCTGTGCGTTGTATTTTAATTGAAATAATTCTGTTATTTTTGAGGTTTTATCCGAGTACTGCTTTGGCTTTCTTTTCCCCTCCAGACACATCTGCAGCAGGGTGTTCCCTAAACTTTGTCCCTACCACTTTATTATCTAGCGCTACTCATACTCACCCACTGCTCTTCCCCGGCAATGTGGTAGGCACATCACAGACAATATATCCCAAATTATTTAATTCACCTAAAATGCATTTCAAGCATATTGAAAAAAAAAGTATATATATATATATATATATATATATATATATATATATATATATATATATAATTGTGTTCCTTGCCTCACTTCTTAATTGATTTTAGATGCCTTTTTTATGCATTGGCCTTGATCATCAGAAATGTGCATCAGCCTAACATTAAGTTAAAAATATCTGAATATTTATTATTATTCAAATGCAGACTGTATTTTTAGGAGGTGTCTGGTTCCAAATCAAAATGTTGCCTGAATTTAAAAGGTCATTGCCCCTTACATTATACATTTGCACACCTAGCATTTGATGAGCACCCGTTGTATAGTTGTATTTATTGTCAGTGTAACAGGCTTTTTCTGCTTGTTTCCACTTGAGTTTCTCTTTCTGTTTCTCACTTCTCTTCTGTCATCACCAGCTTTATCCATCTGAAGATTTATTATATAAAGAAGCTCTTAATCTCTCTTGGCTCTACCTCTCTGCCAGCTTGAAGTACTTGGATCAAACCGTACAGCTGTGAATTGTGACACTGGCTGGATTGCAGCCCAGAAAACTTTTCCCAGAGAAAATACTTGGGAAGCAGATGGGGAAAAAAGAAATCGATTTCAACAAGAGTCAAACACAGGATGGTGAAAATGAGGATTGTTTAAATTCCATATGAAAGGTTATACTTATTAAGACAAACAAATGAACCTCTGAAGGATTCTGCCCTGGCAAGTGGCCACAGTATACTTTAGCGTGGCACACGCCATGACCTGATAACACGGATAGCTGCGTGATTAAATTACTTTGTGATATTCCTGCAGTGAAAGACATAACATGCAATTAAATCACTTAGCAACTTTTATCAATATATGCACAGAGGGTTGAGCATGTGTGCACATTTGAAGGTGCTTCTTCATAAAGGTTGGGATGCATTGATTAGTGATAGGTCTAATTAGGCAGCTGCCTTATGCAGTTTCACTTACTGGGGTGCTTGCCTGATTTGGTATATGAGCCACTCTGCTCTCTGCACCCTGATTTGAAAAAGAGCGGGTTACTTTTGAAATCTAGTTGTTTCAGTTAATATATTTGTCCAATAAAATAGTATCAATACATATTGCAATACCCTGATTATTTATCTTTCATCTAGATTAATTGACATGGCTACCTCAGTCTTTATATATATATATATATATATATATATATTTTTTTTTTTATTATTATTATTATTTTTTTTTAATTTAAGCAAGAGATATAGACATGCACAAATAATTAAGCCTGGACTATAAGGATAAAGGGCTGGGAGAGTACCTGAGGAACTAAGGGGAGCCTTAATGAGGCGACAACATGGAAAAACTAATCTTTACTTAACTCTTATACATTTAGTAATGATAATTGATGGCGTTTAATATGGGAATATAACCTATACCATAACAACACATCAGCCATGTTAGGACCAGGTCCTTAAACACAATTCATAAATGGTGGATTCAGTAGTTTTCTGTCAACTCCTAATAGTCACAATAGGCCAGAGGGTCTTATGTGGGCACGATACGTGCAAGCTAGGAAATGGAGCTGTCGAAAGCAACAGTTTATATATCCTTAAATATGAATGTTAATGTAGGATCATATTTGGGATTTTATACAAATGTTAAAGTTCAGAAATGTTATAGGCCAAAGTCCTAGAAATCATCATCCTTATATCAAAGTGAGGCAGCTTTTTTCCCAAATAAACTGGAAACGACATCCTCTCTGCCTTCCTCAGATAAGCCTATGGGAATAGTCCCAGGAGGCTTTTGAAGCATAAGTGATGACCAGTGTAATAAAATAGGGTTAAATATTTGAAGTCATATCTGAAGTCTGCAATTATTGAAATCACTGTTTTAAAGAAGCGCATTAGCCCGAAGAAGAATGGTTCTTTGGACTTGGTATACATTAAACTTATTCATACAATGATCAGGGGCAGTAATTATTGTAGTCACAGACATGAACAATATATTATTTTTTAGGTAACACTGGCATTTATTTTAACAAAAATGTGATAAAATATTACACTGTATTTAAATGATGCTTTTGACAACTTCCAGCCAACCTGTAGACAGTATAGAAAGGAGTGTATTTTAATCAGCAAGCTTTATTTCTTCTTCCATGTAAGTGTAGTTTAATATTTAGGGAGGAGGCAAGAGAGTGTATTTGATCTAGCCATATTATACATTTGAGCTACACTGCATGCACTTTCTTGTGATCATCATGTGGTTTATCATAGACATGACAGCAATTCCACGTATACTCTCCCTTTCAATAGAAACAAGGCCAGGAACTTAGAAACATGATGTATCTTTGATGGCAGATAAGAACCAAAAGGCCTATATAATTTGCCTATTCTACCTACTTACACCTTTGCTTAATTAAACCTTAGGATGACCATATACTTATTTTAGGCATGCTTGAATTATGTTGTTATGTTTGTCCTTACGGCTTTCACTGATAGAATCGAAGGTTCACGTGTGCCTTAGTGCACATGATTGCTAGCACATACGGGAAGAGCCCTAACAATCCTTCTATATCAGTTAACTACTGTTTGTTATTTGGTTTCCATACTATCCCAAAGCACTTTTCCAACTTTGTGTAATTTCCTAGCATTTTCTAAATAATAATTAATTATAATAATGTTTAAATACACCAGGTTTTGAAAGATCTGCATTTGAAGAACCTTTCTATTAAGTTATGAGATGGTGTCAGTACTGGAGATAATTTTCCTTAACCTGTGTAGTAGATACTACTAATCTGATATTTACAATTCTATTTACTTTGTTTATCTATTTTTTTTTATCTTTTCATACCCCAGTACTTTTTTTTGTTTCTGTAAAATTAGCACATTATTCCATGACACTACACCAACAATTTGACCCAGCATACTGCCATTTTAATATGTGCTGTCATTTGTCTAGGTCTTTTTTTTCCTAGGCAGAAATACATCACTGCCTGTGAGACATATATGATTTGCAAGATTTGCCCATCCTACTTGGCAGGCAATTCATGCACCCATATTTTTTGTAAAGAAGTATTTTTGTAATTGGATTTACAATGCGAAAAAAGTTCTAGAAGATGATAAAAAGATAAAAAATTCTAAAAATGACAAGAGAACTGATCTGAGTTGAAAAATAAAACAATCTGTTTCTTTGGTAAGGAAAAAACTGACTTTTGGGGTTATAAAGTTGTTGCCATGAATTCTTCTAAGAGAAAATGTGATAGCTTGCTGCTTTTCATCTGTCAGTCCCTTTTAAACCGCAGGTTTAGAAAGGCTTTCTGTCGGAGGTGCCTTTCTTCAAGTAAGCAGCTAACTAAAAATTCTGTTTTCTCAGCAGATGTTGAGATAGGATGTAAAAGAAAAATTTTAAGACTAAAACCCAAAAGAAATGTCACTTCTGTGACTTACAAAGAGACAGTCAGTGCTGAGCTTCCCTGATTCAACAACACATGCATCTGCCAGACAGGTGACACAGCTCTGAATTACTTTGTAGGATGTCTTCACTGGACCTTTTCAGAAAAAAAGCATTTTTGTGAATATGCTCCATCCAATAATATATGAATGAGCAAAAGTGACATTTGGCAGTGGGAACAACGGACCAATGTTGGACAACTGTTATGATTTATTTTCCAAAAACAATTCAAACTAATATTTCGACATATGCCATTCTACTCTTGTTTTCTTTAGTACTGTAATAAAAGTGTTTATAATTACTCTACTCTACATGACAGTGGACATACTGGACAACATTTACTAAGGTTTTCTTGAAATGCCATTATATGCCCTTGGAGGCCTTGGCTATATTTGCTAATCTATGATTTCTAGTATCATTAGTTCCATAACTTAATCTCAAACTTATGTGTTTATGTGTTGTATGTAGAACACTAGCTGCAATCACCATTGCTGTATTTGGTTAGAATTATGTGTTCTAAACCCACAATGATGTATCAATTCAGTTATCATCTAAAACATTGGAAAATGCATATTCACACACTCACATATCTAGTTGTGAGCATGCGGGTTGTTGCTAACGCTAGCTGGCTCGCATAGTGATGACTTATCCCTACGACCCCCTATGACTTTCGAACAGAGGTGGAGGCTCTACGGCACCTCACACGCGGTTACAACCACCCACACAACTGGCACTTTACCAAAATACAAACACGCAATCACTATATATGGACTTACATAAAAAAAATACGAGATGCGGGACTTAGAAAAAAAAACATTACGACCTTGCAAAAATATGACCTTAACTGCCGAACCGCGCGCACCTGAAAACATTAAAAACACGATAAATACCCACAAAAAATATATAAAAAGCTCACCCACAGCAAGAGGGGAGGGCACCCAGGACCTCGGCAAGTGAAGTTACACCTCAATTTAAGTCCAAATTCACGAGTTTAAACACACAAAAATCCCCTAAGCGAGAGAAAAAATGGCAGTCGAAAAAAATCGAAAACAAGGCTACAGGACACTAAAGACGCAAAACACCACCAAGCACATACGGCTTTTCAAAAAAGCCGTACGAGGTACAAGATACACTCTTACGAAGGACGCAACATCATACACAGCCGCTTAGCACATACACATTCGCAACCATTTTAAATACACACAAGAAATACATAAAAAGCTTTCCTACAGCAAGGGGAGGCACCCAGGACCTCTGCAAGTGAAGTTTAAGTCCAAATTCCAGAGTTTAGACACACGAAAATCCCCTAAGCGAGAGCAAAAAGCTCATAGCACACAAAGCCTTGCAATAAGAGCAAAAAGCAAATCAACGCCGACAAAACAATAACCCCAAAAGCGCCTATCAGAAAAAAAAAATACAACAGCCTCGCAATGAGCGGCGAAGGCGCTCAGCTCAAGGCTTGCAATGAGCGCCGAAGGACCTCGGACCACCAACAAAATTAATGTCTCGACCAAACAGCATTACCTGCCTTACAATTTTATTGCCGGCAAGTCGCTAGATATAAATAGTTTTGTAACTGTAGTGCCCTTCAGAATTATTATCGCCTTTTTTAAGATGAGCAAGACAATCAATGAAAAAAATGAATTGTTTAGCTGCTTGGAGAAAAATCTAAACTTTCACTAAGGTAGAAATACTAAAAGAAAAATCATAAAAAAATAAATATTTTTCTCAGAAAAATGTGCCACAATCATTGGCACTCGAGCACTTTGTGCACCCTCTTGCCAAGATAACATCAATGAGTTTTCTCTTATAATGATGAATGAGGTGGGAGAACGTATATAAAGGGAACTGAGACCATAACTCTATACAGAACCTCCCCAGATCTTCAAAAGTCCTTGGTGATTGTGAACTCTCTTCTTTAGCTCACTTCACAGGTTTTCAATTGGGTTTAAGTGAAAGGATTGGCAAGCCTTCCAAACAGGTTGTTGGCATGGAGGTGGTGTCTAACTGCAGTTTTCAAGAGTTGGTGACGCCAAGATGCAACCAGCTCCTGCAATTATCCAACTGTGACCCTTGGAGAAAGTTTTCCCTCTCAAAAAATCTTCTCACTGTGTGTGGAGGCAAAAAAATGTTGTGTCCTCTTCCAGAAAACGATTTCACAGCTCCTGTTGTTTTAAACTTCTTAATTATTGCTCTAATAGTGGAGATGGGTATTTTGAGGTATAAAACTATATTTATAGTCATTGCCTGATTTCTGAAGTTCAGCAGCTTTCTCATTTCATTTGTGTGTTCTATGATCTTACCCACCCTGATGGAATAATAAGGGTTTTTAGCCTGCAGGCCTTCTAATTTGTATACTCCAGTGAAACAGGAAGTCATGGATGGCCATGTAAGAGTAAACTGCATCTCTGTTAACAGTTATTCCTTATTATCTATCACCATGCACAGTCATAGGCATTTACAAAGTAAAGTAGAGTAGAGAGCTATTTGGAGCATCACATACATCATTATAAAAAAATAATATTAATGAATACCATGATTGGATCTACTCCAAAGAGCCACCATAAGCAACAACCTAGTGAATCTTAGTGATACTGAGCCAATGTGTATGGCACGACTGTGGTCTGGCTTACCCCGACTTTGAACAAAAATAGTTGTGTGCTTTAGAACAGTTCCATAGATTCACTACAATATTTTTTGTTTTCTATACAAGCATAGTGAATCTAATGGAATGTGATTGTGGCTTTAGCCCTATTCCCTCTTGAGGTCAGAGACAACACATGTCTAATAGTCTAATAATTCTAAACACATTGGGTTCTTTCTGTAAGAAAATAATAAGAAACATGTCCTAAGATACTAATTGGGAAGAAATGAAAGCAGTACTTTCAAAATAATTAGTAGCATATCATTATTAACAAATCATAGATATGTTGTATCATATAAATGTGTAAAAACAATATATATTTTGAAGTCATAGGTGAAATCTGACACCAATTCATATCCATGTTACATTATGTATGAATACATGGCAACCTGTGTGCCCCTTGCAGTGGGTTATACTGCCACTGGGGCAAGTCGGCACTTTTGTTGCCGGTGCCCAGGCCAGGAGATGGGTTCTGGCTTTCTGCAAAATTTGTATTCAGTTCAAGATGATTGGGAAGACTTGGCAAAGCAAAAGGCAGAGCAAAACATTTTAGTAGAATTCAGGAACAGTTGCAACATCTGTTATAAGCTGTTTTAGATGCTACCTTACACTCCATTAGGTATGGTCAGAAAAGAAAAAGTAACACATGTTGGTACTCAAGAGATGTAGCAGCCGTTTGTAAAAAAAAGAAACTAGCATGGTGAAGACACAAATAGACTCAACCAGAGAAGTACAGAAAAGTATATAAAACAAAGAAGATGCAGGCAAAATAGGGTAATCAGATGTGCCAAGGCCTACTCAGAACAGAAAACCAGAACACTGCACAATCAGTAAAAGAAAAGGTGCCAAAACTTTCTTTAGGTGTATTAGTAAAAAGAGAAAAAACACAAATCAAGGGGGGATTAATTATACTCAAACAAAAGTAGACCACGGCTAAGCAGTGGGGACATATAAAATATTTTCTTCATACTAAAACAGATAGAAAATCCTACAACAGGGGAGGAGGGTTTAACATTTATCACAAAAAGTTAATAAATAATATATTAAAACATTTTTAAAATTAAGAATATATAGATATGCAGTCCTTCAACTATCAGTTTCCTTCAGTGTCTCTAAAAAATTTAAGTCACCAATCAGTAAACAATAAGGGCCTCATTCTATTAGCGGCCGCAGCCGTTGCGGGGCCGCAAGGACCGTCCGCAAGCTATTCTGCTATTCTATTCCCTTACGGCCGGGGATTCCGGCAGGCTTGCGGCCGGTGCCTTGCTATCTCTTGCGGCCGCTCGCGCCGGAGGAAAGCCTTTGATCTAAAACGGCCGCAAGAGATTTGCAATTCAATTGCTCCGGGAAACCTCTCTGCAAGGCTAAAAGCGAGCCGCAGCTTACTTGCAGGAAAGAGGTCTCGCTAGCACCAATTAAGCACATAAAATAGCTCAAATAAAGCCATCCTGCACTTTGAGAAGACTATAAAGGGATTTTTGGTGTTAGAAAAAATAGCACATAATTATCCTGTACTCAAATCCGTAAAATATTTTATTTTTAATATCCGTAAAATATCCATGTAAAAAGTCCAGAGTGCTTGGAGCACCTCAGACACACCCACGCCGCAGCCGGAAAATAAACAGTTCATTTGAACTTGGGTTTGGGCTGATGTGCAAGCTTGAGAGTGGGTTCCTTTTAATCCTCATGTCCCCCAATATGATCCCTAGCATTTACAGAGCTGTACAGTGCAGGCTTGAATTTATTTTTCAGTTTTTATATTTCACAGCTTACGGCCGGTTCAAAGATATGCGGCCGGCCGTAAAAGGAGATCCTTGCGGGGCCGTATAATAGAATCGCGAGTTAACTGAACCCCGCAAGGAATCGCAGCCTTACGGACGATTTACGGCCGATAATAGAATGAGGCCCTAAGATAGCTTTAGTTAATAAGAAGCATGGAAATGCCCTATAAATGAAGAGGCCCAGTCATTATTTGTAGCAGAAACTCCTTTGAGAAGGAGCTCTGTTAGTTTAAAAGTCTTTTTAGAGTGTCAATTTTTTGGGGGATGGGCTAGACTGAAGATTAGCATTGTGGGTCTTGAATCAAGAAATAAGAAGCCATTTCCAAGAAGCCCAGGAGATCATTTTTGGTTGGGCATCACTCGAGGGCCATCCAAGGAGGAAAATGCATGAATTTGTTTAATTTTACAGTTTAATCATTTTTAATTGTTGATTTTTTTATTGTAATCATTTCTTTATTATAAACACATATTTTTTTATTTTGAGTATTTTTTAATCTGGACTGCTTTCTTTTTTTTTGTAGTTATTTAGATTAGATCATTTGTAGTTAATGTTAAGGACTGTGGGGAAGATAGGATCCATGGTGGTCCTTAGGGACCCTTATGGTATGGTATTATTAATGTTAAAAAAAAAAAGAGTGCCATGGGGGTTCCTATATACACCCATGCCAATAGGTAGAGGCTCCATGGGCAGCCATAGGCACCCTAATTGGATAGTGGATATGGAGCCACAAATGGACTGAGACTATAGGAGTCTACATACAGCACTTATTTTTTATTTAGTGGGTTTTAAGTTAGAGGAGGGGGTTGTAAGGGGTTAATGGGCCCGGGGGACCACAACATTTATTATACTGTAGACATTAATGAGTAGCCGAACATAGGTGGAAGGCATCATAAACCCCCACACTAATTTTATTATTTTATTTTTATTTATCTTTTATTTTTATTCAGTTTATCACAAAACATACAAATGTGAATGAAAACATTTAAATACTTACATTCATCTATTACATAAAAACAAAGTACACACAAAAAATAGCATCGGACAGAGTCAATCGCCTTAAAGTTTAAGAAAGAGTTAATTTTATCTTCTATAATCCCATTTCAGTAACAATCATCTGTTTAAATCCATGACATCTACTCTGGCTAATAAAGAAAAAAACAATTGTTTCTCTAAGAAACAATTGTATAATATGTAAGTGTCTGAACTACACATAAAACACATACATTCTACATACAGTTCTGAGAGTTGAGATGGGAAGAAGGGATAGTGGGGGCAACAAATCTACAGACTAAAGCAGGTCAATTTGTCCAAAGTTTAATTAATATTTATCCCATATGGACCATTCATATTTTGGGACAATGTATATCCCCTCATTCTTATAGTCTAGGTCTAAAAGTCTATTTCTTTGCAAATCCATTTCAATTTCAGACCATAAGGGCAATATTTCCCCCTTCCACTTTAATACTATAAGCCATTTGGCTTCCAGTAAGGCCTGCAGTAAGACACTCTTAGCGTCCAGTGAAATGTTTTCAGAAAAAATATGGAAAAGGGCTTATTCAGGCCCCATTTGAATTTGTTGGCCTAATATTTGAGATACCCACACAAGAGCATTGTTCCAGTGTGTTTGTAATAGACGGCAAGAACACCACATATGCAGCTCTGACCCAATTTGACCACAGCGTTTCCAACAATGCTTCTGTGAGTTGTCTTTTTTGATTCTCCATACTTTGATTGGCACCAGATACCATCTGTTAAAAGTTTTAAAATAAATCTCTCTATAGGTAGCGTCAGTGGCGGCTGGTGACTTTTCAAGTTGGAGGGGCGACAGGGCGAAACATAGCCACTCCCCCTTTTCAAACCACACCCATTTTTATAACTCCTCCCCTGACGTCATAATTACCTTTATAAGCCCCGCCCAATGACCTTATGCTTGTAAAGCCCATTGAAATACATAATCTGCAATGCAGAAATGTCAAGAAGTAAAGTAACAATGTGTTAAATTCATTGGTATACAATATAGATTGAAAAAACTCATGTGACAAGACTACAGCAATATCATAATTGCACCTATACGTATTAACAGAAAAATTAAAGGAGTGACACCTACCATTAGTCGGCTCTTCTTCTCAGGGTATTCACGTTCATTAAGTTGACCAATGAGTAGAAACAAATCTGCAGCCACATAGGGTTTGCACCTGGGGTTGAAAGAAAACAAGCAAATCAATCATACCATTCAAGAACAAAACCATACTTAAAAAACATTAAACGACCAAGTGGAACCATATAGGCCCCAAACATACCTTAGAAGACCAAGTGTGACTATATAGGCCCCAAACATACCTTAGAAGACCAAGTGTGACTATATAGGCCCCAAACATACCTTAGAAGACCAAGTGGGACTATAGGCCCCAAACATACCTTAGAAGACCAAGTGTGACTATATAGGCCCCAAACATACCTTAGAAGACCAAGTGTGACTATATAGGCCCCAAACATACCTTAGAAGACCAAGTGTGACTATATAAGCCCCAAACATACCTTAGAAGACCAAGTGTGACCATAGGCCCCAAACATACCTTAGAAGACCAAGTGTGACTATATAAGCCCCAAACATACCTTAGAAGACCAAGTGTGACCATAGGCCCCAAACATACCTTAGAAGAACAAGTGGAACTATATAGGCCCCAAACATACCTTAGAAGACCAAGTGTGACCATATAGGCCTCAAACATACCTTAGAAGACCAAGTGTGACCATAGGCCCCAAACATACCTTAGAAGACCAAGTGGGACCATATAGGCCTCAAACATACCTTAGAAGACCAAGTGGGACCATATAGGCCTCAAAACATACCTTAGAAGACCAATCAGCACTGCATAGGCCCAAACCAATGGATCTTGGGATTCAAGAAAACAACAACATTTCACTTCTGTTTAGACAACACAATAATCAATGTCAAACAAACACGTTGAATTAGCATATGGATAACCATATGAGCAGTAACGCCACGCCAAGACTTCAACAATTGTTACTGACCATTCACACACCTTTCATAGCTCCTTCAATATGCACACCCACACACCATTCATACTTTACTTACCACTAGTTATTTTTGGTAGTGAGGTGGTGCCATTTCTGAGAACTTTACGTACCCTTGAAGGTGCCTCCAATTCCTTCAAACCAATGCATTTAACCGCTACAGGGCCATGGTGCTTTTTAATTACTTTTTTGATCATCTTCAATGTGGAGAAGCATCTTTCTGGTTCTTTAGTAGTCTTCGTTGTTGTAAGCAGGATTCCTTATAGCTTCACTCACTCTGTTAAATTATGTAGATTAAATTGATGCTAAAGTTGCTGCAGAGCAACAGCACTTGTACAGACATGGAATTCTTGCTTCCTGTACACAAGTGACAGCTACCCTTGGAAGTGCCTCCAATTCCTTCAAACCACGCCAAGGCTTCAACAATTGTTACTGACCATGCACACACCTTTCATAGCTCCTTCCATATGCACACCCACACACCGTTCATACTTTACTTACCACTAGTTATGTTTGGTAGTGTGAGGTGGTGCTGCTTAACGCAGTTTATCTTTGCACACCTTGGGGGTATGCATTCTTCTTTGCTTCAATCACTTGTATTTTAATTTTGCACGGCGATCTTTCAAAGAAGAAAACTTCTCAATGGTTTTTTCATTGAAGTCTGGGATCTCGGAAATCAGTTGCTTTTCCATTGAGAGCATCGCCAATGCATTCAACCGCTCCAGGGACATGGTGCTTCTTAAAAAGGTTTTTATCCTCTTCAATGTTGAGAAGCATCTTTCTGATTCTGCAGTAGTCATTGGTGTTGTAATCAGGATTCTTAATAATTTTACTGTCTCTGTGAAATCATTCTGCAGATTAAATTGATGGAAAAGTTTGTGCAGAGCAACAGCACTTGTACAAGTATGAAACTCTGTCTTCCCATACAGAAGTGACAGCTCAGTGCGTAATTGTTCCTTCTTCAGTATTGGATATGCTTGCACGGTGTCTTCCAGAGCTTGGGTTGGAAAGCAAGTGTCATGGGTTTTATACAAGTCACTTTGAACAAGTTTGGCACTGACTAGGTGATTTGAAAATGAAAAACGTTCTTTTGCATGAACCACCACTATGTCACATACCTCTCTTGAAAGTTGTCTCAAGGTTGAGATCTCCGCACTCCGTCTGTTGACTGTTAGATCGCTCGGCAAACTTGCTTCTATCTCTTCCACAGAATTACGGATTTTCTGGATGCTGGCGACAAAGTCTTCTGTGACTTTTTTGATATAAACAGTATCCGTGTCTCGCTTCTGAAGCTGACTATAGAGGATGTCAACATGTGGCATTATTAAATGAAATAATTTAAGGAAGTAAAGGAACTCCCTGTCTTCCAGCATTCCAATGAAACCTGCGGCTTCCCGTATAGATGTTGGATCAAAGTTTAGACATGCTTCAATTGTCTGGAAACACTCAAGTAGCGCATCTCTGTTCTCGTAGATCACGTTCACGGTCCTAACGTTGAAGTTCCATCGTGTCGGTGCACCTCTTGGAAGTCTTCTACCAACTACCTCATCCAGAACTCCAGTCCTTTTTGGAGAGCGTGAAAAAAAAGATGGTATGCCGCTTATGTTTGAAAAAAAAACTCTAACTCTTCCAATCCTTGAAACTGCTTTCTCCATTATTAAGTTCAGTTGGTGAGCATAGCAATGGACGTAGTGTGCGTTCGGGTACACGTCTTTTATTTTTCTTTGAACTCCTCCTTGATCTCCACGCATCACACTGGCACCATCGTAGCTTTGAGCTATGAGTTTCTTCTTGTCTTCTGGCTCTGGGAGAACAGTATTCAGTGTTTCCAGCACAACAGCAGCAATGGAGTCTGCATCCGTTGATTTCATTTCCGTGAAGCCATCAAATCTTTCCACCACTTGATGCTTCTTGTCAATGTAGCGATAGACTACAACGCACTGTGTCCTAGCGGAAATATCGGTTGTTTCATCCGCTTGGATTGCCACAAACTGGGCTTCCTTAAGCTCTTGGTGAATCACTTCCTTTATAACTTCATGCATGCAGTCCAGTAGCTCATTCTGCACGGTTTTGGAAGTGCCCTTAAACACAGTTGCAGTCTTCAAATGCTGTTCCATTGCACTATCGATACTGCCAACCAAATCCACCAGGCCTCTAAACACTCCTGGATTTAGCGATGTTTCACTCTCGTCGTTTCCTCTTAATGCCAGTTCAAAAGCGCCACAAAAGCGAACACAATCAATTATCTTGGAAAGGATGTACCGGTTCTTAGCCACTTCTTCGTTGTGTTTTTGAATGCTGACTTGGTATCCTTGGTCCAGTTGAACAGCAATGTTCGCCTGTCCAAGCATCTCAAACTTGATCCTGTTATCCAAGTGAGCTTTAGAACTTTTGTGTTTTGCCAATTTGTCAGCTAGATGTTTGACGTCAGTCACTCCAGTTTTGGTCCAAGCAGCGTCACCACCAAATAGGATGCATGGGAAACAATATAAGGACTTCCTAGAAACGCTTCCAGAAAGCCAGTCGTTCTTCTTGTACCATTCAGTATTGAAATTACGGACATATTGCTTCCCTCTATCTCTTGCGATTTGCTGCAGATTTATCTCTGGTTGGTCAGCTCCTAACCGTTTTACTTCCACCTTCTCCTCATAGGTTAGGGTGCCGAAAGGCTTCACAAGTAGAGAGTCAATAGTATTCATTTCTGATATTGATACCAATAAAAGAAAGAGATCACGGTATATTAATTTATATTATGTCACAAAATTACTTTAAAATAACAGTGTGTTGATTTCATTGGTATACATTACAGATTGCAAACCCTCATGTGACAAGACTACATCAACATCAAATTTGCACCTATACACATGGACAGAAAATTAAAGGCAATGATACTCACCAACAGTTGACTCTCCTTCTCGGGGTATTCACGTCCAGTAAGTCAACCAACGAGTCCAAACAAATCTGCTTTCACAGATAGTTTGCACCTGGGGGGTGATAGAAAACAAAAAAAAAAACATTAGAAATCTCAAGACCCAAACCGTAACTTTTAAAACCTTAAAAGACCAAGTGTGACCATATAGGCCCCAACTGCACCTTAAAAACCTTAAAAGTCCAAGTGTGACCATATACTCCCCAACAGTTGACTCTCCTTCTCGGGGTATTCACGTCCAGTAAGTCAACCAACGAGTCCAAACAAATCTGCTTTCACAGATAGTTTGCACCTGGGGGGTGATAGAAAACAAAAAAAAAAACATTAGAAATCTCAAGACCCAAACCGTAACTTTTAAAACCTTAAAAGACCAAGTGTGACCATATAGGCCCCAACTGCACCTTAAAAACCTTAAAAGTCCAAGTGTGACCATATACTCACCAACAGTTGACTCTCCTTCTCGGGGTATTCACGTCCAGTAAGTCAACCAACGAGTCCAAACAAATCTGCTTTCACAGATAGTTTGCACCTGGGGGGTGATAGAAAAAAAAAAAAAAAACATTAGAAATCTCAAGACCCAAACCGTAACTTTTAAAACCTTAAAAGAGCAAGTGTGACCATATAGGCCCCAACCGCCCCTTAAAAACCTTAAATAACAAATTGGGACCATATAGGCCCCAACCGTACCTTAAAAACCTTAAATAACAAATTGGGACCATATAGGCCCCAACCGCCCCTTAAAAACCTTAAATAACAAATTGGGACCATATAGGCCCCAACCGTACCTTAAAAACCTTAAATAACAAATTGGGACCATATAGGCCCCAACCGCCCCTTAAAAACCTTAAATAACAAATTGGGACCATATAGGCCCCAACCGCTCCTTAAAAACCTTAAATAACAAATTAAGACCATATAGGCCCCAACCGCCCCTTAAAAACCTTAAGTAACAAATTGGGACCATATAGGCCCCAACCGTACCTTAAAAACCTTAAAAAACAAATTGGGACCATATAGGCCCCAACCGTACCTTAAAAACCTTAAATAACAAATTGGGACCATATAGGCCCCAACCGTACCTTAAAAACCATAAATAACAAATTGGGACCATATAGGCCCCAACCGCCCCTTAAAAACCTTAAATAACAAATTGGGACCATATAGGCCCCAACCGCCCCTTAAAAACCTTAAATAACAAATTGGGATCATATAGGCCCCAACCGTACCTTAAAAACCTTAAATAACAAATTGGGACCATATAGGCCCCAACCGTACCTTAAAAACCTTAAATAACAAATTGGGACCATATAGGCCCCAACCGTACCTTAAAAACCTTAAATAACATATAGGCCAAAAAAAAAAAAATAATAATATATACATATATATATATATATATATATATATATATATATATATATATATATTGATAGATATATATAAAAATTTATATCAATATATCACAATAAATAAATATATATATATATATATATATATATATATATATATAAAAATTGATATCAATATATCACAATAAATAAATATATATATATATATATATATATCAAATTGATATATATATATATATTTATTTATTTATTGTGATATATTGATATTAATTTTTATATATATATATATATATATATATATATATATATCCAAATATATATATATATATATATATATATATATATATATATAAAAAATACACATAAATATACATAAACATATACATACAACAATATATATTAATTGATATTTATTATTTGATTAATTGATGTTCTTTATTACTTGGTATAATATATTGTTCATGCATTTCTATTACACTTTTTTTGTTATACATATTACAGTGCTATTTTTTGGCTATACATGTTACAGGATATTATCCTGTAACATGTATATCACATAAAATAGCCCTGTAATATGTATAATACATACAGGGTCAAACAAGTTCACACTAACCTTTTTTACCCTTACAGGCTTCCATACCTGCTTGCTGATTTGCTAATTTTTTGAAGACTCTCATTGGTTGAAATCGATGTCAATCAAAAATTTCAGCCAATCAGAGTCCTTCAAAAATTAGTATATATAGCAGACCGTGGGAAAAAAACAATTAATCGCGGGAGGGGCTCCTTGTAGGAGGAGCTCTTTTAGTGTGTTGTTTTTTTTTTTTTTAGAGCGTCGGTTTTTTTTTGTGGAGGCCTCTTTCAATGGGCCAGAATGGATGGATGGACAATGGCTTCAATCAAGATTGGATTATTTTTGATCATTGGCTTCAATCAACATGGATTATTTTATTTTGACCATTGGCTTCAATCAACATGGATTATTTTATTTTGACCATTGGCTTCAATCAACATGGATTATTTTATTTTGACCATTGGCTTCAATCAACATGGATTATTTTATTTGACCACTGGCTTCAATCAACATGGATTATTTATTTTTCATGACTATATCCAGAGAGGACAGAAGGCCAACGCTGGAGGGGTCAATTTTACAGGTAAGTATGTGCTGTTGTTTATTTTATTTTTTATTAATGTTTGTTTAAAGCTGTTTATTTTTGTATAAAATGTGTTACTAACTGTACTAACAATGTGTTAACTTACTGTTTAATTGTAATAATGTTTTTACTGTATTTTTTTTCCCTTCCCTTATTTTTATTTTATCTTTAGAAGTGACAGGCACATATACATGCCTGTTACTTCTAAAAATGGAATAAAAATAGGGGGGGGGGGGGGTAGGTAGTTGGTTCATCCAGGGTGGGGTCGGTCACGGTCAGGCGCCCATCGGTCGCCCATAGGCCACGACCAGGGGTGGCACAGGCCTCATGGGGGTGAACATCCACCCCCATGTGGCCTGGTCAACCCCGCTCACTGCCCGAATACCCGGGGTAGCATAGGCCGCATCGGGGTGGTGCCGGGGGCCCGGTGGTGATCGGGCCTCGGGGGTGGCATAGGGCGGCAACATGGAGGTCATCAGGGGTGGCACAGGCCTCATCAAGGGGGTGATCCGATCACCCCCATGTGGGCCTGTGCCACCCCGCTCACCACCCGACTACCCCAATCCCGTGATCGGGGTAATCCGGCGGTGGCATGATGGCATAGCATAGGGCAGGCCTGATCGGGGGTGGCACAGGCCACATGGGGGTGATGGCTGGGGGTGGCACCAGGCATTGTAGGCCTAGGGTCGTCGGTGGTAGTTGGTGGGTGGCTGGGTAGGTGGCAGGCCAGGCAGGCATAGTGGGGGTAACTGGTCACCCCTAACTTTTATTAGGGGCTACTAGGGGTTTTGGTTTGGCCAGGGGCAGGGGCAGGGCAGGTGCCAGGCAGGTAGACTTACTGTGTTAGGCAGGCAGAGCAGATGAGTAGATTCAGCCAGGGAGGTCTCTCAGTCTCAGCGTGACCAGGGTCAGGAAACAGAAAGGGGGAAGGGACAGGGAACTGGTGGTTTTATTGACTGTATCAGTCAATCAAAATGTAAACTCGAGGCCCTATTTGCTGGCGGGCGCTCAGGGCTAACGGTCTGGGTGGGTTTAGATTGATCACTTAGTAACTGGACAGCCTTCCATCATTGATTGGTCAATGATGGAAGACTGTCATTTATTAATTGATACATTTATGACCGCCCATGCATATCGTCACTGTGATGGTGGGCGGCATGCATTAACGGTCAGGGGGCCAGGCCAGGACTCATTGAAGAGAGAGAAGAGTCTAAAGGTTAGTGTACACAGTGTATAACTATTGTAATTTGATCACACAGGGTGCAGGCAGGGGGCTATATAGATACACAGCATTAGTTAATGTAGCGCAAGGGTTATTTTAAAGTGACAGTGTCCCTTTACTAACTTTACTTCATTTTTAATACTATTTAGACTTGAAATGATGATGTACACCTTATATTTATTAGTTTTTGGGTTATACTAATACATTGTTGTGTTTTTTTTTATTGCAGGGTGAAGAAAATATTTGGGGGGGCGTTTGCCCTGACGCCCCAATGGACGGGCCGCCCCTGGGTAGCGTATTTAATAAACCTATCCGTTGTTGAAAATGCCCTATGCCAAGTTTCTATGGGCCATGATTGCTCAAGTTCTTCTTCCCATAGTCTTAGTTTTAGAGATATAGAGTCCTGTTTCATATCTCTTATTAAACCAAAACATTTTGAAATTAAATGTGATTTCTTTTTAGTAAGAATTAACTTTTCACATGGAGTCAGCTTCCTAGATGGAACTTAGAAGTTTCTTAAAACTATTATAATCTAACCAGAATTGAGTTGAAACATTATATTTCCTCCTTAAATAATCAAAGTCCACAAATGTATTGTCTATATATAATTCGCTTAAGTATTTGCAGCCTCGTGCTATTAATAGATTGAGCAAAGGGGAAGGGAACCATCCTTTCAGTAACAAAAGCGGTGTGATCTAACTCGGAAAAGGAATTAATGTATATTTAATATTCAATTTAGACCAACACCTTGAATTTTTCCAATTTGCTCTTGAAAGAAGATTTAGTTTGTATCACCTTGAATAAGAGAATATTTCTCTATATGGGACCAGTTATTTTGTTTTTCCTTCTCCGTTCATCTTATCATATAGGCTATTGATATTTCTTAACATCTGGATACGCTATTCCTCCTCTACAAAATGTATTAAACATACTCAATAATTTTAATGGCTTTTCCATGGTTATTATTATGTCATCTGCGTATAAAGAGATTACATGTTCTTTCTGGTCTATTTTAATGCCATGCTTAATGCCATGCTCTGAATCCCTCACAGCTATCGCTAAGGGTTCGATACACCAGTTATTATAGAGGACTCCCCTGCCTGGTGTCATTTGAGATGACAAATTTATCAGATTGAAATCCTTGACCAGTTACTCTTGCAGATGGATTAACATTAAAGCCCTAATTGCCTTAGAGGCAAAGTCAACTAAGCCATATTTTGACAGGGTGAGGTACATAATCCACCCTGTCGAAAGCCCGTTTGGTCCGGGGCAATCAACTGATGTATAATAGGGTTCAATCTTTCCGCTAAGATCTTGGCATATATCTTTATGTCTGAGTTAAGTAAAGATATTGGTCTAAAATGACTGCAATCCGGATTTTGTTTATTCGTTTTAGGCATTTCTGTTGGCGCTCGACCATTGTTCTTAATTTCATTTAAAGTTTCACATAAATATTTAGTAATTTCCTTTTGACATAGGACACAATATTGGTTGATAATCCATCTGCCCAAACAACTTCTTTTTCAGTTATTTTTTTGTTTAATGTTGCCATTTCTGCTTGTGAAATTTTGGGGAGATTAATTTTATCCAAAAAGTTCCAAATATTCCTTTTTTTTTTATAGATTGATCAGTTTTATTTAAATTTAAATTATACATTAAATTCATTATTGTAATTCCTTCATTGGCATGATAGTACCATAGAAGGGTAATACATATGACAATATTTTGGGCCCTATTACATTTTCTTGGTTTGGTAATTTAATAGGAGTGTAGGATTTTGCATGTAAAGCAGGGAGAAAGTTACACGTGGCAAGCACTTGCAAAGGGTTACACTTGACCCCGGCAGGATCCATTCTGCCCACTAATACATTAACAAACCTGAAACCAGTATGATAATAATAACTAAACAGACATGACACCAGTATGGGGAAACAACAGGCCACAGCATTTATTGAATATACCTATTTGTAAAGTATATTACCCAAAAACGTGCTGATGGGCCCACCTACTTATCACTGTCACACATCCATGAGGTAGGGGCATGCCCCTTTTCCCCTTACCACTGGCCCGGACACCTCCCCTACCCGCTACAGAGCAGGCTAGGGATATCTCACGGGGCTGCTATAACCCCCCCCTCCCCCCATCTCGGTCAAGTGCTCCCCATCGGGCAGGATCCAAGAATCCTCTGTCTTGTCCGCAAATTCTTGATGGAGCAGTGCCAGGAACCCCATCTTACATATGAAACTGGCCATTCATTTTTTTGCCTTAATGCTCGCCCTCTCCAAGCGGACAGTGTCGCTGGCACTCCCCCACACCATCCTCCTAATCATTTCCACATAGAAATGTCCCTCTACATGTCCCTAACCAATCATTTTATGGGGACTTCCCCAGGATTGTTGCCCCCTGTGTGATTAAAAAGGATCATTGGGCTGCTGAAACGTTTGGCATATGTATCAATGAGAGCATTTTATCCCTCATATACCCACCCATTGCACCTGCATGTCCTCCACTGGCACTCCCAGTTGCAGGTCATTAGTTGAAACTACGGCGAAAATCCAAGCCAGTATACATGTGAATGTCCGATAACCCAGAGTCCTGGTGCCTGTAATGGATATATGACAATTAGTAGATAGCAGCTGCCGGTCTCTCATAGCCCTGAAAACGCTTTGATTTCCATCTTTACATTCTCTTTATGAGCTCGTCTGGTAGGCCAAGGCCTGCCGCCACAGTGGCTGCCCCAATTCTGAAGGAATGGGTGCCGAATTCTGCCTGGTTTAAACCAAGACGTTGTAAAAATATCTGTAATACCTTAGAGAATTGGAAGCGGGAAAGCGAGAGGCTATCCTGATGTATTAACAGCGAGCCGTGATAGCTCGGCCACTGCTGCAGGTAGCTGCTAACACAGTCAAAGGGGCAACAATCCGTCCCAACTTTATGCAAATTACCACACACTCCTGGTGAAGGCTGACATCCACCAATTGTATACCTGCAAGCCGCAACCAATTCCCCAACTCCGAAGGCTCTGAAAACGTCCAGGGAAAAGGCTGTACGAAAAATCAAGGTCTCATAGGGGGAGTGGCACTCCCTGCCCAATTACTCAGTTAAACGTAGCAACAATGCAAATGTGATCGGGCGATGCTGATCCTGAATGTGCTCCCCTTTAAACATCCCACACAACACCCATTTTACGACAAACACCTTTGTCAGGTCCTTTAGCCCAGCTAGCTTGAACATGAAAGCTGGTGCTGCTACCTGGCATCCAACTGATGCTCTGGAGATTCCCACACTCTTGCAGTACCACAACAAAATGCAGACCACCTTTTCTTCTGTGCCATCTCCGCCCGCTGGCTCCACTAGCTCTCTCCATTTTCAACCAGACCTTCCTGTACACCTTCAAAGTCGCCAGTGCTAGGGAGTTTCTTATCAACTTCGATACCTCTGCGCTCCATACTCCCAGAGCTGCTCCGGGAAACTGTCTCAGTGCATCCTAACCTCCGGCACTAACCGCCTGAATCTCTCCCTTTGTTAGGGTGCCCACTGGGTCTGTTGCCATTGTTTTGTCTGCAGCATGTTTGAGGCGACAATTGGGAGTCCATTTGCAGATTCCCTCATCGAAAGCATAGCAAACAGCACCTGGTGCAATAACTAGAAGTCTACCCCCGTCCGCTCCACTCCAAAAGGGCGGCACGGCTTGCATGGGTGTCATGACATTCAGCCAGTATGCAATCACTTTCTCGCTCCATGCCATGCCCGACATGGACGCCATGCATTGGCAGAAGTCCTCATCATACTTTCACCAAGCCATGCCGCCGTAAGTGCGGTGAACACTACTAATTTCCTCTAAATACACAAAGAGGGATAAGCACTGGCTGTAAAATCTTGCCCCAATAATACAAGCCAAATAGAGAAAGCCTGCAACCAGTTGTCAAAAAGTTTGGGGATACGCCAAAAGAATATCTGCCTATCGCCACCCTCACCCCGAGGGCTGACCTCTGAAGGGTTGGCAAAGCGCGACAAAGGGAGGAGTGAACAAATCTCAAAAAACTCCCTACGTCATATGCGCTCCTTCGATTCCTGTAATAGGTGTGTAACCTTGGCCGCTGAAGCCCAGCCTTCCCTTCTCGTCTCACTCGTGATCTCCATCCGCTTCCTCCTCAGCATGGACCTACTGGTACCAGGTTCACCGTCCTGGAGCGGACCTTTTAAGTATGAGGAACCCGCACCTGTTCCACCTGATAGCTCAACAATCTTTTTGCTATGAGGCGACGGATGCTGGACACCGCCGCCTGTAGTAGCTGCGTTGGATCTAGTCCCATCCCCTAGCAGACTGCAAGCACCGGATGCGTGCTGTACTGCAGACCTGCCAGCAGAGAACAGTTCCCCTAAATCGTCAGCCAATGCAGATTGCACCTGAGAGACTGTTGGGGGAGGGTTAAAATCACAAAACGCTACAACATAGACAGCCAGCAACACATACACACACCACATGCACACAACATAGACAGAAATGGACACAACAGGTGATCCGGTCCAGCAGCAAACCCCAGCACCTCTGTGCGACCATGTATTGGTGTGCTCAATGCAGCGTGTGCAGTTACAGACCGAAGCCGGAATCAATATAGCGTTAGGAGCCAAGAACAATGAAGATCAAGAACCAAATAATAGATCATATCTAGCAAATGATAGCTACTCATAGTTGCAATTAAGTGAATCCTCCAGGCTCAAGCCTAGATGTAAGATGGTAAGGGATGAACACCAAACGATGTATTATTCATCATACTAATAACATATACTTTTTTTTCTCTCTTTCAGCATCAAGGAGGTCTGGGTCCAGTGGTGAGTAAGTGGCGGGGGCGTCGCCTCCATTGGAGCAGGAAGTGGAGGAGCAAGCCCAGCAGAAACTGGCACAGGGGGAAGAGGAGACAAGCGGAGCCGTGGGCCCTGGTTCAGATTAGGAGGATGTTATCTGGGCAGTAACCAACAGGACCCCACTGTCTCCCTCCTCCAGAGACTCAGTATATCACCAGAGCCTTCCTACTGGAGGGACCAGCTGGGCTTGACCTCATCTCCTCCTCCCCTCACCAGTACCTGCAGACTATTACCAGGCCCAGCAACACCACCACCCATATGGAGCGACGTGCCCCAGACCCTCCCCACTGGGCCACCACCAACTCTTCTGCCCCCAGCAACGCACCACGGACCTCCATCCCCACCACCACCGAACCAGGCTGCGCAGGCAGAGATGCTGGCCATCATGCGCCAGCAACTGGAGAGTCTTCGGGGGATCCAGGGCAGCATCTCCGCCAATCATGCATAGCTTATGAGCAGCCTGGCCAGGCGCAATAGGGAGGAGAGGAGGCGCCATCTTATGACAGAATCTTACTTGCGGAGCTGCTCAGGATGGGGGGGACCAGAGCGCATTCCAACACCTGACCACAGACGCCTTGGGACCCGAGCTCTGCCTCCTCCACCCTGGAGGCCTCGCCTGCACACCCACAGCCAGGCAGCTCCTCTCTTCCTTTCGCCCACCCCCACAACCACTAACGAGACGGAGGCCGCCCATGGGGGGTTGGTCCAAATCTTAACATAATCTAGCCTGGCTACAGAGTCCTTGGATCTTGGCCTGTGTGATGGTGATATTTTGTTCACAGATGGCTACCTCCCATCACATGGTCCATGATCCTCTTCTCTGTGGACACGTAGGGTTTTGTGTAACATTTCACCAATTGATGGTCACTGAGGAATGCTGTTGAGAAGAGATGCTGCAGTCCCTATATTTTCTAAGGCCTTATTTTGCCGGTGTTATGTTTTTGTTTTAGGTACAATTCAGGTCCATGAAGGCATTTTCAGCATCTGCAACCATTGTGAAGGAAATATATTAAGTGTAACATTTCGCCAGTGCCTCTCAGGTAGACATCTTTTCAATGACAGCCCCCCTTAACATGTAGTTCCCACAATATTAAATCTATTATATAGCCAGATATCTAAGACATGATTGTTGTTAGCTTAAATGTAGACTAATACCGGCATCTCGGTGGACTTGCAATGTTTCACAATGGCATGTTAATGACAGCCAGCATTAATATATGCACTAGTGAAGCATGTGATCCTGACCTCGATATCAGTCTGAGAACAGGTCCTTGTGTCTGATGTAAGTAACATTGAACCTGGCTGCTGACCTTTGTGTCCTCTCTGTATTAATGGGTAAGGTGATAGTACACCTTGACCACCGACGCTGGTTACAGCTATGCATTTACTGTGAGATGACACATCATTATTAATGGTCATGGCAAGTGAGTTATCCTGAGAACTAGCTAATGGTTAGTAATGCTTGCAGATGGGAATCAGGTGAGTTGGTATATTGTTACAGTTACAGTATTTAGCACTGTACTGTACATGCATGTTTTTCTTTTTTTATCCTCCTTTTTTTACCAACCTCAGATTGCTGTTTTGGAAACACATTGTATGTGGGAAACTGGATTGGATTACACAGTCCAGAGGTTTGAGCATCTATTTCATTGAGCAAACATAGACAAGTTGTAAGTGCTATGCACATGACTGGTTTCTTCAATTAAATGGAGTGATTTCTGATGATCCTTTTTTTCATCAGATTCCAGTTGCAGTGGTGTAGCGACCAAATGTGACCCTGGTAGGGGCTATGCATCATGCTTATTATAGACTATGACATTACCCCCTTTGGGTATCCCCTTTTTCACAAAAAAAGCCTTGTACATTTCTGATTGTGCTCTGTGTATGAAATAAATGTTTGCTATATCGTTCTCAATGCGTCAGTGTGTTTTCAATGGTTGTGGTTTTGGGACATCCACATACATCACATTTGTGTCACATTCCTATATCTCTAAACTAATGAGCCCTAGTTACTATGCAAGATATTAATACATATAATAACAATAATATTACAAATAATATCATAATATATCATATAATAATATATATATTATATAGTTGTAAAGGGTTAATACACATGAAACGTCCAATTTGTGATACTGTCCAGTAGCAACATTCCCCAGAAGGTCTGATAAGAATATGACAGGTGATAATGTCAATTGATTGATAGCAAAACACTTAATGGGATGTCACCCAATGATAATGGATATACATCTTGGCACATGGACACCAGCAATGGCGTGGGACTTTCCAGGATGGGCATAGCGGACATTATCCCAGATGGAGATGAGTTGGCTGTTGCTCCACATGCCTCTGCACCCTCCATACATTTTTTGTGGCCCTTCCTGATAGGTTAGAGTAGATTAGTGTGGTGTTCCCCTGGTCCTCTTCTGGATTTCTAGCTTGTGGTGGTGAAGGGGCTTGTGTAGCTCAATGAAGCTTTGAGTTAGACCATGTAGGGCCACTGTAGGTGGGCAGGTCATTGCAGAGAGGTCAGACAAATCACAGTCCACCGGAGTAGGAACTGGTAACCCACTCCACTATCTTTGGCATGCAAACCTGTTGGAAAAGCACAGACAGAGACATAGCTAAATGTGCTGCAGTCCATAAGGTCACATAGAGACATAGAGTCGGACACAACTGAAGAACCGAACAACCAAAATTAAATGTTCCACTGGCAGATCATCTTTGTATTTTTAGGGTTCACATTAGAGCCTCTGTGAGTGAGAAAGTGTTATGGCAGCCATTTCATGTATTTGTGTTGCAATTTAATCAGGTAGTGTCTTGCAGCATGACTTTTCATATTGGCATATGCTGACCATTCCAACATATGAAAAAAAATAATAAAAATAATAATATATATATATATATATATATATATATATATATATATATATGAAGCTATTTGATAATTGGAAATAGTTGTGCAATTAATTATAATGTCTTCCATTCTTTTGCCCATATTTTAAAGTCCATTGGTGGGTTTTTATTGTGTTTTGCAGTGTTACAAACTAGTCTGTAAACCCTTTGCGGGTCCTATTTGGAACCCATAAGATTTTGCCCGACATTTGCCGTTTGCGGTCTTGACTGTGTTTGCGGTCTTGAGGGATTGTAGCAATTGAATAGCGATTTGTGATAAAGATCAAAGGCTTCAATAGTCTGTAAGTTCCAGTTGTAACAACCGCAAAGATTTCAAGCCTGTAATATCTAGGCCGTTTGCGGGTCACAAAAAAATGCCAATTGAATAGCAAAATAACTTACGCCGCTCCATTACAGGCTACTGTAACTTACAATTGCTCAATTGAATGAGGCTCTGTGTTTGTACTTATAAACAGAAGTTATATAATTCCTTCCAAAAACAGACTGTGTAGGTACAATAATAAAATGTATTTTGAATAATGTACTTTTGTGATCTGGAAAAATGTATGTGTTACACACTGCCTCTTAATTTTACAAATCCTTCCTAACCTCCAAACTAGAGGGTCCCGTCTTTGGTCCTTTCTACCATAGGTTCCCTCATTTCCTCCTTTAACTTGTTTTATTTGGATGTTGAAAACACTCAAATGTTCATTTGCCTTCCTTTCACAGCTGTTCCCTCTGATTAACTGCTAATTACACCTCTACATCGTCCACAAAATCACCCCCTTCTCTTCTCCACAATCAAAAACATGATTCAATGCCTAATTTATCCTCGTTAAAAGGGACAGATTTTTTTTCTTTGTTGTACCAGAAAGAAGGTATTTGATAATGTGCAATAGTGTGTTTTCTTTTTTCAAATAAAGCCCTCAGAGCATAAAATATATTTAGAAGTTTAACTACTCTTTGAGGCTTGCCCTCTGCCAGCCATGAGACCTACAGACTAATGTATGCTCTCTGCATACAGGTTTTACTTAATATTTTTTCATGAGAAAAAAACACTTTTGTAATGTTTAAAACATGCGCTTTTAAATGCCTGGAAAAAACATTGATGTTTCATGTCCCTCTAACTAGTGCAATCCCCTTTGTCGGCCTCCCATTTCACTTTTCCAATCCATTCCAACAAACTCAACATTTTCTGCCTGTGTCATATTCAGTCTACAACACAACACCTTTACACAGTTTTCCTCACCAAGATTAAGTGGTTCCTCATCTGCTATCACTGAATCTTGAGATTTTTAGCTCTTGTCTGTAAGTACAGTATATAAGTGGACTGTACAATGTACCTCCTTTCAAGACCCATCATGCCCTCAACATTGATGGAGGTCTGGAACCATTTAAATATCCAATGCAAATTATTGTTCTGACTTAGTAACTTTGTAAAGTGCTTTGTATAAAAGTTCTGTTTTTTCCATAGGCAACATTAGCACAGTCAAGAATAAACAATGGTAAATGTTGGCATGTGCATAAATCAGAGTTAATACGGTGGCCATATTTATTTATCATATAATTATTTTTCTTAACATTAAGAAAAATGAATTAACTGTTTAAATTAAATGTCTGGCTTCCTACGCAACTAGGCCTCTAGTTTTCCTATATGTTCATGCCAGCCACACCTGCTGCTCTATACACTTCAGTGTGGGTCCACTAAAGGAGTTAATTTGACTGGGTTGGTTGGAATGCTAAGTAAATCATCAGGCAGGTGAGATTAACAAAATCAATTAAGATCTCAGAAATCATTAATGTTTGCTTCACAGCCAACTTGTGCCATAAGAGAAAACATTATCTGTCTGCATCCTGTTGAATTTCTCTGTTTTCAATACAGTCTCCTAAAAAGCACTTGAAATTGATAATGTGTGTTGTTTACTCTCTCATATGAAAAATCCTCTGCTCGCGAGGCAAAAGGTTAGAAATGATTTGTCCTGCATTGATCAATTTACTGGAGTTGTCTTTACATAGATTGTATTAATGGGCTTTCATTTTCTTTTATTTAGTTTTTATGCTGCCTCTTAAAAAAGATCAATGGGAGAGAGACCATACAAACGAGCCTCATTTTGGCTTAAAATTTAAAAATACTTTATTTTTATTTGTAATAGAATGTTCTTTTTATCTGTCCTTCTTACTTTCCACCTCCTGTGGTGCCATTTTTCCTGGTCCCTTTGTTGCTTTGTGTTTTAAAGGAAATTAATAAAAAAAAGACCAATTTTGTTTTAAAATCCAACAACGCAATGTCCAATAATGAATTTTCTTTCACCAATAAAACACCAGGATACCAAACAGTAGGGGGTTCTTATGTCATTCCGAGAACGCTATTGTTTGATTACAAATATTTATATGAACTTGCCTGTCTTCGTTCTTTCTTCCTTTTCATAATGATTTTGCAACTTCTGTTTTCTTCTGACAAAGGAATTCTTGCAGAGTTGCGGAAAGGGTGACCGGGAAAGGGCAACCCTTTTTATTTTCATTCTTCTGCAGAACTTGTGGGCTTTGACACATTTTAACAGACTGGGAGGGAGGATGAACATATTTCCAAAGTTCTAAAGTGTTTCATGTGATAGAATAGAAGCTCGCTTTTATAAGCCGGTCTTGGCTATTGTGAAAAGTACTCCTCAATCAGGAGGAAAAAACTGTGATAAGTCGGGACACATGCAAAGGTCCAACCACTCTGAAAATGAATACGCTACACTACATAATAACACTCAATAGGGTCCCTGCATCAAAAACTCTCTATTAATGTCATGCAGTGGGACAGCATAAAAACCATTTATGCCTGCATCCGTTGGAAGGAACTTGTTTATCAACTGTGACGACTGTCAAGATTTGTAAGTAGTTTTACAGTATTAGATAAAGCCAGCAAGATTATGAAACATACTATACAATCAGCCCTATTAAATTCCAAGCCCGTAGCGGCAACATGAGACCCGCAACGGCTGCGGGCTTGAAATTTGGCCGAGTTACAGAGCCATTACATTAGACCATGCCGCGAGTTACGAGATGCAAACACGTAAACCATTTGTCGCACGTTGGATGTACGGCCGTGAACATGATCAATTAGTCAAACCCCTAGTTATGCCTTTAGATGGAGCCAATGGCAACAGAGATTGTCATCATTAAGTCACTGAATAAATGGAGGTTAGATTTCAAAGCCTTACGGGCTTCAATTACGAGTTTTGATCAGACCCAAATTCCAGACATAATGCAATAATGATAAAGCCGTAAATATGATAATCTAGTCCATGCGAGTTTCATTATATGTATTAACACATTGATTGCCGGGATCGATATAACAGGGAAATTAGACATTAAAAAAAGTATTTTATATTGCAGATTTGCAAGCTTGAGAATGTTGTGCTATCAATTGTAATGCCTAACATCACTTTCCCTTTACATATAAGTACAGTAGTGTATTTATATTTGCATTTACAGTGCTACGGATAGGACTTTAACCCCCTTGCAGGTCCTCTCTAGTACCCATTGGCTTTTTGGCTCCATTTGCGAGTTATGGGCTTGAATGCCAGTGGATTTGTTGCAATTTAATAGCATGATTGGAACGTAACAGTTACAGGCTTGACAGACCAAAGGATTTGCGGGCATGCAATTCCACTTTCTAGCGTTTTCTCGCCCTTATCCCGCAAGTCATTAGCAGCTTGCTTTACGGGGCCAATTTAATAGCCACCAGTCTTGCGGGCTACGGTACGGGCTACAGTTTTACACTTTGAGGGAATTTAATAGGGCTAAATGTATTTAATCTCTCTTATTGCTCCTTACAATTACTTTCTAGAACTGTGGTTTGATGCATTGAGGTTGACCTGCAATAGTAATAACTTCTAAAAACATATGGTTAAATGGTGTTTATTTATGTTACAATACATATTATTCATGTTCATTTGTGCATTTAAACTGATATGTATTGGTTTTAGAAGTGAGATTGAGAATTTGTTATAGGACCACCATGCATTTGTGAAGTATGTAACAAACAAGTAAATGCAAAAAACCATGAGCATAACATATCAAATCTGAATTTTAGCAGACTCTGCTTGTGTCTGGGTGCTTCTATATTAGACTGTGTGTTGCCCTTGAGGGGAAGAGTTATCCTACTATGGCTGTCAATGTTCTCATTATTAAATACCACAAGATCTTGGCAGCTTTTCAATACAACTGAATTCAAGATTTTTCCCGTTCCTACTGTTTTTTCCTGTTGGGAAAAATCGCAAATGACTCTGTGCAGTAATGCAAAATTGAATACAATAAAAAGGTGTATTTATATATGTTTTCAACTTTTGTTTGTCCATTATCAAGTCATGGTCTTCAAAAAAGTATACTATAAATGTAACACTTAATTGGTCCTTAGTTATAGTAATAATTGATATAATTATAATCTAATCCCTTCTGCCCTAAAAACCTGCTCCCTTATTGTACTGTGATTATAATTCTGCACACTTAATAGTTTGTATTATATTCTGTAATGCACATATGTACCACTTTACTGTACCCTGGAAAATGTTTATTTTATATAAATAAAAGAATAATAAAAATAATAAATGCATATTTGCGACATTGTCACAGTAGACATTATGAGCCTCATTCAATTGAGGCATTGGGACAACCGTCCTTCTGTAATGGAGGCTGTAAGTTATTTTGCTATTCAAATGGCGTCTTTTTGCAGGCTCCGATCGGGGTACGGGCTCCGGCCTCTGATTCCTTAAGATGGTTAACATCGCAAGTTAAGTTCCCTCCAAGTTCTGTATCTATTGGCTGTTTCTAACTCGGGAGTTACAGCCTTGCTTAATTTATCATGATCACGCCCGAAATGCTACATACAATGGAATGGTTTACAATTTGCGATATCGGGTTAAGACTTGCGGTCTTGTCCAATTGAATAGCACTATAAGTCTAGCACGCTGCAGGCCCGCAGACTTAGGCCTACATCCCACGAGTTGCAGACTCTGAATTGAATGAGGCTCTATGTGTTTTTCATAATTCTAATAAAAAATGGGATTTGTACTGTAACAAGCTCTTTGCATCATTGTTGACACCTCGATTTCTGAAAACTTCAGGATTAGACATTTAGAGAATCAGTTGTTACTTTTCCTTCTTATTTTTTTTATATATATTTTGTATTCATGGTTATGAGCAGACTATACTTCCAACACATTCTGATCACTTACCCACTCTGTGTTAGTGACAAGCTATTCAAGTACTCATCTGCATATCCCTGAGAGCCGGCAACTGAATGCAAATTGAGTCTCTGTGCTCCGGAAGCTGACACAGCTCTGGCAAACAAGGAAGAACTGTCAAAACCAGCAGTCCATTAGAAGAGGCACAAGAAAGCAAGAGAAGCACTGCAAAGTGCTATGTGATAAAATGCAACCGGAATAGTAACAGCTCAGACATAAAGCAAGAGACATAAATACTTCCATATTTCTAGTTGTCACTATCCGTGAGTTCAATGGATGCCCCCATACTGCTCCCTGAGAAATTTCAAGTGTTGCATATTGAAAAGCGGCCATGAAGCCATGAATTTTGAGGCACAATATTAAGTTGCTATAACAAGCAGATGTTTCACATTTTTTTTAACGGGTAATATTGGTTGATTGAGAGATGTAGGTGTAATGTGCACATGTTCTACTTTACAGTAAGAGGGATATTTAAAAGGAAACTGTGAAGGTTCTAAAATGGTATAATTTAAAACTACAGACAATAACAAAAAATGTATTAATGGATTTTTTTTTTAAATGGCCTTCTCTTACTGTAATCTTACATTGCATTTTTTTTATTTTTTACCAATAACAGTTAATTTCGCCCTTGGGGTCTGCCTGCATTGTTTTTGGTCTAAAGTCATCTGACATTGAGAATAAAGATCATATACAGTTCCAAAAGAAAGCAATCAGTCAGGGAAAAATACTTTAACATTTAATGGGCTATGCATAAGTCTATCCTGAATAAATTAAGCCAAGTTTTTTAGCTAGATCATGCAAATTAGATGTGCCTATTGGTTCTTATCTGCTGTGAATTTTTTTTTTATTTCATCAAATCCTAAGCATCAGGGATGTCTAGCCACAGGACAAGGAGGAAAGTACACAGTGGACAAATCATGTAACTTTTTTTTCTTTCTCACTTTTGTTTTGTCTTTTCTCTGTGTCATATTATGAGTATTATTTGTGTTCTTTATTTACAAAGAGCCCTTATTTTCTGTAGCGCTATTTAGAAAGTAAAATAAAGTACAGTGAGTTATTAGTAAACTACAAAGGTAAGTAGAAATACAATTTTAAGCAGGGGCTGGTCTACCGCCGATGCAGTTGGTGCGTTGCTCCAGGGCCCTTGCTCCAGGAGGGGCCCAGTGCTGTCTACACTATTCCCCTCTTACTTTTCTCCCCTTCCCTATCTTCCCTTCCACCATTCTCCCCATCTCGCCTTCCCTTCATCTCCCCTTCTCCTCATCTCCCCTTCTCTCCATCTGTCACACAGGATTTCCTGCCCCAGCCTAATGACGCGCCGCCAGGGAAAGGCTGCACAGCCTCTGATCACCTGTCCACAAGATACAGTAAGAGAAAGGGGAGATGAGGAGAATGGGGAGATATTGGGAAGAGGGGATGAGGAGAAGGGGGAGATGGGGTAGGGGAGATAAGGAGAAGAGGAGATGAGGAGATGGGGTATGGGTAGATGAGGAGAAGGAGGGAAATGGGAGATGAGGATATGGGGAAGAGGAGATGGGGAAGGGGAGATGAGGAGATGGGGGAATGGTGTGCCAAAAGGCCCTGGGAGCTTAAATACATTGTGCGTATATATATATAGGTCTATAAATATAGCTCCGTAGAGGGGCCCAGGGGCGTCAACTATTTTATTGCCCCTCAACCCTGGGGGGATGGGGGGGGGCAAAGAAACGCTACTGATTTTAAGGTAAGTATAAATACAAGAACATATATAATACAGTACAAATATGAGATGAATTGGCAAGTAGGCCTCTTGGTCCAACAGAGTTAGAGCAACAGAGTTGAGGTCCCTACTCCATTGAGCTTACAATCTAGAAGTAAAGGGCTGGGTGTGAGACAGGAGGGTGACAGATCCAAGATTGCAGTGATCAAGGCAGTAGACTGAAGAGGTAGAGCGAGGAGGTGACAATACAGGAGGAAAGAAGAAGGTCATCAGATAGAAGAGAGTGGTTTGGAGAGTATTTTGGGATAAGGTCAGAGAGATAAGGGGATGCAATATTGTTAATAGCTTGATAGAGTCACATTTTATTCTGGAGGATAAGGGAAGCCATTGAAGTGGCTGATAAAAAGGTACTGCAGTCACTGAATTTTGAGTGTGGTAGATGAGTCTAATAGAGATGTTCATTATGGATTGGAGTGGAGACACTTGAAAGGGAGGCCAATAAGGATGAGTTGCAGTAGTCGAGGCAAGATGTGATAATGGCTTTGTATTTTATTGTGTCTTGTGCAAAATAGTGATGTATTTTGGAGATTGTTTAGATGAATATAACATGATTTGATTAATGATTGTGTGTGAGGAAAGAAAGAGAGGCCAGGGTCCAATAGAACTTCAAGACAGAGGGCCTGAGAGGTGGGAATGATGGAAGCATTGTCAACTGTGAGGGATATCTGGGGAGTGGGAGCTGTAGTAGAGGGTGGTCAAATTAAGTGCTCAATGTTGAGTTTCAGTTGACTGGCACCCATATAGAAGAATATGTTTCGGATGCATCTGGCAACGTGTGCTAGAACAACAGGGGGTTTGTATATGCCTGAGTGTCATCTGCATAGAAATGATACTGAAATCCAAACAATTTTATTTGGGTGGCAATATATAGATGGAGAAGAGGAGAGGACCAAGGACTTAACCTTGTATATGCCAACAGTCAGAGGTAATGGGAAAGAAGAAAGTACCAGATAAGGAGTGACTGATATAGAGGCCAAGGGAGTGTATAATTTGGAAACAAAGTGGATGGTCAACTATACTGAAGGCAGCAGAGAGATCCAGGAGAATTAATATAAATAAGTGGTGGTAAGCAGGCCATTAGTGACTTTTGTGAGAGGTGTCTCTGAAGGGGTTTGAAAAGAAGAGAACTGAAGTAAAGGGTTAGTCGGTCATATAGTTTTGAAGCCAAGGGAAGTAGAGAGATTGGATAGTAAGTAGATTCAGAAGCTGGGTCAGATTAGGGTTTTTAAGGATGTGTATAATTAAGGCATGTTTTAAAGATGATGGGAACTTGCCACTGTTTATGGAGAGGTATCAATATACATGTGAGAGCTTGGATGAATGTGTTAAAGAAATATAGGATTTGCTATGAGAATCATGTGGGAAAGATAAAAGGTGAAAGGTTGGTAGAAGACTAGAGACTTAATCATGATTTACAGGGTCTACAATCCTATTGTAGATGTAGTATTGGGGAAGGGCAAAGTCTGGGTATTATAAGCTGGGTGAGAGGACTGTGTTTTTGAGCAACATCAAGATGTTTGTTTTAGAATTATTAATTTTGTTGTCTTTTCTCTGTGGTCAAATAATATTATTGATCTGAGATGGTGTAAATCAATAATAGATGTATTTTAAATGGATGCCAAGAGGGGCTTGCACGTAGACACATCCTTGTTGACCAGTGACCCATTTTTGTGTAGCTCTGTTATTAATCAGTGTTAAACATATAGAGATTGCATTCTTCTTGAATGAGGAATCTTGTTTAATGGCACAGTGTGTCTGTAACAGTTCTGTCTCTACTGTATTTACATGTGTGCAGTACATCAAAATATGAATGTTTTACATTATATATTGGTCATGTCTAGAGTTCTAGGATTATTATAATACAATAAGGTATGCTGATTTTGCTATCTCCATCCAACAGCTTTTTCCAAAATGTTCTAGTTAAAAATAATGTTAAGTGTATGTACATTATACCATGATTAACTTCAGAATTATAAATTAACATAAGCCTTAAACTTTTATCTATCTTCATATTAATATCAATATCATAAAGAACAGTGAATAATCACATTTTATATATTTTTTGAGCACATAGAAGCTTTATTGAAACTTTGTTAATTTAATTATCTTTGTATTGTACTATTCTGTGTTTCATCCCACCTCTCATACCCCTCCCACACACCTCTCAGTTGTTTGTAACACATTTGTTCTGCTCATATTCTCTGGATCTGATCTCTTCTGTTCCTCTCTTTCCAGTAACTGCCTCCATCTTAGTTCATAGCAATTGCCTTCTCTGAAGTTTGACACTTGCAACTGCTCTCTCTCTTTAAAGAAGCGTATCTCCTTCCACCCTAGCACGCTTTACACCTCTCTCACCCTCTTTTACCACTCACTATCCCTTAGATTATAAATCTGTAAGTTTCAATCCTAAGTACTTTGGGAATGCACCATGGACACTGGATTTCAAGCTCAAAGACAGGGCCCTCCTTGCTTTGCAAAATGTTAATCTGTATTTATCATTGTCTGAACCTAATTTATGTACATCGCTACGGAATATGTCGGTATTATAAACTATAATAATAATAATAATATTTTTTAACTCATCCATATATATGTACATCCATCTTTTATAACTTCATTGTAAAAAGTACAACAAAAACTAATTGGAGGGACATAGAAGTAACAAAAACAGCTATGAAGTTTGAAATTGTATTGAAAAGCTTTTAAGTTTTTAATTAATTTAGAATTTACTTAGATAACGGGGTTCTGAAAATCACTGTATCACACTGATTGTATTCAAAATGTATTGAGTGCTATTCTTACATTTTAAAATGCTGAGACCTTGCTGAGTGGAAATAGTAATTACATCTGACACAAGAGGCTGTGAGTTTAAATCCCAGTTAACTCAAATGATTGTTTTAAAGGCATTCATTATTTTGCCTTGCCCACCCTTTTACAGATTATACTTGTTACCTATTCTACCTTGTAACCTAACTAAAAATTATCATTCAAAGAACATAAATAAAAATTAAAAGAATTTGAGCTCACTATCTTCCATTTCAAAGGTAGTTGCTTTAACCATTGGCGTACCAAGAGTAATAACACGTACAAACAGCAAATCAAATTACACCTTTCTACTACTGTTTCTGTACCATACTATGTCGACTTCAGAATTATCAACCTTTCAGTTTTAAATCATGAGCTCCTTTGCTCCTCATTTCTGGAAATGTCTACCTTTCTGAATTTATTTAATCCCTTACTAATAAAAAAACATAAATAACTAAAACTCCTGCTGTAAGATAATAAACTTTTTGAAATCTGTTTTTCAAGAGTATACTCGTGTGTATTAAAACACTCTATAGCTACTTTGTAATTCACTTTAATATAAAAAGAGAGAGGGTGTGGTGGCTCTAAGTGTTGACCTTATACCCCTGAGGAAATCCAGAAGCGTGTGTCGGGTGACGCAGTACGTTGGACGCTGTCTGATGACGTCACTAGCTAGCACCTAGGCAGCGTTCCACATGGACCTAAGCCCATAGCTTAAAGCCCCTATCCTTCAACAAACTACTGAATACGCCAAACAGTTAAATGGTGCAGATTTGAATAGAATTTAGGAGGGATATTGCTAATGGAAGGAATTTGAAAGATGAATTATTTTCTATTGAGACAACTTTATATACAGCATTTCAATACAAGCAATATAGCTCATATTTATACCAGTGCTCATATTAGTACTTGTATAGACCTTTGTAACCATTTATCTTGCCAATTAAGAGCAACTCCTCAGCACCTTACTAATTGCACTTTATATTGCATGATAGTGCAATATCTCACTGCAGCACCTTACTGCAGCACTTTCAGCACCTTCACTTTTGCACCAGTCACTTTTTACTGTTACATATATATTTTTGTTTCAGTCACTTTCTATATGGTCTGCACCAATGCTTTTAGGTGTTTATAATATATGCTGATTATTTTTTAAATCAATATTTCAAGATTATATATTGAGATTTTTATTATATTCCAATACCTGGTCGACTGTGTCTCTCTTTATTTTTATTAATAAACATTTTAAATTAATTAATACAAGTTATATTTTAAATGTTTTTGCCCATTCAATTGAGATCAGAACAGGCCCCAATTCAAATGGGATCTGTTCTATCCTCCCTTTTTCCATCACTTTAATGTACATACAATCCACATCTCTGATGGTGAATTAATTTAGTCATCGTTCTCAGCCATAACTGAATGTGAAATGACAACCCTGCACTGTATTATTGCAGGTAGTGTTTTTCCCCTCTACTTTCTGAATAAAGTAATATTTTTTTTTCCGATTTGTGTTCATGCCGTAAATAAGAGGCAGAATTTCTTGAATCTCGAAGGAATCTGTTTTCAGCTAGATCATTATATGTGTCTCCATTCCTACAAGTCTTTTTATAAAATTCCTCCGGGATGCTTTAGTGTTCCCCTTTAAACTGTCTACTTGATACAAGATGTTGACTAATGAAAGCTTCAGGGAAAAGCCTTAAACAAACGAGGAGATGTGACTTTTGCGCAGTTCTGCACATCACACTGTTCTTGTTCATTCTACACAATGTGTGTGTGTGCTGTGGAATGCACATCAGTAGATGCTGCAATGTTATTCTGCATATTCCAAAATATTCTCTGTATTTCAGTAATGAATATTCAGCAAGTTTTTTTTTAATTTACAAAAAAATCCCTTGACTGGGTCTGCAGAGATGAGATATATGCATCAATGTTAAGCTCTTTTTTGACTGTCATGGGAACTTGTGACATATTGCAAATGTGGTGTACTGTAACTCTCTGATATGGAAGGGGCTGCACAGGGCATATTCCATATTGACAATTTTTTTTTTCTGGAGAGCAGTGAATCCAGGACCGCACTTAGACTGAGAAATTAAAAGGAAGAGTTAGTATGATCAAGGTTATTATATGTAATAACATATTGAAAAGTTGATTGGAAAACTATATGTTTATAACTCATGCCCATTCAATGCCACGTTCGTTCTCAAATCCCACTCATCATCAGCCTCTCCATTCATCAATTGTTGCCACTCACAGACACAATTTCCATACCCACTCGCCATTATCATATCTTCATCTTCACTCCACTGCCACTCTCTCTCTCCTTACCCATTTTCTGTCACCCTTTCTTACTCCATATCAACTCATATCTACCCTCTACTTTCACCCTCCCTGTTTAAAAAAATATCTAAAAAGGTAATGCACAACAGAAGCTAGATTTACTGCATTTGGTAAATTTTTAGAGTCCTTTGAAGGTCAATGAAAATACATAGTGTGGACTCATATGTATCCATCAAACCATAATATACATAACTTTATCCACCCTCTTGTTTTCAGTTAATTGTATATGCATTGGGGAATGTTTTACCAAGTCATCAGTAAGACTTTTTGCATAACAAAGTACCTATTGCCTTAATTATAACTAATGGAAGGTCAGTATTTTTTGTGAGACGGTATAATACAAATCACGGGCATATTGCTTAATTCAGTTCATTATTCCTTCTCTGATGTCTATTAATATAGAAGCTAAGAAGGTAAGCTACCTACAAATATTCCTCACTGTTTTTATTGTAGTAGAATGTATTGTGCCATGTGGCAATTATGGTTAAGAAATAATCATTCATGGATCAAATTTGTTAAGAAAGTGGAGAGTCTAAATTAATGAATAAAATATATTGCTTGCTGATAACCATCATTCGCCTCTGTTTTTCACAAATGCCTATTCGAAGGCACATACTCAGCAAAGAAAGTGGGTGGAGAGTTAGAGAAGGCTTAATTCACCATAATCAAATAAGATAATCTTACAACCCCATTGAATTCTCCCAACGTGTACAAACGCAGCCTATAGCGGAGCCCGCAAGACTTACAGCTATTAAATTGGCCTCTTAAAGCTGCCCGAAAACGATCTGCGGGTTATAGGCGGAAAACCCCTACGGAATGATGGAATCTGAACTCCGTTGCCACAAAATCTTTGATCTGTCAAACCTGTAACTGTTACGTTCGAAAATCCCTATTAAATTGCTACGAATTCCCAAAGACGTCCTGGTGTTCAAACCCGTAACCCGCAAATGGAGGCAAAAATATTACGGCCTCCAAATAAGACCCACAAAGGGTTTATAGACAGGTTCTCAACACTGTAAAAGGCAATATGAACACACCAGTGGAATTACTTGCACAATAATCCACAAATAAAAAATAGGCATTTAAAAAATAATTTATTTCATCATATGTTGATTAATACCTGATTAAATTTCCTCATACCTGATTAAATTGCAGCACAAAAGCATGAAACTGAGTCCTTCCTCAATCACAGAGGCTCTAATGGGGACCCTGGAATATACAACTCGCTCATTACATCTACATTGGGAAAACAATTACTGGACAAATTAAACCACCACATCACATATATCAAGTAGCAGGGGAACCTTTTTTTTATTAGTTGTTCAGTCCTTCAGTCGTATCCGACTCTCTGTGACCCTATGGACTGCAGCACATTTAGCTAGGTCTCTGCCTGCGCTGTTTCACAAGGTTTGCATGCCAAAGATACTGGAGTGAGTTGCCAGTTCCTTCTCTAGTGGACTGTGATTTGTCTGATCTCTCTGCTATCACCTGTCCACCTACAGTGGCCCAACATAGTATAGCTCAAAGCTTCATTCAGGTACACAAGCCCTTTCACCACCACCACTTAGTAATCCACAAGGGGACCAGGGGAACATACACCACACTAATGTAAATTGATGAATAGCAAAACATAATGGGAGGTCACCAAATGGAAATGGCTATACACCTTGGCACATGGCCACCAGCAATGGCATGGGACTCTTCAGGATGGGCGTAGTGGAGGAGATGAGTTAATCCACGTGCCTCTGCACAGCCTTCATGTGTTTTTTGCTGTCCTTCCTGATTGGTTAGAGTAGATAGTGTGGTTTGTGTTCCCCTGGTCCCCTTCAGGATTGCTAAGAGGTGGTGATGAGGGGGCTTGTGTACCTGAATGAAGCTGTGAGCTATACCATGTAGGGCCACTGTAGGGGGGCAGGTCATATTCCTATCAGGCCCTCAGAGTAATGTTGAAACTCCACAGTATCACTAATTTGTATTTGGACTTTGCATGTGTATGAACCCTTTATTTTGATTATATATGATAAATATTGTTATATGACTAGCGACTTGCCAATCAAAAATTATGTCATGATAGAGTTTTATAAATTGTGCCTCCCCCCCTCTCCGTCCTCTGTGTCTCTTCCCTCCCTCCCTCACCTGTGTCTTTTCCCCACATCCCCTTTGTCTCTTCCCCCTCTCCCTCCCGTCTCTTTCCCCCCTTCTCCCTCCCCTGTGTTTTTCCCTTCCTCTCGCTCCCCTGTGTCTTCTTCCCCCCTCCCCTGTGTCTCTTTACCCCCTCCCCCCTCTGTGTCTCCTTTCCCCCTCTCCCTCTCCTGTGCCTCCTTTCCCCTGTCCCTCTCCTTTCCCCCCTCTCCCTCCCCTGTGTCTCCTTTCCCCGTCTCCTTTGCCTCCTTTCCCCCTCTCCCTCTCCTGTGTCTCTTTCCTCCCCCTCTCCATCCCCTGGGTCCTCTGCTCTCCCTCCCCGGTCTCTGCTTCCCCCCTCACCTGTGTCTCTTCCCCCCTCCTCCCTCCCCTGTGTCTCTTCTCCCTCCTCTCCCTCCCCTGTGTCTCTTTGCCCCCTCTCCCTCCCCTGTGTCTATTTGCTGTCATCTCCCTTCCCTGTGTCTCTTTGCCCCCTCTCCCTCCTCTGTGTTTCCTCCCCTGTGTCCCCCCTCCCTGTCCTGTGTCTCTTACCCCCTCTCCCGCCCTTCTTTCTCCCCTGTGTCTCTTTGCCCCCCTCTCCCTCCCCTGTGTCTCCTCCCCTGTGCCCCCCTCTCCCTCCCATGTCTCTTCCATCCTCTCCCTCCCTTGTGTCCCCCCTCTCCCTCCCCTGTGTCTCTTCCTCCCCCTCTCCCTCCCCTGTGTCTATTCCCCCCTCCCCTGTGTCTCTTCTCCCCTCTCGCTCTGCCCTTTATCTCTTTGCTCCCCTCTCCCTCCCCTGGCACTGCGCCCCCTCTACCTTACAAGCCTTACGGGCCTTGCAATGTAGCATGGGATGTTGGGAGTGGTAGTCCTCACGGGGCTGCTCCTCCTGCACCGAGCGCCATTTACTGCTGAGAGGCCGAGGAGTGCTGAGACGAGTGCGGGTCGAGAGCTGCGGGGGTTGGAGAGCCGGGGAGGAGAGGCTGGAACAGTGCCAGGGGGAAGGAAGGCCTTATGGGCCTCACAATGAGCAGCTTTGCTGCTCATTGCGCATGTGCAAGCCGCAATGAGCGCCTTCCGCATGCGCAGGAGCGGGAATTTTAACATCTAATGATATTATGACTATTAAATATTGTTATATGTAAAGATCCAGTGGTCACCAAACTCGGTCCTGGAGGGCCGCACCCAGGCCTGGATCTGTGGATATCCTTGCTGCAAACAGGTGAGACTATTGCTTCTTCAGTCATCCTGATTGACTCACCAGACCTGAAGCTCCAGCGTCGAGCACCTGTCTCAGAAGGTCCTTAGAGACCCTCTCCCACTCATTATATGTCATAGTCTTGTTGTTGTCCTCCTTGGCCATCATCCTCCTCACCTTGGCCCTGATGTCGTCAAACCGGTGCTTGACAGACTTCACATCCCTTGGCGCTGTGCCTACTGCTGTAACCTCAGCCACTACCTCCTTCCATGTCTGAGCCCTAGGGCCTGGCCTAACTTCTCTCCCCCCTGCAAGAATCACGGGGCGGCCATGGATTGCACCACGGAGGACTACATTCTCCCGGTGCATGTAATTGTGGGTCCTGTGCTTGCCCTTAGCCTCTTTCCTTCCTGACTTTAGATGGGGATCCTTACCTCCATGACCTTTCCCTGAGGCCTGTCCCTCCCCTGAACTACCACCCCCTTGGGGTCAGGCTTCTTCCCCTCGGTCACTCTCCTAGGTGTTTCAGCTGCTCAGGCCACCCTGCCACCACCCACCTCCTCCTCTACACTCCCCTCCTCCTCCTTCTATTTCTCCTCTCCACCACTCCTCCCCTCCTCTTCCTCCTCTCATCCTCTTCCTCCTCCTCCCCACCACTCCTCTCATCCTCCTCCTCCTCCTCACCACTCCTCTCCTTCTCTCCATCACTACTCGCCAGGGCCACCTCTCTCTCCTTCTCACCTCTCCTCTTCTCCTCCTCCACTCCTCTCCCCTCGTCCCTCCATATCAATCCCAAAAATAATAGAATGATAAATGAAAATATGTGTTACTGTAGATATATGATGGGGAGAAAAATGTGTGTATTATGTGTAATGAATGACTGTTGGGGGATGGTGTGTGGTGGATAGGATGGGGGCATGTGTATGGAGTGACCTAGCTATATTTGTCTCTATGTGTGTTCTTTAAATTACGTGTATTGCAATTATGCGTAATCTGTAAATATGTGTAATCAAGGATTAAGTAAAATACTTGCTACTTCCTCAGAAAATACAACACAGTCAACGCATGGGCGGGTGGAACACAATTTTATAATTTCCCTCTATCCCTTATGTGCGGAAAGGGTTTAAGGACTTGCGTCTACTGTCCATAGCTCACGCCATGGTTGAATGTAATAGCTCTGTAACGCAGCATAATTTAATAGGGCTGTTAGTGACCTTGTTTCATGCTGCTGCATCACCACAATGCTTATTGAATGTAGGTCAATGTTCATTCTTCATATACAAATTTGGCTGCTGAATATTAACAGCTGAACAGCAAGATTGCACATGTGTAGTTAATTAATGGTGTTGTGACTTAATGGACCACTGCAATTTAGGAAAAACATCAAGTTTATCAGATATGTAACAACACTAGCAGCTGTACACAAAACATTTTGATTTATTTTAGAACACTGTACTTTAGCATCCCCTTCTGGGTCACTACCTTGTCGTGGTGAAGGGCTTGGGTACCTCAGTGAAGCTGTGAGCTATACCGTGTAGAGTCACCCAAGTTGGGCAGGTCATAGCAGAGAGATCAGACAAATCACTGGCAACCTACTTCAGTATCTTCACCAAGAAGACCACATGGATAAGCACAACCAGAAACATAGACAGATGTGCCTGATGTGCTGCGTCTATATGGCTACCGAGAGTTGGATATGACTGAAGGTAGGACTCAACAACAAACCCTTTAGCATGGAAGTTTCATGCTGTATGTTTTCAGCACATTTGGCAACTCTATTAACCAATGAAATTGGGATTGGGATAAGGAAAAATGGATTGGAATCTGTTATCCCATTGGAGCATGAGCCCCTCGTTAGTATTTGACACCTACCCCCTACCACTCATACACCTGCACATGCTAAAAAGCAAGAAGTTTTTAATGGAAAACAGAAAATCCTGCTCCTGCAGAAGTATAGCACACTGTTCTTACCACACCACCAACCCTTTCTAATAAACTCTTTAAGAAGTTGTTAAACACTGCATTGTTTGATTTATACAGTCCTACTCTGAACTCATTGAATACCTCTTTCTGGTTGCTGCTAATATTCCCAAATCAGAATTTTCAGAGGGAAGTCCTGACTGAATTGGAAAGCTGCTTTTCCGCATTATTGCAAATAGATGAATTTGTACAATTAGTTTTTATGCAAAAACCCTATAATAATGCTTTAACAAATGTTTTAACAATTGTTCTTTTTTTATGAAGAGATTATTGAGGAATTTATCTGCAAATGTTAAAAGGTAATCTACCAAAATCATGCAAAACTAGATGGAAATATACAGACTTATTAAATTGTGAACACACAGACTTTCAATTTTGCAGCTTTTCATGCATTTTTTTCTTCTTCAGGCATTCATCTTGTGTTCTTGCCTGCTGCTGCCTGTTATTTTCTGAGGTGGGGGTGTCCTTGTAAACAAGTGAGTTTCCCTAATGTCCTGCCAAGATTGCTGGAAGTTCTTACAGCCATATTCCCATTGTGTGGACGCAAACTCCCTGTACATTATAGGTTCTCCCTATCTCAATAAGTGACCTGATAATAGCAATATGTCAGATTCCACAGCGGCACAATGTAAATCAAAGGGAACATGTTAGAGGCTGTGTTTTTTTTTAACATTCTGAATACATATTACATATTTCCAAGTATAATTATTCAAAACAGTTAATTAAAAAAAAAATGGCCACAGTGGTCCTTTAAGTTACTTCTCATGACAGATCTGAATTTTTTAGTTTCTCCATTATGTGTTCTGTCCGTGACGCTCATTCATATTGTGAAGCCTCTCAAAAAATCCTCAATGATCAAAGAATATTTGGAACTATTACAAAGCATAAATTATATATGTGCTGAAGAAATGGAAAATAGAGCCCAGAGTCGACTGAAAACATTAAATGATTTGAGTTTTTGAACCATTATTCAGAAGTGATATGAAATCTTCTTTTTTCATTTCTTTTTAAGTTCCCTGTGTTTGCCATCATTTCCAGCTTTTCACCCTGTCAATAATTACTAAATTAACACGAGCGTGTACAATTTCAGCCCAAGTGTTATTACTGACAAGTCAAACAAGCGAGGCTGATCGAAAAGATAGGACCCTATCTCCTTATTCAAATGGACTGTGTGCAGGAGGAGATTAAATAAAAAACTTCATACAAAGAGAGGAAAATAATAGTATGTTTGCATTTTATCCATTTTAATCCTTTCACTACCAGAAAAATGTTTGGAAAGTCCCCATGTTAAAACAGCAACGCTGTTCAATAATCATACAGAATTACATTTACAAAATAATATATAATTAGACTTGTAAGTATAATTCCTCTGAATTGTGGGAATTATTAATATTTTATCTGGTGTTTCTGATAGCTAGTACAATAAACTCCTGAATTACAGATATTCATGTTCATTCCTCTAAATTTACTAATCTGAATAGGGTGCAATGACAATTTTATATGGGAAAATTCCCACTGCAAAGGCTTAGTGAATCAACTCTTTTATGTCCTGATATCTATTTTCACAAAAGTACAAGAATTTAACCACTGCAGTTTATCGAAGATTGTTTTGTGTTACTTCAACTAAAAGCTATCAGCAGTAGCAAAATAAATCATCATAAAATATAGGTTACAATGTACTGAGCAGCCTGTTTCAGTATTTCAGTAGGAACTATAAGAAGTTTTCATCAATAGCCCTACTAATGCTTATCGTTTGTTTTTTTTCAAACTGATTTTACGGATCACTTGGTCAAAAGAAATTTGAACTCATTTGGGAATCTTACAGCTGTAATGCAGGCAGTCATATTTCAGTTTTCATAGTGTTTCAAGTATTGGGGAAGCTAGTGAGTGGAGGGCCCTGGTGCCCAAAAATGATCTTTGTGTTGCTCCCCCTTCAGTGCAAACTCATTACATACAGTGCCTTGCAAAAGTATTCACCCCCTTGACTTTTTATCTATTTTGTTACATTACAGACTTAAGTTCAATGTTTTGTTAATCTGAATTTTATGTGATGGATCAGAACAGTCTAAGTTGGTGAAGGGAAATGGGAAAAATATATACATAAAACTATTTTTTTGAAATAGAAAACAGAAAATTGACATGTGCATAAGTATTCCCCCCTTTTTGTTATGAAGCCCTTTAAAAGCTCTGGTGCAACCAATTTCCTTCAGAAGTCCCATAATTAGTGAAATGATGTCCACCTCTGTGCAATCTAAGTGTCACATGATCTGGCATTACATATACACACCTTTTTTGAAAGGCCCCAGAGGCTGCAACACCTAAGCAAGAGGCACCACTAACCAAAAACTGCCATGAACACCAAGTTCTCCAAACAAGTAAGGAACAATGTTATTGAGAAGAACAAGTCAGGGCTAGTTTATAAAAAAATATATCCAAATCTTTGATGATCCCCTGGAGCACCATCAAATCTATCATAACCAAATGGAAAGAACATGTCACAACAGCAAACCTGCCAAGAGACGTCCGCTCACCAAAACTCATGCACCGGGCAAGGAGGGCATTAATCAGAGAGACAGCACAGAGACCTAAGGTAGCCCTGGAGGTGCTGCAGAGTTCCACAGCAGAGACTGGAGTATCTGTACATAGGATAATAATAAGCCGTCCGTTCCATAGAGTTGGGCTTTATGGCAGAGTGGCCAGAAGAAAGCCATTACTTTCACCAAAAAACAAAATGGCCCATTTTGAGTTTGTGAAAAGGCATGTGGTAGACTCCTAAAATGTATGAGGAAGGTGCTCTGGTCTGATGAGACTAAAATTGAACTTTTCGGCCATCAAAGAAAATGCTATGCCTGGTGCAAACCCAACACATCACATCACCCAAAGAACACCATCCCCACATGTTTTTCAGGAGCCGGGACTGGGAAACTGGTCAGAGTTGAGGGAAAGATGGTGCTAAATACAGGGATATTCTTGAGCAAAACCTGTACCACTCTGTGCGTGATTTGAGGCTAGGACGGAGGTTCACCTTCCAGCAGGACAATGACCACAAACACACTGCTAAAGCAACACTTGAGTGGTTTAAGGGGAAAAATGTAAATGTGTTGGAATGGCCTAGTCAAAGCCCAGACCTCAATCCAAGAGAAAATCTTTGGTCAGACTTAAAGATTGCTGTTCACAAGCGCAAACCATCCAACTTGAAGGAGCTGGAGCAGTTTTGCAAGGAGGAATTGGCAAAATCCCAGGGTGTAAGATGTGGCAAGCTCACAGAGACTTATCCAAAGCGACTTGGAGCTGTGATTGCCGCAAAAGGTGGCTCTACAAAGTATTGACTTTAGGGGGGTGAATAGTTATGCACATTGACTTTTTCTGTTATTTTGTCCTATTTGTTGTTTGCTTCACAATAAAAAAAAACATCTTCAAAGTTGTGGGCATGTTCTGTAACTGAAATTATGCAAATCCTCAAACAATCCATGCTAAGTCCAGGTTGTGAGGCAACAAAACACGAAAAATGCCAAGGGGGGTGAATACTTTTGCAAGGCACTGTATACAGTATATACAGCTATACCTCATTTAACACTGTAGATAGGTTCTAAGCAGTAGTAGTGTTAAGCAAAACAGCTCTAAACAGGACAGTTTAACATGAGGAAGATAGGGATAGGGGAACTCATGAAAACAAATACACAATTGCAATTTAAACTTTTTTTGTTTTATATGAACTTCAAAGAAACAGCAAACATAACACCAACACAAACTGAACATTAGCAGAAATATAAACTTTAAATGTGTGATGTTGAAGCTTCTGGGTCATCCTGGATTCTGATTTTTTTTTACAGGGAATTACTGGTCAAAACAGTGTTATAGCGAAACAGCGCTAAATGGGGTAGCATTAAGCAGGGTATACCTGTATATAAATACAGACATACCCCTTTTAACTATGTAGATGTGTTCCTTAAAGACCAAGTGCTAAACGAAACAGGTACATTTTCAAAATAGAATCACAGGCAAACTCGATTTTAAAATTTCTTTCATGGCTCTTGGTGTTTTGTAATAATACACAAGCATCGAATCAGTGTTACTCAGTGATGTGTCAGACAAAAACTGTTCGAGTACATTTGTCCAATTAATTTTTTATTTATTTTTTTCTGTCCACTTTTTTACTTCTCTGCATATTTTTATTAGTATTGCTTTTTGACTTGATAAAGATAGTTTTATCTCTCGAAAGCTCGTTGCTATATTATGAATACATTTGTCCAATAAAATAAATATATAGAAAACAATAACTACCTCCCCTATATTTGTAGAGGAGGTAGGTACCTTATCCCTGGTGTAGAGGCAGGAGAACAGATATACACATATGTCTATATGTGTGTTTTTGTGTTTTTTGTGCCTTATCCATTTATCTGTCATTTAGGGATTATTTCACTTTTGGTGGTGGGGGTGTCATGGTCTGGGCCTGCATCAGTGCTGCCAGCACTGGGGAGCTACAGTTCATTGAGGGAACCATGAATGCCAACATGAACTGTGACATACTGAAGCAGAGCATGATCCCCTCCCTTCAGAGACTGGGCCGCAGGGCAGTATTCCAACATGATAACGACCAAAACACACCTCCAAGACGACCACTGCCTTGCTAAAGAAGCTGGAGGTAAAGGTGATGGACTGGCCAAGCATGTCTCCAGACCTAAACCCTATTGAGCATCTGTGGGGCATCCACAAACGTAAGGTGGGGGAGTGCAAGGTATCTAACATCCACCAGCTCCGTGATGTCATTATGGAGGAGTGGAAGAGGACTCCAGTGGTAACCTGTGAAGCTCTGGTGAACTCCATGCCCATAAGGGATAAGGGAGTGCTGGAAAAAAATGGTGGCCACACAAAATATTGACACTTTGTGCCCAATTTGGACATTTCCACTTAGGGGTGTACTCTTTTTTTGCCAACAGTTTAGACATTAATGGCTGTGCGTGGAGTTATTTTGAGGGGACAGCACATTTACACTGTTATACAGGCTGTACACTTACTTTACATTGTAGTGTAATTTCTTCAGTGTTGTCACATGAAAAGAAATAATAAAATATTTACAAAAATGTGAGGGGTGTACTTACTTTTGTGAGATACTGTATGGATATATATATATATATATATATATATATATATATATATATATATATATTTATATATATATATAACACAGACTCTAATTTATTACCTTTTAAATGAAGTTATGCTGCTGCGAATCTGCCATATTGCTTTCAGTAGATTACTTCCTAATGTGGAAGGAGACTATAGGATTTATAGGAAGTTTGTATCCGCACAATGTGGATGTGGCAGTAAGAAGTGCCAGTGATCTCAACTGGACTATACAGAAACTCACTAGTTTACAGGGACACCCCCACCTTAGGATGTAACTGGCATCAGCAGGCAAAAGCACAAAATGAATGCAGCAAAGAATAACTCATCAAATTGAAAGTCTGTTTAAATTTGTTTTCTTTTGTAACATTTGCCCATTATCATGTTTAGCTAAACAAAAGACTGTATAGAAAAATGACTATAGTGATTCTTTCATAGATCGTTATTGCATACTTTTGTACTTTATTTTGTTATTTTCTGTAAAAATAAAAATCCCTTCCTACTATTGTTGGTGGCAGTTATTTTTATATGATCCCCATGTCTACCATCTGTAAGTGGCTCACCTGGCCTTTTGCATTTTTTAAAAACATACTGGGTACAACTTATATACTAACATAATAATACAACTGTTCAAACACATGTTTTATTTTGTAATTTCAAAAAGAAACAGTTTTGAGACATAATAACAAGTTGCATTGAATACCCGCACTATGATTGACTTTCTACTATTGGTAACAAAAGGCATAGAAGGAAACACTGTGAAAAATCAACCCACATGAAAGTAATAATTATTGTTATTGATTTATAAGTTGCCAACATACATCACAGTAGTAGTACATAAAAGACACTGCATATAGGATACCAAGATAATAAGATAAACAATCAAGAAGTGAAAGTTTGCAGCAGAAGTATTGGTTGGAAAAGAGATATCTGCCTTTGAACATTGATTTTTTTCAAATTCTCTTTAACAGAGTTGTCTGCACATCGGTGCAGCTGAACAGGAGCCCTGGGATTCAGCTCTGACCGCGCTGATCCCCTACATCAAACTGCAGCTCTTATGAGATGGAGTCAGAGCCAAGGCACGTCAGGTAACATTTTATTCCAGGTGTGTGATGTCAGTCGTGCAGATTCCTCAGGCATCTAAACTGACACGGTCAGAATTCTTTTGATTAAGAATGCCTAATAACCAACCAAGAAAGACATAGAACAAACTGTCAAGGCTGGTAAAAGTTTGCATTGGGATTTTGAGTGCCAGTTTGTAGTGTACATTTACATGACTTGTCTAGAGAAAATCTGGAATATACGTTTACAACTCAGGTAACACACTAGGGCATTGATTGCATGGCTCCCGTAGGAACTCTCTCTAGGCTGATACATAGCTACATAGGACAGTTTATGTAGCTATACATCTACATCTGTCCTACAGGTTATTTCTCTTAGCTCCTTACTGATACCTAGCAAGGGTTTTTGTCATGTAAAGGAACTAGCTTGCAAGTGCTTGCAAAGATCCTTATGTGTTATGTAAGTAGCTCTGCGTATGAAGTTGCAACTCATAGGCAATCAACACAAAAGGGAAGAGTTCATATGGAGTGATAACTTGTAATGATTTGCTGTGGGAGGAATGTAATAGCTACATAGCTCCCTCTGTGGAAAGTTTCTGACAGGAGTAATGTAATCAAGCTCTAGATAAGGTTATGATCTCTGTGGGGACAAGAGTCAATCATTTAGTCTTCCACTGGGTAGAAGTATAAGCAGAAATGACTTTAGAAGCTCTTTAGTAAGAATTGTAATTGAACACAAAATCAGTCAAATCAAGTCAGACCAAAACCACTATGGAGCACTTAAAATGTACTATGGCTTGTATAGGACTGGGTCTACCATTAGTGCCTAGCTGCAGGGAGCACTAGGTTAAGGTACTGAAAAATGTGCTAAAATACTGCTAAAGTCCACTACTATTAACATATACCCAGGAAATATATTATGCCATGGGGGTGGGAAAAAGAAAGTTGCTTCCGACTCTCCGTGACCTCATGGACTGTAACACACCAGGCACATCATCTTTATGTCCATGGTCATGCTGATCCACTTGGTATTCATAGCAAAGATACTGGAGTGGGTGACCATTTCCTTCTCCAGTGGGCCACAGCTCCTGGTATTCCTAGGTGTTATTCAGGGCGGTGTGACCTCTCGGTTCTCTGACTGTAATCGAATCCAGGTCCACAGCTGTGAAAGCACCAAATCCTAACCACTAATCCATAAGAAAGTTTTACTGTTACATTAAAATGCAGTCAATAAACATATGTATATATATATATATCTTCACAGTAACATTCTAACTCAACTGATACAAAATGTCCTACAGCTATTTATTTAACAAATCATAAACCATTATTTTTGAAGTTACTAATCATTTTATAGTAACTTCACACACTTATGAATCCTTATATATCCTCAAGTTACCCCAATTAATCAAAATAAAAAAAGTATTTCCTTGGATTAAATATTTCACTTACATTTATTTGGGCTAGGAATTTCTTTTGTTTCATAACCTTAATATAGTGATAATTTTTGTAAGTGTATAGATTTTCTTAATGAATACACATTTCTACAAGGTGGCTCATTTTGCTATTGATTCTAAAGTGCTGCCATCCTAATCATTAACTAATTGCTAGTGTCCTCTATTGACGACTAAGCCACCTTTTTGCTAATTTTTGCTGACATGTGAGAGGTTTCTTAGAACGGAGTTAACCTTTCAATGTCCACTGAACATTTATACCCTGATGTCAATTGACTGACCTGGCCTTTCTGTTAGATAAAACCTTATCAGCTTTCTTGATGGCTTGTGTAATGAGGCATTGTTAATTGACAAGAAGGAGGTGAATTCAGATGTTGCTTGTGCATTGTTACTTCTGAGCTACTTCTGTGGAACTGATGCATGAATGGAGACAGTGGTGTGTTTGTGCTTAAGCCGTTGCGGCCCAGGCCTAGGTCAGCATATTTTCAGGGGGAAGCAGGCTGCCAGTTTTTGTGTTCATATGCACAGACATGTCTTTACACAATGTCCTGCATTTAAGTGTATCTGGCACTTTCTGTCATACTATATATGTACATAAACACACATAAAATGTTATATATAGGTGTATAGTATTCTTATAATAGGAATGCTACTAAATTGGGAGGGGGGGGGCACAAATGCATGGTCATAAGGTACTAGGGAAGCATAAAACCTAAATACACCTCTGACTGGAGATGACCAGCTTCACTTTAATTCAAGCCAAACTCATGCCAGATTTTTAGCAACAATTAATTGTGTGTGTGTCAATGATTGTATATTACACAGGTCATCAAATGTAAACCTTTTTTCTTATAGCATTGGTCAAATAGGCTATGTTTACTTATTTTCGGGTGCTGAATTCAAATATGGCCATGGAAATTCTGTAGGACGTACTATTTGTTTTATTATTGGCATTATTCTGTTACTTATTTGAATAAAATATGGCCTAAAAAAAAATTAATTCTTGCGATTGTTGTCATGAAATTATATTTATTTTCATAAAAAAACTTTAAGTTTACAAAATATTTCAAAATTAACTAGCATATCTTTTCAATAGTAACTATGCAAAGCATTAAAAAAAACTTAAATTTTTTGTTTCCACTTGCATGCTGGTCATTTGTTCCTTTATGTGTTGAGGTATCTTGCCTGGACAAAGAACAACAGGATTATTATTATTATCATTATTATCATTATCCTTTATTTGTAGTGGCCCATCATGGCTGGATTACATTTGCTTTGGTATCTTTCCTATATGCTTTAGTAATCCTTGTAAAATGGGTGCTGTGTGTGGCTCAATGTCCACCTCTGTTCAAGATCAAAAAGTTTTTATTAGGTAACATTATAAAATTACACATTAGTTCAAACGTCAAACCATAACTTTTACAGCATCAAAATGTGGCATTGACAGAAAAATATGAGATAATTACCTGTCACAGTATAAAAAGTTGTTTTGGAAGACCAGGTAGTTATAAATTGTTCACAAGAAATAGGACCTAGAAATATTTTCATATTTTTAAGGCTAACAACAGTAATAAATTATACTTTTTAAAGATCTTCTCAGTTTTCTGAAGGCTTGTGTATGGGAAACAAACTGTTTTAGTCAAACAAAAAATAAGAATTATCTAAGTAACTGGTTGACTAATTTAACAAAAAAAATGATGTTTAACATAAACACGTGACGTAACATAGTGAAAAGTGTATTCTTAAATTAAATATTATATGTATAATGTCACTATTATTTAGCAGTTTATTTGTTCGTTTTATAAAGGACCTTTGTGGTCAAATAGTTTCTATACAGTCTTTTATTTACCAAAAACAATAGTGGGCAACATTTTATTAGAGAGCAAAAAAGTAAATACAACCTTTACATTTTGCAATATAATACTCTTTCATTTTGTAAACTAATTAGCTTCACATTAGTGCTTTTTAGAGAACTGCTAGTTGTAACTGCCATATTCCCATTTTGCATTCACACACTTCCTGTACATTCAAAGTATCCTCTCCCCTCAGGAAGCTGATCAGATGAATCCATAATGGTAGATTCCACAGCTGCATTAATGCACATAAAAGGTAATGAATTAGAGGCTGTGTTAGTTTAGTTTTTTTTTACATTCTAAACTAATGTTGCTTATTTTCAAGTCTATTTTCGAGTCTTCAAAAAAGTAAATTTTAAAAATGCATCCACAGTAGTCCTTTAATGGTCACTGAAGTCAGCAATTGTGCTATTCACACAAAAAGGAACAGATATGCACTGTATGAGAAAACTATTACCGAAAGTAGAAGGGAGACAAAGAGAGAGCTCTGACTACTGGATTCTGCAATTGTCCCTCCTATGGGTTGTCTAGGTACAACTCCATTTACTTGATTGCCTCACCACATGAAGCAGTTCTTTGACTATCAGCCTCATTCAATTTGGGGCCGTAACTCCATCGCAGATAGCCAGTTTTCTGCGATTGAGTTGCTTGTTCCCATTGCTCTACTTTTACTCTGCTATTCAATTGGCCTGGCCAGCAAATTAGGTGCCGGTCGCGAGAATTGGAAACCATGCTCTCGTCAGTAGCATTTGAACATTGTTGCGGACGCAAGCCCGTAACTCGTGGTTCAAGCCTGAAAAATCGGAGCACTTTAAAAGCAAATATAAATTCAATAAAGCACTGTAAATGATGGGGAACACAATGGGTGACATCCGAGTTAAAAGCACAACATTCTAAAGCTTGTACTTTGCCTATATATAATACATTATTTCATGTTTAATTTCTGTCTAAAGTCCTACGGGCTTGAATGACCTCCAAGCCCGTAACCCATTATTCAAGCCCATAATACTTCAAGGAAATATGGAGGTGGACTTTGGATGGAAAATAATTATGAAATAAAGTATTTTATTTTGGCGATGTGCGATCTCGAGAATGTTGTGCTTTTAATTCTTATGTCACCCATTGTGTTCCCCATTATTTACAGTGCTGTATTGATGTTATTTTTGCATTTAAAGTGCTCCGATTTGTCAGTAAGCCCTTTGCGAGACCTCCTTGGTCCCAGCAACTTGTGGTTCGATTTTAGCCATTTGCGGGTTTAACGCAGTGGTTAGTGCGGGAAAATCGGAGCAATTGAATAGCGATTTGTGATTTTAGCGGCCGTGAAAGATCAAAGACTTGGAGGGAAGTAACTTGTGATTTTAAGAATTGCAATGGATCGCAGCTTGCAGCAAGTAACCCTATTGGAGCCCGCAAAGGGAAGCCAACTGAATTGCAAAGTAGCTTGTGAAGTCTACTTACGAGCCCGGATCTCAAAAACGGAGCAATTGAATGAGGCTGCATATGTCTAATAGCCGTATTGAATTCCAAGCCCGTAAGTGCAACGTGAGACCCGCAACGGCTGCAGGATTGAAATTTGGCTGACATACAGAGCTCTTAAATTCAAGCAGGGCGCGAGTTATGGGCTTGAGATGCAAACCCGTAAACCCAAATTTCAATTTACATTGATTCCTATAGGAAATGTTTGTTTGGAACTCAACCGGTTTGGAACTCATCCTGCCATCCGGAACGGATTAAGTACGAGAACCAAGGTACCACTGTAAATCATATTTAACAAAAATAAACCTTGTGTTTTAATTTCTTTAAAAAACATTTTTTTTTGCCTACATCTGATTTCTAAATACTTGGCTAATTGTCCTATCCATTCAATCTATTACCTCATCGCACTAGTCAACAAGACGTTGCCAAAACTGTGCATGCCCTAAGAAATTCTCCACCTTTTCTGACTATCATCCACTCTTACAATTTCAAACATTCTCTAGAAATGCATCTATTCAGACAAGCTTACAACCATGCTTCCTAACATCCAAAAAGCAAGATCTGCATAAGACATGTAATTGCCTTTTTTTCCATGGATCCTACTTTCTGACCAGACCACCATAAAGCAGTCCTTCTCCTTTGGTTTGTACCACTCACAACACCCACTTAAAGGGTCATGAAACACAACTGTGTTTAAAAGTTTTAGTTATAACAAAAGTTGCTTTTTGACAAATATTAAGTGAAATCTGTTTAAACTCAATTCAAACTATCAGGAAATGCAGAGAACATACTTTAGTCTGTATATCTCATTAGCTGGCAGAGGGCAAGCCCATAGGAGCAGTTAGACTTCTGAATACATTTGTATGCACTGAGACCTTTATTTTTTTTTAAAAAAACATATTGTGACACATTATCAAATAATAAGGAAATCAATTTTTTCAGAGTCACTTTAAATTGTAAGCATTTAACGCCTTCTATAAATGTAAGTATTCTTTCATCTTGACTGTCTTTTGTATTCACCTTAACCCTCATATTTAGTGTGATTGAATATGTTGGCACTTTATAAATAAACTATTTTACATTATTGTGTAAAAAAGTGATTGTATATATGGAACAACAAAAAATATATTCACTGGATGCTGCTTTGCAATTTAATCAAATGTATAGGACTAAAAGATAGGATAATGAGCAGATGCCTTGCTAGGGTTAAACACCAGCCATATTACAGCCATAACTCTACTTGCATTGAATGTGTGGCTAAATGGAGTGGGTCTAATAGCTTCTATTTACATATGTTTGGAGCTGTTTGCCACAGAGCCGGGAGGATGAAGTCAGCTATTGATACTGTGTGCTATATGATATTTATGACTGCTCATATTGATGCAATTAATAAAGGGCCTTATTCACCAGTGGTTTATGCAGCAGCTGTTTTCCACTAGCAAATAATGGAAGGGCAACCCCTGTAAATCACGGCAGAGAGGGGCCCACAGGTATTAAAATCCCCAATAGGGAGAGCAGAACTCTGTCAATATTCTTATCATTGCCCATCAATATATTAGCTGACACATCCATTTACTGTTCATCTCTGTTTTGCTTTAAATCTGGGTGCGAGGCTATTAATGCTGTTAATAAGATTAACTGCCAAGTGCTTTTATGTGATCACTAACCTTTCTGGGTTGTGGTTTGGATGCATATATCAAAGGGGGAAAAGCCAGAGGTTGTGCACTGATTATGGAGGATGAAAGAGAAAGATATAGAGTACTACTGTCAGAATAAAATAGACTCACAGCAGAGGTGGTAAAGACTATAGTTAAAAGGGGCTCCATTATATTTGGGTAGTTAAAACCAGAAAATACTTCCGTTGGAGCCAATATACTCTTTTTCTAAGAGTTTCAATAAGAACACTTGACTTCAAATACAAATTTTATCCTAAATGTCTTTTGGAAGTTATTTGTTGTCACAAATGTATCAACAGTAAACAAAAATTATGTTTCAGGCTCAGAGGGTCAGATGACCAAAGCAAAGATGGCTGAAAATTTTGGGCCATATTCTATTAGCTGCTTGTAAATGCCTCAAATCCGTAGTTTTAGCTGCAGCGTTTTTTTTTTTTAAATAAATGTTAGATGTTTTCTATTGACTCCAGCTCTCAAATTCCAATTGCAAAGCTGAACTCGTAAACCCTGCCTTTTTTTCAGGTGGCGTGAACATATGATCTGATAATATTTCTATAATATTTTTTTTATTTCTATCCTCTTATGTCACTGCATGAACTGTTGCTTTAGTGAAGATACTGCACTGGTATCTTCAGGCTGCCTGCTGTCCCTAAAAATGTGCTGTCCTAGGCCTGTGTCTTGTGGGCATATGCAGAAACACACCCGCCTATTAACTTATGTGAAAGAAAAACTCTTAGTACAGCAGTATGTGTATTTACTCACTATGCAGAGTAAGCCCCCACCTCCCCGCATAAGAACCCATGAGAGCTCCAGCTTCATTCTGATAATTCTTTTTAAGAACAGATGAATGGATTTCCAATGGCAGGTTGTTTCCATGCCCACTTAGAATTGTTACTTACATTGTCATTCTGAGATGATCCACTCTTGTTCTTTTCAAGTGTTTCCATGGAAATAGTTTATTAGCCGCGACGAAAGAAAACTTTATTCTTTAACAAGGAAAACTTTTGCAAGTGAAACTGTCATATTTTTATACTTAGCACATTTTCAAAGTGAATAATATAAAGAGAAATAAAAAAACAAGCATAATTTGTAAAGTTTGGATGCGCAAGTACACTTTACCTCCAAGACTAGAAATTTTAATATGTAGTCTCTTACTGGCAATATAATAAATGTCACATTACATATAATTTACCTTTCACATTAATGTGCAACTTCTTATAAAGATATTTTACCTCACAATCTTCATTCACACAACTCTTCTCTATTGGCATTTCAACAAACCTCACCACTCACTCCCATTACTGTTATTTTTACACTGACTCCTCACTAATACAACTCACCTCTCAATCCCAATTAACACAACTCTCACCTCATTCCCTTGAATACAATTTAACTCATTGATACAAATCACTTCTCACTCCCTATCCATAAAATATCTTCACAACTCAGACTGTTTACATAGAAAGATATATTTGAATATAAATAAGAACCAAAAACCTCATTTAGTCTACCCATTCTAACTACCAGAAGATACTGACTTAAAGGCATATCTAAGTTTCCTGGACAATGAATGCATCTGAGGAGAATAAGTAGTGTATGCAAACATTTTTTACAAAGATAAACATTAACAAACAGCAAAACTTAGATATGCCTTTAACTAAGTCTCAGAATGGTCTTATGCTTTTCCCAAGCATACTTGAGTTTGATTACTGTGCTGGTACAAAGAACTTATGCTGGATGACTGTTGCACTTATCTACTACCCTGTCTGAAAAGTAGATTTTAATGATATTACTCATAAGACTTCCAACTTCTAACTTTATATCATGATCTATTGTTCTTGCATTCTTCTTTTTCTGGAAGATACATCTCTTCTGAACTCTATTAAATCTTGGGATGCCTGCACAACTGGCTCATCATTAATACAACTCACTTCCACCACTTATGTTATATGGTGAAAACTCAGTCCTTTTAAACCTCCCACTCACTTCTCATTCATATACATTAACTCTCATTCCTCATTGATATTATACACCTCTCAATCCCGCATTAGCTGCTCACCTTCTACTAGTTATTAATATTTCCCCCTATTAGTAAAAATCATACAATTTACCTCTGACTTGTCATTGATATGATACAAGGCTTAGGGCCTATAAATAAAACTCAAGCTTTGATGCAACTCACATATTACTCATTATTAATTAAATGTGCCATTCCTCCTTGATATAACTCAATTTCTATTCATAAAACTTTCTTTCACACAGCTCGATTCTCACTACTAATAAAAGAACTACTGCACAAAAAAAATATACGTCAGAACAGAAGGTATCTGACGCAGAGCATCCTAAGACAGGAAAAAAATCTTAAAGCAGCAGCAAGTTTTCAAGTTTTCAATCATGTAAGGTGCTTTGGAAACAAGAACTATGTACGTTTGATATAAGCTCAAAATATGGCTCTCCAATCTTTTGCAATGTGTTAAGATTGTTTGTGCCTTGTATTTAACCCCTGTGTAGCGCTACAGAATATGTTGGAGCATTACAAATAAAGGATAATTATGATAGGAATAAAAACAGCCTTCCTGTTGAAGTGGTAGAGTCAAAAACAGTTAAGGGATTTACGCCAATCTGGGAATAAACAGACCGGTTAGGTATTTTTGGCACATATCTGCTATCAAATATATGTGTCTATGTTCTATGCTAACTAGAAAAAAATCCCTGCTGATCTCTGGAGACATCCATGATAGTTTGGAGAACGTTGTGTGTGAGAGAGTCATTTATATTTCTGCAGTATTGGGCTTGCATTTATTGTTGCATTATTCTGAGCATGTGTGGTAGAAAAAGGTAGTGCCAAATTCTAAAATATTCAAAAAAGACTTTCACTTCCCTCTTCCCTCCTTCTCTGGGCCACACTTCACAGATAACGATAAACACACCCTTCAGGCTTCAAGCTGTAAAGGAGCGATGAATCCAGACAACTTTTTACATATAAACAAAGTTTTCAAACATTATGTGTTACACAGTGTTAATTAGTGTTAAATACTTCACAAAGGTAGTGGTCCTGTAACGGGATGTCATAACTTTTAGACTGTAAGAGCCCATTTCAATTGCAAACCCGCATCTCACAGGATACAGGCCGTATGTCTGCGGGCTTGCTGTGGGCTCCCGTTTTTTCTCCAATTCCAGTGCTATTCAATTGAACAAGCCCACAAGTTACAAAGCCGCAAGTTTACGAAGCTGTAGACCATGCACTTGTGCGTAGCAGTTCAGGACGGGAACATGACCAATTAAGCAAGGCCATAACCACCCATTTCAAAACAGCCAATGGGAAATGAGACCGAAGTCATTACCCCAATCAATCAATTAGGTTTGGGGGTCCAATATGCGATGGGACTAATAAAAATGAATGCCAATACTGTTCTAGTCCATATGGGTGGATACGTATTAACTCATTGATTCCCGAGATCGATATAACCCCTGTTGTGCAATTAATTCTATTGTCTTTTATCGCTTTCCCCATCAATTACAGTGCAGTATTGTTTTTTTTTTAACTACATTTACAGTGCTTCCGACATTTTCTCCTACATTTGCCGTTTCAAAGTGTGAAAACATTTGCGGGCTTGGAGAATTGTAGCAATTGAATAGAGATTTCCGAATTTTGCAATCTTAACTCGGGAGGCTATAAGTTCCTGGTTTAACAATAGCAAGGGTTTCAAGGCCCTAATCCATAAACCGTTTGGAACCCGCAAAAAGACGCCAATTGAATAGCAAATTAACTTCTGGCCTCACTTACGGGCTCCAGTAACTTACAATTGCTCAATTGAATCTGGCTCTAAGTTTGCGAGTTTTCAATCTTGCATGGTGCTTTGGAGAAAGCACTTTGGACACTGGATTCTAAGCTCAAAGACAGGGCCCTCCATCCTTTGCAATGTGTCAATACTGCTATTGTTTTGTAATGATTCTAACCCATGTATAGCGCTACAGAATATGTTAGCGTGTTACAAATAAATGATAATAATAATAACCCCCTATTTTTAATTTCAGTTATTGTCTCATTGTTACACCAAGAGTACCATCTTGTGCTTTAAAAAAAAATGACTTTACTTATTTGACATTCAAGCAAGAAGGAGCCTGAACCTTAATAGACTGAGCCCAGGACTGCCTATAGCTGCATATGATTAAGTTTCGACCTTCCTTATATCACAGTGCACTTGTTTAGCATGAGGGAGGGCGTTTCTGAGTTTCACCCAGTTCTTACCGATATGTGTGTAACAAACTTACCAGTCTTGTAACATGCAAATATTATTATATGAATTATTATTATTATCATTATTAATATTAATTCCCACTAGCGACTTGCCCGTCAAAAATGACAAGGCAATAACATTTGAAGCCATGGGAATGCTGTTTGACATACAATGTCAAGGCTTTTGTACTCTGAGGACCTTTGGCGCTCATTGTGAGCCTCGTGCTTAGCACTTTCGAGGCTCATCGCATGGCTCACAATGAGCCTCTCCACTCGTGTACTTTTGCTCCTCTGAACACCTTCATCACTCATGAGAAAGAGAGATATATATTTATGTATATTTAGTTAACTAAAAATGAATGAATTAGTTCTTGAATAAATTAATATACTTTACCTATGTGTAATTAATATATCCAGCAATAAATAGACTGAAGAGCTAACAATCTGTTTATATTTTCCGGCATCATACAATCTACAGTTTGAGTGTTGGTTCCCTGATGATAAAGTGTAATGAATGTCCCAACTGTGCATTAGAAATAGGCTGCGTGCGTGAGGGAAAGCCGTTGGTTTAGTTGTGTAAAGTGGCATTGTAGATTCGTAATGTTATTAATGTGTTACGTGGCTCGCAAGCATTTTCCGTCATTTGTAATAGTGTATTTTGTAGTTCGTACGTTCCTGTGTGAAAGTGCTACGCATTTGGCAGTGTTTCGCACAGTCCGGGGTCGTGTAGCCTCATCTTAATTTTTTTGGGCAGACATTTTTTTTCTCGGTTAGGCGATTTTCGAGTGGCGAAAGTCATCCAAATCGCCCGAAATTCGTGTTCCACCTCACTCCCAGACATCCTGGCTGTTCCCCCATGCTGTGGGTGATGATTTTGTTGTCTTTTTTATTTTTTGTTTTTTGTGTTTTTTGGAGTCTCGCGTTTGTCAAGTGCTTGGAGGCTAAGGCGATCCCGCGTTTACTAAGTGTTTGGTGGCTAAGTCCTGCGCGTTTCATTGCCTTTTCATTGCTTTCTGCTTTCATTGCCTTTGTGCTGGTAGTTTTACGTGAGGCTCATCGCCTTACTCATTCGCACCACGCAAAGCGTGACGACATCTCGCAGTTTGACAACTATTATATGTGATAAGCAGTGAGCTGTCATTTTCTCTGCAATCTGTTTGGACCTCTTTATCTGTTCAGAGTAACAAACACAAGCTCAGAATACAGATATATATAATTTACACACATACCACCACCATCTATCAAGCTGTACTGTGTTATATCTTTCTTTATAAAACTTAATGCTCTTTTTACCAAAGTTATTTACTGCAGTAAACTCCTTGGCTGCCAAGTCCTATCCTGTTGCTTTTTTGTGGGAAGTGTGAGAAGCTTGTCATATATGCAATTTAGACCATCTATGATGCATGTTTTCACATTTTTAATGTAAGTAATAAATACAATATGTGTTGATTTTGATTTAATTACTTATGTTTATGCTAATTTTGTTGTACTTTCACAGATTCTTTAAAGGAAACTCATACAATAATTACAGAACAGATCTGTGATAAAGAAATCATAATATAAATTGTAAAATAATTATATCTCTTTTGTGCATACTCTCTATCACTTATAGAGATTGGATATTATGTCAGTGGAACTTCAGCACCAAAAATGTGTATGATACATCACAACATACATAAGGGAAACCTGTAGGTGGAGCTCTTGTCCCTCACCACCTGCTGTGTGTCGTACAGATTGACTTCCTTAGGGTTGATGATGATTGATTGTGTTGTTTTCTTCATTACTTTAAACCTAATCAGTGCTTGGTGTAATTTGAGTAATGATTGTTCATTATTGGAAATTGTGAAGTTTAAGACTTTCCTCATTTTACCTTCCCAGTCTGCCTGTAGGGAGAAAGCTGGATCACGTACAGAATAGTTGGTTCTCCCATCCCATTTCCATTGAACAGAAAGTCTTCTACATTCAAGGAAATTAAATAATGTAAAAGGATAAAGCTCAGTAATGAAGGGTGTCTAATATTTCACTTTTCTTCCAATAGAGCAATTAATAAGGCTCACAAAAATGAACAGCAAATAGCATTCATTAGTTTCCATCTGCTAAACCTCTGAAAATGAGTTATTAAATATATTATGCACTCCATTTTATGAGCCAGGGTATAAAACACTGCTATTAAAGGGTCACCATACAATTAAAGGGCCACTACACTACTTTGAGTCTAAAAGCATAATAAAGCAAACAGAAACATAATGATGTTATGTTTTAAGTGGACAAAATGATGCCTTTGCTGAACACTGGAGGTATCCATGATACTTTGGGGGAAGTAATGTTTGTGAGAGGGGCAATTTTATTTCTGAAGAGCAATATTTGCATTTTCTCAAACAGGCAGACTGCTTCTGGTCCTTTGATGGTGTGATGTCAGTTTCAGTCAGGTCCAAAACCTTATGGCCGCTCTCTGGTCTCTCCTCTGCCTTTCCTCCCTCAACTAACAAATAAAAATACAGGCCCTACTGATCCAGCACTCAGGGGGTGATGTAACAAACACAAAATGTTTTCCTATACTGATAAAAATGTTTTTCAATAATTCTACTTTTCTTTTATATCCATGTTTTAAAAAACTAACAGTGATCTTAGTTGATCACATACCTCACATACAAGTGCCCTTTTTCTTTAACTCCAATAGTTCTTTAAGGCAGAATGGACACCTCCAAACTAGGTTGGAGCTGACCTGGCTTTGGACACAATCCTGCCCCCAACACAATAGGGAATTTGTTTTTTGGCAAAACGTTTCCAGATTCAGAAAACTCCCATACAAACAGTAGTCTATATGATTTAAACAACTTTGCAGTATACCTTTTAAAACATTCTGTTTTCTTAGAAAAATCTTACTTGTAACTTTGTTTTAAACTTTGACACCAAGAAGAACACCAGAAAGCTTTTCAAGAGATAATCCTTTTGAGGGTGGAACTCGGTTACGCAAAATAGAACCCAAGAGTTTAATGGAAAAGGATCTGGGGCAGCGCACCAGGGCCCTCACCTCTAGGGGGTCCACATGTCCGCTCCAGGTCCTCTCATGGCACCCTATGTTACACACTCCCTTTTCAGGACCCAAGCAGCCCCATTAGTCTTCCCTGGCCGTCAGCAGTCCCTTTAGCCTTGTATGCCAGCCAAGCGGTCCCCATCTAGCCCCTGGCAGCCCTCTATGGCCACTACCCCGATCACCCATGGCTCTTCTTCCTCTCCTTTTCTCCTCTTTACTTTCCCTCCCCATCTTCTGCCATTGATTTTCTCCCTTTTTTTTCTTCCGATTCATTTTCTCTGTCTTATTTCGCTCTCTCCTCCTCTGCCTCCACTCCTGTCTCTCCCACCCTCACATTTCTCCTTCATCTCATCCTCTCTAATTCCCTCCTTTTTTCTCTCTCTTACTACATTTCCCCTTCTCTCTATTTTCTCTTTTCTCTCTCTCCTTCACTCTCCTATGCTCTATCCTTCTCTTCTTCTCATCCTCTCCCTCTTTCCCACTTTTTTGCGTCTATCTCTTTCATTTCTCACTCCTCCTGTCTCTATTTCCTTTTTTCTCTCCTCTCTTTCTCTCCCTCTCTCATTTCCCCTGTAGTTTCCTCTCCTCTCTATCTCAATCTCTCATCTCTCTCCCCTTTCTCACTCCCTCTTCAGTTTCTCTCTTCTTTCTCTCTTCCCCTTCTGCCTCTACCTCTCCCATTCCCCTTGCAAGATGGGGGGGAGCCATATTTTTTTATTTGCACTAGGGCCCTCCATTCACTAGTTCCTCTACAATCACACCAGTAAGTAAATAAAGGTATTTTACCAAGTATATATTACATTTTAATAGTATCTATATTTATGCTCCCCTTCTGGATTTCTACCTTAACGTGGTGAAGGGGCTTGTGTACCTCTATGAAGATGTGATCTAAACCATGGTGGGCCACCCAAGATGGGCAGGTCATAGCAGAGGCCAGACAAATCCCAGTCCACTGGAGAAGGAACTGGCAACCCACTCCAGTATATTTGGCATTAAAACCTTATGGATCAGTACAATCAGTGAGTAGATGTGCCTGGTGTGCTACTGTTTATAGGGTCATAGAGAGTCGGATACGACTGAACAACAACAATATTTATGCTGAGCGTAATAATACCTAAATAACGTAAACATATAATTTAGTTTAGTTTTCAAATCTTAGAGAAAGTAATGGGTTCATATAGCCATGTAACATTACTGTTTAATTGCTTTTAACGTTACTTACTCAAAGCAGCATTTTGCTATATAATTTTGCTAATAAAAAGCGATCCCTATGACAGTGTCCTACTGATAAGAAGATAGATGCTAAGAACACATTAAACATGCCTTTTTGTCTCAAGAGAGTAGAGTATTCGTGCACAAAATCTAAAAAAGGCTGATTTATTAATAATTAATATTAATATGTTCAAATCTGTAAGGATTTTGAATTATTGTATATACTCGAGTATAAGCCGAACCGAGTATAAGCTGAGGCACCTAATTTTACCACAAAAAAACTGTGAAAACGTATTGAGTATAAGCCGAGGGTGCAAAAAAGGGTCCTTCCCCCCTGATCATCATCCTCCTCGTTCCCCCTATACTCCTCCTTCCCCCTTATCATCCTCCTCCTTCCCCCCTTTATTATCCTCCTCCTTCACCCCTATCATGCTCCTCCTTTCCCCCTTATCATCCTCCTCCTTCCCCCTTATCATCCTCCTCCTTCCCCCCCTATAATCCTCCTCCTTACCCCTTATCATCCTCCTCCTTCCCCCCTTTATTATCCTCCTCCTTCACCCCTATCATGCTCCTCCTTCCCCCTTATCATCCTCCTCCTTCCCCCTTATCATCCTCCTCCTTCCCCCTTATCATCCTCCTCATTCCCCTCATCATTCTCCTCCTTCCCCTCCTTATCATCCTCCTCCTTCCCCCTTATCATCCTCCTCCTTCCTCCTTATCATCCTCCTCCTTCCCCTCATCATTCTCCTCCTTCCCCTCCTTATCATCCTCCTCCTTCCCCCCTTATCATCCTCCTCATTCCCCCCTATCATCCTTCCCCTTTCCCCCCTTATCATCCTTCTCCTTCCCCCCACCCTTATTATCCTCCCCCCTTATCATCATCCTCCTCCTTCTCCCCCTTATCATCATGTACTTTCCCCCATAACCTCCTCCTTACTGCACCCTCTCCAATCCCTATCCCTCTCTCTCCTTACTTGCTACTATGCTCCGATGAGCTGATGCTGATCTTGGCGCCGCAGCATGTATTCCGTATCGGCATATGCTAATGACGTGACGCGCATTTGCCGTGATCTGATTTTCCATCTCCCCTTGCCTCATTGCAATCCAATCCATGATGGCATCCTCCCTCCTTCACATCAACATATCTAAACATAAGTATGTCTAGGAATAGAAAATATATATTTGTAAACATAATGGAAAACATTTCTCAAACTGAAAGGTTTTAATAATTGTCATGGGTGTGGTAGGGAGGGCCCATTCACTTGGGTAGAGTTAGGGAAGCACAATACCTAAACACCACTGCATTTAATACAGAAATACTATGTTTACTTGCCAGCTCCTGGCTGCCTCTGACACCCATAGACTTTTTTTTTATCATCCTCTATTGCATGTATCTTCTTTCACCCTTCCTTTTCCTCACTAGTCATATCATACACAACTTGCACTTGCTATTTCCACCTGAACAAATGCATCCCTCAATTTCCTTCTCTACAACAAATTCCTGATTCAGAACAGATATTAACTGCCTTGTCTACTGTACCCCCATCTTTTTTGATTAACCATCCCACACTTTCACTCGGCCTGCATCTTACTCATTTAGCCATGCAGACTCCACTCTACTATTAGGCTCCCCATCTAGTACTATTAACTCTACAAACACTTTTCTACAGTCTCATACCTGATCTTGCTCCACTGAACTATGCTCCTACTCCGCTTCCTACACTTTAAACCACTCACAAACTTCACAGTCCCATACTGACTTTTTGATTGAATGCTCCATATAAATGTCAATAAATAAATACATGGAGAACCATTTATCAACTAAGTATCTGTACATTTACTATTGCTTATCTACCACTTTGTTATGTTTTGCAGGGGGCATAGTGCAGATATTATGTAAACTTGTTTTGTCTGTAAAACAGTGACAGAGACCCGCCTTGATGTATTAATTAAAAGCTAATGTCAGCCGGCTCCACTAACTTATTTATTGTTGTTGTCCAGTAGTTCAGTCATGTCTGACTCTCTGTGACTCTATGGACCACAGCAAGCCAGGCACATCTTGTATCTGGATGTGCTCATCCATAAGGTTTTCCTGGCAAATATACTGGATTGGGTTGCCAGTTCCTTCTCCAGTGAATCACAATTTGTCTGACCTCTCTGCTCTGACCTGTCTGTCTTGGGTGACTCTACATGGTATATAGCTCACAGCTTCATTTAGGTAACAAGCTCCTTCACTATGACAAGGTAGAGATCCAGAAGGGAAACTTATTTATTACAAAGTGCTATAATAATACATACCTCTAATAATACAGACATATGTCATGCTATATTATAATGTATGTTTAAAATATGGAATTTTAGTTTTACATTAAAGTCATTAAAACTATATATTAATTTTTTAATTTCGTAAATTAAGAGTAATATAATTGTAAACATTAAAAACATGTATATAACAAAATAACATATGATATGCTTTTTTTAAGTATAAATCTGAATATAGTCTATATTACGCTATTGATATTTTTAATAATTGCTAATGTCCTAAGTCAATTTAAGAAAAAGCATTGTTTTTATCATTATATATTTAGGGTGATAAGATTTATAGAAATATTATCTATGGATAGCTGATTTGAAGAAAACATTATTGCCACTGGACATCCCCAAGTCAAAAAACAAATAAAATACTGTTTCTCTATTTCGCCTTCTTTGTGTCTCAAAGCCTCCTGACCTCCTTGAGCTGACAACAAACAGCCAAAAGCCTGGTATCACTGACATATTTAGTAAGTGAGGTGCCTTCAACCAAGAAGGTTGTGTGGGTTTCTGAACTGACATGATCATGTTCACCCCGAGGGGCAATGTCAGAACATGTGGCAGCGCTGATACAAGGAACCGTAACTGTGACCCGAGCCATTCCTTTAGGGCAATGTTTCAGCAATGGTTTGTCCATACAGCCTCCCCACTGAGACTTTACTGTAACATTTACAGGAAGGGACACAGAAAATATTCCTGATTTTGTTCACTTATGATTTACTTAAAGCAAACTATCAAATGGCCAAACAGGGACACTTATTTTCTTGAAAAATGATGCACTATTAGTATTTCCTATACAATGTATAAGCTGGTTTTGTAGATACACATGCAATAGGTGCACAATGTTGTATATTGACATGCATTATGTAGAACTAACTCTCCAGTTGTCTAACCTTAGTCTAGAGTGTGAAAGAAAGTAATATGAAGAATTGTAGTGGGTGATGGTCAGGGCTTCAAAACAGGGCTTTCACATTATTTTGTGACAAATAAGGGATTTTGGAGACTAACAGGGAAAAGTGGATAACCACTGAAAACAAGGATTGCCCCTTCAAAGGAGCAATAGATAGCAAGTATGCACTCAAGTCCCAAATGTATTGTTTATTTATAGCATACTCTTTTGTAAAAAAGAAAGGTTAAAAATGAATACAGTCTTTAATTTATTTATTAGCTCTTAAATGCATTTTTTCTTTACAGGTGATGGTCAGTACTTTTATGCTTTCCCATATTTATCACCTGGGAAGGTTATCCTGTTGTATTTTGCACTTAAATTGAATCATATTGTATATTGTACCTGTGACAGACCGAAGGGTGATAAGAGGCTCCAGACTTGGAGCCTCATTTAATTCCCCAAAAATTGCAACAGTTACAGATCGAGTTAATTGAACAAGTTTATGGTCGAAGTCTAAAACTGTAAACCATGAACCCATACGTACCATTTCAGGGCATGATCATGATCAATTAAGCAAGCCTGTAAGTTACAATTTAGACAGAGCCAATAGTAAATGAGACTGTCACCATGACATCAGTAAAACATGTTTTAAATGTCAATCAGTTAGTGTTTAGATATCTGATATGGGATCGGACTTGCAATCCAGCAATGTAAAAATCAATAAAAATGAATGGCCAAACTCTTATAGTCCAGTAAATGTAAAAAAAAATTTTTTTATTGCAGATTTGCGAGCTTGAGACTGTTGTGCCATTAATTCTAATGTCTTTCATCGCTTTTCCCATATTTTTAAGTCCAGTATTGTGTTTTTATTTGCTTTTATAGTGTTAATAACAGGTGTTTAACCCCCTTGTGAGTCCTATCTAGTACTTACAGAATTTTTGCTACATTTGCCATTAACGGTTTTGAAGACCATTGGGAACTTGGAAAATTGTGGCAATTAAATCTGGTTTTGCAATTTTAGCGATTGTAACATTTGCAGGCTTGAAAGATCAAAGGCTTAGATGGGTCAGAGTGATGTTTTTTTTACAACCCATAGAAATTTTCAGCCTGTAACTTGCAAATAGATTGTGGGTAGCTAAAGCAGGCAAATTAAATATCAGAAACTTTTGCAGGCTACATTAAAGGGTTTGGTAATTGCAATTTTGACAATTTAGTAGGGCCCTTGGACTCCTTGCTCACTGTGCCTTTGGGAGTACAGCTGCACCTCACTGATGAGGCCCAGAGAAGCCAAAACGTACATCTGGGGTTTGCTGTTTCTTCTGTTCAGGGTAGAATTACCTGGTATTTCGGGGCTGGATCACTCTAGTGAGTAGGACCAGACTGATATACTACAGGATATTTCTTCTTGTGAAGGGCACAAGTGAGCTAAAAGAGGCAAGAGTAGGTAACCAGACCTAAAGAGCAAACCTACTTAGGTGTTGCTCGTTCTCATATTGAACCCCTCTGATTTTTTGCTTAGACTTTCAACTGAACCGAATAAATAAATAAATACCTTATTTACATCCAAGATCTTTCCTATGTAAATCAGTTTAGCAAACAAAATGTTACCATCCATTAAAAGAATTCCATATAATGAATACAATTTAAATTTGTTCTTTTGCTCTATAAAACTGTTTTGCTCATTATCAAGTCCTTTAAATAAGGGGTAGTCAATTATTTTGCATAAAATTCATCACAGTTTAAATGTTTTCATGAAAATTTAGTCATGGCCTGGAAATTCATATTTTTATGGAGATACATACCCATAATTTAATATAATGACATTCCGAACAACACATGAAGAAAGTTTACATAATGAAGGGGAATTAGGAAAAGAACACTATCAGTTTCCAATTGCTCTTTAAGGTAGTATATTCTTTAGTTCCAAAATCTGTTGTGATATTTAATAATCATATTTAATAATAGAAATAATGCAAAAATATTATTATTTTTATTATTATTATTATTATTATTATTATTATCAGCATTATTTTATTTTTAGTGTGCCAGCAGCTTTCTTGGAGGCCTAAAAAGAAAATATTATTGTAATAATAATTATAATAAAAAAATGTCAATACTTATACTATTAATTATCATTACAATTTAACAACTCTTGAATACAAATCTCTGAATTCTAGACTTAATATATCTGGAGTTATGTAAATAAGAGGGGAAAATAAAGTCTAAACCTTTTCAGATGTGGTCTGCTGGCTCATGGTATCAGCCCTTCCACATAATTGCAGCCCTTTGTCCACTGGAGGATAATACTGAGCCAGTGTATAAACAGAAATAATGGAAAGTAATGCATCGTCTTCCAAATTCTCTGATCGAGTATCAGCTTTCGTTAAAACAACTCAGCTTAGACTAACATTGTAAATATGGGTCATATTTTATAGTCTCCATATTTTATCTAAAACGGAAAATTGCCAGAGGTTTTTGTCTTAAAGCAAAAAATTACGTTGTACACGACACAATTCACAAATGGTTAAATGGGCGTTGAGCTGCCTGAGTATTTGTTACAGATTTAGAAGAACATTTTTAAAAGAGTACAGTTATATTGCATAAAGACAGTGCTGCAAGGGTTTATAACTACTCTTTTATTTGATTAAAAGTAGCCTTAAAAGCTAATATTCCATGCAGCTGTATTCTACCCCCCCCCCCCCCCCCCACACACACACAAAAAACATTAGTAATGATTAGAATATCCTTTTTTAAACACAGGATACAAACAGGACTTCTGTTTATTTATTTAATTACTACATTGTTGTTATTATTATTATTATTATTTTTTTATCGCTTAATATTAATAAAAAAATTAATAATAATAATAAATGTTAAAAACTACATTTATTAAACTTGTATTTTATTACTAAAAGTGTCCAAAAATTCATAAACTTACATGTCCACCCACTAATATAAATGGGTAGTATACATGCTGCTGGTTCCTCTAGATTTACTAAGTTTTGCTGAAAGCTGTGATGGCTATTTCCTATAGGCTATTGGCTTATGTTTCCCAGTGTGTATCTTTTTAATGAAGGTCCTGGTGCACAATAAATTACTCTCTGTGTATAATTGTCTTTAGGGGCTTGCCCAATCAGCCAGTGAGCAGGAATAGAGTTGTATGAGTATTGCAAGCTCACTGTTCACATTGAGGTATTATCTGTTAGTTTTAAAGAAGTTTAAACACATTTTTTAATGTGTAAAACATGCTCTTTTAAATGTATGATAAAAACATTTTGTGTCTTGTTTTCTTTAGGTGAATCCATCCCATTATATGTTCCTTCTAGAGGATCAAATGCCATAGGATTCCTTACACATTAGTATTCATTTATTTATTTAAAAATCAGCCAAATACTTGCATTATTGGTATGAATAACAGCGGTTGGACCTTTCCTGTTGTATGCCCGCTATCACAGCTTTTTGAAGCGGACAGTAGTTGTTGCGCGGCAGCGAGCAGCAGACTTTGTTGAATTTATTTTTAGGGTTAGGAGTTAGGGATTAGGGTTTTGGGTTAGGGTTTAGCTTTAGGGTTAGGTTAAGGGATTAGGGTTAGGATAAGGGTTCAGGATTAAGGTTTAGGGTTTAAAGTTTAGGGGTTAGGGATAGGATTAGGGTTTAGGAGTAGGGTTAGGGTTTGGGGTTTTGGTTTAGGGATTAGGGTAGTAGCAGATAACACATAGTAAAACAGTGGTGTGCCGCCACACATAGCGGACTTTGTTGTATTTGTTCTTATGGTTGGGTTTAGGGTTAGGGTTTTGGGATAGGGGTTAGGATTAGGGTTAGGGATTAGAGTTTGGGTTATGGTTTAGGGATTAGGATTAAGGTAGTGGCAGGTAAAACATAATAAAATAGTGTCATGCTCAGGAAATATCTCAATGGTCTTAGAAATGTTTTTTTTTTACATACAGATATATTTAAAATCACAATATTTAGTATTTTGCATTAAATATGAAGTACCTACAGTTCTTCTAGTTCAGTCATCAAATGTCCAATTTCATTGTTCCTCAAAACCTTCATTGATGAACACAAGTGATCAAAATCTGGTAAATGTAGGCCCGTTAATTTATATGCTATTTCTGAGTACTGCATACACCCGTTTTTATATAATCGGTGATAGTCTCTCAGAGTTTTCATTACTTCTATTTAACAATTATCTGGCTCATGGTTTTTCCTTATTATTCCCTATATAAGCTGTAAAAATAAATCTATACATTTCTACAAAGTAAAGAAAACAGATCTACGTAAAACATGTGTTTAAAGTGCTTGCCTTATAATTTGATTCAACGACTGTTGTGACTATACACTCTGTTAAATGTAAAATGTCTTTAGAACTCAATAATGTTTCTGAAATTGTTTTGATTACTAAAATTGTTATCCAATCTTTTCTCCTGATCCCAGTTGACTGACTCTGAGATACAGTTTAAGCTCCAAAGCATTTAGCAAACCACAAGGCAGGATACACTATGCACATGCTGGTTCCCCAGGAGTATTCAAGCATTTTTATAAACCAGTTCCAAATGGTGCTCCATATTTAACCCTGCTTAAAATGCAAGCCCCTCAAACAGGTGGAAATAGTTTAATTTTACATACCTTCTCTATAAGGTAGAACAAAATACTTTTATTTGAATCCAAAGTTGAAGCTGAATGATCTGCTGTTATTTGCAAATTAATTAAATGTTTTAAAGGGTGATATAATATATATTTAAATGCAGTTAATTACTGCCAACTGTAGTTATTATTAATATTGTCCTTTATTTGTAATGTGCCAACATAGGGCCCTATTCTGTTGCCCAATTTGTAAATTTATGCACACACTTTATTCTATTAGCTACTCGCAATCTGATTACGAGTTATCCGCCCACAATCACTACAGGTCAGCCAAACCTGCAAAACCGTCCTTAGAACTTTATTGGTTTTAGCACAGCTCGAATATTCCGAGCTCTAAATAATTAAAGTTACACAAAATTGATATTCTATTAAGCCCGCAGCTCTAGCTCACAAATAAAGTCTAACCCGCAACTGAAAAAGTATCACGTTTCTGTCAAAAATATTGCAATTAATAAATAGGACTCCCCAGGGCTTTTCTAACACCTATTAGAGCTGTAACAGCAATTAAACACACAATACTGTACTTTAAAAGCACGGGAAGGCAACAACAATCGTAAACCCACAAATATGCATTTAAAAATATTATTTTTACATTTTATTTCTGAGTAATATCGATCCCGGGACTCAATATATATCATGAAACCCATATGGACTAAAACAGATGATCTAATGCATTTTATAGAGTGCTAGATCGCTTGATTGTGAACCTGATTGGCAAATATTACTTATTGGCACTAATTAATTAGTAGCTTCCGATTGCAGATTATTTGTTACTTCCATGTTTTACTGACATCATGATGACAGTCTCATTTGCTATTGGCTGTGTCTCAGAAGTAAATTACGGGTTTGTTTAAAAATTGTCAAATCATATGATCACGCACCCTGAAATCAGACTTAAAAAGGCAGGGTTTACGAGTTTAGGCTTAGAAAAAAAAAAACTTGCAGCCAAAATTACGGACTTAGAGGCATTTGCTGGCTTCTAACAGAATAAAGCTATTTGACTATGTAAAGCTTATCATTTATTTGTTATAGAAGATCCAGCAGCCTGTAGTATCAAACCTCTCCCCAGGACCCACTAGACAGGCCATGATTTTGGTTTCACACTGTGTGAACTTAGGAGGAGCATTTAGCATTCAGCAGACTCCAGTTGCCTCATCTGTATTCAAACAGTGTGAAACAAAAATCATGTCCTGTCTGGTGGGTCCTGAGGAGAGGTTTGATAACCACTGATCTAAAGAACAGCAGGGGATGCAAGGCTACCACCTCTGAACAATCTCTGGGAATGAGAGTCAAGGACAGCCTCCAGTAGTGACATCACCACTTTACTGAGCATGCCTGGAAATTAAAAATGACTGAGCTGCCAATCACTGCTAGCTCCATAGACTCCAACGCACCTCAAACTGCACAGCCTATTGGCTAAATGCTGTACACCCTGGATCATTACTAATTTCAGGAAACTGGAAGAAGGCTATAGGGATAATCAGAAACCCATATAGTCGTTCAGCCATCACTTTCAGGTGTTGTCAGACTGATATGTGCATGTAAATGTCTACTCTGTAATGGCGTAAAAGAACCAAACCTGGGTATGTTCCTACAGTGCCTTGCAAAAGTATTCACCCCCCCTTGACTTTTTACTTATTTTGTTACATTACAGCCTTAAGTTCAATGTTTGGTTAATCTGAATTTTATGTGATGATCAGAACACAATAGTCTAAGCTGGGGAAGTGAATTGAGAAACATATATACATAAAACTACTTTTTAGAAATAGTAAACAAAATATTGGCATGTGCGTATGTATTCACCCCCTTTGTTATGAAGCCCATAAAAAGCTCTGGTGCGACCAATTACCTTTAGAAGTCACATAATTAGTGAAATGATGTCCACCTGTGTGCAATCTAAGTGTCACATGATCTGTCATTACATATACACAACTTTTTTTGAAAGGCCCCAGAGGCTGCATCACCTAAGAAAGAGACACCACTAACCAAACAATGCCATGAACACTAAGGAACTCTCCAAACACAAGTAAGGGACAATGTTGTTGAGAAGTACAAGTCAGGGTTAGGTTATAAAAAAATATCCAAATCTTTGATGATCCCCAGGAGCACCATCAAATCTATAATAACCAAATGGAAAGAACATGGCACAACAGCCAACCTGCCAAGAGACGGCCGTCCACCAAAACTCACAGACCAGGCAAGGAGGGCATTAATCAGAGAGGCAGCACAGAGACCTAAGGTAACCCTGGAGGAGCTGCCGAGTCCCGCAGCAGAGACTTGAGTATCTGTACATAGGAAGACAATAAGCCGTACGCTCCATAGAGTTGGGCTTTGTGGCAGAGTGGCCAGAAGAAAGCCATTACTTTCAGCAACAAACAAAATGGCACGTTTTGAGTTTTCGAAAAGGCATGTGGGAGACTCCCAAAATGTATGGAGGAAGGTGCTCTGGTCTGATGAGACGAAAATTGAACTTTTCAGCCATCAAAGAAAACACTATGTCTAGAGTACTCCCAACACATGACATCACCCAAAGAACACCACTTTCAGCAGCTGGGACTGGGAAACTGGTCAGAATTGAGGGAAAGATGGATGGTGCTAAATTCAGGGATATTCTTGAGCAAAACCTGTACCACTCTGTGCGTGATTTGAGGCTAGGACGGAGGTTCACCTTCCAGCAGGACAATGACCCCAAACACACTGCTAAAGCAACACTTGAGTGGTTTAAGGGGAAACATTTAAATGTGTTGGAATGGCCTAGTCAAAGCCCAGACCTCAATCCAAGAGAAAATCTGTGGTCAGACTTAGAGATTGCTGTTCACAAGTGCAAACCATCCAACTTGAAGCAGCTGGTGCAGTTTTGCAAGGAGGAATTGGCAAACATCCCAGTGGTAAGATGTGGTAAACTCATAGAAACTAAAGCGACTTGGTGCTGTGATTGCAGCAAAAGGTGGCTCTACAAGGTATTGACTTTAGGGGGGTGAATAGTTATGCACATTGACTTTTTCTGTTATTTTGTCCTATTTGTTGTTTGCTTCACAATAATAATAAAAAAACATCTTCAAAGTTGTGGGCATGTTCTGTAAATGAAATGATGCAAATCCTCAAACAATCCGTGTTAATTCCAGATTGTGAGGCAAGAAAACACAAAAAATGCCAAGGGGGGTGAATACTTTTGCAAGGTACTGTATATAGCAAGGTATTATACCATTGTTTGTTCCCAGTTGAGCATCTCATAATTTTGACCTCTAGAATCAGTTCTAAAAAATTCCAATTCAGTATAGTTGAAACAAAGATTAATTGTTCGTTCAAAATGCCATCTTTTATCTTCATGCTAAGAATGCCTTTTATATTGTGTGCATTAATGCTCAGGAAATAGTTGCTTATTGTTTCTGTGTGGGACTCCTTTTGTGGATTGATACTCTATCATATTCTCTTTTGTATAAAAGAGATTGCATCCTGGCCTTGGTATCTGTAGCAAGGCTGCCAAGACAAAGGGTCACAACACAGGTAAAATGTACATTCATATATAGACACTTTAACCCTTATCTATATCTTACATTCAGTCTATCTATATGTTAATTTGAATAACAATTGCATTTGTAGCTTTACTTGTACTTCTAACTGTATTCTTATATAAACTCAGTTGGTCACAATTAATTCATAATTTTTGTTTTCTTAAAAATATTGCAAAATTATTGAATTAAATGGCTACTTACAATTATAGCTTTTAAATAAGTATGTTGCATGGGCTATTGCATACAGTGTATGTTCTTTTCAAAATGATCTTACTCCCTTTATGGCCCATCATTCCATTATTGCCTACTGCACACAAAGTATCAGAACTTGGATATGAAGACATTGTTTCTACGTAATTCAATTCTATACAAATACATGAAATTTAAGGAGGAGGAAATAAAAGGTAGGATGATTATTCAGGAAAACTAAAGTTTTGGTGTCAGCTAGGATTTGACATTTCTAGTCCTTGTAATTTATTTAATATAGTTTAGCCTATTAATTGTTATTCTTTCACATGCAAGTGTAAAAAAATGTAGATAAATAAATAGAATAGCTGCAAATATTCATGATAGAAGTTTTCATAGTTAAATATATAATTTGTGTTGACATTTCCTTTGTATTGATTAATAAATGAAATTATGTATCATTTAATAATTTATTGTAATCATTGTTATCAGGACAAATGTCAACCAGCTTAAAGATATTCTTTGGAATTATTACTAATTAATTTATTGAGAAAACAAATCAGGGCCAGTTTGCACTTCAGTTTAGTCGTGTACCATATGTAATCTTTCAAATATTACCGCACCATCTCATTTGGGTTAAAACCAATGCTAAAAAATAAAAGAGAGAGGGAAAAAGAAGAATGCTTGAAATATGAGATTGTGTACTATTAAGAGGATGTTAACTGGATACTCTCACATAATTTAATATGGTCTTGTTATAATCCAACTAATTTCTTGGTCTATAACAACTGGCATATGATCTATGTTAATTTCTTAAGCCAAAAATGTGTTGTGTTCCCACAGTCAATATATATTTGTCTAACTGGTGCTCTTGAACCTCTACAACTATATATTCTTAAAAGCATTCATTAATCATTATTATTTGATTAACTGGCAGTACTAAAGGTCTGTTAGGTTATGGGAGGTGCTCAGTAGTAGAGATGCTTATACTCCAGTCTAGTCACTTGCCTTTTACTCCAGTCCACAAACGCCACTTAGACACAATGAAGCAAGAAGCAGCAAGGTGAAAATGGGACTGATATCAATCAAGAAAAAATCAAGAAGAGCAAACCAGAACACTAGAGATAAAAATGTTTCATTTATTCAAAGCATCAGTGTCCTAATAAATTAATTGGCAGTTGTATTGCACTAATATGGGGCCTCATTCAAATGCAATTTGGCCAATTGAATAGGGCTCTATATAAGCACATAGCATATTTTTTTACAGAAGTTTTTAGTTAGTGAAGACCTTGCTTTTGGATAGAAGTTCACTAACTAAAAACTTCTGTAAAAAAAAATTATATGTGCTTATATAGAGCCCTATTCAATTGGCCAAATCACATTTGAATGAAGCCCATGATAATTTAAAAGACAATTGTCAAAGTAATAGTTGTAGAAATTACTTTATCAGAAACAAGTCTTAAAATGACTCAAAAATATAAAAAAATCAGTCAGATTGTTGCTTTAGAGGATGTGAACGAGAAGAGTCATAATTACATATATGGTGAAAATGTGCAATAGCCAGGAAAATATGGCAGAAAGTAGACAACGTAATTAATGCTATGTATAGTAGACAAATAATACTTACACTACAAGTTTGTTTAATAGGAATGTTCCCCAGAGAATTTAAGTTTCATTGTAAAAAAAAAAATATTAGCAACACTATTTAGTGTTGTAAAATTACATATTGAAGTTAGATTAAAAAATAGATCTGAAACATTCTGATCCATCCCTAGATGGCAACTGCTTCAGAGGATGTGATTCTCCAGGTACCCTAAAACATGTGCTCTGGGACTGTCCAAAGATTGCCCATATATGTTTAGAGACATATAATATATTAGAGAGACTGTGGGGTCACAGGATCCCCCCAAAAACCAAAAGAAGCTTTATTAGGCCTTCCCATATAGGGTCTCTATAAAGATGCTCAACTTTTATAAAGTCAACTGTTTTTAGCAGTTAGGATCAAGATAGCTAACACCTGGAAGTTGGCAATACCCGAATATAGTGCAATCTTGAAAAAACTTAAGTGTATACATTCCATGAACACTATCTCAGCTGACCTAGATAATTCCCACAGAAAGTGGGCCTCATGTTGGGATACTTGGACCCTACACATTGGGTGGTAAAACAGCAGGAAAGGACAATAAGAAAGATATAACCGCCAGTTACCCACTACAATATACTCCACCCCTTTCCCCCTTCTCTCCCCATCCCCTTTATCTATCCTTGCTGCTTCCTTCTAATTCTATCTCTTATTACAACGTTGCTTAAGATGTACATAAATGTGAAAAATGCTAAAAAAACAGAGTTAAATGGAAGTAAGTGTATTTCTCTATTCTTCAAATGTTATGTCTGCACTGGTTATGTTTTACTTGTATTGTTCATGTGTAACACTATTATAACCTTCTTCCCTTCAATAAAAACAATTTAAAAAAAATAGATCTTTCCTGGAACATTATTATAGAGAAGATAGACAAAGTGGCCTACTTGGAAAAACTGGCATACTAATTAGAAAAGAGGTTATTACATGACCTAAGCATAAGTGACAAGGTACGCATAAATAAACCCAAACCCCAACCATAATACTAATACGACAGAAACCAATATGGGTTTAAAACACGGCCACAGCTTTTATTGTACAAAACAGTGATACCACAGAGGTAATTGCTCATCTCCACAAATGGAGCCCAACCCTTCAGAGGCCTCCAGGAACCCCGTGCCCAGGAGACCTCAGGGCCAACCATGATCTTTGCCCATCACCATAAGGGCTCCACCCTACAGTGAACAATCGCCCCTGCTGTGACAACATAAAGATTAAAAATAAACACAAAACAGGGAGGGATGTTTAGAATGTGCTCTTGCCTGGGTAACTGACAGGAGTGGGAAACTTCTATTAACCTTAAACTCCTCCCCCAAATCAAGCTATCCAATTACTTCCCTGCACTAGCTTGGTGAAAAGCCCCCTCCCCCATGCTGCCTCCAGGGGCTGCCTTTATAACAAGAAATAGGCCTCTTAGATTAATAATGTTAAGGGACATTCCTGGTGCTTAACACCTCGATATCAGAAGATAATTTATTTTATTTTAGGAAAACTTTATTTTTAGAAGTTAAAAATCAAAAAATATGCCGTAAAGGGAAGTAAAAAATAATTATAAACAGCAGTGTTTAAATCCAACACTTAAACGTGTTGAGTCATATAACGGACAAATAATTATTCCTTTTGTACATTTTGAAATTGCACTACATAGTTTTGACCCAATTGGATACTCTAATGGCTCTATATAATGTTATAACAAATCCTCATATAATGCAGAAATCTGCTAATCATCGGGTTTGTGTAGTTTTTATTAATGAAAAAAACACTGAGTTATATTTGGTTAAAAAGCAACGATGTTAAAAGCAAAACAACAAAGTACTGAGGTGTCTACCAGAAAAAAAACATATTAAATCAACAGAGGAATTATAATAAATGTGTATAGCACAAAAAAAAGATTTATGATTAAATCCAAGAATGGAATAAAAAAATCCAAAAAAGCATCAAAATATTAGGGGTATAATCCTTATAGAAAATATAGGACTGTCTGCTTGTCCAAATATACTTTATTATTTCATTATCGCAGATACTTGCGGTTCACTTGGCCCCTTTGCAATGCAGCATGATGCTAATGAAAAAATGTTCCTCTGCACATTGATCCTCTGGCTCTGTTTAGATACTCATCAGTAATGCCCAACGGTCCCGTTTCGCCCATTCACTGGGCTTACTCATCAAAAAATATTATCTCAGAATAATTAAGAGAATATTAGTGTTTACCTATATAGTCCCGCTTGGTATTTTAAGGTTTTAAAGGTCTGGTTGGGGCCTATATGGTTTTGCTTGGTATAATGTGGGTTTTTAAGGTCCAAGTGGGGCCTATATGGTCCCGCTTGGTGTAATGTGTGTTTCTAAGGTCGGTTGGGGCCTATATGGTCCCGCTTGGTGTAATGTGGATTTTTAAGGTCCGGTTGGGGCCTATATAGTCCAGCTTGGTATTTTAAGGTTTTTTAGGTACGGTTGGGGCCTATATAGTCCCGCTCAGTGTAATGTGGATTTTTAAGGTCCGGTTGGAGCCTATATAGTCCCTCTTGACATATTATGATTTTTCTAGTTACGATTGGGCCTATATAGTCCCGCTTTGTATAATATGGGTTTCTTAGGTATGGTTGGGGCCTATATAGTCTTGTTTGGTTTCATAAGTGTTTTTAAGTACGGTTGGGGTCTTGCACTCTCTGATTTGTTTGCCTATTTTATATCACCCACCACGTCCAAACACTCTGCGGCTGCATACTATTCATAGGGCCAGTCTCAACGCAAGGCCAGTTAAGTAGAGGGGGTGGGGGTGAGGTGGGGGGGGGGGGGAGAGGCTTGCAATGGTCCCGCTTGGTGTAATGTGGGTTTTTAAGGTCTGGTTTGGGCCTATATAGTCCCGCTTGTTATTTTAAGGTTTTAAAGGTCCGGTTCGGGCCTATATGGTTTTGCTTGCTATAATGTGGGTTTTTAAGATCCAATTGGGGCCTATATGGTCCCGCTTGGTGTAATGTGTGTTTCTAAGGTCGGTTGGGGCCTATATGGTCCCGCTTGGTGTAATGTGGATTTTTAAGGTCCGGTTGGGGCCTATAGAGTCCCGCCTGCTATTTTAAGCTTTTAAAGGTCCAGTTAAGGCCTATACGGTCCCGCTTGGTGTAATGTGGGGTTTTAATGTCCGGTTGTGGCCTATATAGTCCCACTTGGTATTTTAAGGTTGTAAAGGTCCGGTTGGGCCCTATATGGTCCCGCTTGGTGTAATGTGGGTATTTAAGGTCCAGTTGGGGTCTTTATAGTCCCACTTGGTATTATAAGGTTTTAAAGGTCCGGTTGGGGCCTATATTGTCCCGCTTAGTGTAATGTGCGTTGTTAAGGTCCAGTTGGGGCCTATATTGTCCAGCTTATTGTAATGAGCGTTGTTAAGGTCCAATTGAGGCCTATATTGTCCCGCTTGGTGTAATGTGGGTTTTTAAGGTCTGGTTTGGGCCTATATAGTCCCACTTGGTATTTAAAGGTTTTAAAGGTCCAGTTGGTTTTAAAGGTCAAAGGTTTTAAAGGTCAAAGGCTTTGATGGAAGAAAGCTGCCATTGGGAATGTAAAGGATCTGTGTAATGGAGCTGTGACATCAGAGGTCAATATCTCCGCTAATAAATAACAAATATAGCCAAGTATAGCGCAGCCCGGTCCCACAAGTCCCTCTCTCCACAATGGACGATACACACCGTGGATTTTCAGAACAGGAATAACTTTTAATTCTTTTACACCCATACAGTATATATACAGTCAAAAGGGGGTGAGAGTCTCCACAGGGACAATGAAATACTCCCACCTTTGGCCATAAAAAGACTTAATTAGCAACTGGATTATAATCTTATCACATCATCACGGAAGCCGACTGGTTCCATACACAATAGAGCTACAAACAAAGCAGATGGATAATTGGGTTAGCTCTTCCTGTCCCTTGCAGACTCCCATTTCTAAACAAGAGGATGGAAAGCCAAGATTAACCATTGGGCCTCGTATAGTCCAGTTAACCATTCCCTACCAGTTAACCCTTCCCTGGCCTGGTATAATGTCCTGGGCAAGGATGCAATGTCCTTGGTAAAATAACAATGATGGGTTTCTGTTACACTGCTCCCCTGTGACCATAAGCCGGCATACACGGTCTGGTCCCAACGGATCGGCCTGGGGAGGTCCGGACAAAACTTTTTGTTGGTCACTTTTCTAGTTCCGTTTGCCTAGACAACCCATCAGCATTACTGTTGTGCTTGCCCGGGCGATACTGGATTGTGCAGACAAAGGGTTACAGCGCTAGACTCCAGCACAAGAGTCGGGCATTGTTTCCAGACAGTAAACAGGGTAAAGGGTTGTCCATATAAATATGGCTGTAACTTTTTGAGTGCCCATACCACAGCCATGCATTCCTTCTCGATGGCGGCGTAGCTTACTTCCCGGGGTAGCAACTTGCGACTCAAATAAGCCACCGGGTGTTCGCCGCCATCCGGTCCAACTTGGCTCAATACCGCTCCCAATCCAAACAAAGAAGCGTCTGAGCCTCAGAGTGTGTGGGCTTATCCGAGTTGCGAGCTTGCTGCCGGGTGGTTACGGGGTTAACGTCTTGGATGGTGGGTTTGGGCAAAAAGGTTGAAGTGAGCGGGCCCAAATCCTTCCCCAGAAGTACATCCGTGGGCAGCCCCACTGTTACAACTCCCGATCCCGCACCCCAGTTCAGATGCACCTTGGCAGTGGGTAAGGGGAGTACTGCTCCCCCTGCTACCCTTACTGCCACTGATCTACCGGTACGGGCTTGGTCTGGGACCAAATGGGTCTGAACGAGGGTTAGTGTGGCTCCGGTGTCCTGTAATCCTTGGAACATTCTTTCCCTCTAGCCACACTGGTTTTTGGTGGTGACGTCGGTTGTCCGAGGCAGCCTGAACGGGGTTTACTTCGTGTAACATCCCTAGCTGTTCCTCTGAGGAGTAGTGGTTGGCATCGTGGTCACTGGGCTCCGTATGGTAGCAATGGGCTGCAGCTCTGCTTGGTGGTGGTGGACCCGGACGCACCCCGGGGGTACGGGTTCTGTTCTTGGGGCATTCCCACTGCATATGGCCCGTCTTCTGGCATTGGTAACACTGGATCGGGGTACGAGGAGGGTACCTGGGAGCGGATGGGTTGGTTCCCCTGGCGTGACTTGAGGTTGCTCCGGTCACAGTGGCGTTGGTCAGCACTGTGGATCGGGTGGTGGTGTGAGGTGGTGGTTGAGGCTGGCGGTGTGCGTCAAAGTGCTTGTCGGCCAGCTGGGTGGCTTCGTGGAGGGTACGGGGGTTACGGTCCCTTACCCAAACTTGTACTTCTGTAGTTAGTCTGCTGAAGAACTGCTCCAGCAACAACAACTGTAGCAGCTCCTCTAGGGTGGTGACTTGGTTCGCCTGAACCCATCCCATGGCTGCTCGGTGTAGGCGACAAGCCCACTCTGCATAGGAGTCCTTCTCTTGTTTGAGGAGCTCCCGAAATCGGCGTCGGTAGGCCTCTGGGGTGATCGCATACCGGGTGAGGATAGCTTGCTTCACCCAGTAGTAGTCTCGGCTGTCCTCATCAGGTACAGCCCTGTATGCCTCTGCGGCACGGCCAGACAATTTGCCTGCCAACAGGGGTACAACATCATGTAGATGGCACAGTCTTTCAAAGTCCTGCAAGTATCCATCTATAACCTCGTCCATATCTGTGATGGCTTTGAAGGCATTATATGGGAGCTTGGCTTTGTCTTGCGTGTGTCCCGACATTGCGGGTGGCCCCTCTCTGGATCGCTGGCCCTCTAGTTGCAGCTGTAGGGTCTGTTGCTGGTTGGCCAATACATAGTTCTGTACCACTCTGGTGATAGTCTCTTCTGATGGGGAGTTTTGGTAAAAGGCCAACCTTACCCTTAGCTCTTCAGCGACTGCGCTCTCCTCCATCTCCTGTCTCGGTACAGCACTGCTGGCTCGGTCTCCCTCCACCAGTTCAGCAATTAGGATGTCTTTCACCTTGTTGCTGGCAACTTGGCCCCTGGCTTCCAGCAGTTCTTTTAACGTTGCTCTTTTTAGGGCTGCGTAGTTTGTCTCCATGCAAACCGCTGCTGCTGCTTCGTTGTGAGGCTTGGCTTCTATCCCGTCACTGCCACCAAATGTAACGGAGTCCCTCTCTCCACAATGGACGATACACACCGTGGATTTTCAGAACAGGAATAACTTTTAATTCTTTTACACACATACAGTATATATACAGTCAAAAGGGGGTGAGAGTCTCCACAGGGACAATGGAATACTCCCACCTTTGGCCATACAAAGACTTAATTAGCAACTGGATTATAATCTTATCACATCATCAAGGAAGCCGACTGGTTCTATACACAATAGAGCTACAAACAAAGCAGATGGATAATTGGGTTAGCTCTTCCTGTCCCTTGCAGACTCCCATTTCTAAACAAGAGGATGGGAAGCCAAGATTAACCCTTGGGCCTCGTATAGTCCAGATAACCCTTCTGTACCAGTTAACCCTTCCCTGGCCTGGTATAATGTCCTGGGCAAGGATGCAATGTCCTTGGTATAATAACAGTGATGGGTTTCTGTTACAATCTGTGATTGGGTTCAATGAGACCACAATCTAATAGGCCTAAGCGCTAAGGTTGATCTTCCAGTAGTGGTTACCGTGGTCTGCTGGGCGCCACGGTTACTTGATGTGTCGGGCGGGTGTATGACTAATATATGGTGTGCAGGTGTGCCGCTGTCTCCCAAGACACTGTTCATGCCGGTGTCCTATAAGTATGCAAGAGAAGAAAGTGGCGGAAGACTGTATAGCGCACAATCTGTAGTGTATCTGATCCGATGGTCACCTCTAATGACTCTTGTTAATCAGTTCTGAGATAGTGTGTCATATACTAAGTGCCAAATGCCCAATATATATATATATATATATATATATATATGTTTTTTTTTGTGATTCGGCTCGGCATAAGTATACCGAGGTGTATACTCTTACTCAGTCCATTGTCTTGTGCTTGTCACACGTTCGCGATAGTGTGGTCCTAAGCACAAGTATTCGCAGACGGTATCCAAAAGAATAAATATTTATTGATAATGTATGAGTTCAATTCCAGTGGTAAAAACCATTGATGAATACAATAAAATAAGTGTCAGATGTGTTTCGCTGCTGTGGTTCACAGCTTCCTCAGTGACAAATCCTATAATAGGAGGTTGATAGATGTATGCAAGTGAATCCATAGTCCAAAATACCTGCCATTAAGCAAATCACAAGGAATCGCAGCTAGAGGCTCGTAACCCGATCAGATGCCGCAGACGTAAGCCAATTGAATAGCTAAGTAGCTTGCGGCCTTCCCCTTGCTGCCCCGCAGCTCAAAAATTTAGCAATTGAATGAGGCCCTATGTTTTACTGATGTCATGATGACAGTTTCATTTACTATTGGCTCTGTCTAAATTGTGACTTACGGGCTTGCTTAATTGATCATGATCATGCCCTGAAATGTTACTTACTTGTTCATGGTTTATGTATTGGGGCTGTGAGCCTGTAATTACGGGCTTGAGTCAATTAAATACATCTAAAAATGTAAATAATTTCTAACCCGCAGACAGTCTGGCAGTTTAAAGGTAATTACGGGCTTGGAATTAAATAGGGGCCAAGGCATATAACAACATTGAGGGCATCACAACCTAACAAAGCATCATGTAAATTCTGAAACATTGAAAAAAACATTTATATTTTATCAGCTTTGCATGATGATGCAGCGCAGAGTCCATCGGTTCAGAGCCCCTTTAAGTATAGGAAATAAATAATTATCATGATACATCTCAGAAACTGCTTTTTATCCATATTTGGAATGATCTACAATTGTTTAATGAAGGCAAGGAATTATGATAAAGTGAATCAACCTGAATATGATAACACCACTTAATTTAATAGAATCATATACAAGATACTACTTGTTGGACTTACAAAAACTCAGTATTGGCAGGGATGTACACCAAGCGAAGCAGACACTGAAAGAAACACTGGATCTGCCTATTAAAATGGATAGATGATAAGGATATGTTGTTGCTAAGTGGTAATTGTATTGTTACCAGCTGTTTTCTCTTATTAAGGCTAATAGATTTTGTGATTTTAAGGTGCAATATAAATTATTTTTTGGGCAAGTTTTCTTTACGAGTATTCTATGATGGTTTATCACTTACAAGCACTGAAAAAGACTACAATTAATTTGTTTTTTAGGATCTTACCAGTATGAATACCAGCAGTAATCTCTGGATGCCATCTGGGAACGACAGTTTCCTTATTACAAAATATGTAAAAATATGGACTCCCTTAAGCAATGTGTTGAATTGCATCTGCTCTAGTTTTACTTGTATGTTAATGGATTGCAACTGAGCATCTGAAAGGAGATTTTTTCCAGCTATTTGATTTTACTTTAAATTACTGATGACACATTATTAGGAAAACCCTAATTAAATTGTTCCTTATTAGTTAGAATACAGTTTATTCCAATGAAAAACAAGTCATGATGGTAAATTCATGCTGACTGTAGTTCATGGTGTCTTTGAAAGCTTCTTGCATGCCCTTCACAGAATAAAATATATGACCTTTTCATAAACATTTGACAATATTCACCTTGATTTCTGAAGTCTTCTCCATGGTGATGTCTCATTGTTATCTCTTTGTGATAACCACCTCCATACACTTAAATGGAATAAAATAATAATGTGTTTACTTAACCCAGTGACATGCTGAAGAAAGATTGTAGCTGAGTGTCACGTACCATGAAAATCCAACTTCTATTAAAAAATGCAAGGTGTTTATAGTATATCAACCGGCCAATTTCGATCAGAGCTTCCCAAAGTGTGGTTAACCAGTTGACTGTAAGCTTTACATAGAATCGGAACTTTATTAAATTCAGTTTCAAATGCACTGTATACAACTTTTTATAAGGTATTTAGCCTTTGATAAACGGTAGGCAAAAAGGTAGAACAAACCGTCAGGTAACTTTTCTAGCAGAGAATTATTTTCAAACATTTGTATTTTCTATTCCACCCAATTGGTGTTGATGTCAGCTATATATGATGGTCGATTTCTCTCTGTAGTTTTTGTTCCTTAATAGGGATGTATATAGGCAAAACACATTAGCTGTGAGAATGTTGCTGTTGTTTTTAGTGTTCATTGCAGTAATTGAAGAACTTGAACCTTATTTTTTGGATTTATATTTTCCAATATTACTATAGGGCACTTTTAGTCAGCTTGTAGGGCACACCATAGCCCTCTAGATAGGAGGTCTCTGATATGAGACATAGGAATCTTATTTTTATTATTTATGTGTAGTGATTGCACATTTATGTTGATTTAGTGCCTATAGTATTTGTCTTCTGTTGATAGCCTACATTGGCCTGTTTTCTATATTTTCTTAGAGCAATTTAGCTAGGTTGTGGGGCATACCATAGCCTTTTAGGTAGGAGGTCTCGGCATTGAGACATAGGGTATATGATTGTGATGACAAGCCTGTGAGAATTTGTGGCTAATCAGGAGAATTCGCCTAAACTATATAACAAAAAAACGATAGACTCATATTGCGTCAAGAACTATCAGCTTTATCACATATTATAGTTGTTGTAATTGCGAGTTGTCATCATGCAATGTTGAAAATGACGGCCTTGCGCATGCGCAATGAGCACCGAGGCCGTCGCCGCTCATTGCGAGGCCCGTACGACTTAACTGCAATGAGCACCAAAGGTGCTCATTGCAGGCGTAGCGATGAGCGGCACAGGTGCTCATAATGAGGGCCGTCGCAATATGCTGCAATGAGCGCCATAGGCCCTGATTGCAGGGATCGCAATTGTGGCCTTTCAGGGTCTAAGGGACCTCTGGCCAGTCATACTTCCTATTTGCCCCACCGATGGAAACAGATTAAAAGCACACATTGCGATGCCCGCGATCAGCAGCAAAGTATGTCGGACTTTGGTGCTGATCGCGAGGCACGCAAGTCTTAGAAAGATTTTAATGGCCGCCATGGTTTTCAACCGCGTAACTCGTGAACCGTAGGAAGACCCCCAAAAAACGACAATTGGGGGAGAGGCATTGAGCATGTGAGTCAGGTTGCAAGCAAATTTAAGCTTTAATTGACATCAAAATTCGGCTAAGCTAGGGGAAAAATGGTGGCCTTAAAAACATAAATCTTTCAGAACAAGGCTGAAGGCAGTAACACATAGGTGCGCAAAGCGAGGCTCGCAACACTTTGAAAAAACAAAGGCAGTAACACTGAGGCGCTCATTGCGAGACAAACATAACACAAACACAAACTAAATATTAGCAGAAATATAAACTTTAAATTATTGAGGTTGAAGCTTCTGCTTCATCCTGGATTCTGTTTTCTTGGGAAAATCTGAAGCGTTAAAAGGGATTTGGCAGGTAAAAACAACATTATAGAGGGGTTTAGCATTAAAAAGGGCTATGGCAGGAATAACAGCTCTATATTGAATCAGTTCTAAATGGGGTAGCTTTAAGCAGGGTATACCTGTATTTGGTTTTATGAGGTGCACTTTAAATTGAATTCAATAAAGTTCCAATTCTACTTTTTGTTATTAGAGTTTACACTTGAGTGTCAAGCACTAGAACAAATCAAAACCTATATAATTTTTTGCTTTACATAGATGTCTCAGGCAGGATTTTCGATGTGCCCCCCCCCCCCTTCCATCCATACAAATAACTGGGCCTCACTTTTATCACTTACTATCCTTATGGCTTCAAAAAGTTTTGAAATGTTGCCTTCCTGACTGAATTCTAGTCATTTTTATGATCTTCTCTTTCTTTCATTCATTCATACCATGCAATTTCTTCTCTCTCTGTTCCTTTTTGCAATGTAGACAGGTAACTGACAATTTTGACTTTTCAGGATGGACCATCCAAGCAAAAGCTTCACGTTAGATTTGCTTAAAAGCGCAACCTATATTATAATATAGCATAAGTTGTTACAGGTCTATACAAACGGCAGAAAAGTAATTAAAGGGCCATTTACCTCACTGTAAGTGCTCTTTGTGGTGTGAAAAATTGTATGTCAAAATTATTTGATTTTTAATTACACTCATAACAGCTAAAAATCTAAATGTTTAAGTATGTTTACATAACGATGTCTCTCTTGCCTACTGCCTTTTACATGAGTAAAACAGACAGTCAAGCTGCTCGGTGAAGACAGTGATTGATAGTAGTGTTTCCCTACACAAAGGAATTCACTGACCAGGTAACCCATTACTGACCTATTTAGGTGATTCCAGGATTCCATGTTCTGCGCAGAGGTGTTGCCAGTTTGTGCAGGTATTTCAAAAATTTAAAAAGTATTTCAATATGCATGTAGGACATCTTTACTGTGTGGCCCAAATGATGTTGAATTTAGTGGCCCTTTAAAAGTCAACTATATTTCATTATCTATAATATTGTCTTTTTGAATTATTAAATGTGATAATAGAAAACATTTGATATGAATTATAAAAAAAAATACATCCTCTAATCTATTACATATGGCAAGTAATCATGCTGCAGTTTGAGTCATCATTACCTTGACTGTCCTTTTAATAAAAGAAGATTCCATTAGCCCTATTGAACACACTGGCATTTGTTACCACATTTGAACTATAGCAGGTGCAAACATCTCTGCATTTCAAGTCTCCACCCACCTGCAGAAGAAGGTCAGCAGAAATAAAACAGGGCCCCACGGAAGCAATACATGATAAATTAAGATCTATATTTTTGACTTTATGAAAACATGTGACTATTTTCAAGACTACAGTGGTCCTTCATATTGTCTGTCAAGACCCTCAAGAATTTTCAAGTGATCTGCCAAGACCATTAGTAATTTTCAAGTGCTCCTGAGAAAAAATGTATTATTAGCTATAGTGGTACATCATAAGCACTTCAATATAGAATCATCCCTCACAACAATAACTCACAAATTTATGCATCAAAAAAGCAATGCATGAACATTTATTGCAGCAGTATATATATCAGCAATAACATTCTTGCAGGGTCAAGATCACTTAACAACAAGGAATATAGAAAAACACCAACATGCTTGAACCTCATTTATTATTTAGTGAAATAAGCTTCTATGAAGTGGAACTATATGTAGGTGTAATATGGGAGACAATAGGCATGTTTGATGCATATTTGGCCACTTGAATTGGAAAGTGGATTATTACTACATCATATCAATCATTGTTTCGTGCTCTGTAATCTGTGACAAAACAACATCAATTAAAATTAGTTGGTTAGAGTCCTTTGATGAAATGATGCTAGGAGGGGTAGATTTGTGTGTCTTCAACATGTCAGTATCTCCTATAATCACATTCATGTATTTAAGGAAATAGAAAGAAAATAAAAAAATAATTTGATATCAAGAACATTGAGGGTGAACATGTCATTAGTTTGTACATAAAATTGGTTTGACAAAATAAGAGAAAATATGCAGTGTTTATCAGCAACATTTTTTAACCAAACATTAAACAGAATTATTACAATCATGGTCATTTATGCATAGTTGACCTACAGCCAGAATACAAGGCAAGAACTCTTTCAAAGTGCTAGAACCCAGTGATTTAACTCTGAAATCATTAACTAACTTAGCATAGTGTTATTCTTAATATTATTATTTTTATTATTAATAAAATGTTATTTTCCCTTCTCGATCGCTACTTTGCCGCGGTGAAGGGGCTTGTGTACTTCAATGAAGCTGTGAGCTAATAAACTAAAGCAATAATTGCTGTTTTTGTTTCTGAAATAGTTTGAATGTTATCAAGGTTACTAACAAAAGTCTTACATATATTAGTACATCTTCAAATCATAGGTGCAAAATGTGTGGAGTTCAGTATATCCATGAATTGGTTAATCTGATTTTCCATCGATCATGGCATAGTAAATGTCATTGTTTGCAAGAGAAGAGGATCTGAAAATTGTATATATGTTGTAACAGAAGAGATACATATACTTTTTGTAAAAACTATAATATGATGGGGGGGGGGGGGGGTCAACTCCCTGCTAGTCAGTGCTCTTCATGACTTTATAAAAGACCTGCACCAATTGACCGTGACTTTCTGTCAATGTTCATTAAACTAGATTATTATCACAGAGCTAGATGATTTTAATAACTTTTCATGATGGTAATACATAGATAGTGAACTCCATTACTAGAGGCCACTAACATAGGTTTAATTAATGTATTGTCACTATAATCTCATATACTTTGTAACTACATATGTAACTACATGACTTTCTGGAATAACAAGAGTACATCATATACTCACTTAATATTATATCCGAAGGTTTACCGTTTCGCATAAGTAGGTTCTAAATATGGTATAACTTAAAACAATGGGATAAATTCACTGGGTTGCAAATTGTTTACGAGTTATATAATGGCAAATACCCCTCCTTCTGAAGATGGGGCTTATGTACTTCAATGAAGCTTGTGAGATACGCCATGTAGGGTCACCCAATATGGGCAGATCATAGCAGTCTACTGGAGAAGGAACTGGCAACCCACTCCAGTATCTTTTTCCAAGAAAAACTTATGGATAAGGGCAACCAGACACAATATATGCCTAGCGTACTGTGCCCATAGGGTCATAGAGAGTTGTATACGACTAAAAGACTAAACAACAACAACAATTGCAAATTACTAATCAGAAAATGGATACTGCTTTCTCCAAAGCACATTGCAGTCAATCTCCTCAAAAAAATAATAACTTTATCAATTGAACATGTATTTTCAAATTGAATAACAATTGCTAATTACTATTTTGGGGTCTATATGTATTGGTTCCTGTTTATATGTGTTTGTACTCCTGGATTTGAAACTAGCCTAAAAGATTTTCTGTAGAGTTGACTAAAAATTGTGTTAAAAAATAGCGTGAATGCAAATCATAGATTTTCTAAGCTTTGTTCATTGCTGAAGGTAGAACTGTCTATTTCCTTTTGAAAAAAATAGCACTTGAGTCTCAGTAGCATTTTGCAACCTGTGTGAAGCTTACGGAAACTAGGCCACTATTTAATTGTTCAAATCGCAATTACTGGAGCCCGTAATGGAGGCCGTAAAAGTTACTAATATTTCATTGCCTTCTTTTAGCTACTCGCTATTTGCAAATTACAGGCTCAAGATTACTGTGGTAGTCAAAAAAGTATCTCCGTACTATCTCTTCCTTTGTTCCTTTGATGTTTCAAGCCCAAAAAATTTACCAGTGCTGAAGATGCAAAATCCATATGCTCTCCATAGGCTCTCCCATTACAGGTTACGTGTAACCTGTATATTTTACTAATAATCATTATGATGGTCTCATTTACTATTAGCTCTGTCTAAACAGTAACTATGGGCTTGCTTGAAATGATCAAGCCCTGAATTGCTTAAGTACGGGTTCATGGTTTGCTTGTTGAAGCTGTGCGACATTAATTGCGGGTTTGAGTCAATTAAATACATCTGTACCTGTGACAAATTTCTAACCCGTATTAATTAAATGGGACGAGGATAAGGGGAAAGGAGGGAGGCTACACATCGCTGGCAGGAACCAGGTAAAGAGCGTTGCGAGCCCAGGCCGCTTCGCGATGAGCGCCTCCATCGCGACCGTCCACTGGCAGGAACCAGGTACACTGTGATGGCGCCGCTAGCTGCAATGAGCAAAAATCGCAGTTTAACAACTATTATATGTCATATATATGCTATTTTTTATTTATTTTAATTATATATATTGGAAAAAATGTGTATATATATATATATATATATATATATATATATATATATATATATACAGTGGATATAAAAAGTCTACACACCCGTGTTAAAATGTCAGGTTTCTGTGCTGTAAAAAAATGAGACAAAGATAAATCATTTCAGAACTTTTTCCACCTTTAATGTGACCTATAAACTGTACAACTCAATTGAAAAACAAACTGAAATATTTTAGGTGGAGGGAAGAAAAATAAATTAATACCCCCAAATAAAGTTCAGCTGCTCTAGTTGGTCTTTCCTGAAATTTTCTTAGTCGCATCCCACAGCAAAAGCCATGGTCCACAGAGAGCTTCCAAAGCACCAGAGGGATCTCATTGTTAAAATGTTAAAAGGTATCAGTCAGGAGAAGGGTACAAAAGAATTTCCAAGGCATTAGATATACCATGGAACACAGTGAAGACAGTCATCATCAAGTGGAGAAAATATGGCACAACAGTGACATTACCAAGAACTGGAGCTCCCTCCAAAATTGATGAAAAGACGAGAAGAAAACTGGTCTGGGAGGCTACCAAGAGGCCTACAGCAACATTCAATGAGCGGCAGGAATATCTGGCAAGTACTGGCTGTGTGGTACATGTGACAACAATCTCCCGTATTCTTCATATGGCTATGAGGTAGAGTGGCAAGACGAAAGCCTTTTCTTACGAAGAAAAACATCCAAGCCAGGCTACATTTTGCAAAAACACATCTGAAGTCTCCCAAAAGCATGTGGGAAAAGGTGTTATGGTCAGATGAAACCAAGGTTGAACTTTTTGGCCATAATTCCAAAAGATATGTTTGGTGCAAAAACAACACTGCACATCACCAAAAGAACACCATACCCACAGTGAAGCATGGTGGTGGCAGCATCATGCTTTGGGGCTGTTTTTCTTCAGCTGGAACTGGGGCCTTATTTAAGATAGAGGGAATTATGAACAGTTCCAAATACCAGTCAATATTGGCACAAAACCTTCAGGCTTCTGCTAGAAAGCTGAACATGAAGAGGAACTTCATCTTTCAGCATGACAATGACCAAAAGCATACATCCAAATCAACAAAGGAATGGCTTCACCCAAAGAAGATAAAAGTTTTGGAATGGCCCAGCCAGAGCCCAGACCTAAATCCGATTGAAAATCTGTGGAGTGATCTGAGGAGGGCTGTGCACAGGAGATGCCCTCGCAATCTGACATATTTGGAGTGTTTTTGCAAAGAAGAGTGGGCAAATCTTGCCAAGTCAAAATGTGCCATGCTGATAGACTCATACCCAAAAAGACTGAGTGCTGTAATAAAATCAAAAGGGGCTTCAACAAAGTATTAGTTTAAGGGTGTGCATACTTATGCAACCATATTATTTTATTTTTTTATTTTTTCTTCCCTCTACCTAAAAGATTTCAGTTTGTTTTTTAAATTGAGTTGTACAGTTTATAGGTCACATTAAAGGTTGGAAAAAGTTCTGAAATAATTTATCTTTGTCTAATTTTTTTACAGCACAGAAACCTGACATTTTAACAGGGGTATGTAGACTTTTTATATCGACTGTATATATATATATATATATATATATATATATATATATATATATATATATACTGCACTAGAGCATCTGTTCCTAGTCCACTTGGTTTACTGATATGTATTAACCTCTTGAGTTCTGGGTTGTGTGTTACCCTGGGTGTTGTATAATGACACAGACATAATGATAAAAATATAATATGTTTTAAATCCACATATGTATATATTTAAATGTTAAGCGTAAGATTCTGATGAACTTCTGTGTTGTTTTATGTTTTTTTTAGTTCTGCACTGTCTCTTTGACTGTTGCTCAGTTTGTCAGAAATGGTTTTAAAACCCTTTGCGAGTGATATTTAGTACCTGTAATTATTTTCGATTTTACTTAATTTTATGAATCTGCCATTATTTGCGAGTACACAGTAAAGTCTGATTTGAATAGGGTTTTGGGGAAGTAGTAACTAACAATCCCATTAAATTCGGGCTACATTTTAAAACTAAGCCCATAACTCAAATTTTACGGGTTACGGCTATTAAATTAGCCCCCTAACGCAGCCGCAGCGGACTTGCGGGTTAAGACGCAGGAGAGCCGAGAATAGGCTACGGGTTGAGCAGCGTAGAACTTAGCGGCCGTAAATCCTTTGATCTGTCAAGCTTGTAAGCGCTACCTTTCCAATCATGCTATTAAATTGCAACAAAGTAACACGCAAATGGAGCCCAAAGCCCAAAGTGTGATCGAGAGGACCGGCAAGGAGGGTAAAGTCCAATACACAGAACATGTAATGCAGATAAAAACACACTACTGTACATTTATTAAAAGTGAAAGAGATGTTAGGTTTTAGAATTAATAGCACAACATTCTCAAGCCCCAAATCAGCCCTGAAAAATATTTCATGTTATATATTTATATGTTATATTGATCCCTGCAATCAATGTGTTAATACATATACTGTAACTCGCATGTAATAGAATATCAAAATTACGGCTTTATCAATATTGCAATATTGAGAATGTGGGTCTGATCGTAACTCTTAATTGAAATTCTGTAGGACTTTGAAATTCCACCTCCATTTTTCAGTGACGTAAGTCTGATGATCTCTTTTGCCATTGTAGTCGCGTTGTAAATAAACTATAATAATAATTGTCTCATCTAAACCCGTAACTACGGGTTTGACTAATTGATTACATTCCCGGCCCTGCGTCCAACGTCCAACAGATGATTTTACGAGTTTGCCTCTCCGTCCCATAGCTCTCATTGGGTTCCAATTTAATAGCAACTTAAGTAGGCAGAATGTCGAGCTTGCAGCTGTTGGGGGGCTCATGTTGCACTTAGGGGCTTGCAATTTAATGTGGCTGAAAATCAATGGAAAATGTTGCCGGAATTTGGATCTTTGTCTTGGCAGTTGAGGTAGTTCTCTTGCAATCATGCTGCGATGGGTGAATAGAAAAGTTAGGGAGATTTACTTTGCACTTAAAGATGGTGTAATTTGCAATATAGCCCTTTAAAAATCATTTTTTTGTTGCTAGCACCCTTACTTTTTAAATCAGAGAATCATTCCTGGTATATTACTGTATAACACTGCAGTTTAAGAGTAGCTCTAACCTCTAAATGGTTACAAACCTCAAGGAAAGCGGCTAACAAGTGAGAGGGCAGTTTCATGTCAATGTTTACCTGGTAGAGAGCGATGCAAGTTTTCACTGCTAGTAAGTTGACTTTGGCATGTGGGCAGCTATAATAAGCAATGTCATGAAATAGCAACCCTAGTAATTTGGATGGTGGAAATAAACTGTATCCCAGGTCTCTTTGTATTGTGCAAGAACGTTAAATCTAATAACTAAAGTTTGTCTTACCTTGCGGTCCACATTTTGCATTGCATAGTTACATATTTTGTATCATGTTTGCAAAAGTCACATTTTAAACATTACAAAAGACTATGGCCTCTATTCAATTGCAACATTTACAGAGCAATTCAATTGAACAAGTGCGCAATTTAAGGGCCGAAAGCCTAAACTGTAAATCCCGCAATTGTATGTAGCATTTCGTAGCGTGATCACGATCAATTAAGCAAGGCCGTAACTACCAATTTAGAAACAACCAATAGTAAATTAGACCGTCAACATTATGTCAGTAAAACATGGAGGTTACATAAAAAAAAAAATTGGGATTGCAGATGTTCGAGCTTGACACTGTTGTGCAATTAATTCTAATGTCTATCATCGCTTTCCCCATCTTTTAAAGTGCAGTATTGATTATTTATTTGCATTTACAGTGCTACAAACAGGTGTTTAACTCGTAGGATTTTCTTCTACATTTGCCATTTACTGGTGTGAAAACATTTGCCGGCTTGAGGAATTGTAGCAATTGAATAGTGATTTGCGATTGTAACATTTACGGGCTTGAAAGATCAAAGGCTTAGCTTAGTTGGAGTTCCGATTTTAACAATCGTAGGGATGTTGAGCTTGTAACCCACAAATCATTTGCGGGTAGCTAAAAGACACCAATTGAATAGCAAATAAGTTTACGGACTCCATTATGGGCTCCAGTCACTTACAATTGTTCAATTGAATAAGGGCCTTTGTGTAGTGAACTGTGGTATCTTAAAACTGTGGAAGAGGAGATTCTTTTTTCATTTTTTTGCTCTGACTTACTGAATGGCAGAGAGTCTTGTGAATCTTCGGACTTTTCGTTTTTTTTTTTTCATTTTAAGGTATCTGGACGTTTCCCTGTTTTTCCCTTTCTCAAATCTAACACATGCTGCTTATATCAGAAACACACATTACATGGAGTAATTCTGTACACAGACAGATTTATTTTGCTTAAAAAATGTTTTCCACACCCCCTACATAGGTACTTGGTACTAACCAATAGAAACACTGCATTCAGATATGTTTTTTAACCCCATACTAACGTTCAAGCCAGCAGCAGCAAAGTGCAGAGATTCAGAGCAGCATTGCTTGAAGCTAATTCCTTCCTCCCTTGTGGGATATAGCTATGCATCCCAGGATGCTTTGCTGCAGAGACTGGTCCCCAGACATTGCAACAATGTCTGATTGGCCAAAATGGATTATGAATTTTATGCTAATTTAGCTCGGTTTTTCAGAGGCATTCCTTAAAAATTCAACTGCCAAAAAACTGAACAAATTTGCAAACTTTAGGATAAGTTTATTTATGTTTATTTTGGGGATTTTTTGCAACAATATATAGGTGCCTCTGATTGGCAAAAACAGATGATGAATATTATGCTAATTTAACAAGGCTCAGTTTGAATACTAGATTGAACTTCTTGAATTTGCTTCAAATTATCAGTAAGGCTAATGCAGATCAAACATATTGCCTTTTTATGTATTACTATATTAATTTAAATAGAATTTAATTATTTTCTTGTAAACAAGAAATTGTATGATCAATGTATCATTTTGATATCCTATTAAGTCAGAATTATTACATTTACTGAAATCCATTTTATTATCAAACACTGATATTCAGCTATATTTGTCTTAGCTAGCTTGTATAACAGCTTATGCCAGTGTTTCCCTAAATCAACCTTTAAACCAATTTGGACACTTTTTTTAACATTTTGTATGAAAATACGAATCTGTCGTTGTTTCTGATAACCATCTTCATGCACATTGGAAAAGTGGCATAAAAAAACTGTGTTTTCATTAGGACTATTGGAAAGCACATATAGTTTATAATGGAAAATGGAAGGCTCAGAAAACAAGGTGTATGCAGTAAAGAATCATCGAATCTAAATCTTAAAAAATTAAATGTGTTTTATTTTTTTGCTTTCTAAAAATATGTAGCCCATTATCAACTTTAGTTACTCAGAGAACAAATAGAAAAAAATAATCACAGAGGTTCTTTAGCTAATTAAAGGACAAACAAGCTTCCATGTTCACACATTTCCAATACAGTATTTCTAAACTAATACATTCTAATAATATCACTTTAGAGTAAGTCAATGTTTAGAAATACTGTTTTAGCCATATCAACTCTTATGATAGACTACTCTCTGCTATAAGAACATGCACATATAACTTCGCTAAAAGGGCTTGTTTACTCTTTTATATGAAAACTCTAAATTTAGTGCAGGTTCTTTTAAGAAATATACAACTCTTGCTGACTTCAGAGTTCAAAATAATGCAAATGATGGGCTTGGGTTAATACTGTAAAATTTTAATCGAAGTAGAGCCCATGATCTTTTGCCTTTCTATAGTACTTATTATTATGCATGTCTGTCCTGCTAGACTTTACGGTTAATGCTGCTACAGTTGTGAAGATGTGATAGCCTGTACATAGTAGGTGAACAGCTGCAGGACATTGTACCTTAAACATCTGGCAGAAATTGTCCCTGCCATCTTTCCATGCTCTGAGGATACAAATACACAATGCAGATGTATCATACAAAGTGCAATAAGCAACCAATCCTTTCATTTTCAGTTAGAAGCATTAGTTTGTATGTCTATAAAAGTGGCTTTTGAAAGTCTCCATTTCCCATATGTGAATTAACCTGACCATTGTAACAAGATAAGGCAGTCATAATTTATGAGATTACAATGTCTCTTTGCCAGTGTACTACACTAGAGTGTTTTTGAAGAATGAATGGCGTGCATTGATTCTCACACGCTTTCTAAAGGAACGTGTATTCAAAGGGTTAATTTTGTCCTTACAGAAAATCTGTTTTACATAAAACCCACATTTATATAACTATACAAATATCTCATTAGACTACTTGCAGACACTGAATACTGCATATCAAACATTTATTTAATTTGAGATCGGCTCATCTACTTTTCACCATCTATATTTTTAGCTGCATTTTTTACATTGTATTTTGTACAATTTCTGGTTTCTAAGCCCTCATTTTAAAGTGTTGTTCCACTGCAAAGTATCCTTTTCTTCTATGAATACCTTCCTCCAGCCTTTCGATACACTTCAGCATTGAGAGCACTAATCTTGGAACAAGCATTTCAGGATCAATGATTATAGCGGTACTCTTTTCTTATTTTGTAGACAATCAAGATAGCCTGCTTTTCATCTCTCACTCTCTTGCAATTTTAGTGTCAGAGTTTATGTCAAAAATGTTTGATTTTTTCCCCCTCCAATTTTCGTTCTTCAAAGGGAACAAAATAAAAGTTGGAGACTGAACTCCTGTACGTTGTAGTCTTACTCTAGCTTTTGATGTCCATCACTCACCCCTTTAATGCCAGACCTCTGTTATTACCAATGTTTTAGCCATTTCAACTCCCATTTCACAGCCTACAACATGGACAGAGAGCTGTGTAGGCCTTTCATGTAAGACTACAACCCATAGTTTAAATGTTTGTAGGATGAAAGTTAATCTTGTTTGCCTTCCTTCAGTGCATTTGACTTAAAGGAGAACTCATCTCTAATGCTCTATCTTAGACTATAACAGCACTTTCACAAGGAAAAAAGACTTTTGATTGTATATATCTGTTAAATTTCAAAGGTACTGGTTATAACTCATGTGTATATTTATTAGCTATATGGTCATTGAAACAAAAAAAGATTTATTTTAGCCATATGACAATGGATTTAATGCAATGGTCCACTATTGATGCCTTTTCCTTACTGAATGTATTTATAATTTATTGTGTTTTATGTATAGTGAAAACAATTCAGAATTTCAATATACTGGATTATCATATATAATAAATAAAATAGTTCCACGCAGAACAAATTTAAACATGGTGGCATGATAACTGAAAGGATGATGCTTATATTTGCCATTTGTGAATACTCCATACAAAACAAGATATTTAAGCAGGCTATTCATTTTCAAATGTTTTCTCTATTAATTTAACTATCCATACCACTCCTTGATTATTATTCTTTCCATTGCATGGATCATTAAATGCATTTATCTCATTTAAAAAAACTGTTTTCATTATACCTACAGTATCACTTTAGTGTAAATACATCTTATATTTATATAGTAATATAATCAATTGTGGGATTACAGGTGGTGTACATGTTTCATGCCACTGGTGCCCACAATCTGATAATGCCACATACTAGAGTACAAGTGACTGACTGTACTGGTTCAAGTTCATTGTATGTCAGGAGCATATTTAGGTTTTATGCTGCCCTAGGAACATTAATATTTGTGCATCCCCCAATGATGCAGTTACTGCTCCTTCATTCCTTTTGCTCTATCTCAATCACACACCTTTATAGAAAACTATAAGTGTATATGTGTCTATGTGAGTATACAGTAAGTCAGAAAGTGGCCTTTACACTTAACAGACACATTTGTGGGCCTAGGCTGAAACATGCCCATGTAGTATATCACAGTAAGCATAATGACATAGATTTAGGTCTGGACAGAAAACCAGAGCCAGATCCATAAAGAAAAAAAGGATTATATTAAACATAATTTACTGAAATAATTTCTTTCTTGCTATACATTATTTGTTTCTCCTTTTCCAAATGCACATATTGCACATAACGCTATTTTAAAAGAGAAGTTTCACCTAAAAATGGGCAGTCATTACATAAAAGGATACACACAGCAAAGTTCAAAGGTCCATATGAAAATTAAAGAGCATGTCTGTTTAATAATTCAAAGAACAGGTATATTAGAGGAGGCAGGGATCTGAGCTGAAGTAGAAAACAGAAGAAAATATTTATCTGCCAAAGTTTAAAATTGTAGCTGTACTTTGATTTGATTATATTTTTTTCTAATGGCGGTTCCCAGTCTCTGCACATATGGAGCAGTAATTCACAAAATGTTTTCTCCTTTCTTGAACAGTAAGAGTGAAGAAGGTGCTGAAAGAATATGCTGCAGACTTGGGGCCCTATTCTATTGGCCAATTCTCAAAGTAACACACACTTAAACCCTCTCTTAATCTTGTCACATATTCTATTAGCTACTCGCGATCCGATTACGAGTTCTCCGCCCACAATCACTACGGGCCAGCCAAAAACGCAAAACCGGCCTTAGAACTCCATTGGTTTTGGCACAGCTTGAATATTATGAGATCCAAATAATTAAAGTCACACAAAATTAATACTCTGTTAGACCCGTAGTACTAGCTAGCAAAATCTTACCTGCAAGTGAAAAAATCCATAACGTTTCTGTCAAAAATATTACAAGTACTCAAGAGAACTCGCAAGGGTGTTTTCAATCAATTATTAGAGCCTTAAAAGCTATCAAGCACACAATACTGTACTTTAAAAATATGGGAAAGCACAGAAATATATTATAATTCATTGCAGAACAGTCTCAAACCCACATATATGCAATTAAAAAATATATTTATATATATTTTTTTGTTTGAAATGGATTCTGGTCTTAAGCGGTCAATACATAGACACAGAAACATTATAAACAAAATTGATAATGTTTATTTAAATGTATATACTAGTTGAACATAAATCCCTTGATACTAGATTCAATCATTACTAGGTGAGGTGAATATGTTGTATATTGCAGCTTCTAATGAAAATACATATTGCAGCTTCTAGTGCAGGGCATGATCACATGACTATGTGGAGCAATAGACAACCGATGGCTGTGCTGTGTGCGCTAGAAGGGGCAATATGAAGATTCACAGCTTGTTACCCACCCATTTTACGAAGTGCCACACTTTTTCACAGGGGAACAGGGAAGTCAATATGGCACTGCCTAGAAGTGAACAGAGTCAAATCAGTAATATTTCATAACTTTAATTAATTGGGCTAACAGAAGTTCGTTATACTGCATGCAATGTATATGTTTAAATGACCATACTTTTATTACTACTGTGTCCATTTAGTAAAATTGACCTAAAAGCATAAGTAAGTTGAAGTGTGTACAGACTAGATTTGATTGACCCTAACACAAGATCTATATCACATGCATGTTATTTATCTACATTTATCAAGCCATTCTTTTTATTACATGTTTTTTTTTCTCCAAAAAGTACTGGATTTGATCAAGACAAACTCATACTGGCTTAATCTTAACATACTTTTGTATGTTCTGTAAATGCTGACATTCCCACTACTCAGAAGCATTTCCAGTAGCCTCACAGGCACACATGGACTAGGATTTATAAAAAAACAAATGAGCATTTTACAAATTGCACCACATTCCTATCAATAAGAATCTAGGTATTTCAGTCTTATGTAGCATGCAAAAGGGACAGCTTATCACTTCCTTTACTTAGGAAAGTATACATTTTCCATGTAATCACTGTTTCCACTTTCCTGGTAATTTGCTGGAAAAATACTGTTACTCCTTGTTGTAAAAATAAGATTAATTTGAAGGCTGTTTAATAGTCTGTAGATTTCATCTAACACAGCTGTGTACAGATTTCTGATACCCATGTGTTCCTATTTAAGCTGCGGTTGTGCCTACTCAACCTTTTCCCCCCTTTTCTTATAGTTCTATTTTTGTGTTTGCATTTTACAGTCACTTAGAGATTTCAATAAAACTTACAATTTTACTCTATAATTCACAGCTACTAACACATTAAACATACTTCCTTATTAATATTAGGTTATTTAAATAGCAACAGTTTAAATATGAGTTTCCAACTGTGATTTCACTTTCCAATATTGTTTTAAAACAATTATTATTTAATCCATGCAACCTAGGTCTGGTTGAATCATCCAGAGCATTCCATGGCCATGACCTGCACAGCCCTCTCCATTTAAGATTAAAAGTATAAGTAGGCCAAAGGACACTGTTGTGATTGCAGAGTAATTTAGATGACCCCAAGGTGATTGATTAAATCACAATGTAAACTGAAAATTTCAAATAATTGTAATCCTCTTTTATACTGAATGTCGTTTGTGATGATATTACCTCTGGAGGACACCATCAGAAGACATGACCGTAGCTATTGTTGTTTATAGGAGGACAGCTAACATCAGTTTCTAATGGGTTGTTTTGCTCAAACAGGGCCAACTGGTTGTGGTGGAATAGGAAAAACACAGAGGCGCTTACAGTGGGGTTATATTGCATAATTGAAAAATGTATGGGTCAAATGCTGAGTCTTCCAATAAAGTACTCATTTTTAAAATCTTAAAACATGTAAAATCTTGATGTTGTTTAAAATAAGGCATGCCAAACTCAAATGATGTTGAGGACTGCATTTAAAATCTTATAATGAAAACTAGCCACAAGTAAGATTAAAAGGCTTTAATATCACGCAGACACAGATGAATAATAAATATAGATCGAATACGGCAAATACTATTCAATAGGTGATAGCAATTTAAAGCCAGTTTGAGTACAGGTAAAAAAATCAGAATGAATGAAACTCAGCGAATTAGCAGGCAAAACCTCAATACAGAAGCAGAAACATCAAGGGTGATTCATATGACCGGACTGTCCACCAATGTTCCAGATTATGACCTGACATTCAAAAACCAGTTGTCAGTAGTGATCTTGTCCTCATTGCTACATTTGAAGAATTTACAATAACTTGAATAATGTATTTTGATACCTTATTTGCAGTGGCGGCTGGTGAACTTTTAAGTTGGAGGGGCGGCAGAGCAAGACTGGGCTCCTCCCCTTACACTGACCACACCCATTTAACCCCTCCCCCTGGTGTCATATTGACCTTTATATGCCCTGCCCAATGACCCTTATACTTGCCCCACCCATTAAAATAGACTCCAACTACTGATTTTTTTAAAACTGTTTAGAAATTCAAGAATCTTGGCATTCGGGCAAATAATAAAATTTCTCTTCTGTTTCAACAACACAATACTGACTGTCAATCAAACACATTGAATTAGCATATGGATAACCATATGAGCAGTAATGCCAAGCCAAGACTTCAACGCTCCCTACTCACCATGCACACACCTTTCATATCTCCTTCCATATGCACACCCACACAACGTTCATACTTTACTTACCACTATAGTTACATATGGGAGTAAGGTGGTGCTGTTTCTGATAACTTTTTTGTTGCTGGAACGCCTCTCTGTTTTCTTGATGTAGATGATGAGGTGGTGCTGCTACTGCTCAGTTTCAGGTATGATTTCTCTTCTTACAATTATTTGTATCTAAATTTTGCACAGCGATCTTTCAAAGAACAAAACTTCTCTATGTTTTTTTTATTGAAATTTTCGATCTCTGAAATAAGTTGCTTTTCCATTGACAGCATCACTAATGCATTCAACCGGTCCTAGGTCATGGTGCTTCTTAAAAAGGGTTTTATCCTCTTCAATGTGGAGAAGCATCTTTCTGATTCTGCAGTAGTCATTAGTGTTGTAATGAGGATTCTTAATAATTTCACTGTCTCTGTGAAATCATGCTGCAGATTATTTTTCAGAAAAAGTGTGTACAGAGCAACAGCACCCTTAGGGAAACAAAATTCCGGCTTCCCATATATAAGTGACAGCTCACTGTGCAATTGTTCCTTGTTTAGCATTGGATATGCTTGCACAGTGGCTTCCATAGCTTCCATGGGAAAACAAGTGTCATGGGTTGTAAACAAGTCACTTTGAAGCAGTTTGGCACTTGCTAGATGATTTGAAAATGCAAAACGTTCTTTTGCATTAACAACAACTATGTCCCATACCTCTTTTGAAAGTTGCTTCAAGGTTGAGATCTCTGTACGACGTCTGGAGATTTCTGCAGTGCTAGGCAAACTTGCTTCTATCTCATCAACAGAATTATGAATTCTCTGGATGCTGCTGACAAATTCTTCTGTGACTTTGTTGATAAAAACAGTATCCGTGTCCCAGTTTTGAAGCTGACTGTAGAGCACATCAACAGGTGGCATTAGTTGATTCAATAATTTAAGGAAGTAAAGGAACTCCTTTTCTTCCAGCATTGCAATTAAGGCACTTGCTTCTCGTATAGAGCCTGTATCAAAGTTATCCGACTTTTCAATTTTCTGGAAACACTCAATTAGATCATCTCTGTGCTTGTAGATGACATTCACTGTCCTAATGTTGAGGTTCCAACGTGTCGGTGCACCTCTTGGAAGTCTTCTACCAACTACCTCATCCAGAACTGCAGTCCTTTTTGGAGATCGTAAAATATAAAATGGTAGTCCAGATAGGTTGCAAAAAAAAATTCTAACTCTTACAATCCTTGAAACTGCTTGTTCCATTATTAGATTCAGTTGGTGAGCATAACAATGAATGTAGTGTGCGTTCGGGTACACGTCTTTTATTTTTCTTTGAACTCCTCTAAGATCTCCACGTATCACACTGGCACCATCGTAACTTTGAGCTATCAGTTTTAGTTTGTCGTTTGGCTCCGGGAGAACAGTATTCAGACTTTCCAGCACAACAGTGGCAATCGATTCTGCATCAGTCACTTTCAGTTCCATGAAGCCGTAAAATCTTTCTACAACTCGGTGCTTGTCGTCAATGTATCGATATACTAAAACGGACTGTGTCTTTGTGGAAATATCAGTTGTATCATCCGCTTGTATTGCCACAAACTTTGCTTCCTTAAGCTGCTGGAGAATAACTTCCTTAAGAACTTTGAGCATGCAGTCCAGTAGCTCATTCTGTACGGTTTTGTAGGTGCCCTTGAAAACAGTTGCAGTCTTCAAATGCTGTTCCATTGCAGTATCGATACTGGCAACCAAATCCACCAGGCTTAGAAACACTCCTGGATTTTGCAATGTTTCACTTTCGTCTTGTCCTCTTAATGCCAATTCAAAACCACCACAAAAGCGAACACAATCAATTAACTGGTTCTTATCCACTTCTTCATTGTGTTTTTAAATAGTAGATTGGTATCCTTCGTCCAGTTGAACTGCAATGTTCGCCCGTCCAAAAATCTCAAACTTGTACCTGTTATCCAAGTGGGATTTGCAAGTTTCATGTTTCTTCATTTTCTGTGCTATGTGTTTGACGTCGGTCACTCCAATTTTTGTCCAAGCACCGTGAACACCAAATAAGATGCACGGAAAACAAAATGAGGATTTCCGAGCGATGCTTCCACAAAGCCAGTTCTTCTTTTTGTTCCAGTCAATGTTAAAAGTACAGACATATTGCTTGCCTCTATCTCTTGCTTGTTGTTGAAGATTTATTTCTGGCTGGTGAGGTCCTAACCGTTTTACTTCCAGCTTCTCTTCATATGTTAGGGTGCCAAAAGGCTTCAGGAGTAGCGAGTCAACAGTATTCATTTCTGCTAATAATATGATGAATAGATCACAGCATAAAAATGTAAAATATGTAACAAAGTACTTTGCCTTTAATCTAATATACTCAACTATGAAATATATGAATGATTTTTCTTGTTTAAGCTATGTGTGATTAACTGTATGTGACTTTAATTTGGGTCAAATACGCTTTTGTGGCTGTACCAAAATGTTCTACTTCATTCGACACATATATTCCTTTCCTTCTTTCCAATTTTTAAGTCCCATTTTCCCCAAAATTGCTCACCAAATACGTAGATGTAGTACCTTTTTAAACTATTTTTGTTATTTGTGAAAAGCAAATTGTAAGCATACTTACATCATGCACAGTCAAGTTCTTAGAGATTTCACATTTCTCAAAATTATAAATACTTATTTATACCTTGATAAAATTACCAATAACACATATAAGTTTTGCAATAAATTCATACATGATAATACTCAAAAAATTATCTTAGTTTATTTTTTGGGGCCTAGGTGTTATTACTTAAATGCGTACCAAAATATTGTCCTGTGGATCCTATTTAGGAATCCTTGAACAACCAACCAAGGTTGTACAGAAACACCTTTTATGCAGCCTTTATTTTAATTATTATTGCCACATACTAATTTTAAAAAATTCAATCTTTATTTGTACATTTAAAATGTTGTTAAAAATGCAACGATTAAAAAAATCATGTTAAACCCAAGGTGTTTAATCCTTTGGGTTTTTTGACGTCCAGCAAATTATTAGAGGTTTATTTAAGTTTTATTTTTGTTGTTATTATATTCTTTGCTTTGATCACAGCTTTTTTATTTAATTACTTTATTATGCTCAAGTCAATAAAAGATTTGGTTTTTCAATTCAATTGTATTTGAGTATTTTTGGGTATGTTTCCTTAGTCAAATCCTTATCAGGTACCCTGGATTTTAATTTACATAAGATTAATTTTTTTTTACATAAGATTAAGATAAGGTTTTATAATACTTTTGTCTGTTGTATAGTTTTGTTTATTCATACAGCACTTCACTGGAGTATATGTTTTAAGTGCCTTTGCATTTCTTTTGTGTTAATCTTTTGTCCTGTTTATTTATATTAATTCGGAATTCTATTTCTTAAAGTGCATTATAATTCAAGTTGTGTTATTCAAAAATTCTTATCTTAAAGTGCTTGTGCTATTTGACTTAGTGCTTATGTCTTCTTATATTACCTTTTTACCTTGTGACTGTTAGTCTGTCACAGTCACTACTTTACCTTATTCATTTATAGTGCTAATACTGTGCTATTTTTAAACAATGTATACACTCCTGATTATGCTGTTTCTTAAACTATATATTTCCTAAATGCTTTTGTCTATTGTTTTTTAGAAGGAGGTTGTGTCCTCCTTTTTCTTCAGTTTTTTTGCTTTAATTATGCTTTTACTCCTTTTTCCTTTTTCTTGCTTTTCTATTTCCTTATTCTTGTATATTACTCTATTGTTACTATATTGAGACTTTATGGTGAAGGAATTGGCTTTCTATCTTTCTTTTTAGTTAGTAGTGGACCTGGAGCTTTTGAGCTGTATCTATCATGCTCCACGCTATATTGGCGTGGTCTGCGCTGTGATCGCGCTTACTGATGACGTCACAAAGATTGGCCTGATTGGGGGGTTCTCAGGCCCGGTGGGCCTGATGGGGGGGTTCTCAGACCCTGTGGGCCTGATTGGGGGGTTTCCAAGCTCCATGGGCCTGATTGGGCAGTTCTCAAGCCCTGCAGGCCTGATTGGGGGGTTCCCAGGGCCTGTGGGCCTGATTGGGGGGGGGTTGCAGGCCCCACGGACCTGATTGGGGGAGTTTGCAGGCCCCGCAGGCCTGATTGGGCGATTCCCAGGCCCCATGGCCTGATCGGGGGGTTTGGGGGTCCCGCGGGCCTGATTGGGCGGTTTCCAGGATTCATGGGCCTGATTGGGGGGGTTTGCAGGCCCTGTGGGCCTGATTGGTCAGGCCCCATGGGCCTGATTGCGGGGGTTCTCATGCCCCGTGGACGTGATTTGGGGGTTCCCAGGCCCCACGGGCCTGATTGGTGGTGTTCCCAGGCCTTACGGGCCTGATTGGAGGGGTTTGCAGGCCTCACTGGCCTGATTGGGCAGTTTCCAGGCCCCATGGGCCTGTTTGGGGCGATTCGCAGGCACCGCGGGCCTGATTGGGCAGTTCCCTGGCCCCATGTGCCAGATTGTGTGGTTTTCTCAGGCACCGGGGGACTAATTGGGGGGTTGCAAGCCTTATTGGGGGAGTTCCCAGGCCCTGTAAGCCTGATTGGGGGGGTTCCCAGGCCCCACGGGCCTGACTGGGGGGGTTCACAGGCCCCAAGGGCCTGATTGGTGCGGGGGGTTGCAGGCCCTGTGAACCTGATTGGGGGGGTTCGCAGGCCCTGTGGACCTGATTGGGGGGCTTGCAGGGCCCATGGGCCTGATTGGTGGTGTTCTCAGGCCCTGTGGGCCTGATTGGGGGGGTTCTCAGGTCCTGCCGGCCTGATTGTGTGGGTTCCCAGGCCCAGCGGGCCTGATTTGTGGAGTTCCCAGGTCCCACGGGCCTGATTGGGGGGTTCCCAGGCCCTGTGGGCCTGATTGGGGGCATCAGAGGGCAGGAGGCGGAAGCTGGGCCAAGATGGGGGCAATGTAGAGCTGGAGGGAGTAGATGGGGGCATCAGAGGAGGGGGGCCCTGAGTTTATTTAGACTAGGGGGTTAGTGTAGTGTTGTTCAAAACTTACTTTGAGGTTGGGTAGATCAGGGTCCAGCCTGGGAGGGTCTGTCAGGGAAAAAAGCGAGAATAGAGAGGGAAAGGTCTGTAAACATGGGCTTTTTTATAGCCTTCCTGATGTCATATCATAAAAATAAGCCTCATAGACTTGTGGGCGCTCAGAGGGAACGGTCAGAGGGGATGTTCTTAGCAACCACACAGCCTCCAGCACTGATTGGTTGATGCTGGAAGCTGCCAGTCAGGAAGCCTGATACAATTTAATTGAACACTGCATTTGTACACACTGATGTGGAACGTTAGAGCTGAACGCTTACACACTGTAATATAATAACACTAGGGAGAGACGTGACCAGGCAAGGGGGAAGGCACACAAAGGGTTAATTTATACTGATAGATACATATTTTTAACAAAATCATATGAAAGAAGACATGACAGCTGATATACAGATATAATTAAATTTTATTATCTATATAAATTTAAAATACAATGTAAATTTTTTTGGGGGAGGTGCCTGCCCCTTTGCCCCTATGCACCAACCGCCCCTGCTTATTTGTATCATTACAACTAGTTTACTGCAGTTGTCACATTATATGGCTACCAAATACATGCTGAGTGGAACTGGGTATAGAGGAGATACCTGTTGTTTGAAAGAAAATGGAAAAATGTCACAGTAACAAACTACCATCATACTAGTTCATATTAGATTACAAGAGCTCTATTCGCTGTCCTGAAGCCCTATTAAATTCCCTCAACGTGTAAAACAGTAGCCGTAACGTAGCCCGCAAGACTACCGGCAGAAAAACACTGACGTCTAAATTTGAACTCTGTGGCCACAAATCCTTTGATCTGTCAAGCCTGTAACTGTTATGTTCGAAAAATGCTATTAAATTGCTACAAATCCATTGGCATTCAACCCTGTATCTTACAAGTGGAGCCAAAAAACCAAAGGGTGCTAGAAAGGACCCGCAAGGGGGTTAAAATCCTTTCTGTAGCACTGTAAAGGCAAATATACACACACTACTGTATTTTCAATTAAAGGGAAAGTGATGTTAGGTATTAAAATTAATAGCACAACATTCTCAAGCTCGCAAATCTGCAATATAAAATACCTTTATTATTATTTATTATTTTAATTTCTGTGTTATATATCGATTTAGCATTTGACAACAGTACCTGCCCCCCATACATACTGTAGAGAGTAATGAAAAAAGCTTTTTTTTATTCACACTCAAGAACAAGTGCACATACTCAAGCTGGTGATGGGTTGGTCAATTCAATTCACTCTTCTGTGAAAAGGTTAGCTTATTGAGGAAGTCTATCAAGACACCTGTTGCCTAAAGGGATGCACAGTTGGCAGAGAAGAGTATGTTGGTTATCAACTATACCATTCCAATACATCTCATAGTTTTTAGTCTTCTGTGATTGGGCAGTGTCCAAGTTGTGTAACTCAAAATGCTGAGGTCCACCGCAAAATCATTTTAATAGTCCCACCAATAATATGATATTCAAACACTTATAAACCTTTTTAAATGTTGATATCAATACTCTTGTAGACTTGACATCCTCTCCTACCCACAATCTTTCCATACAAGCACTATTCCAAGATCTCTCACTTCACCTCCACATACCATCAGCACATTACTTTCCCCATTAAATTAAAGGGATAGCTAAGTGAGCTGGATTAATACATTTCTGCACTCTGTAGGCAAAAAGCAGCCTATGTGTATGCAGCACATTTCATAAAACATTTTATTTTTATTAATATCTAAAAATCACTCTAATGATTATGTTGACACCCCCCAGGGGGTAGCTACACAACTTCCTGCTCCGCCCACTCCCGGTCCAATCAGCATGCAGTATCCGGGGAGCAATATTAACCCACTATTTACCTGCTCTTGCTAGCTCAGCCAATCTCCTTGCAGCTTCCTCCTTGCAGCTTCCTGTCACATCTCACTGATGCACTACATTTCTCAGGGTCCTTTGCTACATTTCCCATGCTGCTTTGCATAAACAGCCAAATGGAGAGTAATGTTGTCACTGCTGGTATATGACTCATCCCTACTTCCTTTCTATGCTGTGGGCTGTTGCTATAGCAACTAACATAGAGCTATGTCTCATATCTTTCTCTAAATGGATTGGCCAAAACAAATTGGAGGGGGAGTTAACCATCCTTTTAAACTGTCAGAAATTACAATAGATGCTGCTAAATTCAAGGTAAGTGTTTAAATGTTTATTTTGGTATTTTTTCATGCAAACATTTTTTTTCATACACTTCTGATTCTCCTCCATCAGATGCATTCATAATCCAGGAAACTTAGATATCCCTTTAACAGTGGGCAACTTTGATCTAAACAGACTGAGATTCCCACTGTTGCTGTTGTTTAGTCATTCAGTTGTGTCCGAATCTCTGTGACCATATGTACAGCAGCACATCTGTCAGCTTCGGGCCCCTCTGAGATCCATCATGCTTGTATTCATTGCTTCAATGTCGGCATCTATCCATCTCCCCTTTGCTGTCCACTTCTTCCATTTTTTCCCAGTTTCAAACTCTTCTGTAGGGAATCCTGACCTCATAATATGACCAAAATATTTAATCTTTAGCTTCATGATCAGACCTTCCAGTTAACTGTTTGGCTTAATTTCCTGTAGTATGTATTGACTGGATCTTCTTGCAGACCAATGGACTCTAAGCTGTTTTTTTCCAACACCACAATTCAAAGGCATCAATTCTACGGTGATCAGCCTTCTTTATGGTCCAACTCTCATATTTGTATGTTACCACTAAGAATACCATAGTTCTACCTATGTGGACCTTTGTTGATAGTGATAGGAGAACTTTGATTTGAGTCAGTTGAACCATGCTGAAAAGGCTATATGGAAATCTTTCAAGAGTGTTTGCCAGAACTTCTTAGGAAATCATAAGGCAGACAACTAAAACTAAATAGTGGATGATCTTTTGCAATCTTACAAGTCCATGGGATGTAATATGTCTTCGAAAATCCATTTCTTAGATTCACACCTGGATTCCTTCCCACCAAAGTGGAGTGCAGAAATGGTTGCTGAATGATACTAAAATTAAAGGATTAATGCATATACTGTGTATTGTAGACAGGTGTGAAAAACGATTCTGTCATTTACATTACTAATTCAAATTAATCTCTGATAATTATTAAGACAAAATTAGTTTTCTTTATATATCTAATTATTAGTTATGTTATTCATGCAATGGGCATCACACCATAGCCTAATTGTTCTTTGTGTATATTAGACCAGTGGTACTCAACAACTAGTTCTGTGTTGGTCCCTGAAACCTGCTGGTGCTTAGTGACTAAGAGGAGAGCCTAACACTTTAGATATACAACTACAAATAGCCATAGTGACAGATAGGTTATTGTGGAACACGTCTGCTGTTAAAATGTACTCTATTACAAACCAGTACAACACTAGCAGAAATTTTAATAAACCACATATAATACCACTCTATTCATAAAGTTCTAAATCTCAAAGTGTGTCTTATTGGCACTGGGAGGTAAACAGCTGGTCCCCAGAACAAAAAAGTCAAAAGTCCTTGTATATGATAACTCACTAAACATTTCAAGTCAATATTTGGTAAATATGATATAATAATGTATTATGTAATTCATCACTGTGTTGGAAGGTGGTATCCTATGTGAACTATATTTCTATTTTATAAGCAACGTGAGAAATCTAATAAAAGACAGTGTCTGTCACGCATGACAACACTGTTATGCACAGGAGCTATGTAGCTCCGCCCCCCATGTCATAGCCACGCCTCCACCACATCAGCCGGGGAAGCAGAGCGCGAGGGGAAAGGAGCGATAGAAGGAGAGACAAAAAAGAGAGAGCAAAGATAGAAAAGGGAGAGAGAGAAGGGAGAGAAGAGAAAAAAGGAGAGAAAGAGAAGAGAAAGCAAAGAGAAAGGAGAGAGAGAAGGGAGAGGAGAGACAAAAAAGAGAGAGAAGGGTGAGGAGAGAGAAAAGGAAAGAGAGAGGGAGAGCAAAGACAGAAAGGAGAGAGAGAAGGGAGAGAAAGGGAGAGAAAGAGAAGGCAAAGCAAACAGAAAGGATTGATAGAAGGGTGAGATGAGATAAAAGGAGAGAGAAGGGAGAGGAGAGACAGAAAAGAGACAGAAGGGTGAGGAGAGAGAAAAGGAAAGAGAGAAGGAGAGCAAAGACAGAAAGGAGAGAGAAGAGAGAGAAAATGAGAGAAAGAGAAGGGAAAGCGAACACATAAAGGAGTGAGAGAAGGGTGAAATGAGAGAAAAGGAGAGAGAGAAGGAGAGCGTAGACAAAAAAGGGGAGAGAAGGGAGAGTAGAAAGAAAAGGGGAGTGAGAAGGAGAGCAAAGACAGAAAGGAGAGAGAAGAGAGAGCAAAGACAGAAATGGAGAGAGAAGGGAAAGGAAAGGAGAGAGAGAAGGAGAGGAAAGATATAACAGAGAGAAAAGGGAGGGGAGAGAGAAAAGGAGATAGATAAGAAGAGCAAAGACAGAAAGCAGAGAGAGAAAGGAGAGGAGAGAGAAAAAAAGTGAATTAGAGCAAAGACAGAAATGTGGGAGAGAAGGGCGAGGAGGGAGGGAATGAAAGTGGAGAAAAGAGAGAAGGAAAATGAGAGAAAGAGAAGGTAAAGCAAAGACAGAAAGGAGGGAGAGAAGGGAGAAGAGAGAACAAAGTAAAGTCGTAGAGAGCAAAGAGAAAGGAGAGACAAGGGGAAAAGAAGAGAGAAAAGGAGAGAAAGAGAAGGGAGAGCAAAGACAGAAAGGAAAGAGACAAGGGAGATGAGAGAAACATGACAGTAAAGGAGAGAGAAAAAGGAGAGCAAAGAGAGAAAGGAGAGAGAGAAGGGAGGGGAGAGCAACAAGGAGAAAAAAGAAGGGAGAGCAAAGACAGAAAGGAGAGCGAGAAGGGAGATGAGAGAGAAGGCAAGCAAAGACAGAAAGGAGAGAGAGAGAAGGGAGATGAGAGGGAAAAGGCGCAGAGAGAAGGAGAGCAAAGACAGAAAGGAGAGAGAGAAGGGAGAGAAAAGGAGAGCAAAGATGGAAACATGTGAGAGGGGAAAGGAGAAAAAGAGAAGGGCAAACAGGAGGAAATGAGAGAGAGAGGGAAGAGGAGAGATGAGGGAAGGCGAGCGAGAAAGGACAGTAAATACAGAAAAGGAGAGAGAGGGGAGAGCGACAAGGAGAGTAGAAAAACAGGGGAAAGGAGAGAAAGAAGAGAGAACAGATAGAAATAGAGAGAAGAGAGAGTAAAGAAGAAAAAGGAGAGAGAGAGAAAGGAAAGGAAAAAGGAAATGAGAGTGGAGAAGAGAGAGAGGGTAAATGAGAAATAGAAGGGAGAGGATAGAGGAGAAGTGAGAGAATCAAAAGTGACAGTGGAAAAGAAAGAAAGAAAGATGGAGGGAGGGGTGGAAATAGGAGATAGAGGAAAAGAGTGGGGGGAGAGATAAGGGAGAGAAAGGGAATAAAAAAAAAAAAAAAGAAAAGAAAAAAATATTGTATTGAACTATATTTTTACGTTCCAATTAATGTTCTATCAATTAAAATTTCTATTTTGCAGCTAACTTCCCAATGAAATTGACTCATACCGTCATTTATGAAGGGTAATTACTCTAATATATAAATAAAATTGATATGGCAATCAGAGAAAGGTCTTTTCATGTGTTATGTATCACACTCTTTTCTGGTAAGCTGCTCTATACTGTATATTAATCCAATTCCTCCATAATTTATACATCCCAAATGAGTACTTGAAATAAAGAATTTTAAAAGGAACTAGGAAAAGGAGATGAACTGGAGAAGGGAGACAGGATGAACAGTTGTACTAAAAGAAACATGTCAAATGAAAGAGAGATGTACTGGAAGAGGGGTGATAAGGGAGAAAGCAGAGCTAGTAAAGAGGTGACTCCGGGAAAGGAACTGCTCCGCCATCTTTGCAGATGCCCTCTTGAAATGTCCAACATGTGTTTTCTAGTTTTAAATAATGTAATAATGCCCCAATCATTTTTGTAGCTGAATATTTGTTGATATATATGATATGGAAGCCAATGGTGCATCTACTTTAAGTTTATAATGTAAGTTTGCTAGTTTTCAATCTTGCATGGTGCTTTGTGGAAGCACTTTGGACACTGGATTCTAAGCTCAAAGACAGGGCCCTCCATCCTTTGCAATGTGTTAATATTGCTATTGTTTTGTCTTGATCATAACCCATATATAGTGCTACGGAATATGTTGGTGCGTTACAAATAAACAATAATAATATGGATATATTTGAAATATTTGCCACTACCCAGGGCATGCAAGTGGTCTAAAAAAGTTTTAATGTATTTTATAAACTCAGGGCCCTATTAAACTGTCAAAATTGCAATTACCGAAGCCCGTAATGTAGCCCGCAAAAGTTACTGATATTTAATTGGCCTGCTCTAGCTACAGGCAATCTACAGGCTGAAAATTCCTGCAGGTGTCAAAATCGTAACTCCATCCAATCTAAGCCTTTGATCTTTCAAGCCCGCAAATGTTACAATCGCTAAAATCACAAATCACAATTTAATTGCAACACTTCAACAACCCCGCAATTGTCTTCAAACCCATAAATGGCAAATTAAGCAAAACATTCTATGCTTACAAGAGAGGCAAGGGGTTTAAACGCCTGTTCGTAAACACTACAAAAGCAAATAAAAGCACAATACTGGACTTTAAAATATGGGGAAAGCGATGAAATTGATTGCAAAACAGTCTCAAGCTCAAAAATTGCAATAAAATGTTTTTCTTTTTACTTTTCATTTCCTTGTTATATCAAACTCGGGAATCAAGGAGTTAATACATATCAGGCCACCAACATGGACTATAACAGTTTGGGCATTCATTTTTATTGACTCTTACATTGCTTGATTGTGGGCCCCATTGCATATTGGACGTCTAAACATTAATTGATTGACGTTTAAATGCCATATTTTAATGATGTCATAATGACGGCCTCTTTTACTATTGGCTGTTTCTAAATCATAACTTGGTTAATTTAACAGGATCATGCCCTAAAATGTTACATACGGTTACATGGTTTATGGTTTAGGCTTTCGGGCATGTTCAATTAAATTGCTCTGTAACTGTTGCAAATTTCGAACCCACAGACTTACGGCCTGTATGAAGGCAACTGTGGGCTTGTAATTTAATAAGGCCATTAGTGTATCAAAATCAGCTGAGAAAAGAAAACCAATGCCTACAGTAAAAATGATTGAATACAAACAAATTTAAATGTAAAAGTTCTGTTTACTTATTTTGTCCTTTAAAATTTAGTATTGCAAATCTGAAAAAATGGTGATGAAAGAATAACTTTACTATGGATCAGTCTAACATCTTGTATAGGATGCAACACTATTTTGTATTGTGGATCAGTCACTTCTTTTTAAATATTATAGATGGTACAATATTCCTTGCTGAAGTCTGCATAAATAATCCTTTGCTGCACAACAAACAGTGAGATTGCTGGAATTCAGGTAATTCAAGCAAAATATTGTAACTAATAAACCTGTTCCTTTCAACACATTGCACAATACAAACTTTGTAATATCCTATTGTTCATTTTAAATGGATGTGGGAGGTTCCTTTATTTTACTAGGTATATAATATAACTGTGTATCTATTTACTTCCATGTACTTTATTTATTGAGAAAGGCTTATAAACTCTGTTTTTACTGCCTAAAATCAAACAAATAGTACTTGCTTGTAGTCTACTCTCTGGGTGTGCTAATCCATAAGGTTTTCATGGCAAATATACTGGAGTGGATTGCCAGTTCCTACTCCAGTGAACCGTGATTTGCCTGACTTCTTGGTTAACCCTACATAGTAAAACATAGTATAACTCACAGCTTCATTGAAGTACACAAGCCTCATGGTAGCAATCCAGAGGGGGAAATGTCAGTAGGGGTCATTAAAAATGCTCAAAATAAATTTAGATGGTCAGATGATCTTTCTATAAAAATAATTATCTGTCCCTCTCCCCTTCTAAAGTAAGAAACCCTTTTAATTCCAGGTACAGGAGAGCCCTGCTGTGGGCCAGGTCCTTTGCACCTGCTGCACCAACAATAGCTCCGCCACTAGAATACTACTATATGAGTCTTCTACTGTGTAAGTCTCAGAACTACTACCCAAGTGATGAAAATATTAGTTTTCAAAGAGATGAGAACTCTCTAACAACTATTCTTTCACAGTCCTGCTAAGAAAGTCCAATTTCAAATCACTCTCTCTTGTGTGACATTGTATAAAACTTCTGCCACAAGCAATACCTCCCCTAGTTCATCTGTTGCAAACTGTGACATGCTGCGTTTCTAAAGACAGATTCATACAGAACTTCAATTACAAAAATTCCACAAACAGCTGAGAAATTATGACAACGCATCTTCAAGCATTCCCAGCAAAGATGGCCGCCTGCCAGCTCCTCGTGTGAAGGGGAGGTGGTGAGTTGATTCTTTTATCCTTTATACATCATATTTCATATATTTGTACTTACAGCAGCAAGCTGTCTCTCAGAGGAAACATTATAATATAAAGCAGATTTAACTATTTCTGTCCCATGCCCCTCTGCAGCGATGGATTGATGGAAGAGACGTCAGCTGAGTACTGGTAAAATGTATTACATATTTATATATGTCTGAGAGTTCAAAGGATGTTATTTAAGCACTTAACTTGGCAAATGGATTTTGCCACATTCTGATGTGTTCCCAGTTACTTTAAAGGAATGTGAGAAGGACTTGGAATGCCGCCCGATATACTATTTGGCAGGATCTCAAGCCACTTTTAAGAATTTAAAACAAATATAACAAACTGTAACTCATAGAGAACACTGTATATATTAAGCGTTACTTTGGACCAGATGTGTTACAATATGAGGGTATAGAAGAGACTGTCATTTGTATGTTACCATACATAATAACAAAAACATGCCAGGGTCAGTGAATTTAGCTTGAAGACTGAGTATTTTGGCAAGAGGATGTGAGGAAAGTCATGATGGGAATTTGTTTCTTTGGCTTGACAACATGCTGTGTTCCTCTTCTTAATGCTAAATCTAAAACGTGATTTTGGAAGTGTTTTTTGTTAAAGTAAATGTAATATCTGCTTGAGGTTCGTCCTAAATACCACACACTGAAAAATTATATCTCATTTTGACACAATTTCCAGAAGCCAAATTTACACTGATAAGTTCTATTAAAAGGTGAAACCTGGCTGTGAGGTTTCTGGCAGTGTAATTCATGCACTGACAATGTTTTAAAAGGTGCATACACATCAATGCATATTATAAGGTATCCACATATAAAACAGAAGCAGAATAGTGATAAAATCACTATATGAAAGATATTAATTGATAATAATGGTATAGATAATATGGAAAGTATTTATACAATACAATTAAGTGTCATTTGGTAGTTTAAGACAGATATAATGGACCGTGAATCATTAAAGAGGCAGTGGCGGAGCTAGAAAATGGAGGGCCCTGGTGCAAAAAAAAAGTTTTGGGCCGCCCCAACCCCCAGGTGCCGCATGGGGGAGTATGCGGACCATGCCAATTGATGCCCACCAATGGTTTACTGGTTAAAAACAGTTCTGAAAAGCTTGAGAAATGTGTGTCATCAAAAAAGTCTGCATTTCTTGAATGATCTTAATATAAATCTATCAATATAACAGGCAATTTATATGAAAATAAGAGCTTTGTCAGTGAGACCTCTCAATTTCTAGTTAATTTAAAAATACTTTTTTTTATACTTTCTCAAATATTCACCAACATGCTAAAAAATAGAGATTATACCTCATTAAGTAGGCTACTATAGAACATGGATTGGGCAGCCCATTTGCCAGTCCCCACATACGGCTAATAGCGCATGAAAGTGTGGGAGGTTGGATACCTAGAACAGAACACTTAAGGTGGTCCCTGCAGTTCTCACACTTTTTTCACTTTTAAACGCTATTTTTTGTGTAATATTATAAAATATTGTAAGATCAACAAGCCCTGTACCCAGTGGCAAAGTTTATAATTCAGAGTCCTTGGCAGGGATAATGAACCAGGGGCTTTAATTCAATTTCAAGCCCGCAGATTATGTTATATAGGCCACATGTCTGCGAGCTTGAAATTTGCTACAATTACAAAGTGATTCAATTGAACAAGCCCTTATGGGCCGAAAGCCGAAAACGTAAACCATGCAATTGTATGTAGCATTTCAGAACGTGATCATGATCCATTAAGCAAGGCAATAACTACTGTTTTTGAAACTGCCAACAGTATATGAGACTGTCATCAGGTTACACATCAATCAATTAGTGTTTAGAGGTCTGATATGCGATCAGACTCGCAATTCAGCAATGTACAAAATATAAAAATGAATGGCGATACTGTTTTAGTCCATGTGGGTGGCCTGATATGTATTAACTTATTGATTCCCGAGATTGATATAACACCGAAATGAAACATAAAAAAATAAATTCTATTGTCGATTTGCGAACTTAAGACTGTTGTCCAATTAATACTAATGTCTTTCAACGCTTTACTCGTCTTTAAAAGTGCAGTACTGATTTTTAATTTGCATTTACAGTGCTACGAACAGGTGTTTAACCCCCTTGTGAGTCCTATCTGGAACCTGCAGGATATTCTTCTACATTTGCCATTTACGGGTGTGAGAACATTTGCAGGCTTGGGGAATTGTAACAATTGCATAGCGATTTGCCATTTTAGCGATTGTAACTTTTGCGGGCTTGAAAAAGGCTTAGATGGGTTGTAAGTTATGATTTTGACAACCGCAGGGATTTTCAGCCTGTAACTCGTAGATCGTTTGCAGCTCACAAAAAGGTGCCAATTGAATATTAAATTAGTTTACAGGCTCCCATAAACAACAATTGCTCATTTGAATTGAATCAAAGCCTATGTTTAGCAGATTTGTTTGTCAAAAATAGCAACTGAAGAAGTATTCAATTGTGCATGTTTTCAAAATAATTGTTCAAAATTAGTTTTTTTTTTGTTTGTTTTTTGATTGAGCAACCTTGTTGCAAATAAAGTCACTAAATTGACTTTGCTAGTACATATGCAACACCATATTTGTAAATGGTATTAATTTTACCACAAAGTTAACTGACAAGCTATGTGCATTTTTAGAAATGGCTCTGATAAATAATTAAAATACTAATCATGCACCTACACTTCTTCCAATTATACTTCATTGAAATATACCAGCTGATTAAGAGTATGTTTTAGGTCTTGACTTTTTATCCCTTGTAGATGTCTCATTAAAATTGTTATGCATTGAAGAAGCATGGATATATCACCAGTGGTTTGAAGAATTGCATCTAACAGCAAAGGATCCTTTAAGACAATCCTCATTGAATCCAAGGACAGTGTGTGCTTGATCCTTACCTGTAATTGCAGATCTCCCATATAGGTATGCAGACAGTTATGATCTGTTTTACATTAGTAAATTTCCCCATGATGGGCCTGTTGTCTATAAATGAATCCATTATTCCAGTGTATTGGCTGATTTTTGTTCTCTGATGATGAGAAAATTGTTTCCAGGTGTCTTTGCAGTGTAAACCAGATATACTCACAAGTAGATATGATATTACTTTCCTAAGCCTTAAAAGCTTCCAACAACACCAAACCATAACTGCACTAACCCATATTTTATGAACATAAGCTTTGCTTTTATTATATGTGCTTATACCAGCCTCTCTGGTTTCATGTCTGTCTACATTAAACTTATTTGTATGTTTGGTATAAGGGTGTATCTGAAATAATCGGTTCTTGTTGAAAAAAAACAAGAAAGAATATAAATAAATTATGTCTGATTGAACAAACACAACTGCACTGTTGAACAGTCACTCAATGAAGAGGGCAGGAAGAGGCAATGGACCATGGTAATGTGTAATCTTACTACTCAATGGGCTGTGTGCCGCACAAAGCTTCCCAATACAGGAGATGTCAAGGAGATAAATAGCAGAGTGTCCTCTTCAAAAATATGATTAATACCCTCTTCGGTCCACTGCTGAAGATGTAGTGGGTACAGCTGGTTTGGACAGCAGTTGTATTGAGAGAAAATCCAGGACAATCTCAGTAGAGCAGAGAGGGCAAACACTAGGACAAGCAGGAGGCTGAAAGGAGGGTAAAACTAGGCCAGCCCTGGCCAAAAGGGACCCTTTCAGCTGTTGTTTAAGTAATGTTTAGAGAACTTTCATGCATGTACAGCTGGGCCGCAAGGGCATGCTCTTCAGAATGAGGTAGAGCCTAAGGGTTACAGATCACTGTGAACTAGAGTCTTTTAGTGTCTCACAGGGGATGCCTTCAATATTCCCAAAATCTTGTTTAGATTTAAAGTACACTGGGCATTTTAATAACTGTTATAACTTGTATTCAGAGCTTTTTCCTTTCTTTTTTGCTTAATAAAAACTTTCAGTTGTGGTTCCTTTTTCTGTTTTGCTGTCAGTCATTTTGTTTTTCTAAAGAAATTGTACAATAGATAAAAAATGGAGTTGATCTCATGAGAAGAGCTGTGTGGGCTACACTCTTAGGTTTATATAGACAGACAATTTTTTTTTTAGATTGCAGCAGTTAAAAGTTTACCTAGCTAATTAATAGTATAATTTCTCATGCTTCGTTTGCTATATTTATTATATACATTTATCACTAGTGAGGTAATATTTGCATTGTATTCTACAGACCTTCTTTTTCAAGATGGAGAGACTATTCAGTTTTTAATTGAAAAAATCCTCACCTCACTTATTAGAGACCTTTCACATTATGGAATATAGAAAATTACCTCAGAAATGTATGAGATTTGCAATATTTGAATACATGGGTGTAGGAACTGGGGGAGACAAGGGGGAAAAATCCCCCCCCGGTTTTACAATGTGTGTGTTTATGTGTAGAGAAGCAGCAGTGTGGTATTTGTATACATCCATGCTTGTATAAGTATATATATATATATATATATATATATATATATATATATATATAATGTGTGTGTGTGTACTGAAAGGCACAAAAACCTCCAAGGAAAATCTCTAAGGATTTTAGTAAATTGACATTTACTTGATATTATGGTTCCAATGTATAATCATTTACTAGATTCAATAAGATGTGAGTATTGCACTAGGTGAGTTGTATTTTTTAACAAAAATGTAGTTTAACTCTAATTTTTTTGTAAAGCTGTGTGGTCAGAGCTGCACATTAACATTTATAGACAATCATGATAAAAATGTATTGTAATGCCAGTTCATCCTTGGACCACCAGCAGTCCATAATATGGTAACCTCTGCTCTGTGTGTTTTGTTTATTTGTTTAGTATACCTTAAGCATGTCTTCACTGTGTAATACTGTATTTATTTGTCACTGTCTATATGCATTCCTAAAATAAAGTTAAACAAAAAAGTGAAAAAATTAAAAATAACTCTTAGCCTCCAATACATCATTTTAATTACTTGAGTTGCTGGATAGGTCTAAGAGTAAGGAAGAAAATAAACTTAATTGAAATTCAGCCATTCGGCTCAAGTATGCCCAAGCTAAATAGGGAATTGCTGCATGAAAATAGGGCGTTTATTGACCTGATCTTTCACAGGTACCTTTGTAATATCTCTTTCTGGCCTATAAAGTGTATAATAATGTTCATGAGACCCAGTAATTGCTTTATCCGGACACTTTTAAGAAATTAAGCTTTGTTGTACCAATCAACAAGCAAACATGTCAAGAGGTGGGTTAGTTATTCATGGTTCAGGGGTCCCACCCCATTTTCAAAACGAACATTATTTACACCCTAATGAAATGATGGATAATCTTGAAGTAGGTGCTTTAAGAAGATATTAATCATCCTCTGTTGTATTGTTAATCATGCGTTCCTTCATCTCCAGATGCGTAGGATCACCTTTATATGAAACAGAGGGCACTTCAACAACAATATACAATTTCTGAACCTTTTTCCTTAAGATTTCACAGTACATGCAATAAATGTCTGTGCTGCTGTTTAAATAGACATCTTTAATTGGTGATTTATTTAAACATTTAATAATGTTTATTGCATTTTCTTCATGCTTTCTCATTTAACAGTTTGTGATTTTAAACAAGTTAATATTCTCAAAGTCCTACATTTTTCATGCCCCGTATCTTCTATAGGAAAGATCTGCCAAATATGATAAGTATTCCAAGTCCATTTTTAGGTAAATGACAATTTAATTTGCGTGTTTTATACCATTTTTGTGTCAGCATCAAATAAATTAATAGAATCATTTCCGAATATATCCAAAGTTTCAAAAACTGAGATATATTTTTATTGCTTCCTTTTTGACAGCTAATTAGTCTATTTCATATAAATTATGAAGATATAAGCTTTAAATGATCATCCACAAATTGCTTCCAGAGATTATTCTAAGAGCTCGTCCATTGAGGAGTGACAGACTTCTGTGAGATAATTATTAATAATATGCTATTTGTTATGTGACAGGACATTTTAGTGTTTCCTTAACTTTACCGTAATTATACCGTAACTGTAAATCTTTTCTGTCCACTCTTTCAATGCCGGAATATGTAATGCAGAATTGGTTAAACTTTTAGACCAGTAATTCCTAACATTATTCCTCATGATCAATTTGTTATAGATTTTGAAAAAAAAAATAGTTTTCACTTGCTACAATCCCTATGTTATTCCAGAAAGCCTATTTTCATGTTGGAGAGACCTACTTGATAACGTGGTTCTGAATTCTTATATTTCTGGTTGATACAACAAGTCTCCATGCATTCAGTAAGCTTTCCTGTTATAAATAAGTCTATAATGGAGCAGATAGGCTCAGGGGCGGAGCTACCAGTGGTGAAGGGGGTGCAGTGCACCAGGGCCCTCCTTTGGGAAGGGGCCCAGTGCAGTGTATTTTTTTTGTTGCATTTAATTTTGTTTCTTCAGTAGTGTAGGGATGGATGCTTAGAGAGGTGGGTGCTGTGTGGGGTCGATGTTGCAAGGGGCTGGTTGCTAGTTAGAGATAGTATATCTATTTCTGTACTGTAGTATAGGGGCTCCTTCACCCTGGCCCTACACGTATTCTGGATCTATGCTGCAGTCAGAGAAGCTTTGCACAGGCAGCAGGGAAGGGAAGGGGTGTTATTTTTGGAAAGTGTCTCAAGGAGGGGAGCGGTTATGGAAAGGGGCTTGGAGACTGTCACTGAGTAAATTTATTTTGCACCAGGGCCCTCCATTCTCTAGTTCCGCCACTGGATAAGCTTATGTTCCTTTGCAAGTCTTCAGGTCTGATGTATATATAATCTAATTTCAAGAAGACTTTAGTCCATCAAGTTCCACCATTTTAGATCTCCTCTGATCTGCAATATGCAAATTAGTTGTTAATTGATCCAGAGGAATGCAAACAGACAAAAAAAACCCATCAAAACATGGCCAATTGTCTTAAAGGGGAAAAAAATCCCTTCCTGACCCCAGATTAAGGCAATCGGATTCCTTCCTGGATCAATACTCCTCTAGTTATACCGGATAACCCTGAATGCCATTTTTACTCAAACATACTATATATCCAACCTCTTTTTAAAGTTATTTATCGAATCCGCTGTCACCACCTCCTTTGGTAGAGAATTCTAGAGATTAACCACCCTTAGTGTGAAGAGCCTTTTTCTTTCTTTAAGGTGTACTTTTTTTTACTTCTAACCTCAAAGGATGTCCTCTTGTTAGTTGAAAACCTCCTGGAACAAAAAAGTTAATTTGACAAAGCCTTGTATTGACCCTGGATATATTTATATAAGTTAATCATATCTCCTCTTAGACGCCTTTTATCTAGAGAAAATAAGTTTAATTTGGTTAGTCTTTCTTTATAACTTAGCTCATCTTTTCCACTTTTTAGTTTTGTTGCCCTCCTCTGTACCTTTCCTAGCTCTAAAATGTCCTTTTTATGAAGTGGTGCCCAAAACTGTACTCCATATTCCAAATGAGGGCATACTAGGGATTAAATTTGCTTCTATTATTTATGGATTTTGTGATTTACATTAGAATGAGTAGATAACATTCTAGGGAACTTTAATATAATTGTAAAAAAATGAAAAATATGCTGCATTAAATCACCATGACCATGGTTATGAGTATCATTATTTACTACTGCGGTCTAACCATATTATTTGGAGCTTGTTAACAACCCTAAAATGAACAGTTAAACTGTAACATTAAATAACCAAACTGTGACAAAAAAATCACATTGGACAAATCTGTGACAGATAACAATGCACAATCCTATGTCCCATTTCAGGGACCTCCTATATCCAGACTATAGTGTGCCCCACAAGCTGGCTAGAGACCCTACTGTAATGCACAAACTGTGCCAGAAGAGGACAAACACAACCAATTCAATAAATCCAAGGAGTGGCAATTACATTAAAAAAATCTAAACACATTCACATAGCTAAAAACAAAGTTTTTTTAGCCTGACATTAATCCAATTGGAAAAGAACAAACTACCAATGTACATTAAGGGGTAAATAAATTTCCATTAAAAGCAAACCTCATTGGGCATAAATATAATGCTTAATCAAGAATGCTGTTACATGGTAGTATTAGTGAGAAACCTGACGGGTATTGAATTCCCGTTTCGCCCTATAGGCTTTTTTGCTAAAAATGCTAAGAAGCAAGAGCAGCATTTTTGGTTCCTTTAAATACCCTAAGGGAGGAGATATGGCTCAATTAGTCTATTTGTGATGTCACACGCAATACCATGCGCGTTCATGCTGACGTGAACGTGCGCAATGACGTTGCACGCCTGCGTGAGCGCATGCACATTTGCACATGTGCGTTTGGCTGATGATTTCTGACATAAAATAAACGTATACATGGCAGACTAAATTAAAAGGAGGAAATAGTAGAGTTGTAACTCTTACTATAAAAACAACATAACAAATACATATGCTAGAAAGGTCAAGGTCTTAATCATAGTGGGATTAGGAACAATAGCTAGATAAATAATAGTGTGGACATTAAATATTAGTTATGCTAAAAGTTAAAAACTATTGTCTAAATGTATGACCTATGATATAAATTGACATTATAAAGCCGAAAAAATTGACAAGATGGATATCAGTGGTAATTATAATGTGTAGTGGAATTGTATTAATATAATTATGATATTAATATAATTATGAACAAATAATAATACATTGTAGATATTGAACAAAAAGATGAATACAAATGGAACGTATATTGTGAAGAAATAAATGCAGTATCACTTTTTAGCAGGTTTTCTAAGAGCACCACACCGTCTCTACCGACTCGCTGCAAGTTTGCCATTTCATGAAACTACTACAATGTGCTGAGCTTCTTCAGATGAAGATGGTCCAATTCAAATCTCTTAATGGGTAACTTGTAATCTCCATGCTAAACAAGATTTCCTCTTAATGACTCTGAACTATCAACTGCAAAAAATGATTTATTCATATTGGATATTGTTATTTACATGTATTTTAGTTAGACAAGATAGTTGAATATTTTCACCTGAAAATCAATATTAAAAAAGTGTATAGAGATGTCTCTCACCATTCTCTTGAAGTATGCAATGTGCATCTTATGAAGCATAATGATATAACATGCATTTTATCATACTATTATCATAAATCATTTGACACCTCAAATATTATGCAAGTAAAATAAATGCATAGGGCCCGATTCAATTGCCCAATTCGTAAATGTATACACACTTAAAATCACTCCTAATATTGCTACGTATTCGGCAAATATTACTTACTAGAGACTTGCCCGTCAAAAATGACGGGGCAATAAAATTTTAAGCCATGGGAATGCTGTTTGACACACATGTAAAGCTTTTTGTGCTCTGATGGCCTTCGACGCTCATTGCGAGCCTCTCCTCGTGTACTTTTGCTTCTCTGAGTACCTTCGTCACTCATCAGAAAGAGAGCTATATATTTATCTATATTTAGTTAACTAATAATGAATGAATTAGTTACGGAATCAATTAATCTACTTTACCTATTTGTAATTAATATATCCAGCAATTAATAGCCTGAAGAGCTAACAATCTATTTTGTGGCAGCATACTATGTACAGTTTGAGTGTAACTAATGAATTCTTAAGTCAATAGAATGCATATAAACACCCAAAGCCAAATTTATGAGTTCAAGGCATTTGCAAGTAGCTAATAGAATAAGGACCATAATATTTAGATCCCAAAAATTTAAACGGCAGTTGAAGGAAAAATGGAAAGGAGGGCAATACAAGATTAACAAGGGATTTGGATAATCAGTTGGTAGTTTAGTGATAAAGTATTTTTTATTAAACATCATTAATCCATATTCAAAAAATAGTAGAGATGTATATTGATAGATAAATCATTATAGTATGATTGTTTCTTGACTGCTTTCTCCACCATCTGTTTTACTAGATAGATAGATAGATAGATAGATAGATAGATAGATAGATAGATAGATAGATAGATAGATAGATACAGATATAGATAGATAGATAGATAGATAGATAGATAGATAGATAGATAGATAGATAGATAGATAGATAGATAGATTATAAATTACAGTAGAAAAAAACTATCCACCATTCATAGACATTTTGGAAATGTAATCAAATGTTAAAATGATCAATTTAATACTTATGTTACCATACGCTGTCAGTTTCTTAACATTATATATGAAGTATTGGGGCACTATAAGTGTATTAAGCATAGAAAATGAACTTGCTGTAATAACTATACAAAAGATTGAAATACTTTGCTTTATCAGCAAAAGCCACTGTACTGTGATCTGTAAATGCATTAGAAATATAGAGACGTTCCTTACTAAGGATGTATGAGAATATGTCTTACTTTCTAGTGTTATAAAGGTTTGAAGACTTTTTTTGTGTGTAAGAACTGAACAGTAAAGCTGTCTGTGCTTTGCTCTCACTGTGAGCTACAATAGAGTAAATATAAAGGAGCCCTGCTTTCAAGTCATTGTGCCGGCGCTTTCTGTGTTAGCAGATTCCTATGTGCACCCACTGTTCTAGGTAACAAAGTGACCTTCACCCTCTATATAAAGTAATGATAGACGGAGTGCGGCATACCACAGGAGGCCCAAAGAATCTTAAAATATAGTTCAGCTACATCCAGATGTATCATGCAGCACAACACTGATGCAGGTATCCTCATCTCTTCAGATTATTTTGAGAGTTCAAGCAAGAAACCAAGTAAAAAACGTCCTCCATCAATCTTGGAAATTGGACGATTTTGGCTGTCATTTGAACCATCCATTGTCATATCGTAAAATATCTGTGAATAATCTTTTACTTGACCAATTTTTTTTGTTCCCACTTGATACATATAAATATCTTTTGGCCCCATATACAATATGAAATATACATTTATTATATTCGGTACGGTGAATGTTTGACATGTATCTGTATGTATCTTTATTTTGCCTAATTTAATCATTTCAGTGAAAACCTTCACTTCCAAAACACCACATTAGAAAATAACATAAAAAGTGCACTTACTAAATTCCCTTTTTATATGTCTTTAATAAGTTGTGTTCTGCACACTGTATCAAATTCCTTTATATTTTTGGATCCAGATTTCTTTGAAAAAATATAAAACAGAATAGGACTTTGTTTTCTCTTGTTTTATTCTATGTACGGTATGTTATTTTGAACACATGCAAGATCGTTACAAAAAATTTAATATACTGTCTAAATATATAGCTGGGTAATCAATAAAACCCTCACAAACTAGTCAACTGAAGAGCTAAATAGACTAAAGGTCAATAGATAACACCAGGCAACACCTGACACCAGACCCCACCAATTAGTTAATAAAAGAGAACTTTGTATAAGAAGGATTTTTTTCTGCAAACTCTTCATTTCCATATGCTCAGAAACAGTAGCTTGGTCATCTACTTTACCCAAGCTGGGTGATGATGGGGTGGTTTATTTATATTCTCCTTTTCATGAAAGCAGACAATAAAGCTGCTTATTGGTCCTCATTATCTGCACCCCCGTGTGCTTTGCATACCTGCTCCACTGCACTGGTTCAAGTCAATTAATCCTAATATCCATCTATCCAAGGGTAATTCCTCATCTTGGCAGGCCTCCTTTTGTAAAGACTAAATGGGAGTAGCCATGTCTTACATCCTGGCCCCCGGCCAAAATTATGTCTTTCTCCCCAATATTTGCTTACACAGTTTGTAGAATAGTTTAACCTTTTCAGTTCTGTACATTGTTTGCCATGCATTGCAGAAAGAATGTAATGTTCCAGAAATATTGCTTAAAATGAGTGACAGTTACAAAAAAACACTACAGCCTTGTCTCTGTAACATTAGTAGTTATGTTGTCTGTTATTGTCCTCCCTTGCAATCATTGGTATATTCACAGTTGGAAAGCTTTGGCAAAGTTGTTTCCAAATAATCTCAACAAACAAAATGTTTGTCTAATTGACAGGTATGGATGGATAAGTGGACTGCAGTAAAAAGTTTGGACAACTTTATTTTTTAATGCGACCAGACCTCTTTGTTAGAGGGAAAACATACAAAAAATATACAGTACAGGGATTGAGTTGAATCATCTAATTGTAATTATAGTTGATATAAATCCTCATAGTAGCATTGTTTCTTGCCAGCTTTCATCCCAATCTATTTTTCTGTATATAGATAGACAGAAAGACAGACAGATAGATAGATAGATAGATAGATAGATAGATAGATAGATAGATAGATTAAGTCATTGGTATTATCAAAGGTTGATAATAAATAATGAGAACTGTTTATTTTCATTTTAAAAACACAACCTACTAAAATGCATACTGAAAATTCTAATTATAACCATATTGTTGTCCATTTTCATTTGATCAAAACCTAGACTATTTTGTTATTCAGCTGCTTAAAATTGCAAAATTTTATTTAAAAAGGACTATAAATGATAAATGGCCGGTATGAAGGCAACTGCGGGCTTGCAATTGAATAAGGGCCTTTATCATTTAGAATTGTTTTTAAATAAAATATCGCAATTTTAAGCAGCTGAATGACAAAATAGTCTAGATTTTGATCAGTTGAAGATGGAAATTTTCAACAGTTACAGAGCAATTCAATTGAACAAGCCTGCAGCCACCTGGTAGAAAGCATAAACCGTAAACCATGCAATCGATCATGATCAATTAAGCAAGGCCGTAACTATCGATTTAGAAACAGCCAATGATATCAATAAACATGGAGGTTAAACGTCAATCAATTAGCGTTTAGAAGTCCGATATGCGATCGGACTCGCAATCTGGCAATGTACAAAACAATAAATATGAAAGAAGGAAATATTCTTGTCCATGTGGGTGGCCTGATATGTATTAACTCCTTGATTCCTGAAATTGATATAATATGGAAATGAAACATGAAAAAAATAATTTTCGATAGCAGCTTGTTACTGTTGTGCAATTAATTGCGTCTTTCATCGCTTTCCCCATCTTTTTAAGTGCAGTATGGGATTTTTATTTGCATTTACAGTGATATGATCAGGTGTTTAACCCCCTTGCGGGTCCTATCGTGTACTCGCAGGATTTTCTTATACATTTGCCATTTACGTGTGTGAAAACAATTGCGTGCTTGAGGAATTGTAGCAACTGAATAGCGATTTGCGATTGTAACATTTATGGGATTGAAAGATCAAAGGCTTAGCTGGGTCGGAGTTATGATATTAACAACCGCAGGGATTTTCAGCCTGTAACCCGCAGATCATTTATGGGTAGCGAAAAGACGCCAATTGAATAGCAAATTACGGGCTACATTACAGGCTCCAGTAACCAACTGAATAGGGGTCAAAGTGTTTAAGTGAATAAATATTTCCATTTGCATAAATATTCACACCCGTAAATCATGCAAATCTCAAAGTCATAATGTTTTGAAATTAATTTTCCTTGAGTATTTATCCAGAATAATCCTGGCAAACAGTTGCACCATTTCTAAATGTATAAACTAGACAGTTGCCTAGGAATGCTTCACTCAAAGGATCCCCGGCGTGATACAGCTTTTCAATACGCTCTCAAATTCTATGTGCTGAACATACGGTTGTCTGATGCTAACAAGAGGTAGAATTATAACTTCTAAAAAGATAATTTGTGGAAGATGTGTGAAAAGGGATGATGAAAGGAAGCCTTAGTGATCTATACCTAAGGCACAAAATATTTAAATCTAGCACCAAGGCCTGTACAAAAAATGTTATGCATAGATGCTACTAGAGTTATGGACAATGCAGGTCAGAGTAGACTGATTTGTCATAAAGCATTAACTTCCAATTATAGCTGGTGAATTTCACAACAGCAGCTAGTCTTTCAGCTAAGTTCATTAAAGAGCATACTAATCTATGCCCTCTTTTTAATTGGTAAAAGTACCTCAGTTGAAATGACATGAATGCATTGGAGTTTCTATCCTCAATCTCTAAAATATTACTTTCTGCAACTTTTGGCCTGTGTGGCATTGGAGAAGGGTCATTATTTAATTCACATCTTTCTACAATAGATTGGATGTCTTCATTAAAGATTATTTTATATTGCATGGTGCAAACCCCCAGATTTTCCTCTCTCTCTCTCTTTCTGGTCGTGCTGCAGAGCCATAGTTTACTGTCCCCTCTGGTAATCACAGGGTTATGTCTGAGATTTCCAACAGCCATTAAAGACTGCTCATTACAGCAAAGTATGTAGGCCTGCTGGAATTAAAGAGTCACTTTTATTTTTCAGTGCTCACTTTGAGTCCTGACCTCCCCTTGGTCAGATTTTATTTGGTGATTCATGCTCATCCTGTCAACACTTTTTATGCCTGAGATCCACAGTCAATTAAAAGAGAAATTAAAAGGCAGTGAAAAAATATTAAAAGAGGAACATCAAAGTAGGAACTGATTTGTTGCAGAGCAGGTTAGTGATCTCCATTCTTTGAATGGTTTTAGGCCCGAAGGAAGCTTGTGAACCACATGACACTGATTTAATGATGCAACAACTTGAATGCGCTAAATATAAATTTTTAAATGATCCTTTGAGATACTATGGATATTATCATCTAAATGCATCAATCACCGGATGGCAAATATGCTGCACTGGCCAACTGTTGATTAATTTAAAACATCTCTATACTTCTAATGGGATACAAGATAAAAGGAGATTTATTTTTTAGATGCAGTTGGTTTTGGGTTGTTGTAGGTCTGGGGTGTTATGGAGATTATAAAAGATTAAAGACATGTTATATGTTCAAATAGTACCTGAAAACTGCTTATAATCTTGACCATGAAAATAACAGTATATAACAGAGATAAAATGAAAACGTTGATTATATGCCCAAAATATTAGTTTAAGAACTTTCCTCAGTAAAACTTGTAGGATGTAAATATTTTTTTTTTTTAAATGGCGAGATCTCCTAAGAAATAGTGGAAATGGTATTTCATTTCTAAACGTCTTGGGTTTGAAAAGGATATCTTGGTTCACACTTATTTTATTTATTGTATAGTATTATTCAATATTTAAAACTAATCTGAATACAAATAAAACATACACTTTAGAAAGTTGTAATCAAAACTGGATTTCCCAGTTTATGTCTCATTACCATTAGCAGTCTCAGTCTCTTTCTTCCCTTTCCTCTCCATCTTTTTTCCTTTCTTTTTCCTGTTTTCCTTCTCAGTCTTTTACCAATTATATTTCAGGATTTTGTCCCTTCTTTCTTTATTCTTTTCCCTCTTGTCTTTCCATTGTTCATGTCCCCAACCATCCATACCCCTACTCTCATTCTCATTGTCTCCTTTCTTCTCTCCATCACTACCAACATTTTCTTTTCTTTACTTTGTTACAAGACATTTAACAATGGTAATTAAAATAATCAATGTATAAGTATGCATACAACAAAAAATCCTTTATGTCTTTATAATGCAATATAGGCATAGCTAATGGTGTCAAGTAACGTTTTTGTCTGTAGCAGTATTACAGGGCTCTCAGATTGTTTCTTCCACTCTCTGTATGTTTACTTAGTGAATAAACATATTTGTGCACTTAAGACAGCTGATTTGTCTGCTTCATTGAAAGAAGAAACAGAAATGTACAAATTTCATTGTGCTGCCCTCCGTTCGCTTAGGAAAGTTGTAAAGGATATGAACCCATTTTCTATAAAATTGAAATACGTGTCCTTTTCTACCTTTTCATTTTGGCATTACGGGCTCCATTCTGTTTTCAGCTCTCAATGCAATATAAAGTTGAGAATATACTCAATTAATAATATGAATGTTATGATTAACTAGCGACTTGCCCGTCGTGTTGTTTGTTTCCGAAAATAATTTTGTTGGTGTTCCAAGATCCTTCGGCGCTCAGCATGAGGCTCGCAATGAGCGCCTTTGGCGCTCATTGCGAGGCTGTTGGTTGTTTGTGTGCTATGAGCAGCGTTGTGTTTTTTTTTTGTATGCCAATGAATAATTAATAAAATAATAAATGAATATACTTTACCTATTGTGAAGTAATATATGCAGGAAGCATTGTTTTGAAGAGCTGGCAATCTGTTTTCATGCTGCTGCATCATCAGTGCTGTGGAGCTGCTGTGTAAGCGTCATGAATGTGTGCAGTGGGTAGTGTAATAGTGTGCGTGCGCGAGGAAAAGGCGTTAGGTTAGCTGTGTACTTCCGGATTGTGTAAGTTAGTGTTCTAAAAAGGCGCCTAAAATGGCTGTGGCTGATTTTGCGTCCTTGTTGTCGGATCTCGTCTGGCTTTTTCGGAAAATCCGTAGGTGTTTGGTGGTGTTTTGCGTGTTTAGGGTCCTTTAGCCTCGTTTCATTTTGTTCTGCAGCCATTTTTTCTCTCGCTTAGGTGATTTTCGGGTGTCTAAACTCTATAATTTGGGCTTAAATGGAGGTGTAACTTGACTTGCAGAGGTCCTGGATGCTGTGGGTAATATTTGTATGTGTTTGTTGTGTGTATTTATTGTGTTTCTAATGTTTTTAGGGTCGCGCGGGTTGCGTCCTTGTTTTCGGATCTCGTACGTCTTTTTCGGGAAATCCGTAGGTGTTTAGTGGTGTTTTCCGTCTTTAGAGTCCTGTAGCCTCGTTTTCGTTTTTTTCTGCGGCCATTTTTTCTCTCGCTTAGGGGATTTTCGAGTGTCTAAACTCTTGTATTTCGAGTTTAATTGAGGTGTAACTTCCCTTTTCGAGGTCCTCGGTGTCCCCCCTTGCTGTGGGTAAGCTTTTTATGTGTTTCTTGTGTGTATTTATTATGTTTTTAATGTTTTCATGTGCGCGGGTTTCGGGCGATAAGGTCGTATTTTTGCGAGGTCGTAATGTTTCTAATGTCCCGCGTCTTGTATTTGTTTCACGTAAGTCCGTAAATTTTGCGAGGTCCGAATGCTCACAACTATATATGTGACTAGCGAATTGCCCGTCAAAAAACGACGGCAATGAAATTGTAAGTGAGCTAAGGGTGTTTGGTGTTTATAATGTGGCTGATGTAGCGTCGTTCGTTTTCTATGTCGTGTATGTTTTTCGTAATATTAGTTTTCTATGTCGTGCGAGAATATCCGTAGCTGTTTGGTGGGCTTTTTCGGAATATCCGTAGCTGTTTGGTGGTGTTTTGCATTTTTATGGTAGTGTTTTGCGTGTTTAGGGACCATTAGCCTCATTTTCCTTTTGTTCGGCGGCCATTTTTTCTCTCGCTTAGGTGATTTTCGGGTCTCTAAACTCCGAAATTTGTGCTTAAATTGAGGTGTAACTTCACTTGCAAAAATCCTCTGTGCCCCCCCCTTGCTGTGAGTAACCTTTTTATTTGTTTGTTGTTTGTATTTGTTGTGTTTGTAATGTTTTTGGGGTTGAGCGGGTTGCGTCCTTGTTTTCTAATCTCGTAGGTGTTTTTCGGCAAATACGTAGGTGTTTGGTGGTGTTTTGCGTCTTTAGACTGCTGTAGCATCGTTTTCGGGGGTTTTTTGTCGGCCATTTTTTCTCTTCCTCTTCCTGTAAGTAAGCTTTTTATGTATGTTTTGTGTGTATTTGTTGTATTTTTGATGTTTTGATGTGCGCGTGTTGCGGCCGTTTTTTGTGAGGTCGTAATGTGTCTCGTATTGTGTTTGCGTTACGATGTAAAGTTTGCAAGGGTCGCAGTTGATGGCAAGGAGCGCCGTTTGAGAGGGCCGCAGGCTCGCTACACGAGCCCGCAAGCATTAGCAACAACTCGTATGCTCACAACTATAAGTGATGATATCACAAACATGATAGCCTTTTTTTAAAAACAGGAAGCCAGTGACTGAGACTGAAATTTGATGAGATATCAAATATTAACTAATTAAACATAGTTATTAAATATGAATATATATTGATAATTTTGGTAAACCTTTTCTTTTTTCTATTATATGTAATATTATACAATACCATGCAGCTTTAATGACCTTTTCTGTTTTTTCTGAATAACAAAGCAAATATAATTTAAGTGTCAAATAATTACAGCAACATCATTTAAGAAACACAGATTGGCATCCACAAACAAATACCTAATTTAACCCTTGCCAGCCACTGCAGATCACCTCCACACGGCATTGGCTATAGCCCAGCAGTGGCTGCACTAGTATGAACCTCAGAGCCAGCGGCTGACGGGAGTAGCAGAGATCCAGATGTTTGAATGTAACACATGTCCAACTTGGCAGCAGTAGCCATTGAAGGAACACCATCTAAGGCACATTTCTGCTATTTATTGAGGATGATGGACTAAACATCCATTTAAAGATAGTGCCAGCAATTGTACGTTTTGCTGATCAGAGCCAAAGGATAAAGGCCTTTATGACTATAATCTCCTGAGAAACCAGCAATAAGCATTGTGTTTCTTATTGTCTCCTTAAGAGCAGTTTATATATCCTGGAAACTAAGGTTTTGCAGGTGCACGTATCATCTGCTCAGGATCAGACTCTTCCTAGCTGACATTGGTTTCACTATGATCAGAGCTCACAGATACTAACTCTTCATGTGTCTGACACATTCTAGCAGTTTTCATATGATCCTTCTTTCTCACTAAACCGTTTTATTCTATTTAAATGGTGATGATAGATTTACTGTCAGGGAAAAAGTGGTCTCCTTTTTCATTCTGTGTCACACATAAGCTTTGCAGCATTTAAGTGCTAGTTACATCTTTTCACAAACCCACAAATAGTGATTTTTCTACTGACTGTATCAAGGCTTCATTCCTTATCATATGGCGGTGCAGCTTATTACAATAGTTTGGAGTACTCCGCATAGTAACATAGATTTGAAACATAGTCCCATCTAGTCAGCCAATTCTATCTACCAAAAAACGTTGGCTTAATTACGATTAGGGGTGGCCTTATGCTTATCCCAGGCATGCTTAAACTCCTTAGCTGTGCTTCTATCTACCACTTTCACTTATATGCTATTCTTTCTGGAAAGTAGTGTTTTCTCATATTACTGTCCAACATCTATCCTGTTCTTGCCTTTCTCTTTTTCGTGAAGATACACCGCTACTGAACTTCATTAAATCCTTTGATCCAGGGTCATAGGAATTGGGGATGGGGGGGATAGGGGGTACAGATTATAGGCACCTCCTGTGTCTCTATCTGTGCCTCCGGTGCCTTTAACTGTCAAACTGCAGCTCTCACGAGATCACGCAATGTAATCTCGTGTCATCTTGTGAGACCCGGCTGTCAGAATTATCCTGAAAGAGGTGGGTGGGGGGAGGCGAGATCACAGGGAGAGATAGATAGATAGATGTTTCAATGTATATAGATATATATATACAAAAATATATTTCTATATTTAAATATATACACTTATGTATTTTATTATACTTATATTTATATATTTAAATATGTAAATATATATATATATATATATATATATATATATATATATATATATATATATATATGTATGTATTTAAATACTTATATATATAAATTTGCACATCCCAGCTCAAATTCCCAGAATGCAGTGTAATAACTGTTTTTCTATGAATTCTGAGCTGGAAGCAGGTTTTTTAATTTGTTTTAGACATTCAAATGTGAACACAGATGTACTTTTTATTTACTGTACTACTGTACGGTGGAGGGCTTCTATCGCTCATTTGCCCACCATATTATAAATGATTGTTGTGGTGAACTACCTACTCATAAGGTGCACAACACAGGCTGAGATCTCGCTCCATGCTGATGGTAGCCAGTAAGCTTGAAACAGCTGCACATGGATAGGATACTCAGCTTGTGCTTACTCCAACCTTGGCTTTGCATTAAAGCTGTGTAATACAGCATGCATAAGCTTAAAGGAAGCCATGTTTGATAATAGCTACGGAGTGAAGATCAAGGCATTTGTGGGCACATTTGCATGTCCCAGCTCAGCTTCCCAGAATGCAGTGTAATAACTGTTTTTCTCGGAACTCTGAGCTGGAAGCAGGTTTTTTAACTTGCTATAGACATTCAAATTTGAACACAGATGTACTATTTATTTACTGTAACATATATATATATATATATATATATATATATATATATATATATACTGTATATATATATATATATATATATATATATATACTCTAACCCCCCCCCCCCCCACAGATTTTTTCAGTTCCTACGCCCTTACTTTGAATGTTTGAAGGTTTCTAGCATATTACTCCTCTGTCTTCCATCTTTTAAGCTATATATATTCAGATCATAAAGTCTATCCTTGTAAGTTTTGTTTTTATACTCGTATTCTCAGAAGTTAAGTGAAAAGTTTCCAAATCCCTGTGTGGTTCTTCATAGACTATTTTTACATCCTCTCTTCATACTTTAGGCCTACATCACATCAGTACCCAGAATGGACTCACTAAGAACAAACTATTCTTAAGAATATTTTTTCATAAAAGTAGCTTTGCATTGATTTTGTAAAACTTTGTATCCATGGACTACTTATTGGGTACAGGTTAAACTCCAAGAGTTTTAAGAGGTCTTGCTAAACCAAATTTCAGACACATTGTTGGGCATTCCATAACTGATAAATATTTAACTTTAGAGAACTTTAGTTACCTGCTATGTGCTTCTGTGAAAATGAGATAAAAAGCTTACATTTTCACATTTTCGGTTTGCTTTTTGTCTGTATTTTTTTATGTCATAAAGCAATACTACTGGGTCTGTTTGTTACAGGTGCTTTTCAAGATTTAACACAATAGTTGCTTGGGTAAATTGGTATTTTGTACAGGTTTAATGCGATGAAACCTCCAGTAAATAAGCTTTGTAGGAAAAAATAGGAACTGATAGAGTATCTGCTCACTGATGAGAATGCTCTTGCTTTAGTGTAAATAGTCCATTGCGGATGAAGTTATATAGTACTATGTATGTAAATGTTGTTATAATGTGTGTAACAAAAGTCCCAAAAGCAACTGAACTCATAAGTTAGATTCTCTCATTAGAATGATTATTTCCTCATATTTCTTTTTTTATTGTATTTATTTTCTTTGCTTTAAAGAGCTGGGTTTTTGTATTTTTCTGCTGCCAAGACATACAAATGAATTCAAGTGAAAAAGGAATAAGGTCCTACAGTATATTGCCTTATCTGAATCAGACAACTTTTTCAATTATTTTATAAAAATGTTCTGTAGAATTACAGAAGTTAATATGAGCGAATATTTGAATATATTGACCCAAAATATTAGCAATGCTTTGTCATTTTAAATACAAAAATACAATTAGATTAATTTAATTTCCATTTTAATGCCATGGTTTTTTAAATCATATTTATATAATATTTTATGATATTTGTCTTTAAAAAATAATATAACATAATTCACAGACTTGTACAAAGTCAGACTAATATAGTAAATCCAGACAAAAGATCTTCACAGGTAGACAAGCAATAAGATGTTCTTCTTCCAAATATTTCAACTGTAGATGGGGAGAGTCACCTCTACTCATATGTGGCTCTTCAGTCTCTCTCTGTCATTGACAAGAAGCCAAATTAATCAAACTCATACCTCCTAACTGTTACAATCTGTCATAGTGACCTGACCAATGCTTCATCCACTGCCATGTGGACATTCACCCTCACATCTCCAGGTTTGTCCTAGCACTTTGGCCTGTAGGATGAATGGTGACATCAAACATCTTCAGTCATCTGGGGACGTACTTCGGATTTTTGTCTCACCTAACAACATATCACTTAATAATAAATTAGTTATCAATCAGTTGCTTTAAAAAGTTTTTTTAGACACATTGATAAATCAGCCCCATAAAAACATAGAGTTGCATGATTTATTCTCATCTAAAATAAACAGTTTGATTAATATAGACATTTTGCCAGTAAAGCACCAACATGTTGTTACAATGCCTGAAACTTGGAAAAATATATTTTCTCTGAGGAGCCAACTAATTAAATGAGTATTATGCTGTAGATGTAGCCTGTTTCTTGAACATAATAATAATATGCATTTTTATCAAGCTCTGTTTAATGATGTTTTCTTATTCTTAAAAAAACCCAGCACTTGTTATATATTTGTGTAGGTAAATATTCATGAATTATTGTCAGAATGAGAAGATTTTGTTGTCAAACTACATTCTGAATTTCAATTGTGTGCTATTAATATTATTATGTAGTGCATGTTTAATGCTGTTAGCTTATTCTGGGACGTATGAACTAAAGGGTGAAGTGCTGGTAAATTCTTGGAGACTTCTGATTGTAATATTATGAAGAGACGTCTACAACACTTCAGCATTTAGAATGGCTGTCCTATTGTGTTTTTTGATCCCGTATTGCTTAGTGAATATTAAATAGGTTGTTAATACAGTGAACATATAAATACAATCTTCTAAATTAATTCATTATTTGACAGTGTTTAAATATCTGCAGGTTTACCGAAAATAAAATTCATTAAATATTTATGAAACCTAAATTAAGATGTCAGTTATTGGAAATATGCTTTATTTTTTTTATATTATTGTGATTTGTTTATATTATGTTGCTGTGTTTTGTTTTTCTATTATGATTATTATTACTTATTATTCATAAAGTGTAAATATCTTCTGCCTATTTACAAGGGTACAGTAAGTACAAATAACAAAGCTAAAACAAATTGCGAGATATATAGAAAAAAGACAATACAATGCAATTAAATAACAATTGAGTCGAGGTCACTGCTCAGAGGAGCTTACAATCTATTCCATTTTATTTCATATTATTGTATTTTTTACTGTATTACTGTAGTGGGATCTTTCCTGTTTTCCGTCCTCCAGCAGTGGGGGGCCGGTGGCCGAGAATTTCTTCGATTTCTTGTTAATGTGAGTGCTAGATTAGGGGTTAAGGTTACAGTTTAGGGTTACAGTACACCATAATTTTACTATGTAAAGTTTATCATCTGCCACTATCTCAACCATAAACCCTAAGCCCTAAATCTAACCCAAACCCCAACTCTAACCCTAGGAGATTGAACATTGAATTTTTGACCACACCACCTAGTGGCTGCTTGCCACCACTGCTGGCAGGCAGATAAAAGGAAAGGTCCCTGTAGTGTTTATATGATAATATTATATTTTTTATGTTATTATGATTTTGGATATTATAGTATTGTGATTTTTTTTTATGTTATGCTGTTTCTTACTCTATTCTTTTTATATATATATATATATATATATATATATATATATATATATATATATATATCAGTATTTTTTTTAATACTGAGCGTAGCAGTCATCTGGAAACACCTTTCTCTGTCCTCTGATCTGAAAGTGATTTGTCTTGTTCTGTTCTGCCTAAGCCCAGTTGATCTACATGTATTTATATGCAGGCTGCAAAGCTGCACTGTCACACTGCACTATATATGCACACAGAGACACTCTCAAGAGTCTGGGTAACATTGGCAGTGTGCGCACAGCTGTTACATTTTAGGCTATTTGGAGCTTAATAATTAGTGCCTTGAAACAAATTGCAGGAATCAATCTGTCCGATTTATCAAGCCCAAGTGGTGAAAGGAGGATTCCTGTAATAATGTTATATATGCTGATCTTGTCACTGTTACACTTGTCAGTGCAATGATATCAGAAGGCTCTTAGCGAACAGCAACAGGACCCGGCTGGTTGTTAGACTCATTGAATGGATATATAGCACCCAGCAGCCACTCGGCAGTAGAACAACATTAACTCCTTCAACACTAAAGAGGGCAACACGTCACTGTACACTCTGCCCTGGCACAGAAAGGGTTAAGGGTGCATGGATGTCACTTCTCCTAGCATTATCAGGGTGTTGAGCCTATTTAAGATAAAACAACACAATGAGCCTTATTCAATTGCTCCGATTTGGAGATCCGGGCTCGCAAGTAGACGTTGCAAGTTACTTTGATGTTCAATTGGCTTCCGTCTGCGGGCTCTGATCGAGTTACGTGCTGCGAGCTGCGATTTCTATCGATTTGTAAAATCTCAATTTTCTTCCCTCAAAGCCTTTGATCTTTCATGGCCGCAAGAGTTGCGATCGCTAAAATCGCAAATGGCTATTCAATTGTTTTGATTTTCTCTCGCTAACCACTCTGTCCCGCAAATGGCTAAACTTGAAGGTTAATGATACCAAGGAAGTCTCGCAAATGGCTTAATGACAAATCGGAGCACTTTAAAAGCAAATATAAAATCAACCCAGCACTGTAAATGATGGGGAACACAATGGGTGACATTAGAATTAAAATCACAACATTCTCAAGCTTCCACGTCGCCACAATAAAATACTTTATTTTTATTATTTATTTCAACTTCTAAGCCCGTAACGCGTTATTCAAGCCCGTATGACTTTGGAATCCAACCTCCTTTTTCATTGAAGTCCTGCGCGCATGAATAACGAGTTATGGGCTTGGAGGTCATTCAAGCCCGTAGGACTTTGGACAGAAATTAAACATGAAATAAAGTACCAGTATTTTATTTTGGCAATGTGCAAACTTGAGAATGTTGTGCTTTTAATTCTAATGTCACCCATTGTGTTCCCCATCATTTACAGTGCTGTATTGATTTTATAGTTGCATTTAAAGTGCTCCGATTTGTCGGGGTTGAACCACGAGTTACGGCCTTGCATCAGCGATGACGTTCAATCCCGCAAATGCTACTGTCGATAGCATGGTTTCCGATTATCGCAACTGCCGCCTAACTTGCCCGGCCAATTGAATAGCATCGCAAAAGTAGACCTAATGGGGCCCACAACTCAATTGGAGGCATTTGCCTGTTTGCAATCGAGTTGCGAGCCCCGAATTGAGGCGCATAGGGCCTTATTCAATTTCCAATATCCGAAGTTACAGAAGCAAATCTCCCACAGCATGATTGCTGGAGAGCTACCCCTAAGGACTATGCAAGACAGAGACACATAATATGACAAGATTTCCTATTGATTTTCTTTACAGTTGAAATGTTATGAGTGACTCCATCTTACTTTTACACCAAATCCCTATATAATTCAGACTTTACTGAGCACTCACAAATTACAGCACACCCGTAAATTGGAAAAGTAACACATTTCTCACTGAAAATGTACAGGTACTAAACACCACTCGCAAATGGTTTTAAAACCATTTCTGGGAGCTGGAGCAACAGTTAAAGAGAAACAGTAAAGCACAAAAAACAATAAAAAAGCATGGAAGTTCATCAGAATTTGACACTTAACATTCCCATAGGGACATACAGTATGTGGAATTTAAAAAGATGATATTTTTATGTTCTTGTCATGATACAACATGCAGGATAACACAGAACCCAGTATTCAAGAAATGAATCCTATTAGGAAACTCACATGTACTAGAAACAGATGCTCTAATGCATTGTCTATTAAAGGGCTAGCTTTATCGGCAAATGTATTTAACTATTTGCAAAATGTTTACTCGCATTTATTGTGCTTATTCTTACTCATTGTATTTATATATAAGCTATGATGATGTTTTCATTTTCTAATGGTTCCTTGAGCTGTGTATCATCTGTAATTTAAGTAAAATGTCTGGTTTGATGTAATTACGAGCAAACACGTAATTCTACGCATAAGTTACTGACAAGACATGATTTACTGTTGTTGGGTGAGATCCATAGCATTGCGATTGAACTGCATTGAATTACTGCAACATTACAAAAAAAAGCTCTAAAATCTGAAATTACGTTTGAAAGTAGTTTTGGGTGATGAGCGCCAAAGGCGCTCATTGCCTGCGAGCCTTGGAAAGCGAGGAGAGCAGACGGGGCAATGAAACGTGCAGAACTTAGCCAGAAAGGTGCACCAAAGTTGCTCCTGCGAGCCTCGCGAAGTGAGGCGAGCAGATCACACACTGAAACATGCGGATCTTAGCCTCTAAACACTTAGGAAATGGGATCGCCTTAGGCTGCAAGCAGTTGATGAACGTGGGACTTAGAAAAAAAAAATACGAGACGCGGGACTTAGAAAAAAAAAAAGAGATAGGAAAAATACGAAGTTAACAGCCGAACAGCGCAAAGCAAAAAACACGAAAATCCAAAAATAAAATACAACAAAAACATCACACACAGCACGGGGGAACAGCCAGGACGTCTGGGACTGAGGTGGAACGCAAATTTAAGTCGATTTTGCCGAGTTTCAGCATTTGAAAAGCAGCTAAGCAAGAAAAAGAAATGGCGGCCAAACAAATTTAAAACGAGGCTACATGACCCTGGATAGCGCAAAACCCAGCCAACCACGTACCACTTTCACCAAGGAACGTACGAGGTACAAAATACACTATTACAAAGGACGGCAAATGCGTGCGAACAGCGTAGCACATAGACAAACAACTAAATTTTACAACACTAACTTGCAACTAACAATATTACGCATCTAAAGTAGCACTTGTTTTGTCATCGCGCACGCAGCCTATTTCTAATGCATAGTTGGGACATTCATAACACTATCTCCTCAGGCCAGCAACAGTCCAACTGGACATTAGATGCTGCAGGACAATAAAAAGAGATTGTTACCTCTTCAGGCTGTTGATTGTTACATATATTAATTAGAAAAAGGTAAACTATATTCATTTATTATTCAATTAATTAATTAATTAGTATTTAAAAAAATATAGATAGGAGCCAAAGGACACGCGAGGAGAGGCTCGCAATGAGCGCCACAGGTCCTTACAGTATAAAAAGCTTAACATTGTGTGCCAAACAGCATTGCCATGGCATCATGTCCTTCTGCTCCAGTGGTCAGACAGAACCACAATAGAAGGTCTTGTGTTGCTTATCAACTATTTTTTTTAAAAGGTACTTTAAAATAAATCAACAAAGCATTATCTAAGTCATGTTAAAAAGACCCAACAAATCTGTTCTGCCTATTATAACTTGTATATTTTCTGTACACATATTTGTAAAGCTAAAGTGATGCTGACATGCCACAAAACAAAAGTGAACCTGATTAACCAGCAGTGACCTGAACCTCGCTGCCGAGCACTGAGTGCAGCACAGAGAATGCATCATAATACTTATTTCCTCAGGGCAGGCTCTACATGACAGCGGGGAAGCTTTGAAAATAATGTATTTATTCATGTATTTATTTATTTGTATTCATAATGAAATAGAGCTGATAGAATTGGATCATAATAGTAAGTGTGTTTTTAGAAGTTCACTTTTAAAGGGAAACAGACACCTTCTTATAGGACTAGTGTAGTTTAGGAAAAACGTCATATGCTTGTTAAGTATATAACAAACTAACCATATTAGCAGTTCCTTATACAAAGAGCATAAAATATTTTTTTAGAGAAAATGTTCATAGCATAGAAAGTCCCATTATCTGGACTTCCTTAGAGATAGGAGAGAGAGGATATGTGCTTATCTTAGTAGAAGGAGTGATGGAGGAAGAGGGAAGATGAAGAGTGCTGGGGATTTACTATCTTACTGGATATTTTAGTATTGACACCCACCCCTTTCCCCTAAACATGCTTCAAACAGCCTTAACCAAAATATGAGTCACTGCCACTATGTGGCTGCTTATAATTAAAAACTATCATTATTAGATGTTCCTGTCTAAAAAGGCATGTTTCATCACACACTGGTCCTTTAATTTTGATATTGGACTCAAACAATACAAAATAAACTCTGGTTCGGTCAGATAAAATGCAAATAGTTACCAGTATTGACAAGGTCAATAGATAATTCCTATTTTCTTTCTGGAGAGACTGGATCAGCTCATGGAGTAATGTGTCCAAGCTGTTACTGTGCCAGAGGGACGGGATGCACACTGAAGTCCAAAGTCAGGTCATCTCCATACAATAGTGTTTCAATTATTTATTCAATAACTTATTAGCAATTAAATTAGTATTTGAGGGAAAAGTAAACAAATATGTAGCATATATTTGTTACACCTGAACTTTGGTGCTTAAGCCTTCAGCAGATGTGCTTCTCGTCAATCACTATGAGTTGTCCAGTGGCGGAATAGGATATGCCCAGGAGTCTTTATCTTCCTTCTTTCCTGCAGTGAGTATAGCAGACAAACTTGCACAGGTAAGCAAAAAGCTAGAAAATCTAACTTGGCAGATCCTCCTACACCCATTGCACATCTAATATGTAGAGAGAAGTAGCTCTGCTAGTCTGAAACACTAAAGTAAAAATGTAAGTTTGAAAAGCTGCTGAATCTATGGCTAATCGGTTACTAATTGAAAACCCTATCGTATGACTACAGCAAAATGACTATAGAAATGTGAGCGTAGAAAAGCTGGTTACATGCTAATAAAAAATGTGTTGCATATTCATTACACTAACTTATATACTAAGATAACATTATTAGAAAGTTTATTAGATAAACTCAATAATAATGATGGCATCATACTCATATATTTTTACCAGTAATCATATGTTTAAATAAACCAACATAACAAATGTTTCTGTTTTTTTTTTTTACATTCATAAATATATAATCAGGTCAACTATAAGAAAAGTATCAGCATGCAATTATAAATGATTTCAGTGTGCTTTACTTCATGGCACACTTCTAACTTCCACTGTTAATGAGATGTTTGAGTCCAGAAATGACTTGTATATCAACACTGATTGACTTGAAGAGGAACTATGATGCCACTGTCATTGTAATGCCTCATTGGTGTGGACAATGCACGAGGATTTATTTGCTTATTATCCAGTAATTTGATTAATTAAAATATTTGTTAAAACATTTGCAGGATTATGTGTTTTTATGCTACATATGTATAAGAAGCTTCTGTTGGTGAAGGAAAAGATCTGGAATGGATAAAAAAGATGCAAAACAAATCACATGGAGCCTTCTTACTAAAACCAACATTTCCAAGGTCAAGCGAGGGAAACCACATCTCACCTTTAATGAAATCAGTTAGGCCCCATACACTGTGACATTTCAGATATATTGAGCACACAGTATATTTAGACCAATATGAAAAAAGGTCATTGTCTTGGTCCAAAACATAAATTATCAGCAGAAAGGTTTTCCCCATTTCCTATATTAGGGATGAGTTACAGCTTCTATAATTGACCAGCTTTTATAGGGGAAGCTTATTCCAATTTTGTGTTTGTTTAGAGCAAAACAATAATAATTTTTGTTATTTAAAGTCTATTTAATTGTTAATTGGACTTCATAGTATATAGTTATTTGGTCAGATACATTTGGCATAACAAAATATATTTAACAAAAAATAAATTTAAAAATCTATATTCACATTTATCAAATCTATCCTAATACATTTTCATTTTACGCCTCTAATAAATATGTTTGCATATATCTGTCACAGTCTGCTAAACTGCAAATACAAAAATACTAATGGCTAAATAGAAGTAGCTTTGGTGTTTAGTTCTGGCATTGGTCTCACTCTGGTGAGCTGAAACTTTAAGGACATTGAGATCCCATATTAAAGTATATAAAAAAATCTTTAAAGGTTACAAATAAAAGTTATTAATAATATATGTATGTTTTCTGAATGTTGTTGTTTGTTGTTCAGTTGTTTAGTCATGTACGACTCTCCGGGCCCCTATGGACAGCAGCACACTAGGCACATATATCACATATATAGTTGTGAGCAGGCGAGCCAGCCAGAGCCGTTGCTCACGCTTGCGGGCTTGCGCAAGCCCGCGTAGCGAGGGCCGCGGGCGAGGGCCTCAGTTGCTGGCATGGAGTGCCGAAGGCGCTCCTTGCCAGCAACTGCAACCCTCGCAAACTTTACGTCGCAACGCAAACAACACGACACACCAACTACGACCCTCGAAAACTTTGCCTCGCAACGCAAACAAAATACGAGAAACGTTACCACACATTACGACCTCGCAACAATTGGACGCAACTCGCGAACATGACAAAATACAAAACACAATAAATACACACAGCACATACATAAAAAAACTTACCTACAGCAAGAGGAAGCATCCAGGACCTCTAAAAAACAACTTACACCTTCATTTAACTAAAAATAAAAGATTTTAGACACTAAAATATTCGCTAAGCGAGAGAAAAAATGGCCGACGAACAAAACAAAAACGAGGCTACAGCAGTCTAAACACGTAAAACACCACAAGAAACTCGCAAAATACCACAAACGACCTATGGATATTCCGCTAAGACACATATCACACATTACCCGCCATTTTACGCCAATGCGGAAATACACAACTACGCTAACGGTTTTGTCTCGCGCACGCACAGTATTACACTGCACACATTCATCACGCTTACACAGCAGCTCCACACCACTAATGCTGCAGCAACATCAAAACACATTGCAGCTCTTCAACACAATGCTTCAAAATAGGTAAAGTATATTCATTTATTAATTGTATTATATATTTCAGTAGTACACACAAAACACCATTAGCTACCTTACAATTTCATTGCCGTCATTTTTTGACGGGCAATTCGCTAGTATCATTATATCTCTGGTTTTGCTTATCTATAAGGTGTTCTTGAATTTTACTGGGTATGTAATATACCTGTGTATCTATTTACATGTATGTACTTTATTAAGAAGTGCTTATACACTCTGTTTACTGCCTAAATTCAAACAAATAGTCCCTGTTTGGGTCTGCGGGCAAAGACTCTGCTGTACTTACTGTGCTGTGTCCAATACTGACAATTATGACCAACACATTATATAGCATGCTGCTGAGACATGCTCCCTGATAGGCAGGGACACAACACTGCACATGCAGTCCTACAGAGTCTGTGCCTGCAGACTCTGCAGTGGACAGACCCATACAGAGACTATTTATCAGGTTGCGAGCACTATGGGCAATACCTCCAGGGCGAAAGTCAGTAAATTCAACTAGAGTTCTTTTGAGGGAGACATATAACGTGCATGCAAAAGATCAGTCAGCCTTAAGGTTGCCATATAATCTAGACCTAGGTTTGGAGTCCTACAAAATTATAAATGCAATATTCAAAAAAGTCATCTTGGACAGTTTCCATTTGCAATTATGGAAATCACCAAACAAATCCTTTTTTTGGTATGTGGTTGAATATAAACAGAATACACATTATTAAAACAACAGCATGGAGTTCAATAGAATGTATGTTACAATGTGGCATGTTGCTGTTGTGAGACCTCTGCATAGACTTATCACTAGGCCCCAATCATAGTGAGCAAACATCTGTTAAAAATGTTGTTTTGCGTACATTGCCATGTTAACATTTTGGAACAATAGTTTAGCTTTTTAAATATGGTTTGCTAACTGTACTTTTTCTACTGAAATGTGTATCCATTTTAGCAAAATATGATATTTGCTGTTCAGTGTCTTATTAATTCTGAGCATCAAGTAATTTTCCTTCTAACTCCTCATACTGTTATTCCACATAGTATATATATCTTCAGACTCTCACATACTTTGGCAGGGGAAAAGAGAAACAAACCATACATACTGATATCAGGCATATGTCCAAAGATGATCTGATGAAAGAGCATCACATAACCTCGTATGGACTCACACACATAGTGCTGCAGTGTCAGATGCATGATAAAACACTAAACAAAGAAATGATTATGATGATGTTGTAAAGCTCTAGAGGATTGGGTTTAGACATGAAATGTGGTGGAAGAAACCCCTTTCCAAGCCATTTTAAGGTGCGATGTAATATAAAGACTACTTGTTCCAATTTATTTTAATGTTCACCAACACCATTTTACAATGTAAAAAATATGTTGCCGTTTTACCATATATGATGTCTAATATTGACCTAAAGGAATAGCTCTGATTGGAAACTTTAGCACTATGTCTGGGTTTCACATTTCATTTGTGGTATCTTCTGCCCGGTGTGAAGAGTGTTAAACATTTTATGAGCACTCCCATAAATCTAGTATCACCCCAGCTTGAGAGAGCCAGATGAGTCTGTATCATCTATCGGCCATAAAATGCAGCTAGACACCAATCTGATGATAGTTGGTTTTATGGATCCATTACATAGTTTTCTTAGATTTCCTTGGAACAAGGAGAGACCTCAAAAATGTATTATTACATTTATTACGTTTATGAAGTGAGAATTTGAACATACAGACAGGATAACAGAGCAAGAAGTAGATTTGCTAAATAATCCCAGGTGGAAATAATATCACTAAATTTATGTATATATCAAATAATTTTTGCTAATAAGCATTTTTCATCACAATTAGAAATATAAAAAATAAAAAATTACATCTAAAAATATATCTAATGTTTCCTCACAATTAGAAATATCAAAAATAACAACTTACATGTAAAAATGTATCTCATTCTCTCTAAATAGATACATATATATAGTAGATAAAATAATACACTTGCATATGCATTTACATGTATAAAAAAAAGTCAGAAAAGCCATTTTCAACTGAAAAATCGAAGAAATATTATGAACATTTTAGGAAAATAGATGTGGCGGGTAAATGGGCTCAAAATATGTTTCACTTTTTAACACAGTCCCTTCATTGCTTATGCCTAATGTTGTAACACAAATTATGAGCATAGCACAGGATGGATATGTATAAGTTAGGTAATACATGTAAATAGATACAGCCTACAATAGGCAATCATAAGAGTCTTCATTGACTGAGCATATCTGAGCAGCCTTCTACTAAGGATATTTTCATTAGACCTACAAAAAGTAATGGCAAACAAGCAAAAATGTTCTCCCACATGTTGAAGCAGTTCAGCAGAAAAAAATGGTAGCTTCCACTCAGCATACTTTCAAAGTATTTTCTCTCTCTCACTATATATATATATATATATATATATATATATATATATATATATATATATATATATATATAATATATATAATATATATATATATATATATATATATATATATATAAAATATATGTGTGTGTGGAAATGGAAAGTAATGTGAACTATAGAGATATTTCAGTGACACCACCATTTATATTGTTTAGAGCTCTCACTGTAAAGCAATGGCATTTTTCTTGTGCTAAACTTTATACGCCTTCAATTTTGCAGTTCAGAGACTATCATAGGTAAAAACCCTTTCTTTTTTTTGACCCTTCCAGCAAGTAACGGGTGAATTGCAGTATTGCATACTAAAAGATATATTGAGGCGCTAACTGTCACTATATATTCTGACCTTATAGCAATAACCAAAAGGCAATTATTATCATAAAACATAAGTGGTAAGGTAGGAAGAGTAAAAATTCACCTTTAATAAAGCTCTGTTTCCATGACTCTATGAGCTGTTCATATTGTAAATATTACTCTCTGACTAATCTGAGAATCTGCGAACTGCCCATTCAAGACATCTCATGGCAGCCTGTTATTACATCCAGAGGAAGGAAGACATCATGTATTCATCCTCAGGAAGCTTTGTATATTGGAGGTGTATTTACTTGGGGGCTTCAATCATCTTTATAGGCTCTTTCCATTCTGTTATAACGCAGCTCTCTATAATTTTACTCGTATTTTCAGGTTTTGCAATATTTTGTGTGTCCAAGACTTTGTCCCACAATCCTTCAGCATTATTTCCCAAGGGAAGAGTATTACTAAAAATACAGTTACATGCATGGGTCATTTTATTTTTCGAGGCGTCAGTTTTGGCCCAGATTTGGTACATCCTGTTTTTAAGGATTTACATTTACCAGAAAAATAATCAACTTCACACTGAAAGTCAATCTGTTTACTATTACACGTATCCTGCAACTTATTACTCTTGCGTGAGGAAGAGGGAATGTTGACATTACCCTCTATTTTCCCCTTCATAAATGGGTACAACAATATGTTCTACTAGACTTTATTCTGTACTAAATAATTGGTAACATATATGTAATTGCCATGTTTGGCCTATTTTATTCAACACTCCAATTCAAGTGTTCCACACATTTAGTTTTGCATCATTTTGACAATTAACATCCAATTTGTATTGTACTAAGCTTATTCATACTCTAAATCCAAGTTTGTTTTTGTTGATTGAATGTTGCTGTATATGAGCCACATTCAAATCCAAGCCCGCTGTAGGCCGTATGTCTGCATGTGTGCTGCAGGCTATTCAACTGACCAAGGGCGCGAGTTACGTGCTGAAGCCTCAAGCCCGTAAATCACTCTCGCGGAAGCAAACTGTTAAGGGGCTGGCTGAGATGCGATCAGACGTTACGACCTGATCGCGGTATAACATAGTGCAACACAGGCCTCTCAGCCAATAGAAAGCGGTCTAGCTGCAGATGATTGACAGAGGGAGATTATAAATTTGCGTTCCACCCACCCATGCGTTGACTGTGTTATATTTTCTTTTGAAGTAGCACGCAGTGCCCAGAGTTGGTGGTTTTGGAGAGAGAGCAGGAGTTATTTCAGAGTAGTAATTTGCAGTTTTGTTTATCTTCTACTATTTAATATTTTACACTTAATCCTTAATTACATGTATTTACAGATTACACATATTTGCAATAAACATAAATTAAAAAACACACATAGAGACATATAGAGCTTGGTCACTCCATACACCCCTCCCCATCCCCCACACCCAACCCTAACAGTTATTAATTACACATAATACATACATTTTTTTCCTTCATATATTAACAGTTACACTTATTTTTATTTATAGCTCTATTATTTGTGGGTTTGATATAGAGGGTGGAGAGAGGAGTGGAGAGGTGGAGAGGAGGAGAAGAGGAGAGGCGAGGAGGAAAGATAGGAGAGAGAGGTGGCCATGGGGATTTTGTTGGGGAGAAGGAGAGGAGTAGTGGGGAGGAGAAGAGGAGTGGTGGGGAGGAGGAGAGGAGTGGTGGGGAGCAGGAGAAGAGTGGTGGGGAGGAGGAGAAGAGTGGTGGGGAGGAGGAGAAGAGTGGTGGGGAGGGGGAGGAGGCGGAGAGGAGGGGTGGAGAAAAGCGGAGTGGTGGGGAGGAGGCAGAAGGAGGAGAGGAGTGGTGGAGAGGGGGAGGAAGAGGTGGTGGCGGAGGAGCAGGAGGAGGGGAGTGTAGAGGAGGAGGTGGGTGGGGGCCAGGTGGCCCTAGCACCAGGCACACTTAGAAGAGGGAAAGAGGGGAAGGGGGGTGGTTGCGGTGGCAGCGGCACAACGCCAAGAAATGTGAGGTCCGTCAAGCACTGGTTTGATTACATCAGGGCCAAAGTGAGGAGGATGATGGCTAAGGAGGACAAGAACCAGACTGTGACCTATAATGAGTGGGAGAGGGTCGCCAAGGTCCTTCTGAGACAGGTGCCACCACTGGAGCTTCAGGCCTGGTGGCCCAGCAGGACCCAGCCTCCATGTTAGGTGAATATCACATACACCAACATGCCACATGTACATCACACACACACTACACATGTAAATGAAGACCAACAAGGACACTGGCATGTCAAGGGATAGATGGATGCGTCATTAAATCCATGAAGCAGACAAATATGATAGCTTTAAGATTGAGGAAGCTACATGTTAAGGGCCGAGCTGCGGGTGGCCGGGGGATGCCTCCGGGGTGGAGAAGGCGGATCTGGGGACCCGGCCAGGTAGGATTCGGTCATCAGATGATGCTTCCTCTCCTCCCTATTGCGCCGTGCCAGGATGCGCATTACCTCTGCATGATTGGCGGAGATGCTGGCCTCGATCCCCCGAAGACAGTCCAGCTGCTGACACATGAGGGGCAGCATCTCCGCCTGCCTGATGTTGGGGATGGAAGTCCAAAGGGCATTGTGTGGTGAGGAGGTGACAGTGTGGGAGTGGAGAGGGTCTGGGGCCCGGCTAGAGGGAGTTGCAGTGTCTGCAGTGGTGTGGTTGGTCCCGGTGGTGGGGTCGGCGTACAGTTCAGTGCAGTGCTGTGGGGGGGGGGGGGGGGGGAGGTGGTGATTGGCTGCTGGCATCATCGCTCCGGTTGAAGGGTCCTGGTGATAAGCTCAGTCTTTGGAGGAGGGAGATAGTGGGGCCAAAATCCGGCTGTGTTGCCCTCTGGCTCGCCACTGGACCCAGACCTCCTTGATGCTGAAAGAAAGAAAAGAAAGGTATATGTCATAAGTAGGATGAATAAAATATATAGACTTGAACCTGGATGATACTCCTAACTGCAACTCAGATTAGTTATTATTTGCTAAATGTGATCTATTCATTGGCTCTTGGTCTTGATCGTTCTTGTCGATATCTCAATTCCGGCTGGGGTCTGTAACTGCCTATGCTGCATTGGGCACACCAATACATGGACTATCTATTGGTTGATTACTGTTGTTGTGCACAGGAATGACAGTGATTTATCAGCTTCATGGATTTAATGACACATTCACTAATCCCCTGTTAATTTCATGGAGCTGACATGTCAGTGTCCTTGTTGGTCATCATGTACATGTGGTGGCATGTTGGTGTATGTGATATTCACATGACATGGAGGCTGGGTCCTGCTGGGCTACCAGGCCTGAAGCGCCATCCGCTGGCATCTGTCTCAAAAGGTCCCTGGCGACCCTCTCCCACACATTATAGGTCACAGTCTGGTTCTTGTCCTCCTTAGCCATCATCCTCCTTACCTTGGCCCTGATGTCATCAAACCGGTGCTTGACGGACCTCACATCCCTTGAAGCTGTGCCTACCAGTGCCACCTCAACCGCTACCTCCTTCCATGCCAGTGGCGGCTGGTGAACTTTCAAGTTGGAGGGGCGCCAGGGCGAGACATAGACACTCCCCCTTTTCAAACCACACCCATTTTTATAACTCCTCCCCTGACATCATAATGACCTTTATAAGCCCCGCCCAATGACCTTATACTTGTAAAGCCCATTGAAATACATGATCAGCAATGCAGAAATGTCAAGAAGTAAAGTAACAATGTGTTAAATTCATTGGTATACAATATAGATTGAAAAAACTCATGTGACAAGACTACAGCAATATCATAATTGCACCTATACGCATTAACAGAAAAATGAAAGCAGTGACACCTACCATTAGTCGGCTCTTCTTATCAGGGTATTCAAGTTCAGTAAGTTGACCAACGAGTACAAACAAATCTGCTGCCACATAGGGTTTGCACCTGGGGTTGAAAGAAAACAAGCAAATCAATCAGACCATTCAAGAACAAAACCATTTTTAAAAAAACATTAAAAGACCAAGTGGAACCATATAGGCCCCAAACATACCTTAGAGGACCAAGTGTGACCATAGGCCCCAAACATACCTTAGAAGACCAAGTGTGACCATAGGCCCCAAACATACCTTAGAAGACCAAGTGTGACCATATAGGCCCCAAACATACCTTAGAAGACCAAGTGTGACCATATAGGCCCCAAACATACCTTAGAAGACCACGTGTGACCATATAGGCCCCAAACATACCTTAGAAGACCAAGTGTGACCATAGGCCCCAAACATACCTTAGAAGACCAAGTGTGACCATAGGCCCCAAACATACCTTAGAAGACCAAGTGTGACCATATAGGCCCCAAACATACCTTAGAAGACCAAGTGTGAACATATAGGCCCCAAACACACCTTAGAAGACCAAGTGTGACCATAGGCCCCAAACATACCTTAGAAGACCAAGTGTGACCATAGGCCCCAAACATACCTTAGAAGACCAAGTGTGACCATATAGGCCCCAAACATACCTTAAAAGACTAATCAGCACTGTATAGGCCCAAACCAGTGGATCTTGGGATTCAAGAAAACAACAACATTTCACTTCTGTTTAGACAACACAATAATGTCAAACAAACACGTTGAATTAGCATATGGAAAACCATATGAGCAGTAACGCCACGCCAAGGCTTCAACAATTGTTACTGACCATTCACACACCATTCATATCTCCTTCCACTTGCACACCCACACACCATTCATACTTTACTTACCACTAGTTATTTTTGGTAGTTCGGTGGTGCCATTTCTGAGAACTTTACGTACCCTTGAAGGTGCCTCCAATTCCTTCAAACCAATGCATTCAACCGCTCCAGGGTCATGGTGCTTCTTAAATACCTTTTTATCCTCTTCAATGTGGAGAAGCATCTTTCTGATTCTGCAGTAGTCTTCGGTGTTGTAAGCAGGATTCCTTATAGCTTCACTGTCTCTGTGAAATCATTATGCAGATTAAATTGATGGTAAAGTTGGTGCAGAGCAACAGCACTCGTACAGACATGAAATTCTGGCTTCTCGTACAGAAGTGACAGCTACCCTTGGAAGTGCCTCCAATTCCTTCAAACCAATGCATTCAACCACTCCAGGGCCATGGTGCTTCTTAAATACCTTTTTATCCTCTTCAATGTGGAGAAGCATCTTTCTGATTCTGCAGTTGTCTTCGTTGTTGTAAGGAGGATTCCTTATAGCTTCACTGTCTCTGTGAAATCATTATGCAGATTAAATTGATGGTAAAGTTGGTGCAGAGCAACAGCACTCGTACAGACATGAAATTCTGGCTTACCGTACAGAAGTGACAGCTACCCTTGGAAGTGCCTCCAATTCCTTCAAACCAATGCATTCAACCGCTCCAGGGCCATGGTGCTTCTTAAATACCTTTTTATTCTCTTCAATGTGGAGAAGCATCTTTCTGATTCTTTAGTAGTCTTCGGTGTTGTAAGCAGGATTCCTTATAGCTTCACTGTCTCTGTGAAATCATTATGCAGATTAAATTGATGGTAAAGTTGGTGCAGAGCAACAGCACTAGTACAGACATGAAATTCTGGCTTCCCGTACACAAGTGACAGCTACCCTTGGAAGTGCCTCCAATTCCTTCAATCCACGCCAAGGCTTCAACAATTGTTACTGACCATGCACACACCTTTCATAGCTCCTTCCATATGCACACCCACACACCGTTCATACTTTACTTACCACTAGTTATGGTTAGGGACATGGTGCTTCTTAAAAAGGTTTTTATCCTCTTCAATGTGGAGAAGCATCTTTCTGATTCTGCAGTGGTCATCGGTGTTGTAATCAGGATTCTTAATAATTTCACTGTCTCTGTGAAATCATTCTGCAGATTAAATTGATGTAAAAGTTTGTGCAGAGCAACAGCACTTGTACAAGCATGAAAATCTGTCTTCCCTTACAGAAGTGACAGCTCAGTGCGTAATTGTTCCTTCTTCAGTATGGGATATGCTTGCACGGTGTCTTCCAGAGCTTGGGTTGGAAAGCAAGTGTCATGGGTTTAATACAAGTCACTTTGAACAAGTTTGGCACTGAGTAGGTGATTTGAAAATGAAAAACGTTCTTTTGCATGAACCACCACTATGTCACATACCTCTCTTGAAAGTTGTCTCAAGGTTGAGATCTCCGCACTCCGTCTGTGGACTGTTACATCGCTCGGCAAACTTGCTTCTATCTCGTCAACAGAATTACGGATTTTCTGGATGCTGGCGACAAAGTCTTCTGTGACTTTTTTGATATAAACAGTATCCGTGTCTCGCTTCTGAAGCTGACTATAGAGGATGTCAACATGTGGCATTATTAAATGAAATAATTTAAGGAAGTAAAGGAACTCCCTGTCTTCCAGCATTCCAATGAAACTGGCGGCTTCACGTATTGATGTTGGATCAAAGTTTAGACATGCTTCAATTGTCTGGAAACACTCAAGTAGCGCATCTCTGTTCTCGTAGATGACGTTCACGGTCCTAACATTGAAGTTCCATTGTGTCGGTGCACCTCTTGGAAGTCTTCTACCAACTACCTCATCCAGAACTCCAGTCCTTTTTGGAGAGCGTGAAAAAAAAGATGGTATGCCGCATATGTTGGAAAAAAAAACTCGAACTCTTCCAATCCTTGAAACTGCTTTCTCCATTATTAGGTTCAGTTGGTGAGCATAGCAATGGACGTAGTGTGCGTTCGGGTACATGTCTTTTATTTTTCTTTGAACTTTGATCTCCACTCATCACACTGGCACCATCGTAGCTTTGAGCTATGAGTTTCTTCTTGTCTTCTGGCTCTGGGAGAACAGTATTCAGACTTTCCAGCACAACAGCAGCAATCGAGTCTGCATCCGTTGATTTCATTTCCGTGAAGCCATCAAATCTTTCCACCACTTGATGCTTCTTGTCAATGTAGCGATAGACTACAACGCACTGTGTCCTAGCGGAAATATCGGTTGTTTCTTCCGCTTGGATTGCCACAAACTGGGCTTCCTTAAGCTCTTGGTGAATCACTTCCTTATTAACTTCATGCATGCAGTCCAGTAGCTCATTCTGTACGGTTTTGGACGTGCCCTTAAACACAGTTGCAGTCTTCAAATGCTGTTCCATTGCACTATCGATACTGCCAACCAAATCCACCAGGCCTCAAAACACTCCTGGATTTAGCGATGTTTCACTCTCGTCGTGTCCTCTTAATGCCAGTTCAAAAGCGCCACAAAAGCGAACACAATCAATTATCTTGGAAAGCATGTACCGGTTCTTAGCCAGTTCTGCGTTGTGTTTTTGAATACTGACTTGGTATCCTTGGTCCAGTTGAACTGCAATGTTCACTTGTCCAAGCATCTCAAACTTGATCCTGTTATCCACGTGAGCTTTAGAACTTTAGTGACGTCAGTCACTCCAGTTTTGGTCCAAGCAGCGTCACCATGGGAAACAATATTAGGACTTCCTAGAAATGCTTCCACAAAGCCAGTCGTTCTTCTTGTATCATTCAGTATTGAAAGTACGGATATATTGCTTCCCTCTATTTCTTGCGATTTGCTGCAGATTTATCTCTGGTTGGTCAGGTCCTAACCGTTTTACTTCCACCTTCTCCTCATAGGTTAGGGTGCCGAAAGGCTTCACAAGTAGAGAGTCAATAGTATTAATTTCTGATACCAATAGAAGAAAGAGATCACGGTATATTAAATTTATATTATGTCACAAAATTACTTTAAAATAACAGTGTGTTGAATTCATTGGTATACATTACAGATTGCAAACCCTCATGTGACAAGACTACATCAACATCAATTTTGCACCTATACGCATGGACAGAAAATTAAAAGCAATGATACTCACCTACAGTTGACTCTCCTTCTCGGGGTATTCACGTCCAGTAAGTCAACCATTGAGACCAAACAAATCTGCTTCCACAGATAGTTTGCACCTGGGGGGTGATAGAAAACCACAAAAAAAACATTAGAAAGTTCAAGACCCAAACCGTAACTTTTAAACCCTTAAAAGACCAAGTGTGACCATAAAGGGCCCAACCGCACCTTAAAAACCCTAAATAACAAAGTGTGACCATATAGGCCCCAACCGCACCTTAAAAACCCTAAATAACAAAGTGTGACCATATAGGGCCCAACCGCACCTTAAAAAACCTAAATAACAAAGTGTGACCATATAGGGCCCAACCGCACCTTAAAAACCCTAAATAACAATGTGACCATATAGGCCCCAACCGCACCTTAAAAACCCTAAATAACAAATTGGGACCATATAGGGCCCAACCGCACCTTAAAAACCCTAAATAACAAAGTGTGACCATATAGGCCCCAACCACACCTTAAAAACCCTAAATAACAAAGTGTGACCATATAGGGCCCAACCGCACCTTAAAAACCTTAAAAGACCAAGTGTGCCCATATAGGCCCCAACCGCAAATTAAAAACCCTAAATAACCAATCAAAACCATATAGGCCCAAACTGTACATGAAAAAAAATGAAATAAAAAAAAACAATCAATATATATCAATATATCAATATATATATATATATATATATATATATATATATATATATATATATATCAATCATTATATATATATATATCTATCAATAATCAATATAAAAATCAATCAATATATAAATATATATATATATATATATATATCTCAATATATATATATTTATCAATCAATAATCAATATATAAATCAATATATATATATATATATATATATATATATATCTCAATATATATATATATCAATCAATAATCAATATATAAATCAATCAATATATAAATATATATATATATATATATATGTATATCTCAATATATATATCTCAATATATATATATATATATATATATATCTATCAATCAATATATATATATATATATATCAATATATATATATATATATATATATATATATATATATATATATATATATATCAATCACACACACATAAAAAATATACATAAATATACATAAACATATACATAAAAAAAATATATTAATTGATATTTATTAATTGATTAATTGATGTACTTTATTAATTATTTGATTATATTGTTCATGTATTTCTATTAGACATTATTTTTTATACATATTACAGTGCTATATATTTGCTATACATGTTACAAGATTTTATCCTGTAACATGTATATCACATAAATAGCCCTGTAATACATACAGGGTCACACAAGTTCACACTAACCTTGTTTTCCCTTACAGGCTTCCATACCTGCTTTGCTGATTTGACAATTTTTTAAAGACTCTCATTGGTTAAAATCGATGTCAATCAAAAATCAGCCAATCAGAGTCCTTCAAAAATTAGTACATAAGGCGGAGCGTGGGAAAAAAACAATTACTCGCAGGTGGAGCTCCTTGTAGGAGGAGCTCTGTTAGTTTGTTGTTTTTTTTTTTTTTAGAGCATCGTTTTTTTTTTGGTGGAGGCCTCTTGCAATGGGCCAGAATGGATGGACAATGGCTTCAATCAAGATTGGATTATTTTTTTACATTGGCTTCAATCAAGATTGGATTATTTTGACATGGGCTTCAACCAAGATTGAATTATTTTGACATGGGCTTCAATCAAGATTGGATTTTATGACATGGGCTTCAATCAAAATTGGATTATTATGCCCGATGACTATCCAGGGCACTGAGGGCAGAAGGCCAACGCTGGAGGGGTCATTTTGACAGGTAAGTATGTGCTGTTGTTTATTTTATTTTTATTATTGTTTGTTTAGTATGTATGTGCTGTTTACGTTATTTTTATTATTGTTTGTTTAGTATGTGTGCTGTTTACTTTATTTTTATTATTGTTTTTCCCTTCCCTTATTTTTATTTTATCTTTAAAAGTGACAGGCACCTTCTAAAAATGGAATAAAAATAGTGTGGGGGGGGGGGTTTGGTAGTTGGATCAGGGTGGGGTCACGCGGCCATGGGTCGGTCAGTGGGTCGGTCGGTGGCCGCGTAGGCCACATGGAGGCCATGATCAGGGGTAGCACAGGCCTCATGGGGGTGATCCTCCACCCCCATGTGGCCTGTGCAACCCCGCTCACCGCCCGATTACCCCGATCACCGTGATCGGGGTAATCGGGCGATGGCATAGCATAGGCCACATCGGGGTGGTGATGATCGGGCCTCGGGGGTGGCACAGGCCACATGATGGGATGGAGGTGATCAGGGGTGGCAGTGGCACAGGCCTCAGTCATGGGGGTGATCCGATCACCCCCATGTGGCTGGCAGCCCCGCTCACCGCCCGATTACCCCGATCACCGTGATCGGGATAATCGGGCGGTGGCATAGCATAGGGCAGGCCACATCGGGGTGATCGGGGGTGGCACAGGCCACAGACATGGTGGTGATGGCTGGGGCGGGGGTGGCACCATTGCAGGCCAGGCCTAGGTCGGTCGTCGGTGGTAGGTAAGTTGGTGGGTGGCTGGGTAGGTGGCAGGCCAGGCAGGCATAGTGGGGTAACTGGGGGGACCCTACCTTTTATTAGGGGCACTAGGGGTTTGGTTTGGCCAGGGGCAGGGCAGGTGCCAGGTAGACTTACTGTTAGGTTGGGCAGAGCAGATGTGAGTAGTTTCAGCCAGGGAGGTCTCTCTCAGTCTCAGCGTGAGCAGGGTCAGGAAACAGAAAGAGGGAAGGGACAGGATGTCAATCAAAAAGTAAACTCGAGGCACTATTAGCTGGCGGACGCTCGGAGCTAACGGTCTGGGTGGGTTTACATTGTTCTCTTGACAACTGTACAGCCTTCCATCATTGATTGGTCAATGATGGAAGACTGTCAGTCATGAAATTGATACATTTATCACCGCCCATGCATAGCGTCATTGGGCTGGTGGGCGGAATGCATTAACGGTCAGGGGGCAGGCCAGGCCTCATTGAAGAGTCTAAAGTTTAGTGTACTAGTGTAATATGATCACACAGGGGATGCAGCCTAGCTACAATAGATACACAGCATTAGTTAATATATACACACAAGGGCAAGGGGTTATCTTAAAGTGACAGTGTCCCAGGGAATAGTTTGCTTCATTTCTTACTGTAATAACACTTGAATGATGATGTACACATTATATTTAATTGTTTTTGGGTTATTAATAATAAATTATTGTGTTTTTTTATTGCAGGGTCACGAAAATATTTGGGGGGGGTGATTGCCCTGACGCCCCAATGGACGGGCCGCCCCTGTTCCATGCCTGAACCCTAGGCCCTAACTTCCCTCCCCCCTGCGAGAATCACGGGGCGGCCACGGATAGCACCGAAGAGGACCGCATTCTCCAGGTGCAAGTAATTGTGGGCCCTGTGCTTGCCATTAACCTTTTGCCCTCCCGACTGTGGACGGGGACCCTAGCCTCCATGACATGTCCCTGAGGCCTGTCTCTTCCCTGAACTACCACCCCCCCTGGGATCAGGCCTTCCCCTTTGTCCCTCCCCTAGGTGTGCATGGTACTAGGACCACCCTGTCATCACCAACCTCCTCCTCTACACTCCCCTCCTCCTGCTCCTCCGTCACCGACTCCTTCTCCCCCTCTCCACCACTCCTCTCCTCCTCCTCCTCTCCACCACTCCTCTCCTCCTCCTCCCCACCACTCCTCTCCTCCTCCTCCCCACCACTCCTCTTCTCTCCATCACTCCTCTCAGCCTCCTCCTCACCACTCCTCTCCTCTTCCCCACCACTACTCCCCATGGCCACCACTCTCTCCTCTCTCTCCCCCACCCCTCTCCTCTTCTCCTCCTCCCAGTGAGAGGAGAGACTAACATTTGCAGCAGTATCGTAAAGTGAGGCCGCCGTGTGCGGCAGTGAAGCTGCCGTTTGCAGCAGTAGTGCAAAGTGAGGCTACCGTGTGCGGCACATTTAAACCTCGGGCAATAGCATTGACACGACTTAGTAGATAGAAACCAAAAACAGCATGATAGGGAGGCAGAAAGCAACACACGAACGGGCCGAAATGGAAGGAGAACAAGAGGCAGACCTTGCTACGAATTGGTAGTTGACCTGTGGCGGGTGCTACCTGACCCCTCGGCATCCTGGTGAGGGCTAGGGAGATCCAGAGAAGGGCTCTGTGTAGCGCTGACAAGTATGGGGCCGAGTAAATGTGCACCAAAGTGTAATAAAATGCCAAGCGAAAGGTAGCAAAAGTGCATACTTTGGGTGCTGATAACGTCTGGGCTTAGTAGATATGCCCCAAAAGTGAGGTGAAATGTGGCAAAAGTACAAAAGCTGGGAACTGGTTACCTTGTTTGCTGACGTTGACGATGCTTCCCTGGAGAAGGCCAGGAAACAAGGAAATATGGCCCACACGCAAGCCAGCCTAAAATGAACTGCAGCTGAACTGAGGTTAGAGAGGAAGGGGCGGATCAGAGGCTTATGAAGGAAGAGAGGGACCCTCCCACAACCCCCAGGCTACACAGGTGGGCCTTCCATTTATGTGTATTGCAAATATGTGTAATCTGTAAATATGTGTACTCAAGGACTAAGTGTAAAATATTAAATAGTAGAAGATAAATGAACAAAACCGCAAATTACTCCTGCTCTCTCTCTCTATACAAAACCACCAACACTGGGACCTGCGTGCTACTTTGAAAGAAAATACAACACAGTCAACGCATGGGCGGGTGGAATGCAAATTTAAAACCCCCCTCTGTCAATCATCCGTGGCTAGATCGCTTTCTATTGGCTGAGAGGCCTGTATCACACTACGTTATACTGCGATTGGATTGTAACGTCCAGTTGCATCTCAACCAGCCCCTTAACATTTTGCGGCCGCGGGAGGGGTTTACAGGCTTGAGGCTTCAGCCCGTCACTCTCGCGCCGTTGCTCAATTGAATAGCATCGCAATCGGAGACGAACAAAGGGCCTGCAACACACCCGCAGACATACGACCTACAGCAATTTAGTTGCAGGCTTATATATATGGCCGGTTGGGCTTGGGGGACAGTAGTAGCTCCACCTCTGCTTCTCTCCCTTTTCCCTTCTTCCCTCCTATTATAAATTTTGTTTTCACAAAAATAATTTAAAAAATATTGTCACATAGAGAATAGAGTGTATTTCTCATAAAGTTATCTAGTTTAGAAAAGGACTACTATAATTAGAGCTAAATGCTCTTAATACATTTGTTTAAAAGTGTCATTTAATGAAGTACACTATCTTATTCCCTCCTTCCAACAAAATCTTTGCAAGATCATCCTTTGCAAGATCTGTGACAGAGGGGTTAAATAGATATTGAGCAAAACATTTGCAAAGGGTAGACAAAAAAATACAACTTTTCAGCAACGTTAGGTACCGATCTACTGTGCAAAACAATTATCTATTAGTGTATTATACTGATTATTTATACTGTACATATTTTGTGATTATAGTAGCCCTTCTAACCAGTGGCCGAGCTAGTGACTGGGGGGGCCTAATGAAAAAAAAAAAATTTGCCCACCCAGGAGGAGGGACTAATTTATTATTTTGTGTTGTGTGCCCAGTGCTAACATTATATATATTTAATCCATATACATATTGTATCCTCCAAATAGCCCCTGGAGGAGGGCTCAGTGCAGTCCTTACAGTATATGTAGGTCTAAAGAAATCAGCTGTACTGAAATAATTGTAATATGTGTGAATGCTTCTTGAATTTAGATGTATTTCTTTGCATATATTTGTTTGTTCATATTCATTTGAAAAGCTACAATGATATAATTATGATGGGCATATATGGGAATTAGTTTTACCTTACCATTACCCCAGAAAAAAGCACCCTCCCCAGATGCCAGGCGAGAGTACATCCTTGCATCCTTGCTTTGTCCACTGGAAGGATATGTGAGTTTACCTCCCAGTGGGCTATAAATGCAGTGCTCTGCTCAGTAACCCCCCGCCCCCCCTTACGGTCACCCTCCTTTTTTGATTTTTATTTAATTTGCAGTTCGAAGTTTTTATTCTCTGCTAACAGGTAGGGAAGAGACTCTGCTTTTATAATTAGCCCTATATAAGGCCAAACACTTTGGTTCCACAACCCCACAGGGTGCTTGATTTGGAGAGTGCTCCATGGTGCAATGAGCGCAAGAGAGTACTTGGCTAATTTCACAGACTCCCAACTCACTTTTCCATTATGTGGCAAAGGAGAGTTTGTTTACTATATTTATTGTTATTTTGCCAGTCTGCAGTTTTGTCTGTATTTCTCCCCTCAACTTTTTATGTTTGCGTATCCAGTGTCCCGGAGAAATAGGGCCTGGGACCTCCTTGGGAGCCTGCTCCTAGCTTTACCCAAGCTCTCTTTTTTATAGTCCAGGAAGCAGTGATTGGCAGAATTGGTCCACTGCCGTGTCAGGCCATACTACGGGCACTAGTACTCAAGGTGGTGTAGTCCATTCTTTGTCCACTGAGAGTATGTCTGAGTTTACCTACCAGTGGGCTGTTGGTGGAGTACTCTACTTGGTATCCCCCACTAGGATTATTTTGAGCTCCATATACTTGTTTAGGTTTTTAGTTTATTTTAAAGTTTATTGTTTTTATTATTTGAACTTATATTCCTGTTGGCAGGAATTTGGCACACCTTCTCTGACTGACTATATAAAAGGCCAATCAGTGTCAAACCCTACAGAATATGCTGTGTCCAGTTGTGGGAACCATATCTCCAAAAAGTTTTTAATAAATTAGAAACTATTCAAAGATAGCTAACTAAAACGGTGCATGGCCTAAAGGACTTCATGACTTGAATATTTATAACTTAATGGACAGAAGGGAGGCAGGTAATATGACAGAAACCCTCAAATATATGAAAGTATTTAAAAAAGTTCAAGAGGGAAATGTCTTACAGAAAAAGAGGACTACAAGTGGTTATGGTCTGAAATTAAAATGTGGAAGATTTGGGGTATTGTGCAAAAGTACAACTTCACACAAATGCTAGTAGGTAAGTGGAATAGTCTGCCTGTGGAAATGATTTGGTCATATAAGGAATGTAAACATGCCTGGGATAAGTATAATGCCATAAAAGTTAAATAGTCGTGAAATCTATTTTTTCCTGTGCAATCTGTTAACAAAAAAATAATTACTTTTCGAAAAATAAAAAATATACGTCTCAAACAAATATGACTAGGGGAGAAAAAAACAACCATGTAAATTAATTCTCAGGTGCATACAAGAAAGATGTATTTTTCTACGTGAGTGGCACAGAGGGCAACTTTGCGGAATCCATAATAAAACTACAACAAATGAAGCCTGATGTTACAAACCATTATTATGCAGAGTTATGAAACATCGGTATGCATTAATAATAAAGATCATTGTAGCCTTCTAGGGGAAAATGTAGCATTCTTTTAATTAACTTAAATTTTTCATCAATTCTATTGAAAGGCTCTCATCCTCTTTACTTTCATGTAGCTGTACATTTTGTGCCAGAGGCAGAGACAAGTTTTATCTCCGATATTGTGTTTCAAAATATTCCACATGGCTGGTGTTTCAAAAATATCACAGCAACAAGCTTGCAGCATGAAATGAGAAGGAGATATTGATTACCTTTCATATTTTCAAAATTTTATTTAACTTTTAACAGAATTGTGTCAGTTACGTGTGAGTGACTAATTCCTTTAGCTGTAAAAAGTGGTTGTTTGCAGACCTATTGGGCCTCAGCACCATGAAAAGGGCCAGCCCATCCAAATTACAAAATGTAACCTTTTCATTGCCATCCGCAAATATTTAAAGGAACCTTCCTTGTTTACAAATACAGAGGTGTTGTTACCATGTAATTTCTTAAAATGTTGAATTATCTAGGAATATTAATACAAAGTTTAGATAAAATGCATTTTTTGCCAATAATCTCCTCTCCCACTCTTCATCCGGGTCTGTACATTTGTATTATTCAGACTGGCATATGATGCTGACGTGCGTTTAGTTTCATTTGATACATTTACTAATTGATACTATAATGTAATGATTCAACTTTTAGCTCCTTTAGTGTTTCATAACACAGAAAAGTGATATTCAAGCTCACACCATATGTTCATATCCAGCATAATTTTACTGATGTCATTGATTTTTCTGGGCAAGACTGTAACCATGTCATGAACAAAGGGAGCCTGTAACTTAAAATAGGCAAAGGCTTTTGACACTGCTAGGAGTTAGGTAACGTGGGCTACCACCAAACCAAGATAGTTGAAGCTTTAGTTGGCAGAGTCTGCCCATGCTGAGCTTTAAACTGCATTGGGATGCTTGCCCAGCATGGAAAGTTTACCCCCACAGGGAGAGGATCACCACATAGTGATCACTGGATTTAAGTTACTCCTGGATCAAGTGCCTAAGGAGTTTAGTTGGTAACTCATAGGTATGAATCTTTTGGTTTTGTTTGTAGGATTTTTGACACTAGCATCATGTTGCTGCTAGCAGAGTTTTTGGTTATAAATAAATCTGTAATCAAAATTAATAGTTGTCAGGTCTTCCTTTTTGGACGATAAGTATCTAGAATGGACAACACTAGGGACAGCTATTTGAAATAGGTAGTCTTTCATAAATCTTCAGATGATGGGACATTGTACCCACCAAAGGTTTTGTGCACCATTAATTAGGTTCAAGTGGAAAATGTATAAGGAATTGACTTAGCCCTTGAAGCCCTCCCTCAAGGAGCTGCCTAAATAATAAGGATGAATCAGCTGTTTAATGTAGTTTTGAAAATCAATAGAATGAAGAATGCTAATACAGTCCCTATGAAAAACAATCTGGCGTAGAGTCCAAAAGACAGAGATATCTCTGTGTCTCTCATAAGCTTTATGGTATGATGCCAAACTTTTGTGTAAATCATCTTAAGCCAACTATGCAGTAGAAAGGTGCTGGAAAGTCTGTATGCTGAGTGTTCAGTACAAAAGATAAAATTGTGTGCAGGTAACTTATAGCGAACGTAAAACAATAAAGTGCAGTAACTAACATCCTCTAATGTTATCAATTGTGCGGCAATTTTAAAAAGGAAACACTTTTTACATATACATTTTGACCTTCTAGCTCATAGTGTTATGTCTCAAAAATGAAAATGCAAACATATTTCCACTGCCTTAAATGGGTAAAAGTTGTGACAACTTGTAATAAAAAAACATGAAAGCCCTATAAAGTTAATGAGACCATTATCTTTGAAGTTGTCCTCTGATGGCCTGCCTAGTCTAATAAGATTGCATTTAAAATGAGTAAGCCCCCATTATAGTGATTGAGATTGCCTTCTAATGAGTGACCGAGAGAGAGAGACCACCTTTTATGAAATAGGATTGCCTTCTATAGATTGTGACTATTATCTAATCAAGAAGTGAGGCTGTATTTAAATGAGTGAGTCCACATGCTATTTAATGAGATTGGATATTTGAGTGACTTTTCTAAAGTATGGAGGAGACCACCACCATAAGCAAGACTGATTCCAATACACAGGGCTGTTTTCTAATGAGTAAGACTGAATTTAAATGAGAGACCACATTCTAATGAGTGGGACTGCATACTAATGAACAAAGCTATCTTAGAATGGGTAAGACTGTGCTCCAATAAGTGACAGTGTTGTCTAATGAGTTGTGATCTATTTTACAGAATTACATTACCTTCCACTGAGCAAGTATATTCTGGCATTTGAAATTAGCTAACAATGGCCAACATCTCATCCCAGATATAGTGCCACCAGTTTTCCCATTTTCAGGTGAAGAGCTTTGCAGATTCTATGATGCTTACTGAATTTTGGCTAACACTGCATCAGCTATGTTAGCTCACAAATGAGCTTTAGGTTGGATTTCTTTGGATATCCAAATGAATGTTACCATACCGTCTCTTTTATAAGAGGACAGTTTTGTAAAGTGTGTGCTGCATGGACACACACAATTTAGCACAGCCCTATGGTATGAACTATATAAAGTATTTTTGCTAGAAAAATATGACATGGGGTGAAGTTCAATAAAATGGGAGCTTGCTGCTAGTTACTTCAGTAAGATTGTTGTATTTGCTAAGGTTTACTATGGTTTCAGGCTCGAATACATGACCAACGTACAAACTCTAGGTAAGCTGCATTTGCCGAGCAAGCTTGCTGCGTGATTACATTTCGTTTGTGGATTTTTCATTTTCAAACAGTTGAAGTGGGTTTTTACAAAAAACGCAAGAAATTCCCATAGCACACGCTGAATAATGTGAACACACTAAACAGTAGCACTAACTTCCAAATATATATATGGATATATATATATATATATATATATATATAATAGTTTCTGTAGTGTGTAATGCTCCAGGCTGGGCACATGTGCAATACGGAAAGTATTGTTGAGGATACACAAGGTGCAGCATTAGCATTAGCCGCACTGCACTCCAATGCACGGCATTAGCCTTGCATGCGCATTGCGCTTCAATGTGCATTGCTAGCCACGCATTGCTCGCTGGGGAGGGATGGGGAAAGGAGCAGTGGAGAAAGACAGAGGGGAGGGAGGGGAGAAAGACACAGGGGATGGAGGTAGGCGGGGAGAAAGAAACAGAAGAGTGAGAGGGGAAAGAGACACAGGGGAGGAAGGGAGAGGGGGAAAGAGATACAGGGGAGGGAGGGAAGAGTGGAGAAAGACACAGGGGAGGAAGGGAAAGAGACACAGGGGAGAGAGGGAGACACACATCAAATATTATCCTGTAAATTTTGACAGGCAAGTTACTAGTATATATATAAGTATATATATATATATATAGCTAGAAATTCGAACATAGGATTGCTAAGCTCCCAAGGTGTCTACCACCTATAATTAAATCATTTGCTAAATACAAACTGGGAAAATTATAACACAAATCTTTAATATAAATATATCACAACGGCGAGAGTAAAAACTGGTTAAAAAATCCAGGATTGAACACACAAGTTAAAAGAGGACAGGATAATATGGGAAAAGTGATAACCTTTCACTTATCAGTGAAACTAATGTTATTATAATAAACCCTTTAATAAGGGGGTAATCTTTATCCCACTTAGCAGTGTTGTGTCTTTTTTTGGTATGTGGGTAAAATTACTCCATTGCACGTGTGTCCCAAACCTTATTATAGTCCTAAAACAAGTCACAATTGTGTTACTTGTTTATAAGCAATAGAGATGGAGCTTTATTGAATCCTACAGATCAACAATCGCCAATCACATGCATAAATATTGGGTCCGTCCGTTGGAGCGCGCAGTAGTCGCGTAGTAGCAGTGTATGAGAGTGTCTGTGTGTCCTTACCTGTCCTAACCCAATATTTATGCATGTGATTGGCGATTGTTGATCTGTAGGATTCATTACCTTAGACATACTCTGTTATTGATATACCAGCCTACAGTCTCCCACTTGCATCCTTATTTATATCCTAGACTTGAAGCCCATCAGCTCTATTAGCTTATCAGCTCTTGGTAGCTGATAGTTAACAATTATTACTTAACCCCAACTTGCAATCCTATTGTGACTCTCTACATACTTGTGAGGGGGATTTACTATGCAATAAATATATCTGCTTTTCTGGTTGGATATGTAAATCTTTCCATTAGCAATAAAGCTCCATCTCTATTGCTTATAAACAAGTAACACAATTGTGACTTGTTTTAGGACTATAATAAGGTTTGGGACACACGTGCAATGGAGTAATTTTACCCACATACCAAAAAAAGACACAACACTGCTAAGTGGGATAAAGATTACCCCCTTATTAAAGGGTTTATTATAATAACATTAGTTTCACTGATAAGTGAAAGGTTATCACTTTTCCCATATTATCCTATCCTCTTTTAACTTGTGTGTTCAATCCTGGATTTTTTAACCAGTTTTTACTCTCGCCGTTGTGATATATTTATATTAAAGATTTGTGTTATAATTTTCCCAGTTTGTATTTAGCAAATGATATATATATATATATGCCAAAAACTGTGTTAAAGTATAGTTATGGTTGTAGCACAGGATGTAGCATCTTAAGACTGGAAGCAGGAAAATGGGAAGTCCCTTCCGCTGCAAAGGTTTTTTATGACATCATTACATTATCTTTGACATTAAGGGACATTATATTATTATATTACTGATAACATCACTCTAGACCCCTATGATGTCACTTAAGGTTAACAGTATTCTTACAAATTATTAAAAAAAATAAAGATAATGGAAATGTTAATATTTAAAAATTAGTCACCTCAGGCCCCATCTGGCAATCCACTATACAGACTTTCCTATATTAAATAATTTCCCTCTCTACTGAACCATGAGAAAAGGTTTACTATTTAATTTGCTTGCCCCAACTGTTAAACCATTATATAGCCTTTCCTATATTGCCCTATTCTTGCCCCATCTAGCACACCACTATAGAACCTTTCCTATACCAATTAATTTCCCCCTCTACTGAATCACTTTAAACCATTTACTATTTCATTTAGGCAAACCATTATGTAGCCTTTCCTATATCATTCTCTGAACCCCTATTCTGAACCACTAGATAGCATTTCCTATTTTATTCACTCACTCGATCTGACGAACCATCATATAGTTTTTCCTATATCATATTTTCCCCCCGCTACTCCACTATCAAGCTTTTAACATTTAATTTGCTCCCCCAGTCTAGTGAACCAGTATAGCCTTTCCTGTATCAACCTCTCACCCATCTGGTGAACCACTATACAGCCTTACCTATAGTATATTATATTCTCTCCCTCTCTACTAAACCACTATAAAGCCTTGTCCTATTTCATTTGCTCGCCAGATCTGGTGAACCATTATATAGACTTTCCTATATCATACCCACCCCCCTTCTACTGAACCAGTATAGAGTTTTTACTATTTCATTCACTCCCCAGATCAGGCAAACCTTTATATAGCTTTTCCTATATTAAACCTCTCATCCCACCTGGCGAATCACTATACAGCCTTTCCTATATCAAATTCTTTTCACCTCTGCTTAACCACTATAATGCCTTTCCTATTTAATTTGCTCGCCCGATCTGGTGAACCAATATATTGCCTTTCCAATATCATTCTCTCGCCCCCTCTACTGAACCACTATTTTGCGTTTCCTATTTAATTTGCCTCTTCTACCAAACCAATATAGAAAAGAATGTTAAATATTGTTCATTCACCACCTTTAGCGAATGTTACAAACGAAATACCACTAAAAACATCACCTGACCATAATTCACCAATTAAAGTGCCTGAAATCTGATGTGCACATAAAGTCTATGCATAGTAATTTCATTAAAAATGTAAACTATTAGCCTATCTAAAACATTCCAAAACAAGCAGGAGACTTCTCCAATCACTATTATAGTGCCAAATTTCAAACAAATGCATTCAGTCACTTTTTTCCGACAAGTGAGCAAAAATCTCTGTGAACAAAAAAACATTTAATCACCCCAAAATTCAACATAAATCTACTTTTTTTAATGGATTGACATAACTTCACTGATAATTGGCAAAATACAAAATATCCAACAGATTCACAAAGCCAACACAAAGTTGTAAGCCTATGAAAATTTAATTTTTTTAATGAAACGTTAAAGAGACTCCAGTATTTAGTACCTAGTGGATCAGCATGGTTGTGTTACGGTACAAGAGGTCACATAGAGTTGGACCCAACTGAATGACGAAAACACACATATATACATATCCCCGTCTGCATCACTACCTTGTCACGGTGAAGGGGCTTGTGTGCTTCAATGAAGCTGTGAGCTTTACTATTAAGGGTCACCAAAGATGGGCAAGTGATAGTAGAGGGATCAGACAAATTGGGATCCACTGGAGAAGGAACTGGCAATCCACTCCAGTATCTTTCCCATGAAAACCTTATGGTTCAGCATGACCAGAGACATAACAATAGTTGTGCCAGGCGTGCTGCAGTCCATAGGGTCGAGGAGAGTCAGAAACAACTGAAAGACACAACAAAAGTATATATATATATATATGGGGAAGCTACCATGACTCTAGGTAGGATATATATGTAGGGGTTAAGACCCCCCCTGAAAATGCAAGCCCCCTTCAGCTATAGGGAGGGTCCCCAAACACATTTTTATTAGAGCATTAAACCATTAACTGTAGCAGCCAAATTCTAGGGTAGACACATAGTAACAGTTAGGTTGTTAATTTGTGATCCCAATACATGTATAGCAATGGAGAGTTACATGTAGCTAGCACTCTGATTTTTTTTAACATGCCTTTTTAATACTTACATTATTTGTAATGTGTGAATTTTGTAAGCGAGACCTAAGAGGATAAAAAGAGGCCTTACTGCATGCACTAATACAACATTATGCATATAATTTATATTTTGTAAGTTCATATACTATTAGACCTTTGGTTTGTATTATAGTAAAAGCAGTAAGTTAATATAATATTGGATAAACTAACATATTCTAAACTAACCAGCTGCTTCTATTTCGATAATTCACAGAGATAAGTTTTAAACTCATTGTTTGTATTCTAATGCAACTTAAAGAGTGAGTTACCTAGCTTGCACATCTTACTGAGGCTGCCTAGCTTACTACTCTATTTCTTTGCTATTGTATGAATTTAGTGAGATTTTTCATTGGTACTCCCAGGCGGAGCTACAGCGGATGCAGCTGATGCAAGGCCCTGGCCGCTGAGGGGCTGTGCCCTGTGCCCTGCGGACCTCCCTGCGGACCTTCCGTCGGTCTCTTATGGCCCTGTTGATCCCTAGGGCCCCCACAGGTCCCCTATGCCCCGTGGGTCTCTTGTGGCCCCGGAAGTCCTTAGTGACCCCTGCAACTCCCCACGGTTTTTCTGTGGCCCACATAGGTCCTTAGTGGCATACACAGTTCCCCTGTAGCCCCTGCTTGTCCTTAGTAGCCCCTGTGGATCCTTAGTGGCCCCTGCAGGTCCTTAGTTGCCCTTTTGGGTTTCCTGTGGCCCCCACATGCACCAGTGGCCCCCCACTGGTCCTTAGTGGCCCCCATGGGTCCCCTGTGGACCCCGCAGGTCCTTTGTGGTTCCTGTTGCCCCCAGATATACTTTACTGGTACAGTGGCCCCTGTGGCCCTCATGGGTCATATGGAGATCCCTGTGGTCTTTGTGGCCCCCGCAAAACCTCATTAGGTCCCTTGCAGGCCCCTTGTCGCCTCCCTAGGCACCCTGTAGCTCCCCTCTGTCCTTGAGGGCCCTTGTGGCCCCCCATGGACCTCTGTGGCCTCCCTCAGCCTCCTGTGGCCCCTCGCAAACCTCTGTGGCCTCCCTAGGTCCCTTGTGGCCCCCTCAGTCCTTGCAGGCCCCTGGCAGACCTCTGTAGCCTCCCTCAACCTTCTGCGGCCCCTCGCTGACCTCTTTGGCCCCCTCAGACCTCTGTGCCACCCTTCAGACCTCTGTTGCCCCCTCGAACCTCTGTGGTCCCCTATGGCCACCCTTGGGCCTCTGTGGCCTCCCTCTGCCATCTGGCCTGGCCCCAGGAAGTGTAGTAAAACATCAGGCAGGTAAGGCAGTATTTATATAGTTGTGTATATTTGTATAAATACATATATATATGTGTGTGTATAGATGTATATATAAATGTATACGTGTATATGGTACGTGTATATATATATATATATATATATATATATATATATATATAGGTGTGTGTGTGTAGATGTATATGTAAATATATATATATCTATATATACAGTATATATACACACGTACCATATACACATATACATTTACATACACATCTATACACACACACATATATATATGTATTTATATAAATATAGTTTGGGAAGTGCAAAAAAAATTTTGCCTGGGATGGCAAATTTTCTTTTTGCACCGGGTCCACCCATGCACTAGCTCCGCCACTGTTGGTACTGTATTATAGGCAACCCCATTTCAAAATAAGAAATATAAGAGCACACTTTAGTGAAAATAGTGAGTCTTGCCACTCCAGAATACATCTCTTCATCTATACATGCTAGCTACTGGATCTGGGGCAACTTCTCATTATATATATGAATATAAACATATCATTTTTTTTATAAACATATAATTTTCGGTTCGCGAACCTCGAACGCGAACTGCCGCAAATGTTCGCGAACCGGCGAACCCGGTGAACCGCCATAGACTTCAATGGGCAGGCAGATTTTAAAACCCACAGGGACTCTTTCTGGCCACAATAGTGATGGAAAAGTTGTTTTAAGGGGACTAACACCTGGACTGTGGCATGCCGGCGGGGGATCCATGTCAAAACTCCCACGGAAAATTACATAGTTGATGCAGAGTCTGGTTTTAATCCATAAAAGGCATAAATAACCTAACATCCCCCTCCATCATCATCCTCCCCTGTGTCTCTTTACCCCCTCCCTCATCATCCTCCCCTGTGTCTCTTCCCCCCTCCATCATCATCCTCCCCTGTGTCTCTTTTCCCCCTCCCTCATCATCTTCCCCTGTGTCTCTTCCCCCCCTCCCTCATCATCCTCCCCTGTGTCTCTTTCCCCCCTCCCTCATCATCCTCCCCTGTATCTCTTTACCCCCTCCCTCATCATCCTCCCCTGTGTCTCTTCCCCCCTCCATCATCATCCTCCCCTGTGTCTCTTTCCCCCCTCCCTCATCATCCTCCCCTGTGTCTCTTTACCCCCTCCCTCATCATCCTCCCCTGTGTCTTTTTTGCCCCCTTCCTCATCACCCTCCCCTGTGTCTCATCCCCCCTCCCTCATCATCCTCCCACCTCCCTCATAATCCTCCCCTGTATCTCTTTACCCCCTCCCTCATCATCCTCCCCTGTATCTCTTTACCCCCTCCCTCATCATCCTCCCCTGTGTCTCTTCCCCCCCTCCCTCATCATCCTCCCCTGTGTCTCTTTCCCCCCTTCCTCATCACCCTCCCCTGTGTCTCATCCCCCCTCCCTCATCATCCTCCCACCTCCCTCATCATCCTCTCCTGTGTTTCTTCCCCCCTCCCTCATCATCCTCCCTTGTGTCTCTTTCCCCCCTTCCTCATCACCCTCCCCTGTATCTCTTTACCCCTCCCTCATCATCCTCCCCTGTATCTCTTTTCACCCTCCCTCATCATCTTCCCCTGTGTTTCTTCCCCCCTCCCTCATCATCCTCCCTTGTGTCTCTTTTCCCCCTTCCTCATCACCCTCCCCTGTATCTCTTTACCCCTCCCTCATCATCCTCCCCTGCATCTCTTCCCTCCCCTCCCTCATCATCCTCCCCTGTGTCTCTTTCCCCCCTTCCTCATCAGCCTCCCCTGTGTCTCATCCCCCCTCCCTCATCATCCTCCCACCTCCCTCATCATCTTCCCCTGTTTCTCTTCCCCCCATCCCTCATCATCCTGCCCTGTGTCTCTTTCCCCCCCTTCCTCATCATCCTCCCCTGTATCTCTTTACCCCCTCCCTCATCATCCTTTCCTGTGTCTCTTCCCCCCTCCATCATCATCCTCCCCTGTGTCTCTTTCCCCCCTCCCTCATCATCCTCCCCTGTGTCTCTTATCCCCCTCCCTTATTATCTTCCCCTGTGTCTCTTCCCCCCTCCCTCATCATCCTCCCCTGTATCTCTTTACCCCCTCCCTCATCATCCTCCCCTGTGTCTCTTCCCCCCTCCATCATCATCCTCCCCTGTGTCTGTTTCCCCCTCCCTCATCATCCTCCCCTGTGTCTGTTTCCCCCCTCCTTCATCATCCTCCCCTGTGTCTCTTACCCCCTCCCTCATCATCCTCCCCCCTCCCTTGATGATAAGGAGGGGGAAGAGACACAGGGATAAGTGTGAGGGGTGTTAGGGTAAGGGGTGTTAGGGATAAGGGTGAGGGGGTTAGGTGTTAGGGTGAGGGGTGTTAGGGATAAGTGTGAGGGGTGTTAGGGTGAGGGGTGTTAGGGATAAGTGTAAGGGGTGTTAGGGTGAGGCATGTTAGGAATAAGTGTGAGTGGTGTTAGGTCTTAGGGATAAGTGTGAGGGGTGTTAGGGTTAGTGTGAGGCGTGTTAGGGATAAGTGTGAGGGGTGTTAGGGTTAGGGTGAGGGGTGTTAGGGATAAGTGTGAGGGGTGTTAGGGTTAGGTGTTATGGATAAGTGTGAGGGGTGTTAGGGTTAGGGTGAGGGGTGTTAGGGATAAGTGTAAGGGTTGTTAGGGTTAGGTGTTAGGGTTAGGTGTTAGGGATAAGTGTGAGGGGTGTTAGGGTTAGGGTGAGGGGTGTTAGGGATAAGTGTGAGGGGTGTTAGGGTTAGGGTGAGGGGTGTTAGGGATAAGTGTGAGGGGTGTTAGGGTAAGGGCTGTTAGGGATAAGGGTGAGGGGGTTAGGTGTTAGGGTGAGGGGTGTTAGGGATAAGTGTGAGGGGTGTTAGGGTTAGGGTGAGGGGTGTTAGGGATAGGTGTTAGGGTGAGGGGTGTTAGGGATAAATGTGAGGGGTGTTAGGGTTAGGGTGAGGGGTGTTAGGGATAAGTGTGATGGGTGTTAGGGTTAGGGTGAGGGGTGTTAGGGATAAGTGTGAGGGGTGTTAGGGTTAGGGTGAGGGGTGTTAGGGATAAGTGTGAGGGGTGTTAGGGTTAGGGTGAGGGGTGTTAGGGATAAGTGTAAGGGGTGTTAGGGTTAGGTGTTAGGGTTAGGTGTTAGGGATAAGTGTGAGGGGTGTTAGGGTTAGGGTGAGGGGTGTTAGGGATAAGTGTAAGGGGTGTTAGGGTTAGGTGTTAGGGTTAGGTGTTAGGGATAAGTGTGAGGGGTGTTAGGGTTAGGGTGAGGGGTGTTAGGGATAAGTGTAAGGGGTGTTAGGGTTAGGTGTTAGGGTTAGGTGTTAGGGATAAGGGTGAGGGGTGTTAGGGTTAGGGTGAGGGGTGTTAGGGATAAGTGTGAGGGGTGTTAGGGTTAGGGTGAGGGGTGTTAGGGATAAGTGTGAGGGGTGTTAGGGTTAGGGTGAGGGCTGTTAGGGATAAGTGTAAGGGGTGTTAGGGTTAGGTGTTAGGGTTAGGTGTTAGGGATAAGTGGGAGGGGTGTTAGGGTTAGGGTGAGGGGTGTTAGGGATAAGTGTGAGGGTGTTAGGGTTAGGTGTTAGGTTGATGGGTGTTATGGATAAGTGTGAGAGGTGTTAGGGTTGGGTGCTAAGGTGAGGGGAGGATGATGATAAGGGGGGGAAGAGACACAGGGGTGTCCTTGCAGCAGAGATCAAAAGAGTCCTTCAGGACTGTATTGCATACTGTGTACAGTAGCCTAGCAATGGTTTTCCCTATTGATGCAGTATCACCTACACTCAGCCTCCTCTCAGTAAGACTGAAAGTTCGTTATGATTCCAAAATGGCTGCTGTCCATGAGTTAGAAGGCTCTGGAAGGGAGTGTATGCTGCTGATTGGCTGGAATGTGTCTGCTGACTGTGACATGCAGGGTCAAAGTTTGCTCAATGATAAAGTATAGGGGGCGGGTCGAATATCGCATATGTTCGCAGTTCGCCGCAAACGCGAACATGCTATGTTCGCCGGGAACAGTCCGCCAGCGAACTATTCGGGACATCTCTATTCACAAGCACTAATGGTGGAGAAATAAACAGGCCACGGTAATGGTAAAATACTATACTGTATGCTGTGGTCTGGGATACAAAAAAATGACCACACGTAAATACAGCCTGGCCTAGAAACTAACTTTATAATATAAAATAATCCTTGCAAAAAAGCAAAAATAAAAATAATTTGATAAATTGCTTCCTACAGTATATGTTTTAAAAAGAGCCTTTTATAAATGGGATAGCTAATAATTGTAACCATGTCTCCTTCAATGACAACACTAACCAATAGATAACTGTAATAATAAATAATGTTTCCACATTTCCTACTTGTGATGCTGATGCGAATGGTTATTTTTTTTTATTTTGCCTCAGATCATTAGATGATCTGTTTGCAAATGTGTTCCAGGCCCGAGTCAGTACAGGGGTTAACACTATATGATGATGTTTAAGTGGATGGAACCAGCTGTGGATACATACAAACTGGATCTGAAGTGTTTTTAATCATTGAAATACAAGCAAGATACAGTATTTTATGTCAGGAATATGGTTCAGATTCATGTTGATGACCTTGAGTCATCTGTTAACATTAGCTCAGGCATGGGCTGAGAGACAGGCATCCCTTTCAACACCCTCTTCATATGTGTCTTGGATCTGTCGGCACATATTACCTTCCTTAAACATGAGGAAGGCAGCCTTGGGCAAAGCAGCTGAATGTGGGTGGGAGAAATAGTTTGACCTGTTAATATAACCTGAACCAGGTGAGGAGTAACTGCCTAGCATCACCATGAAAAATAATTTGGGGAAACTAATCACTTGTCGATATTGTCAAAGCCCATGGACCATCAAGCATAGAAGTAGCTCTATTGTTGAGGTGATCCTAATGTCTATGTCTATGTATATATATATATGTCTATATATATATATATATACATATACACATACACATATACATATATATATATATATATATATATACATATACATATACATATATATACATATATATATATATATATACACATATATACATATATACACATATATACACATATATACACATATATACACATATATACATATATACACATATATACATATATACACATATATACATATACACATATATACATATATACATATACATATATTTACATATATATATATAGCAATTGTTTCACATATGGTGGGCTAAGAGTGATAGAAGCCCTCCACCGTAAAAAGTACAGTAGTACAAATAAGGAATAGTACATTAGTGATTCCATTTGAATGTTTAAAAATAAGTTGATGAAAACTTATTTCCAGCTCAAATTTCTCAGAAATACAGTATATGTACTGCAGTCTGGGAAAACTGGGCGGGGCATGCAAATGAGGCCACATAATGCACCATCACTCTGTCAATCCAAACCATTTTAAACATGGCTCCTTTTACGCATATGCTTACTGTATTTCACAGTTTTAGACATAGCAACAGATGGATTTTTCACAAACCAGGTCACTTAACCACATACAGTACTGTTTCACGGTTACTGCCGATCCTCAGTATGGTGTGAGTGCCTGGTTTGTGTGGTTATCGTTGTAGAGAGTAGTTCTATACAGCAATTGTTTAACATATGGTGGGCTAAGAGTGATAGAAGCCCTCCACCGTAAAAAGTACAGTAGTACAAATAAGGAATAGTACATTAGTGATTCCATTTGAATGTTTAAAAATAAGTTGATGAAAACTTATTTCCTGCTCAAATTTCTCAGAAATACAGAATATGCACTGCAGTCTGGGAAAACTGGGCGGGGCATGCAAATGAGGCCACATAATGCACCATCACTCTGTCAATCCAAACCATTTTAAACATGGCTCCTTTTACGCATATGCTTACTGTATTTCACAGTTTTAGACATAGCAACGGATGGATTTTTCACATATGGAACTAAACGTTGTAACAAACGTGCCTGTAAATTATGCCAACACATTTGTAATGATGATACAGCCACACATAACAACAAAATCTATAACATCAAAGGATCATATTCATGTACATCGTCAAATGTGGTTTATATGATAAAATGTACTTTATGTGACACAGGCTGTTACATTGGAGAAACCGGCCAAAAAATGCATTTAAGGATGAATTTACAAAGGCATTCAATAAGAAAACATAATGTTATTGTAGCCCAGTAGGACACCATTTTAGCCAGAATGATCACTCATTCCAAAACTTAAAAGTCAAAATACTCGGAGGAAAATTTAAAAGCATCCAAGAGAGAAAAGCATTCGAAATAAAGATGATCACATTCTTCAACTCTAAAAACACAGGACTTAATATAGACTTGGGCTTTCTAACAAATTATCAGAATTTCATGTGATTTTTTTTTGTTTTTCTTATACTATTCTTTCTTCTTATACTATAACAGACTTAGCTCTTTTAGGGAGGTGTTTGTCCAACAGGAAAGATATCACTGTGGACTACAGTGCTCTGCTTTTTCATGTATATATTGATGTATATGTGTATATATGTTTCCTTTGCTATGTTGTGTTTATTCCCCATATATGCATTTACCTGATGATGTCAGATGCTGTCTCCACTCTATCTGCATCTGCTGTTATTATTCAAACTGAGGGTTCCATCTCATGTAGTATTGCTTGAGACTTGATAAAGGGAGGTTAAGCCTCTCGAAAGCTCGTCATTATAAATAAGATGTTTGTCCAATACAAAAGGTATCAAATTATATTGCAATACTCATTATTAATCTATTTATATATATATGGATTAATAATTACTAAATTACTATATATATATATATATATATATATATATATAATTTATTTAATTGTTATTTTATTTAAAATTTCAGACAGGCTAATAAACAATTTCAAAGTAATAAGTACTTGAAAATATAGCTATATGATGGATTATGCATTGTCCAATGTATCTTAGGGTGACACAAAAATTGTGTGAATCTAGTATCATTGAAAAACACTTTTAAGCACAACTAGGTGTTAGGGTTCCCTGGTGGCCCAGTGGTTAGGATACAGGTGCTTTCACCAAAGCATCCTGGTTTGAATCCAGCCAGGGAACCAAGAGGTCACACTGATCAGTATTTGGATGGGCGGCCACCTGGGAATACCAGGAGCTGTATGCTGTGGTCCACTGGAGAAGAAACTGGCAACCCACTCCAGTATCTCTGCCATGACAACCAAGTGGATCAGCATGGTGTATTGTCCATGAGGTCACAGAGAGTCAGACACAACTGAGCAATGCCATTTACATTAGGTGTTCAAAGGAATGCTATTTAATTTAGTTTGCTAAAACCTATGAATCAAGCTCATTGATTATCTCGTAGAACGTTATTGTTATTATTGTTTATTTTTAAAGAGCCAACATATGTCATATCGTTATACATGGGTTACGATCAAGGCAAAAACAATAGCAGTATTAACACATTGCGAAGGATGGAGGGACCTGTCTTTGAGCTTAGAATCCAGTGTCTAAAGTGCTTTCTCCAAAGTATAATTAGTAGTATTATGATCCAACTAACTATTATTACGGTAACTAAATCAATTGGGCAAGAATGCCCAGAGGATACCTCTCATATATCCCAATCGTTCAGAAAAAAGGGGTAAATGCTAAAAAAGTATTGTAGTGAAAAATAAATATATATATAAAAAAGATCTTTAAAGTGCTTAGTGTTATATAGAGGCAGATATAATCCATTTTAAGAAAGTGACAGATGCTGGTAATCCTCTAGAAGCTCTAGCTCAAATTTTCTCCTATAAGATTACAGATGAAAGATAAAATATATTCTATTTAATAACTTGAATATGTATTATCAGTATATGACATTGATACAAATATTGGGTTTAAAAACATTAAGCTGGAATATCATAAGGGCAAAATAGTATTATCCAAAAAGCTCAAAGACAGGGCTCTCCATCCTTTGCCATGTGTTTTTAAATGTATCCCTTCTTGAGGCTATATAAATCTATGGGCATTTTGATTAGTCTTAGAGTGTCTTTTTTCTTTTTGTTTTCATATTTAAAACAATGTAATATTGAAAGCAATAGAACACAAGAACATATGGCATTAACATGTATGGTATTACCTGTGAATACTGGGACTTTTATACATTTTATATATTTGTATTATAACTTTTTCTCTCTCTCTCCCTCTCTCCCCCTCTATATCCCCTGTATCCCCTATACAGTGGATATAAAAAGTCTACACACCCCTGTTAAAATGTCAGGTTTCTGTGTTGTAAAAAAATTAGACAAAGATAAATTGTTTCAGAACTTTTTCCACCTTTAATGTGACCTATAAACTGTACAACTCAATTGAAAAACAAACTGAAATCTTTTAGGTAGAGGGAAGAAAAAATATAAAAATAAAATAATATGGTTGCATAAGTATGCACACCCTTAAACTAATACTTTTTTGAAGCACCTTTTGGTTTTATTACAGCACTCAGTCTTTTTGGGTATGAGTCTATCAGCATGGCACATTTTGACTTGGCAAGATTTGACCACTCTTCTTTGCAAAAACTCTAAATCTGTCAGATTGCGAGGACATCTCCTGTGCACAGCCCTCTTCAGATCACCCCACAGATTTTCAATCGGATTCAGGTCTGGGCTCTGGCTGGGCTGTTCCAAAACTTTAATCTTCTTCTGGTGAAGCCATTCCTTTGTTGATTTGGATGTATGCTTTGGGTCGTTGTCATGCTGAAACATGGAGTTCCTCTTCATGTTCAGCTTTCTAGCAGAAGCCTGAAGATTTTGTGCCAATATTGACTGGTATTTGGAACTGTTCATAATTCCCTCTATCTTAACTAAGGCCCCAGTTCCAGCTGAAGAAAAACAGCCCCAAAACATGATGCTGCCACTACCATGCTTCACTGTGGGTATGGTGTTCTTTTGGTGATGTGCAGTGTTGATTTTGCGCCAAACATATCTTTTGGAATTATTGCCAAAAAGTTCAACCTTGGTTTCATCAGACCATAACACCTTTTCCCACATGCTTTTGGGAGACTTCAGATGTGTTTTTTCAAAATATTGCCTTGCTTGGATGTTTCACTTCGTAAGAAAAGGCTTTTGCCTTGCCACTCTACCCCATAGCCCAGACATATGAAGAATACAGGAGATTGTTGTCACATGTACCACACAGCCAGTACTTGCCAGATATTCCTGCAGATCCTTTAATGTTTCTGTAGGCCTCTTGGTAGCCTCCCAGACCAGTTTTCTTCTCGTCTTTTCAACAATTTTGGAGGGAGCTCCAGTTCTTGGTAATGTCACTGTTGTGCCATATTTTCTCCACTTGATGATGACTGTCTTCACTGTGTTCCATGGTATATCTAATGCATTGGAAATTCTTTTGTACCCTTATCCTGACTGATACCGTTTAACAATGAGATCCCTCTGATGCTTTGGAAGCTCTCTGTGGACCATGGCTTTTGCTGTGGGATGCGACTAAGAAAATTTCAAGAAAGACTAACTAGAGCAGCTAAACTTTATTTGGGGTTAATCAGAGGCACTTTAAATGATGGCAGGTGTATGCTGACTCCTATTTAACAAGATTTGGAAAGTGATTGCTTAATTCTGAACACAGCTACATACCCAGTTATAAGAGGGTGTGCAGACTTATGCAACTACATTACTTTTATTTTTTATTTTTCTTCCCTCCACCTAAAAGATTTCAATTTGTTTTTCAATTGAGTTGTACAGTTTATAGGTCACATTAAAAGTGTAAAAAGTTCTGAAATGATTTATCTTTGTCTCATTTTTTACAGCACAGAAACCTGACATTTTAACAGGGGTGTGTAGACTTTATATATCCACTGTATATATATATATATATATATATATATATATATATATATATATATATATATATATATATAGTAATTTAGTAATTATTAATCTATATATATAAATAGATTAATAATGAGTATTGCAATAAAAGTTTATACCGTTTGTATTGGACAAACGTCTTATTTATAATGACGAGCTTTCGAGAGGTTTAACCTCTCTTTATCAAGTCTCAAGCAATACTAACATGAGATGGAACCCTCAGTTTGAATAGTAATGGCAGATGCAGATAGAGTGGAAACAGCATCTGACCTCATCAGGTATGGGGAATAAACACAACATAGCAAAGGATACATATATATATACACATATTATATACACATATACATCAATATATACCGTACATGAAAAAGCAGAGCACTGTAGTCCACAGTGATATTTTTCCTGTTGGACAAACACCTCACTAAGAGTGCTAAGTCTGTTATGGTATAAGAGGAAAGAAATCACATAAATTCTGATAATGTGTTAGAAAACCCAAGTCTATATTAAGTCCTGTGTTTTTAGTGTTGAAGGATGTGATCATCTTTATTTCAAATGCTTTTCTCTCTTGGATGCTTTTAACTTTTCCTCTGAGTATTTTGACTTTTAAGTTTTGGATGGAGTGATCAAAATGGCTCCACAATACGTAAATCTATTTATGGCCAATCTAGAAAAAACATTCTTATCTGTATCCATTTACAAACCATACAAATACTACCGTTACATAGATGATCTATTCATTCATGATGGGTTGTTTGGTGTCGAAGGGATGGAAACTGGAGCTGTGTAGGTAATTACATCTGTCTGTAGGTTTCCTATATATAGATGAGTGGAGAGTGCCATTGGTGATGGATATAGTAGTGTCTAGAAAGTTTACCTTTTTTGTGGAGAAATCCATTTTAAGTTTCATAGATGAATGGAAGGTGTTAAATGAACTATGGAAGTCTCTGAGTTTGCTTTCTCCTTCTGTCAAGATGATGAACAGATCATCTATGTAACGGTAGTATTTGTATGGTTTGTAAATGGATACAGATAATAATGTTTCTTCTAGATTGGCCATAAATAGATTTGCGTATTGTGGAGCCATTTTGATCACTCCATCCAAAACTTAAAAGTCAAAATGCTCAGAGGAAAAGTTAAAAGCATCCAATAGAGAAAAGCATTTGAAATAAAGATGATCACATTCTTCAACACTAAAAACACAGGACTTAATATAGACTTGGGTTTTCTAACACATTATCAGAATTTCATGTGATTTTTTTCCTCTTATACCATAACAGACTTAGCACTCTTAGGCCCTCGTTCAATTGTGATTTGGCCAATTGAATGGAGCTCTAAATAAGGACATAGCATATTTATTTTAAAGAAGTTTTTAGTTAGTGAAAAACTTGCTGTTGGATAGATGTTTACTAACTAAAAACTTCTTTAAAAAAATATGCTATGTGCTTATTTAGAGCCCTATTCAACTGGCCAAATCGCAATTGAATGAGAGCCTTAGTGAGGTGTTTGTCCAACAGGAAATATATCACTGTGAACTACAGTGCTCTGCTTTTTCATGTATAGATTGATGTATTTGTGTATATAATATGTGTATATATATATGTTTCCTTTGCTATGTTGTGTTTATTCCCCATATATGAATTTACCTGATGAGGTCAGATGCTGTTTCTACTCTATCTGCATCTGCTATTATTATTCAAACTGAGAGTTCCATCTCATGTTAGTAATGCTTGAGACTTGATAAAGAGAGGTTAAACCTCTCAAAAGCTTGTCATTATAAATAAGACGTTTGTCCAGTACAAAAGGTATTAAATTATATTGCAATACTCATTATTATTCTATATATATATATAGATTAATAATTACTAAATTACTAGATTACTGGACATTCACGTCTGCTTTACTCTTATATATATATGTACATTACAGTGTATATGTATGTGTGTGATGTGAAGGCAATGTACCCTGTAGCAGTTTATTGAATTATTATTATTAATTATCTTTTTTCATTAGTGACCACAGGACTTGGTAAAATAATACAAATATTATCAGTGAACCTACAATGTAGGTTTGATATCCAAAGGACACAAGATAGCAAGGCAGACTTTGAGCTTGCTTCGGGACATTGTCCCACTTCAGAGGTCAGCATCATAACCACAATGCTTCTCCTATCCCTCCCAGTTCTTCTCAATGATGCAGATTTTTTCTAGGAAGCGTCTCAGTGACACAGAATAAAAGCCTTTTGCAACAGAAAAGATAATAGAGCAGAGAAGGGGTAGATGTACTTAGATAAATTATATGCTGCCAATTTACTGACATTAGTAATGTAGGGCAGAAGATGATACTTCCGATACATAGATGTAAATTTATTACCCGTGATGTGTTAAAAGGAGTGCTGGTGATGTTTGGGCTCCTTTCCAAAGGAATTAAGAATATAAGAGGGCTGCACAAAATGCAAAATCAATTAATCAGCTAATCGATTAAAAACATAAACAGAGATTAAATAAATGCAGATACAGATTTGCATATGAAGATGTTTCTAAATGCACATTAAGTTTTTTTTGTTTGCTTCTAAATCCTAGCATTGGTAATGCTTAAAGAACCACTGTAGTGCAGTGAAGATCATATGTTTGTTTGTTGGACTATTAAAAACAGTATGTTGTTTGAAATTAATAGGTGAATATTGTTTCTTATGATTGAAATGCCAGTTTTGCCATCAAGCAGAGCTGATTTTCCCCACCTTCCTGTACTTATTAGGTGAGTGGCCAGCTCTGTCTGGAAGCTAGGCTAAACAAAAAGTCTGACTAGTCTATGATCTTGTTCAGACTAAATATGTTAAGTATAGGGGTGGGGTTAAGATGTTTCATGGACTGTCACTGGGCGACATCAAAGAGGCAAGTGCAAGTAGGTTACAATAGAGTTGCTCCCTCTTTGTAGGCAGTTGGACAGGGCTAAGAGATGAAGATAACCAGTTCTGCTTGAGGGGAAAACTAACAGCTTCAAAAGCAGTTGTGGCTGATGACTTTCCAAGTTGGAGGGGTAACAGAGCGAGAGCTGGCCCCTTCCCCTTCATAGACTCCACCCATTTGTATGGATTCCACACATTATGTAATTTTAACCTTTATATGCCCTGCCCAATGACCTTATACTGGCTCAACCCATTGAAATAGACTCCACCCACTGTTTTTTGTTTACATTGGTAAATTCAAGATTCTTAGGACTCTGACGAATAATAATATTTAAATCTGTCTTCTGTTTTAACAACACAATGACACTCACCAACAGTTGGTTCTCCATTTCAGGGTCTCTTGAAGTGTAGTCATTGAACAACCAGTCCAAAAAAGTCTGCAGCCGCAGAGTACTTGGACCTGGGTGTGATATAAAACAAGCAAACAAATCAGAGCATGAAAGGCATCATCCCTTCCACAACCACTGTCCCCTTTATCACTTAGATATCGATCACTATACCATGCTGGTCTATATAGGGCCCCAGGGTACATAAAAAACTTTAAGGCCCAAACAGTACCTAAAAAACCCACATTATACCATGAAGTCTATAAAGGCCCAAACCAAACCTAAAAACCTACACTATACCATGCTGGTCTCTACAGGCCCAAACAGTACCTACAAATCCACATTATGCCATGCTGATCTGTATAGGCCCGAACCAAACCTAAAAACCCACATTATACCATGAAGTCTATAAATGCCCAAATCATACCTAAAAACTCACATTATACCATGAAGTCTATAAAGGCCCAAACCATACCTAAAAACCCACATTATACCATGCACGTCTATATAGGCCCAAACAGTAAGTAAAAACCCAAATTATACCATGCATGTCTATACAGGCCTAAACACTACCTAAAAACCCACATTACACCAAGCGGGACTATATAGGCCCAACCGGACCTTAAAATATCAAGCTGGACTGTATAGGCCCAATCAGACCTTATTTACCGACATTACACCAAGTGGGACCATATAGGCCCCAACCGGACCTTAAAAGCCTTAAAATATCAAGCAGGACTATATAGGCCCAATCAGACCTTATTAACCCACATTACACCAAGTGGGACCATATAGCCCCCAACCGGACCTTAAAAGCCTTAAAATACCAAGCGGAACTATATAGGCCAAAACCGTACCTAAAAAAACTTAAAAAATACCAAGCGGGACAATATTGGCCCCAACCGGACCTTTAAAACCTTAAAATACCAAAAGGGACTATATAGGCCAAAACCGTACCTAAAAAACCTTGTAATACCAGGCAGGACTATATAGGCCCCAACCAGACCTTAAAAACCCACATTACACCAAGCGGGAAAATATAGGGCCCAACCGGACCTTTAAAACCTTAAAATACCAAGCGGGACTATATAGGTCAAAACCATACCTAAAAAAACCTTAAAATACCAAGCGGGACTATGTAGGCCCCAACTGGACCTTTAAAACCTTAAAATACCAAGCGGGACTATATAGGCCCCCAACTGGACCTTAAGAAACCACATTCCACCAAGCGGGACCATATAGGCCCCAACCGGACCTTTAAAGTTTTAAAATACCAAGATGGACTATATAGGCCAAAACCGTATCTAAAAAAAACTTAAAATACCAAGCAGGACTATATAGGCCCAAACCGGACCATTAAAACCTTAAAAACCCACATTACACCAAGTGGGACCATATAGGCCCCAACCGGACCTTAAAAATACCAAGCGGGACTATATAGGCCCAAACCAGACATTAAAAACTTACATTACACAAAGCAGGACCATATATGCCCCAACCGGATCTTTAAAGCCCACATTACACGAAGCAGGACCGTATAGGCCCCAACCGTACCTTAAAAACCCACATTACACCAAGCAGGACCATATAGACACGTCCCGGACCTTTAAAATCTTAAAATACCAAGCGATACTATATAGGCCCCAACCGTACCTAAAAAAAACTTAAAATACCAAGCGGGACTATATAGGCCCCTACCGGACCTTAAAAATCCACATTACACCAAGCGGGACCATATAGGCCCCAACCGGACCTTTAAAACCTGAAAATACCAAGAGGGACTATATAGGCCCAAACCGGACCTTAAAAGCCCACATTACACGAACTAGGACCATATAGGCCCCAACTGTACCTTAAAAACCCGCCTTACACCAAGCAGGACCATATAGGCCCCTGCAGGACCTTTAAAACCTGAAAATACCAAGCGGGACTATATAGGCCAAAACCATACCAAAAAAAAACTTAAAATACCAAGCAGGACTATATAGGCCCCAACCGTACCTGGAAAACACACATTACACCAAGCAAGACCATATAGGCCCGAACCGGACCATAAAACCTTAAAATACCAAGCGGGACTATATAGGCCCATACTAGACCTTAAAAAGCCACATTACACCAAGCGGGACCATATATGCCCCAACCGGACCTTAAAAACCCACATTACACCGAGTGGCACCATATAGGCCCCACACGGACCTTTAAAATCTTAAGATACCAAGCGAGACTATATAGGCCAAAAACAAGCAATTAAAAACTCACATTACACCAAGTGGGACCATATAGACCGCAAACCAGACCTTAAAAACCCACATAACACCAAGCAGGACCATATAGGCCCCAACCGGACCTTTAAAACCTTAAAATACCAAGTGGGACTATATAGGCCCGAACCTTATCTAAAAAAATTAAAATAACAAGCAGGACTATATAGGCCAAAACCGTACCTGAAAGACACACATTACACCAAGCAAGAGCATATAGGCCCCAACCGGACCTTTAAAACCTTAAAATACCAAGCGGGACTATATAGGCCCAAACCGGACCTTAAAAAGCCACATTACACCAAGCGGGACCATATATGCCCCAACTGGACCTTAAAAACCCACATTACACCGAGTGGGACCATATAGGCCCCACCGGACCTTTAAAATCTTAAAATACCAAGCTAGACTATATAGGCCAAAAACAAGCAATTAAAAACTCACATTACACCAAGTGGGACCATATAGGCCCCAAACTGGATCTTAAAAACCCACATTATACCCAGCAGGACCATATAGGCCCCAACTCGACCTTAAAAACCCATATTACACCAAGCAGGACCATTTAGGCCACAACCGGACCTTTAAAACCTTAAAATACCAAGCAGGACTATATAGGCCCAAACTGTACCTAAAAACACCTTAACATATCAAGCGTGACTATATAGGCCCAAACTGGACCTTAAAAACCCACATTACACCAAGCGGGTCTGTATAGGCCCCAACCGGACCTTAAAATCCCACATTACACCAAGTACTTCGGAGCTCATCTCGAGCCTCTCCCCTATGTACTTCAACTTTCCTGCTTTGCACTGATCTCCTTCGGCCTCTCCCCCATGTACTTCAACTTTCCTGCTTTGCACTGATCACCTTCGGCACTCATTGCGAGCCCCATGCTAAGTGCCTTTGGCGCTCATCGCGAGGCTCACAATAAGCACCTTTGGCACTCATTGCAAGCCTCTCCACCTCATGGTGCTCATCGTGAGCCCTGCGATGAGCGCCTTTTCTCTCGCCTGTGCTCATTGCAAGCCTCTCTCACTCGCTGAGCCTTGTTTTCATGCAGTTTCTACAATTTTGCGTTTTTTTCATCCACCATTTGTTTCCTCACTTAGTCGATTTTCGAGTGACGAAAAACACCAAATATGTGAATAATTTGCTTGCAATCTCACTCACAGGCTTCCTGTGTCTCCCCCTGTGCTGTGTGTGAGTGTGTTATAATTTTTTGTAGATGGTTTCTTATTTTTAGTGGGTTTTTAGAGTTACGTGATTGAACAGTCCTGCGGCACTGGCGAGGCTCGCCTAAGTACTGCGCCGATGGCTGCTATGAGCGCTCATTCTTCGGCGCTCATTGCAGCCTTAGTACTGCACCGCTGGCTGCAATGAGCGCCTTTGGCACTCATTGCAGCGTAAGTGCTGCACGGCTGCTTCGCCTCGCTTTGTGAGGCTCACATGTGTGATGACGCCGCTAACTCGCCTCGCTTCGCATGGCTCGCGGTTGCGCCCTCGCTTTTCGAGGGACGCAACTGCGTTACCAACATCGCAAACATTACAAACACTGACAACTATATAGAAAATATGATTGGGCTGTTGCTGGTGGTGCAGGGGTGGTACAGTGGGTTAGGGCTTTGTGCTTCCACAACTGTTGATTTGGGTTCTAATACATGTGAGTTCCACTGGAGAAGGAACTGGCAACCCACTCCAATATCACTGCCTATGTGAACTTACTTGGTTTATGAGTTTGGTTAGATCAGCATGGGAGGATGAGGATCAGTCACTAAAAAGAGCGGGAACAGAGTGGGGAGGGTTTTAATTAATGGGCTTATAAATCCTTCCTGATGTAATATCATAACAATGAGTCTCTATAGGCTTGGGGCTGTTCAGAGACAATGGTCAGAGGGGATGTTCCTAGCAACCAGACAGCCTGCACCACTGATTGGTTGATGCCTGCAAGCTGACAGACAGGAAAATTGATACAATTTCTAGCAGAGTGAATGTAGATTCACCCAGGCTGAGCAGGACAGCATTACGACACTCTCACTGTAATATGATCTATAGCAGCAGTGCAGCATTAGGGAGAGACACCAGGCAAGGGGGAAGATCCAGAATGGGTTAATTTAAAGTGATAGATGCATATTTTTAACAAAGTAATATTAAAGAAGACATGAAAGCTGATATACATATATAATAACATTTTATTATCTATATCAATTTAAAATACAATATTAAAGTGATTGATAAAGTGAGTGATTGTTCAAAGGTAAGAAAAATATTAACTTTTATTTATTTTAAAATGCATATTGTTTTTAATTATCTCTGCTGAGGAAACATATGAGCGTTTAAATGTATTGCAGTGGTCCTTTAATAGATACCAGTTAATGGCCTGGCCCTGATGCGATGTAATCTCCAGGTGAATATTATAGAGTTAGCACCTGGGTTTAATTTTGAAAATGTACTGCATGTGTGCGTCAAAAGTGTTTTATGTAACTAAGGTGTCAGAAGAGACCATGGGGATTGTTTTAATCACAAAATGCAATTTCAAAACTTTTGTTTCCAACAAAAATTAGAATAACAAAAAAAAAATACAATTATTTCAAGCTCTTTATCTATATCAGATATCACCCGTCTGTTAATTTGCAAGTTTTCAATATCCCTTCTTATGGGAGATTAGAGGCAAATCTCAAAATAGTGTACAGGAAAGAGCAAAACGTACTTGAGTTCTGAGCTGCACTATAAACTCTAGTATTGTCCATTTCAGATTTCCAATAGATCAAGAAATGGTTTGAAATGTAACCCTATAAATATTGCCTAAAAAACTAAAATAAAAAATAAATAAAGCTGATTTTTGCAGGCTGCAATTAAGTTTGAAATGTTTTACTTAATGGACCACTGTGGTCATGGTCATATTTTTAAAATGTAATATTTTGAAGAATTACACTTTATAATGTGCAAAATAAAACAACACAGCTTGTAATTTATTACCTTTATACGCAGGCTGCTGTGGAATTTGCCATATTGCTTTTGGCTGATCACTTCCTGAGTTGGGAGGAGACTATAAACATACAGGAAGTTTGTACTGGAAGTTTGTGTTAATATAGCAATAAGAACTGCCAGTGATCTAAGCAGGACTATAGAGAAAATCACTAGTTTACACGAACACACCCGCCTCAGGAAGTAACAGGCAGCAGCAGCCAAGAACACAAAATTAATGCCTGCAGCAATTAATAATTGCACAAAAAGCTGCAAAATGGAAAGACTTTAGGATAAATCTTCATTTGTATGCAGAAAATAAACAAAACCATGAAAACATAAGCATATTTAGGGAAAAAATATAAATGTTAGCAGATTCAGCTTGCTTAATGGGAACCAATATACTTATTTGTTTTCCTGTTCTGAGCATAAGCACATGTGTCAAGGGCAAGTGAAGCAGGATGGTTACCTTTAGTATGAGAGATGGTGTGTCCCAGTGCAGTTTAGTTTGGTAGCTGCTTTCAACTTCTCCATATATATATATATCTGTTTCTATATACAGTGCCTTGTAAAAGTATTCACCCCCCTTGACTTTTTACCTATTTTGTTACATTACAGCCTTAAGTTCAATGTTTTGTTAATCTGAATTTTATGTGATGGATCAGAACACAATAGCCTAAGTTGGTGAAGTAAAATGAAAAAACTATACACATAAAACAATTTTTTAGAAATAGAAAACAGAAAATTGGCATGTGCGTATGTATTCAGCCCCTTTGTTATGAAGCCCATAAAAAGCTCTGGTGCAACCAATTACCTTCAGAAGTCACATAATTAGTGAAATGATGTCCACCTGTGTGCAATCTAAGTGTCACATGATCTGTCATTACATATACACACCTTTTTTGAAAGGCCCCAAAGGCTGCAACACCTAAGCAAGAGGCACCACTAACCAAACAATGCCATGAAGACCAAAGAACTCTCCAAACAAGTAAGGGACAATGTTGTTGAGAAGTACAAGTCAGGGTTAGGTTATAAAAAAATATCCAAATATTTGATGATCCCCAGGAGCACCATCAAATCTATCATAACCAAATGGAAAAAACATGGCATAACAGCAAACCTGCCAAGAGACGGCCGCCCACCAAAACTCACGGACCGGGCAAGGAGGGCATTAATCAGAGACGCAGCACAGAGACCCAAGGTAACCCTGGAGGAGCTGCAGAGTTCCACAGCAGAGACTGGAGTATCTGTACATAGGACGACAATAAGCTGTATGCTCCATAGAGTTGGGCTTTATGGCAGAGTGGCCAGAAGAAAGCCATTACTTTCAGCAAAAAACAAAACGTTTTGAGTTGGCAAAAAGACATGTGAGAGACTCTCAAAATGTATGGAGGAAGGTGCTCTGGTCTGATGAGACTAAAATTGAACTTTTCATCCATCAAAGAAAACGCTATGTCTGGCGCAAACCCAACACATCACATCACCCAAAGAACACCATCCCCACAGAGAAACATGGTGGTGGCAGCATCATGCTGTGGGGTTGTTTTTCAGCAGCCGGGAATGGGAAACTGGTCAGAATTGAGGGAAAGATGGATGGTGCTAAATACAGGGATATTCTTGTGCAAAACCTGTACCACTGGTCATACTTAAAGATTGCTGTTCACAAGCGCAAACCATCCAACTCAAAGTTGTGGGCAAGTTCTGTAAATTAAATTATGCAAATCCTCAAACAATCCATGTTAATTCCAGGGTGTGAGGCAGCAAAACATGAAAAATGCCAAGGGGGGTGAATACTCTTGCAAGGGCACTGTATATCGGCATCTACATATATATATATATATATATATATATATATATATATATATATATTGTTAGTAAGAATGCTTTTATGTTCCTGGCTTAAACAGCTACAAACGTTGTTAGTTATCTACTTTACAAGCAAGATGTTTTACTCAAGCTACAATATACTACTATACAATATTATTTTAATGTATTTTATGTCTTATATAAATTGTTAGCACTTAACCAGGTCATGTTGCTACTTATAGTATGGCATACTGATAAATACTCGGGAACTCACATTCACTAAGTGTTGCGATTAAAGGAACAATCTTTTTGGTAAACAATTTTCTTTATAGTGGGTACTGGATGGTGTCTTTAGACATAACATGTCATACTAAATTCATCCTTGGTGCCAGTGACTTATTCGCGCGTAAAGAAGGATCACTTGGTATATGAATTCAGAATATCTATTAACACTACAATATGATGAAGTCCTTCAGTTACTTTGTGACTTCCTTGCTATGGTGTCACTTCATCCCACAAGACAACTCTGTCAATAAAACAGTAATCATTTTCTACTTGGAAGTGGATGCTATACTAATGTGACACTTAACCAAGTACCTAAGCTTCTCCATGAATGTCTCCCAATCAATGTCAATGCATTTCATGTCATTCACAGTCATTTTGATTCAGCTGTGAGTGAGGAGGGTCAATACATTTCATTAGTTTGCTTCACCTGAAGGATACATAAATCAGTTTGTATTAGTACAGTAGATTGGCTTCAGTGCCTGTTACATTGAGATGGAACTGTCACAATACATGTATGTGTTCTGCTGAGTGAAATTCTGTACCCAAAGCTGGGGTCTGGATGGTATATCCTTCACAGTAGCAGACATATTCCATTGATAGTATCTGCAATACTTCTTGTGCCATTTCGATGTAGTTATTTTCATAAGCTACCCAACTTTTTTTTTTATTATTAATCCTTATATTTAAATTTAGGAATAAATTAATCAGTGATAATGTCATTTACACGGGTGCCATGCAATTTAAGACATACTTGACACCTACTTAGATTTTTTTGTATTTTTTGCATATTCTAGGTTATTTAATTATTTGATACAGCAAAAACAATACAGTCAAATAAATTTGCAGGGTATGGAACTGTACCAATCTCTAAGAAACAAATTTGCCCTGGAAAAGATTTTGATATATTGCCATCCATAGTTGCAAGCAAACAAACCTTTAAAGCTGATCTGACTATTATAAGGCTGAAAGAGGTCTAGTAAATTAAAGGGCCAAAGTAACACTCTACTAAACTGCCTTGGTAGAGTGTAATAAAATACCCAACCTAGGCTAAGACATTTTGACATTTTTATCAAAAAAACTTTTCTTAGAACCAAATGATAATGGCCATCTTGGATTAGTCAAGAGTTCAAGAGTAATTCTATCACACTCTGCCACCAAGAGAATGTCTTTTTTTAAATTGAGAGGAACCAAACATTCAAGATAAAGGGAAAAAGGAGTAATTTGCTATGTAAGTTTTCTCACAAAATATCACCTTTTAATTATAGTGAATGTAAAAGTTATTTGTATTGATGTTTAGTACTAAAATGTGTACATTTCAGGAGAATTATTAACGCCTATAATTAAATTTGCTTATTTTCTTTGCAGGGATACCAATGGTAGATGTTTGTCTTCATGCAGAGATACCCACATTATATTACATAATTCTAGAACTTTTCTCCAAATGTTGTAGCACAAAACAATGTCCGTAAATAATCTATTCCTGTATCTATTAAAAGAGAAAGAGGGCACCTGTGCATTGTACAAGACCTATGTGAAAATCAAGAATGTGTTAGGTTTTAGTACTGAATGTTGTACAAATCCATAAACTCAACCTCCAAAGTCAAGAAATCTTAATATATGGTAAGTCTTACACTACATTTGCAGTGATGATGGGAACGCTTATCTTGAAGGAATATTCAAAAATGTTTGATAAAATATAATGTATTACTGTTTGTACCACTCCCATGTAACAACTTGCATAGAGGAGTTTCAAAAATTGTGAACATAAAATACAGGTGATGGACTTATTGGACAGAATTATAAATATTATTAGACAGACCCTTAAACCTAGATCTAGGTCTGATAGGCAAAGGGTATTCCAAATCCAATTCTTATCCAGTGCTCTCAGTTGGCAAAAGGTATCAGTGTTAAATAGTCAGTGCTAACCGCAGACAAGATGTAACCAATATCAGGCAAATGGTAGCTGGTAAGAGAATATAAATAAACAGGCCAGGTCAGGGTAAGAGTAGGCAGAGAGTAGTAGGGATCAATGTCCCAGTCAAAATCCATTCACAACAAATAATATCATTAGGATAGCATACCCTCTGACTAGGTATTTGCACATGCAAGTCTTATGCTATTTAATAGGTGCTTAATTCCTGCAAAGAATGGTGGAGCATGCATCAGTTTTGGGTACACTCACTTGTGTCAATTCCAGGTACATCAAAGTAAGCAGAACTGCCGCTCACTCACTGACACAAAGTATGGCGACAGAGGTTGACTTAGATAGGTGGACTAACCTAGATGGATTAACACTGAAATCCTTATTGTAGTTTGATTACTTAAACCGCTTTTCAAGTAAATATACAAAGGACTTGAATGTCATGTTAAATTAACCAGAGAAAACAATATGGAGGGAGGCATTTTAACTATGGCCATCAGAAAACCTATTTGTATGCATTTCTAAGAGATTCTTTTTTCATGTATGTGCAAACAGCTGACATATTTTTTAAATATATAATTTCTTTAAAAGTCAATGTACCTTTAAAAGACTTTCAGTTTCAAGGAAAAGAAGAACTATTTCATCTCTTGACTGAAGTCATGAGAATGCTTAGCCCAATGCTGCAGGATCCTGTGGCTTCAGATCAGGTTAACACTTTGAAATGTTTGCTATCGCTTACCTCTTCGGTTTTTCATGTGCGCGTTACATGCTGCTGCCCCTAGCTCTGTTCTCCCTTTCCCTCTTTCATAATCCAGCTCTGGAAGCACTTGAAATAAAATGAGGGATTGCAAGGAGCTATCATAACGGCTGCATGCTGCGGAAGTGGAACTTCAAACCCAAGAACAAACTTTATGACCTACTGAGCAGACGTTGTCACGTTGTAACACAGTAACAGAAGCGTCTAGGTTTGTGCGTTTTGCCTTTTCTTCATCCAACCAAAAATATTAAACAACCTTGCAGAAATTTAAAGTAAACGATCCTTAGAATACAGGCATGAGGTAAATTAGTCTTTGATAGACTAGGAATATGTGAATATATCCCAAACTAAACTGAGAGGACAATTTTCTGGCTGGGCAAAAAAAGTATGTCTTTCTACAAACTGTCTTGAAATTGGAGTAGATTTTATTGCACCACCATTTCAGTCGCTTGCTTCATTTTTTTCTGAGTTGTACTGTTATTTTAGAGAAAGAGATTCAACATCGTACAATTTCCAGGTTTCTCTCCTGCCAAAAATGTATTTACTCTTTGGGGAAAAGGGGATATATCAGTTTAATTTGGATGTCTTTCATACATTATAAGCATTTAAATGGATTTATTGAATTTGCCAAGACCAAAATCTTCACTAGATTTACCACCAGTAGGAGAAAAGGCTGAATTTATTATTATTATCTTTATTTGTATCGCGTCAACATATTCCGTAGTGCTGTACAGGGGTTTAGTACATGGCAAAAAACAAACTTAACACCTTGTAAAGAATGTAGGGCCCTGTTTTTGAGCATAAAATCAAATGTACATAGAGCTTGTTTCCAAGGCACTGACACAAGATTGAAAACTCGCAAACTTACAAGCTAAGGGAATTTGCCACAAAACTTTAATTCTTTTGGTGCCTCACAATTTTTTTAATTAAATTAGCAGTGGCATGGGAAGGCTGTATCACCCTACTACTATATTTGCCTGATTAGCCTGCATTTCACAGATCAAATTTGTTTTGTGTACATTAATCAATGGCTGTGCATATTTAATATTAACATTCAAATGAGGTAAAAACAATTTAATATTCTGCAAAGTGTTCTAGGAACTTCTACAGAAACTTGTGTGTTAATGAGACTATGGGCCACATTTGATAACATTTTCAGATGCTGCAAAAGGGTTTACATAGAATATATTCATTGCATCATGTAAGAATATTAGTGGGTGTATTTTGTATGTTCAACATACATGCTTACATTATCTGCACAGCAATTCTTGTTCAATAATAAATTGACAAGAATCAAAGTACTGAATAGTAAATACAATACTGATGTAATAATGTCTTATATGTACAAGTTTCATCACTCAAAAATTAGTTCACGTTTCAAAGTCAAGCTAATAAATTAGAATCTCAGCCACTGCAATATTAGCACCTTTCTCCAATTACAAGTATGCAGAAGCGTCAGAGACCACAAGCAGACCGTCTAAAGAGTCAACTCAAGTTCAATGACTCTACAACATGTGCATCCAGAATTCCTGCACTTAGGTCATTATATTTTTTCCAGGCAGCTAATTTCCTTCTTTGAAGCATTCACCCAAGGTCAGAAAGAGTTTTTACATCAAAGCTTTATGAATTAACCAGTTTCATAAGGGAACAGAGAGATTGGAGCTAGCCTGTAGTAATGCCCCATTGTGCACGGGCCTGGTAGTCTTCCTGCCAGTATGAAGTCTCTAATGGGGAAATCAATGGCAGTCTGTATGTTGTTAAATGACCTGGCATATAATGCTTTGTATGAGGTTTATCATCCAACAAGTTTATCCCACAGCTACAAGACCAACTATGGTCACGGACTGAATAATCCTTTATTTTTATTTTTTCCAAGAGGGATTTAATGGTACAATGGAATATATTCATCAAATGTTCTCATTTATTTCATCAAAGAGATGATCATTTATATATACCAAAGGACATTTTTTATTTATGGTACATAAAAATCTTTTGAAATATACCTTACTCTTTTTTATTATTATTGAAATATTAGGACATTCCAAAAAAAAAAATATAGATAGTATTTAAAAATGGATTCAATTTAAATGAATTAAAATGACACAAAAGATATTGATTTGCTTTGAACAATGCATGCAAATCTCTGGGAGTAATTTGCAATAATTGTTATACTGATAACACCCAAGGATTCATGGATGGGTTAGAAAGACTATTAACAGGTAAAATAGCAAATAATAATGTAAGTTTATTGTAAGAATATGCATTTTTAAAATAATGTTTAACTACTAGTGATATAGTTATGACCTATAGTTTTAAATTACATCATATTTGGATCCTTCTATGACTCTAACTCGTTAGTAATATATTATCTCTAATATTCTTTCTCTTCGTAGCCAACATGAATTGCAGTTCTCAACAGTGGGCATAAAGTGTTGTTACCTGTACCAGAATGATTTTGCTGGCTGTTGATAGTTTCTTCAGCTTTAGTAGGGTTAAACAAAACACATTTAGATGTGGGAACGTTGTTGTCTACCAGATTCCCTGTAATCTAATCATCATTGCAGTTATTTTTATGTACTTGTTAAGTCACTTGCTGGAAACTAAATCTGTGTGAAGTTTATCACTTTACACTTTTGCTGGAACAGTCTCCAGTCAGGTTCATGAGACCAAATTCCTCTTGTTCCTGGGACTCAGACAGTCCTGGAATTCAGCCAGTATGCAAGGAGCTTGTAGGAAAGACAAGCCTAATCATCCTGTTCCCCTGGAGGAAATAAACAACAAACTGAAAATGGAGTCTGAAAAACTCATCAGAATATCTAAGGAGATTGCTGTCTATGGGGTGTGACTCAGTGTAACATGACAAAAAGTAACTGAAACCGTTGCAGGGCCCCTTCTCAAGACATTACGTCTGTCATCTTACATATCTATGTGTTTGCCTGAAATAGATATGAGTTATTACTTGCTCATACAGATACATAGAAATTTGATGTAGTCACAGAGAAGTGGAATACAAACATCCCAAAGTAATAAAAAGCCACATAAGGATCATTTAAATAGTCAAATTAACAATTAAACCAAACATTACAAAGGTCAGAGGAGATCTAAAAAGATTGGACTTGATGGACTTAAAGTATTTTCCCACCTCAATTACTATGTAACTATCTAAATAACCATAACACATGTCCATCTTTCTTCTACAAATACCCAAATAGTTGATCAGACTATAGGGCCAGATTTATGTCTCTGATATCCATAAACATAGGTTTCTAAACCAAGCATCTTTCAAATCCCTTCAACTCCTCCACTACCTGAGCTCCTATCTATTACAAAAATAATAACTCTACATAATACCCACAATTCTGTGGTGCAATCATTATTAGATGTGCTAGACAGTTATGATTCCAGCATACAAAATACGAGACGAGAAGACCTCATAGGAAACCACTTTCCAATTCCTTCTAGCCTCCTCAACCTAAACTATATGTTACATAACTATAATTCAGACTAATATCCAATTACCTGCTACAAACTCTGATTAGATATTGCAGGCAGCCATGTTTGCATCACATAGATTATTAAATGAGAATCCTGGATACTAAAGTTGTATCATGTGACCAGCCATGCAGGCACCCCATTGAGTGATCCACAACAGCCTTTAGGTGGCAAATCTGGTACTACTTAATGGAATTCAGGTTAAATTATTTATTTGTTTTGTTTATGTTATCTTTGCCCAACTATCTCATGCTCCGAGGCTTTCTGACGCATATAATTACAAAAATAAATGTAGAAGTAGCCTGAAAATTATGGAAGCAATTTGTAAGATGAAGAGTTGGAGATTCCATTGCCATAAGCTAAGATGTCCAAGGTTTTTTAATAACAGGTAGATCATTTCCCTTCATAAATTGTCAGTCAGATTTCCAGAATTCCAACAACTGTTTTGAATTTCTCTGTCTGATGTAACTGAATTAAAACACAACACAGGCGCAGTCATAGTGTTCAGCTGAACTTCAAAACTCTCAATATTTTGTGCCAAAATTTACACATGGTATAAACTGGGGATATTCTGAGACTTATGACTTAAAAAAAATACCACTAATAATATCAGTCTGGCTTTGGGTAACCATGTAATAATCCTCCACCATAAAATAAAGGATTATCTCCTAGTTACCAAAAGTCAAGTTTTTAATACAGAACGGCTAAATACATTAACCCATCAAGTGCAAGAAGATCTGATAATATGAAATATAATTTGTTTTGGTAAAATTTAAGATTTATTTATTAGCAAAGATATCATTTCAGTATTCATAATTCTAACAATATTTGTGTGTTTTTTAGCAGAAACAAAATGTAAATATTAAAATATTTTGGGGTCTGCAAATGAGATAGTTATCTGGAAGGAGATTTCTGCCCTTCCTTGTACCACTAGGAGGCACTGCAGCCTTCTTAATGCCTACTTACAAGAGGGGAGCTGAAAATCCTTTCAATTCTGGCATTGGTGTCATTCTCTATTTAATGGCTGTCAGTGAGCGGGAGAGACAACGTAGCGACTAATTAAAACCAAATTGCAGGCAGGAGATGACTGCACATGAATGATATTGTCATTAATACTGATTTACCATGCACCTGGGTAAGGTGAGGGAGGCCGGCTAGGGAATTGTCTCCTTGTTTAACCTCTTCGCAGCCAAAGGAATAAGGGTTTGCTTTTGCTGTGTACAGGTTAAATATTTTTTTTTCCAGCTGAAACATGTCCTAAAATGGAGAATAAAAAAGGTTATAAAACAGAGGATACAGGCTTTAAACTAATATCCTACATCTGTTTAACAAAGAAGTGAATGTCCTGTAAAATAAAGCACATTGTCTGAAGTGGAAAACTTAAGAATTCTGCATTTTTTAGTGTGCACTTAGGAGATAATAAATTGCTTTTTAGAATATGATGCCACATTCTTTTCTTAGCACAAACTATATTAAAAAATCACTAACTAACACAATAACTTGAGAATGACACTTACTTTCAAATGTCATTCTCACTGCCTCTCACACTCCCCTATTCGTAGTAGTACCTATTCATAGTACTGTAAATACAAATAAAAAATCAATACAGCACTGTAAATAATGGGAAAGCAATGATAGACATTAGAATTAATTGCGCAACAGTCTTAAGCAGGCAAATATGCAGTATATAAAAAAAAATCATTTCAGGGTTAGATTGATTTCTGTTATCAATGAGTTTATACAAATCAGGCCACCCACATGGACTACAACAGTATTGGCATTCATTTTCAGAATTCCTGAACCTAACTGATTGACATGTAACCTCCATGTTTTACTGCCGTAATAATGACGTTCTCATTTTATATTGGCTGATTAGAAATGGAAGGTTACGGGCTTGCTTAATTGATCATGTACCCACCCTGAACTGCTACGAACCAGGGCATGGTATATGGTTTCAGCTTTGGGCCAGTAAATTGCAGACTTGAGCAATTGAATAGCATCATAATCAGAGACGAAAGGGAATGTGGCTCTATGTACATAACATTTTACATTCAGAGACAGAGCCCACCATTTTTTTGCAATGTGTTATTTTGCTTTGCACTTAACCCCTGTATAGCGGTATGGAATATGTTAGCATATAACAAATAAAAAATAATAATAATAAATATACCATTTCCTCATTATATGCCATTTTGAAATCCTCTTTTTGCAATTAAATAATATGGGGTTGGCAAAACTGTTGTGTGTTTAGGTTGATTTGTGTGACTAATGTGGCATATCTCAGAGAGTTTTCCCAGGAATAAGGGGCAGGTACTGAAACTGGTGTATTTATGTATTGCATAATACCATTATTATGATTCCATGGGGGTATAGTATTAATAATGAGTTGTATGTGGATGCTACTTTTCTTTCTCCATGTTATAACATATTACAAGGTTAAACTCACAATGCAGAAGGGCACAAAGATAAAATTGCATTGTCTGCTACGCTGAAGCTCCTGTACATACCCAAATAACTGTTTTTATCACACTTCCTCTCAATATTTCAAATGACCAAATGGGAGCAAATACCGTACTTTTCATAAATATTTTAGTCTTATGCAATGTTTCTATCATTTTGTACTAAGCTAAGTTTTTAAAATATGCGCACTTAATATGTTCCATATATTCTATATAACTAATACATTAGGCTTCACTCTTTCTCCTAGACTATGAGTGAAAAGGTGGAGGAACCAGTTAAACATAGACATTTTCAGGGCTAGAAAAAAGGATTTTGCCAATTCAAAAGAGTAAAATTTAGAAAGGCTAAGAGGGACAAGGAATTTACCTTAAAAATGACTGCCCTTCCTAAAAAAGGGTGGCTGGGAGGTATGCATATATGCTTTTGATAATTGGTGTGCAATATGTGGTCCGGGGACCATTTGCAACACTTCTCTGTGGCATTAATGTTCTTTTCTGGTGTAAGCATTTATGACTCTCTTGCCGTGCAGAAAATCTATTTTCTTATCCAAAGCTAGCATATAATTTCCAAAACACAATCTACTCTTCTAGGTAACCTTCATTTATATCTTTCTCCCATACAGGGAATTTAACCATTTTTGCTATTTGTTCACTGTGTCACTGTTTTTCAAAATGTACTAGATACAGAACTTGAAGAGATCAATACAAACCAATGGTTGTAATACCCCTCTAAACTTTTGTATTGTAGTACATGTATCACATTTATTGCTTTAAATAGAGGATATTCGGCAAGTGGTTGAAATAAACCTTGTATCTCCTAGCTATCTTCCAAATCGGTGTTGAACATTACCTGGTTCAAATTTGCACCATCATAATAAACAATGGAAGGTGAGTGCTAGAACCAGACACTAACTGCTGGTTTGGGAGCAGGAGCCTCATAACAAACAAAGTTCAGATAAGTCAGTCACTGTGGTAGACAAAAGTAGAGTTGTCTTGGGCGACTGCAATAGTCCTCTATGTCACTCTCTGCATACCGCCCACTGTTCATCTTTTCAGGGGAAATATCAAATTTAAGCCAAACCCTGTTTTCCAGTCCTAACCATGTCCTACTTTATTTGGTTACTCTTCTTGTTTTCTCTCAAAGCCTAGAAGAAGTATAGAAGCCGGGAGCGTCACTTCTACACAACACATGTCTGTATGAAGCAATGTGCACATAATAGGCGTCTGTATCTCTAATTGTCGTTAAGGGTAATTGTCATTAATACTGATTTACCATGCACCTGGGTGAGGGAGGCCAGATAATGAATTGTCTCCTTATTTGCATAGCAACAAGGATTTGCTTTCCAGAATGCCAGCAAACATACCAAACAGTGCATCATTTTCAAGGATATAATGCCCATGTTTGGTCACTTAAAATGCTGGGAGATATGCTCTGTGGTTTATGAGCGTGTCACAATAGCTGACTCCTGGAAATGAACAATTTCAACTTACTAACTAAAACAACGGAAATATTTTCCAAAGATAACAAATAAACAAATATCAATAGAATTAAAATTAATAATGTACTCTTTAACTCAGTGTTTCCAAAATCTGACTACAAACAGGCCATGATTTGATAACACAGGTATTAGCAACTGATTATCCAATATGTACTCAAGGAGAACAGTTATCAAATAAACTCATCACATTAGCATATCATTATAAATATGTGTAAAACAATTACCTATTTAATATTTTTGAAGTTCTGGAACTGGGATATGACTGAATACTAGGAACGCCTTAGAAAGGTTTCATAGCTCCACTCAATGGTGCAGTGTCACATCTATTTTGCCTGTGTAGCAAAAGCACTCAGAGTGACATTTATAACAAATTACTCATATCTGCCTTTGAAGTTCAGGTAGCTGAGAGCAAATGTATTGCTACTAATGCTGGGAACTTATTGTCTTGTGATGCTGCTGTTCCACCAGAGACAAAAAAACATGTTTAAAACAGAATCACAGACATGTTTTGTAAAATGCATAATTTACTTTTCACTCCATGTCCCTTTATTCCAGCCTTTATGCAACTTGTGACAATGTGCCTTTTTCTTAGGATCAGAGAGTGTGTCATCCGTTATAAGATACCTGGCCAGATAAGAAAAAAGCATCATTAATACAATCAGAAACAAGATACAGTAATACAATAACTATGACTTCATTCGCTACCTTGTTGTGGTGAAGGTGCTTGTGTACCTTAGTAAAGCTGTGAGTTATACCATTCAGGGTCGCCCAAGATGGACAGGTCATAGCAGAGTGGTCAGACAATTGTGGTCCACTGGAGAAGGAACTGGTAATCCACTCCAGTATCTCTGCCATGAAGTCCTTATGGACAAGCACAACCAGAGACTGTGATTGTGCCTGGTGGGCTGATGTCCATAGGGTCACAGAGAATCATACTCGACTGAATGACTAAACAACAAAAACCCTTGTTTTATGCAGCTAAAATCCTAGTTTATTTCCGAGTAAGTGGCCAATTAGTCATATTGATTTGATCATGGAGAAAATGTCTTGATTCAAGAAATAAACACAGCTTTTACTTTACTCGTTTTTAAGTTTTAATGTTATACTGCACTACTGGTGCCACTTTGTTTAGTTGTTTTCACAAACTATGAAGGGGTTTTATAAACTAAAGTGATTTCCACTAGCCCCACTAAAATGAATGGCACTACAGAGGACCTCTGCAATCAAGCTCCTCTCCCACAGCATTGGAAGCCCCCAATACAGGATAAATGCATATAATAAAAGGTAGAAGTTATTCATTTTTACTGCCTATAAATATTTGCCCATTCATAAAAACAGTGTATTGTGACTAAATCATTGCCCTAATGAACTTACAATCTTGATGAAAAGTTGTAACCTTTTCAATACCTAAATATTACTAGTTAAACATACTTATTATCACTCACTGACAGGATATTGCTTTTCTTCCAATATGTCAGACACAGAAACAGTCCAAGTGAGCAGTGCGTTCTGGCTGGCTCAACAAGAAAGCTCATACTGAGGTGGAAATAATGTTGAGCTAAAGCTATGTGCTGCCACACTGTTTATGTTTTGACCATTGATCTTACAAATTGTTGTTGGAGACGTCCAGCCGAGCCCTGCTGTTTAGTCCTGTCCTATATTTTTATTTTTGTTTCCCATGCTCTGACAATAGATTAATTATTATATGATCTACAGGATGCGCCTTCTATAATCTGCAACCTGTTTAAGTAATGCAAGGTTCTGGGTAGTTAAAATAGTGTTTCTCTCATGTAAAAGATAG